>CM031242.1:297713986-298913986 GCA_018340775.1 Taxus wallichiana var. yunnanensis
TCAACCCCACTTTGAGAATGTTTCTACAATGCAACCTCACATGGACCTACCTACCATAGAGTTTGGGCCACAAATTCTTCAACCCTTTAGCAGATGATGGGAGTGCTTCGTGATTTTTACCCGCACAAGAGGAGGTTGTAGAGGCCACTATGCTAAAACAAGTAGTATAGGGAACACAATGTAAGTAGGTTTCTTTTGTTTTTTCTTCTCAATTTTTTTCTAGAGTGGTGAGAGAGATCTCATATATCGAGAGTGCCCTTGGAAAGGGGTGTTTTGTAGTGCAAGAGTCACTTGGTGGGTGTCACTAGGCCACCTCTTGAGTTAGGGAACCATATCCCATTAGACCATTATTGCCACCTTCGGAGATATTGGCAAAGCCCCGTACTCATAATTCAACACTTGAAGGTGTTATTATAGATCTTATTAGGTTACACCCACCCACTTTTAGAGGTAATACAGATGGTTTTTGTGCAGAGGAATGGTTTCTTAACCTAGATGGTTATGTTTTTCTCCGGTGTTTGAGAAAATATCAAGGATAGGTTGGGTTTTCATATCTTACAAGACATAGCACATGTCTAGTAGAGGTTAGAGGATTGGAAGATCCATATATCACATGAGACAGTCACTTGGGAGTTGTTCGAGGAGTACTTTCTAACATGTTATATGAATGAACACTTTTTGTAGAGGAGGATCGATTAGTTTCATGAATTTTTGTATGAGC
Source organism: Taxus wallichiana var. yunnanensis (assembly GCA_018340775.1). Lineage (NCBI taxonomy): Eukaryota > Viridiplantae > Streptophyta > Pinopsida > Cupressales > Taxaceae > Taxus > Taxus wallichiana. The sequence continues at coordinate 297,714,708 of CM031242.1, forward strand.
ACAGTATCTCAATATGAGAGTCATTATATAGACATATTGCATTATGTGGACTATCTCGAGAAGAGAAATTGTAGGTGAACCATTTCATTAAAGGATTGAATTAAGACATGATAGGTGTAGATAGTTTTATTCTCCTCTTACCCTTTTACAGAAGTGGAAAAAGCATACTTAGCATAGGAGAATATGGGCAAGGCACAAGATTCTAGAGACATGAGAATAACCCATTATCAAGATAGGGCACCTATATAGTAGGACACTAGACCCAAGGGTGCACTATCACCTTCATGAAGAGGCTTTAGACCAGAACATTTGATTGCAAGACCCCCACAACCTCCTCATCACTCATTTAAACAACCTAGGCCACCGTAGGATGTTCAAAGAGGCATATTTAGGCTAGGTCAGCAGTTTTCAAAGATAGAGGATAGAGTGATCAATAGAGGTAGGTCAAGTAAGACTTAGCATTCAGATAAGGTAAGACCCACCTAATCAAGACAGAAAAATATAGGAGGTTCTACACCAAGGTGAGGATGTTTTATTTTTAGAGAGCCTAGTCATTATGCTCACAACTACCATCACATAGTACATTTAAATAGGTTACCCGGTTCCACCTCTGAGCAGATAGTGGCTGATATAAGCATGCCCATCATGTCTATGTCACCGTAGATGATCACTAGTCTAAGAACTATGACACTATTATCAAGTTTTTAGGTATGATCACGGATATTTTAATTACAATTTTGTTTGGATATCATTCTCTAGATTCATTCATTTCACCTTCAGCTATGAATCAATGTGATTTGGTAGTAGCTAGGAAGTCATATTGATGGTAGGTAGATTTGGCTACTGGGGCAAGCTTATTGTTGACACCTATGTCAAGAGTTAAGTCTTATACCTATGAGTGTTTCCCACCACTTATGACCTTCGTATCTTACCCTTAGGATATTACAAGGTATTCTTGGGAATGGATTAAATTGAAGATCATCAAGCCAAACTATATTGTCATCTTAAGACCATAGAGTGTAGAGATGACTTGGGTAGCATGATAGTCATTTTCATAGTTCGATACCTATATCCATACATATGATCCTTTTATGTAACTTAAGCGGTGTATGCATCAAGGATGTTATAATTTTACCATCATTCTCAATGATAGATCTGATGAGACCCGCGAGAGCTTACCTTAGATGATTAGCCACTTTTGATAGAGTTTGTCAACATGTTTCCTAGAGATCTTCCTAGCATGCCACCATGTCGTGAGGTAAAATTAACCATCGTTATAGTTATTGGAACATTTTCCATCTCCTGAGCACCTTATCGTATGACTACGCTTGATCTCCATGAGCTCAAGATTTAGTTGGAGGATTTTTTAGATAAGGGACTTGTTCATCCTAGTGTTTCTCCTTAGGGCACACCCATTATCTTTATAAAAAGAATTAAGGATACATTCATCTTTATGTGGATTTTAGACAATTGAATAAGGTAACATTGAAAAATTGTTATCATTTACCCAAGATTGATGACCTATTTGATCAGATGAAGGGAACCAATGTTTTCTCTAAGATTGATCTCAAATATGGGTGTCATCAACTCCATATAGAATATGTAGATATTTATAAATGACATTCGGGACTTGCTACGGCCACTATGAGTTCACAGTAGTACCCTTTGGGATGACTACTTCCTAACTATGTTCATGAGTCTCATGAACAGAGTCTTTAGGACATTCTTGGATCATTTTTTTAATCTGCTTAGATGATATTTTGATCTAATCCAAAGACAAGAGAAAAGTATATATTGCACGTGAGAAAAAATTTATAATTTTTACATGAGCATCATATTTATGGGAACCTAGATAAGTGATTTTTTACTTTAGACCAAGATATAGTATTCCAAGTATATTATTTCAAAAAAAATGTATCTTCATATATCATTCAAAGATCCAGAAATTATGGATTAGCATGCCCCTACTTCAGCTAGTGAGGTTAGGATTTTAATGGGATTAGCTGGATATTATCTCAGGTTTATTCAGTAAATTTTCACATATTGCGAATCCAATCACTTCTCATCAGGGAAAGGAGAATATTTTTTTATGGTCTGAGAGGTGCAAGTGGGCCTTTCAATTTCTCAAGGAGAACCTAAATTCCACACCTATATTGGCAGTTCCAGATCCTCTTGTATATTTTTTGGTGTGTACATATGTTTCTTTCAAGGGGATTGGGGTTGTTATTATTCATTGTGTGTGTGTTTGTATGTCATCACCTATGAGCCCCACATGTTTAATGATTATAATATTAACCACCCCACACATGATCTTGAGCTTGCAATGGTGATACATGCCTTTTATCATTGGAGGCATTTTCTTCTTAAGAGGTATTTTGTTTTAAGGACTGATCACAGGAGCCTTTAGCACATTTTTACTTATTCTAATGTCAACCCTCGACAATGGTGTTGGATGGAGTTCCTATGTGAGTATGACACGGATGTTTAGTATATCAAGGGGAAGGAGAATTTTGTAATGAGTACAACATGTGATGTTATTTTGATTTAATATTGTTGGTGATAACCTTGTTTAATTTATCTAATTTCTTGTCTTACTTTTCCTAAACCTTATTTGAGTTTAATGTTATTTTACATTGTTTAATTTTACATTTGGTTTATTTAATCATGCTTAGGAGGAGGCTACACTCTTCCCAAGAAATCCATTCACCCAAATTCGAATTTGGGAAGAATGGGATTTTTGGGAAGTGTGCAAGGCTTGTAAAGGGCCATTTTTTCCTTGAAAAGAGCCCCCAAATCCATACCCATAGGTAGGGTAGGCTATTTTCAATGCAAAGGGGTCCTTACCTCTTTCCCATGAGCATTTACTCACCTTTTTTCCATTATGGTGTTTGTGTTTTCCAAGTTTTCATGGGGGTGAGTGGATTCACCTCAAGTGGGTGAATGATTTACCTTGATTTTGGGGAATCCACTTGATTTCTCCATTTATGTTTCTTTGGGTTTGGGGTGAGAGGAGTGACATGGCATCTAGTAGGATGGTGATTAGATGCCACTTAGGCCTCTTCCCATTGGTTTTCTTGTTGGTGGGTTTTGCTTATTTATCCCTTAATTTTAAATGGATTGGGGTTACAATTTGTTTTGGTCTTATTTCAATTTTTGAATTTGGGTAGATTGGTTTTTACTTCGAGATTTATTTTGGAATTTCTTTTGGATTAGATTAGATCTTGAAAGGATTTGATTTTTTCTTTTATTTTGAAGTATTCTTTCTATCATGGAAGCCTTTGAATTTTGTTGGTTTGATGGTAATTTTGTGAGATTAAAACTTGTGTTTTATTTTGGTCCATCCTCACCTTTTGGGTTGTGGATTTTGGGACTTAGTGAGGGATTTGAGGAGTTTCTCTCTCCTATGGTGGAGTGGGAGCCTCCTTGATATGGTGGAAGGATATTTTCTCACTCTTGATTTAGGGAAGCCAAGAAGGGGTGGGATTCAAAATCCTTAACAACAAAGAGCTTTGGAGATAAAAAATTTCATGGACGTATAAGTGGCCTTGGAGGCATGATACTTGTATATGTATATGTATATGTATGAATTTAAAAATTCTAAGTGCATAATGTCTTATATGGATTGTTTCCCTCCTTCTATGGCATAAAGTGGAGAATAGAAATCCTTACTTTTCTTTCCTTGGTTTTGGTTTTTATGGGTTTATGTTTTGAATGGTATTTTTAGTGTGTGAAACCATTTTGCAATCTTGATAAGAATATCCTCTCTCCCATGGGCTTGGAGGGAGGCTTATATGATCATTACTTGATTTTGGTCATATAATTATGCCTATAGGTTGGGAGGAAACCAAGACTTGGAGATTTTAAGAACTTGGATCTCATAGTAGAGGATTTTTGGATCATTTGGGTGTTGCAAAATTGTTCAAACATTTGGAATTTTTTTCCCTCTTTTGGGGAGGATTGAATACTTGAATTTTATTTGGTTAATGGTTGTATTTCATTGCTCCTAGGAAGGCCTCAACATTTGGAAGAAAATGGAAATCTTAAGGTTCATTTTTAGCGTGAAATGAAAGAATTTAGTTGTTTTGTTTCCTCTCATTATTCATTGCATTGGAATCAATATGATAATTAAATCTAAATAATTTATGTTGGAATATAGGTGTTTAAGTTACAATGTGTTAAATTTATAATTTGAGTGAATAGTTGATTTCCATATTCCCTTGAATGGTTGAAAGCCATTATTGTATATAATTGTTTTAATAAAGGAATGGTGCTTCTTACTCTCATACCACATGCTTATATGTATGTATGCATGCATGCATGCATGTATGTATGTATGTATGAATGAATGAATGAATGTATGTATGTATGTATGTATGTATGTATGTATGTATGTATGTATGTATGTATGTATGTATGTATGTGTGTGTATGTGTGTATGTATGTATGTATGTGTGTATGTATGTATGTATGTGTGTATGTATGTATGTATGTATGTGTGTGTGTATGTATGTATGTATGTGTGTGTGTGTATGTATGTATGTGTGTGTGTGTGTGTGTGTGTGTGTGTGTGTGTGTGTGTGTGTGTGTGTGTGTGTGTGTGTATGTATGTATGTATGTTTGTGTGTGTGTGTGTGTGTGTGTGTTCCTTGCATTGTCATTAGAGTGGTCACCTATATGCAGGTTGTGTCTTACATAATGTCCATTCTAAAACATTTAAACAAAATAATACAAGGCATTTCCCATGTGAACATACATGATATGTGTGTGTGTGAGTGTAAGAAAATCATATTTGTTCTAACTTCTACCTCTAAAGCAACAAGATTTATAAATACACAATGAAACAAACATTCAAATTTATTGTTAATATAAATAAACCTAAAAACCTAATGAGAACAAGCTAGAGGAGAATAAAATCATAGAGTAATGAATCTCGTTGTATTCCTAGATGGTGTAGACACTAAATTACACACTTTGGGTATCTATCTAGTCCCGCTAGCATACTATTATTCATATGATTCATGTTGACCAAAATAAGCTCACACTTATTTTGGGTCAACTGACACCATTTTCCCTTTGTGCTTCAATCTGATTTTTACATATTTTAATCACTTAAGGCCCCTAAAATAATTTCCATTAGATAGGAAATTTCTTCCCCTTTCCAAAGATATAAATAAGTCCTTCTAACTCTTCGAATTTTTCACGTTACGGGCCGATGGGCCTTGAAATGATTTTGCCAAAGCGAACCGACGGGCCTAGGGAAGAATTTTTTCCAATGGAAAATCATGGACTGGTAGGGCAGTGGGAGACATTTTAACATTTTTCCCTTTTCACAAAAATCAAAAGTATAAATGTGGGCCTCGAGAAGGGTTACCTTTACAAAGTGGAAAAGCGGTCCCGAAGATGTCTTTTTGCCCAAAAACGGAAAATGCAGATGGCAAGCCCGAGGATGAATTTTTGCCAAAAGTGGGTTTGCAGGGCCATGGGGAAAAATTTTCCCAAGTACGAATTCGGGCCGATGGGTCTCATGGGGGACTTTGAAGCTTTTCCACTTTTCGCAAATGGCGCAATTTTCAAGTGCGCACCCACAAAGCACGTGGCATCTCATCGCCATTGAAAAGTCAAAGAGCCACGGAGGGTGTCACGTGCCTCATCAGTGTAACTCCAAAGATAGAATATAAAATAGAGACTAAGATGAGCGCAGCCTTCACGTGTCCCATATTCTGAAAAGGGACAGAGTTGACAGTTGAAAAGTCAAACTGGGACAAAGCTAGTAGAAGATGCCACGTGTCAACTCGGCGCAACTTCAAAGACCAACTCCAAAGGCAGTTCCCTAAACAAGCATAGGCTCGCCACATGGTCAGAGTAAAAAAGGGGGACAGAGCAGGCCTAAATAAACTAAGTATAAGAATACCGGTGGAAATATCCACACGTCAACTCGACGGAACTTCAAAAGTAAAATTCGGAGTGGGTTCCCAAATGCACGATGAGCCTCCGCATGTCTAGGGTTAGATATATGGCCCTATCAAACAAAAGGGAGTTGGAAATAACAAAAAGAAATAGGAAAAGCCATGGAAAGATCCACATGTCTCTTTGGCACAAATTCAAAGGTGCGGCCCGAAAGGTAGTTCCCAAACAAGCGTCAACCCGCTATGCATCCCAGAGTCCAAAGAGGTAAAGTCAGCTATTAAAAAGTCCAAAATTCTATGGAGACCTCCATGTGTCTTGACCATGCAACTTCAAAGATAAAAACTAGGGACAGTTTCCAAACAAGTGCAAAGCCTCCACATGTCTCATGTCAGACACAGTGTCTCCACCAAATGAAGGAACTCAAAGGCGGAATACGAGGAAACTAAGGATCCCACGGAATCCACCATGTGTCATTTCAGCATGATTTCAAGAGTGAAAGGAAGGATCCAAATATCCAAGATGTGTGAGGCTACCACATGGACCCAATATAGACAGACACTTTCAAATATTTCGCACCGTTAAATGCTTGGCCCCGATCTTTAGATGACCATATCTTCAATTTGAAACTCATATTTGGGTGGGAGAGGAATTTTTGGAAAGATCTTGGCGTCGGCTTCTCACCTACATCCATTAATATTTTGGCCCGATATTTTGGGGGATGTCAAGTCTTCTACCTACCGCCATGATGAAGAATGGGCCTCTTTCTTTCCCAATAAGAGACAACAACATGGCATGGGTGTTGCAGTGAGACTCTTCATTGTGGTAGGTGGATTTCAATGCTTTCTAGAGTGGTTGGAGTAGGTGGAATTCAATGCATTGCAAGGGTGGTTGGAATAGAGTTCATTTTTCTGTCTCTCTCTTTCTCTTTCATTCTCCTATATATTGTAAACAATGGGAATTCTCAAACAATTTGTCATTGTTTCTCTCCTACCCCCTCTCTCTTTCTTCCTTAGGGTAGAACATAGAGTCTAAGCCTCCTTTCATGGCTCTGTAATGGAATTTTCTTTCCCCTTGCCCATTGATGATGTACCGTGTGACTTTTGGAGCAATAGAATATGTTTCATGATGCATTTTTCTATCCTTTTCTTATTTTGTCATCTCCTCTTGCCTCTCATCATTGCAAGGTATATTGTGCATACTATGATGTTTATTTTAGGTTCTGGGAGTTGTGCTTAATGGGTTTTGAAGTGGTGTTCCATGTGAACTTCATCTTTGGTTTGTGGCGCATCTTGTCCAAGCCCTCCATTACTCACCTCTCTCCACTTCAGGAAGTTTGGATCTGTGATCAGCAACTTCCTTCTCTGGTGTATCACCACTTAGTGTAGGCTCTCTTTCACCCTATCTCTCTCTCCTTGTCCCCTTGGAATGATTAGGTTAGGATATTTTAGTTTCGGCCTGCACGGGGAGTAGCTTGTGGCAGGTAGATTGGGAAGCAGGAACCAACATTCTCTAGAGGTCCATCTCAATTTTTTCAAGTCCCACAACTTGAGATATGGTCCAATGTTGTGAAATCACACCGAATGAACCATCTTATATTAGAACCCATTTAGGGGTGTTGTGATTCTACACTAACAGTTTTGGCATGCCCAATGGGATAGGTCTAAAGCACCTTACCACTTCATCTTAGCAAGTTGGTGTGTTCTTGTTAGGATTCAGCCTTTTGAGGCACATGCAAAGCACATCTAGTGACTCCATCTAGTCAATGACCCATTCTCTGAGTTGCATAACTTTTCCATCCATTTCCACCCATCTTCATTCATCTTTCTTTCCACATCTTTCATATTCTACCATTCATGAAGTTGTGTAATCATGACTTCATTTCCCTCATGGAATTCTCATTTGCAGTAGCAGTAACTATTTCCCTCCATCCCCACAGTTTCAAAATCTTCCTCCAAATCAGTTTTATAATCCCCATTATCCTGAAAATGCATACAACCCACTTTTTTCTAACCAAAATGTCTATGAAGAACAATTTTATGCAGATGATGGTGGAAACTCCTTGGTCGAAGCTATTTTTGAGAGGTAGGTGCAAGATATGGAGATGGGCATGATGCAGCTCAGAGTAAAGTGCTCCACAATAGCAGCTGAATTTGGCTACAAGGTCCCTTGTCCATGGGTCAACCATGTACCAGTCTAGTTTAGCACCCAATGAGAAGCGCACTTCATCACTAAGATGTTGCCCGGATTATAGAATGTGTAGAAGAAATGGAGACTCAAAAGTCTAGTGCAAGACAACCTTGTCAATGGGTAAGTCAGTCACTAGCTCCTTGTCCTTCATTTTCTCTTTCTCAAACTCTATCATCACAGTAGTGTCATGATTCTAGCTTCCCATATGCTACCCCTAGTGCTGAATTCCCTTCTCCATTCCCTATCCTTCCATCTCACCTCAATTCTTCTTCCCTTTTCCCTTCCGAATTCAAGTCCCCTCTACCTAGTTGTACCATAAACAAACAGCCCCCTACCAACACCCCTTCCCCAGCCAACATCATCATGTTCGATGAATGCAGGATAGTTGAAGAATGGTGTGACTCATGTGACTCCAACTGGGAAGAGTAAATCATACATGCACCTATTCCAAAGAAAATCAGTTAGCTCCAAAGGGTGTAGTTCGGAGGATACATATTTACCTCGTAGAGGAAAAACCATGCGCGCCACAACTTCGCGTGACCTAACTTGTAAGTGTTTCCCTTTAGAAGGAGAACCATAAAGTTCCAAAGGCTCCAAGTGTAGAGTAGGCCATAGAATAACCTTCAGCTTATTCCTCCCACTTTACCCCCTTCAAGATCTAATTTTTAAGAAGAGTTTTATCTTTCAAACTTCATATTTGAGGATGAAAGGGACTAGGGTGAGCAAGTTACAGATCAAGAGGACACCATAGAAGAGGTCAAGCACATGCGGTAGGAAAAAAAGGAGGCAGACTATCTATCAAACTCGGAAGATTTCTTTGATGAAGGTGATCCCGAGGAGAGAACATCATTTTCTCCTCCATCATCCACCTTCCAAGAACATGAGCTTCCCTGCCATGAAGGAGAGAATTCAAAGATAGAACCCTACATCTCACAACCACCCTCTAGAACCAAGGTTAGAAGATATGAGTCTTCCATGTTCTTCATAGGAGAAGGAAGAGAAAAGGCAAGAGGATGTCATCATCTCTCTCACACCATCCATCTAGGAAGGTCAGCAAGAAAACTCCATTCTTGGAGTTGAAGTTCTAAGAAATGGAAAAATTAAAAGGACTAGACCTTTCCCAATCAGGTACTTGGCTTCATTGGAGCCAAGGAGAATCCAAAACTATTCATGCCTACTTCAAAGCATGAGGATGAGATTCAAATCACCAAGGGTCACCATCAACACCTCCAGGATTCCAATGCCAATCAACTTGAGGAGGTGTTTTTGGTTGATGTTGATACCTTGATGATTTGTGTGGAGGACCAGCTTATAGTAAGTATTTCACTCATCCAAGTAGCCATATTCAATGTCAAATCATTTGCATGGCTGCCTTTATTGAGAAAAGGAATCTACTTCTCCTTGCCAGTTGTAGGATTTGTTTGATTTCCTTTCTCTCTGGTTAGTATAGGAGTAGGAGTAGGTTTGTTTTTAGCATAAGAAGTGCTTGTACACACTCTACATATCCCACTTGGGGTATGTATGATTTCTAGTTTTGTACATAGTGTGTTGTGGTGTTTTGTTGCTCATGCACAGTGCATTGGAGGTAGCATCTGGTGAGGTCATCTCCGGTTCCAGTGGTGTTCCAAGTGGCTCAGGGATCATATTTTCAAAGTTTAGATTAGATTTGTGTTTACCAGGTAGACTCCATGCCCAATGGATGCTTCAAGGCAACTGATCATTTCACCTAGCAGGCAGGTGATCCCCATGAGTCACCAAATTGTTGACCAAAATAAGCTCACACTTATTTTGGGTCAACTAACACCATTTTTCCCCTTGTGATTTAATCTGATTTTTACATATTTTAAGCACTTAAGGCCCCTAAAATCATTTCCATTAGATAGAAAATTTCTTCCCATTTCTAGAGATATAAAGAAGTCCTTCTAACTCTTTGTATTTTTCATGTTACGGGCCAATGGGCCTTGGAAGGATTTTTGCCAAAAGCGGGCCGATGGGCCTAGGAAAGAATTTTTGACAATGGAAAATCACAAACCGGCAAGGTGGCAGGAGAAATTTTAACATTTTTTCCCTTTTCAAAAAAATCATAAGTATAAATGCAGGCCCAAGAAGGGTTACTTTTACGAAGTGGAAAAAGTGGGCCCGGAGATGTCATTTTTCCGAAAATGGGAAAATACGAACCTGGTGGGCCCGAGGATGACTTATTGCCAAAAGCGAGTCTACAAGGCCATGGGGAATTTTTCTTAAGTATGAATGTGGGCCAAAGTGTCTACGGGGGGACTTTTAAGCTTTTCTACTTTTCACAAATGGCACAATTTTCAAGTGTGAGCCCACGATCCCATGGGGTCTCATCACCATTGAAAAGTCAAATAGCAATGAATGGTGCCACATGCCTCATCAGCACGACAAGGGCCTTCTATGTGTCCTAGAGTATGAAAAGGGATAGAGTCGACATTTTAAAAGTAAAAATGGGGTAGAGTCAACGGAAGGTGTTGTTAGTGTAAATTCACAAAGACCCCAAATGAGTTATAGATCTACTTTTCTAAGGCAAACTCATCTAGTGTGAATGCACAACATTGAGTTTTCTCCAAGGTGTGGGACCTTGCAAGGTGAGAAAACTCTCCAGATTGAATTTGGTTCTTACTCCTCTATTTAGGTGTATGCATGCAATTTTATAGAGGTTCTGATTCAAAATCCTACTCTAAAACTACCAAGGAGACAGGGTTGAGAGAAACATGGAAATGGAAACAAAACTAAGCAAAAATAGAGAGGTGATACACCAAAGGAGTGCTAAACTCCTTACTTTGTAAAAATAGACACAAATCATGAAGATTGCAGCAACAAAACATGCACAAATTACCATAATGCAATGAAGGATCAGAAGACAATAATAATTGCATGAGAGGATTGAAAATTGATCACAAAACATACATTATCATGCCCATATTTGATACAATACATTGCAATAGAAAAGAGGAAAAAAACATGTTACAATCTCCATGGGAGGTCTGAAACTCCTTCAAATCCACCTACTAAGGGGAAAATAAGAGCTTGCAGAAGCAAGAACATCCAACCTTTTACAAATGAGCCAAATCTGGCTTTTAATGGCCAAGCAAAAGAAGAGAAAGCAAAAACATGGGAAAAATGATTTATGAGTTCAACTACCAATCAAATCCCTTTAATTTCACCTACAAGGTGATGGGCTTCATGGACAAACCCATACGCCAAAGTACATTGCTCTACAGATCCAAAAAATGACCCATACTTCATTAATTTTGGTGGTTGAATGTCATTTCTATATTTTTTATGTGCCAGATATGTTTTCTCATTTTTCTCCCACAAATATCCATCAAAATTAAAAATTTAACCCTCCAACGTGTATATAATTTCACCATCTTTCCAATGATATAAAGAACATGAAAACCGAGCTTTGATCAAAAGATATGCCCCTCTGAAGATTTAGGGCAAAAATGGCAAAAAACAGGGTCAAAATTAGGTCGGCGGGGTCAAACTTTAAAATTTTCCCTTTTGAAAAATTTTCTCAAAAGCCTCCGCCACTCGAGAAATGTGTCACTTTCCGACTTGTTAATGGGATTGTGGGCTAAATCTTCCTTTTTCTCTTTTGATTTCATTTTGGGAAAAAATCCCCAAACACCCCCGTGCCCCACTCCTTCTCTGCCATGTGTCGGTCCCTTATTCATCCACGGGCTCAAATTTCCTTTCTCCCCCATGCCTCCACCAACTCTTCTCCTTCTCTTCAGTGGGCCCATGGGTTGTTTTTTCCCTTTCACCCTTTTTGCAATTTTGGCAAAAAACCCAAAATTCCTCCGCGGCCCCGACTTCCACCACCACGAGGACACGTGTTACTTCCACATTAGCCACGGGCCTTTGCAAATTTCCTTCCCTTCTCCTTGGTGGGTCTGCGGGCTAGTTTTTTTCCTTTCACCCTCCGCCAACTCTTTGGAAATTTCTTTAACTTCACTCCACCTTCCCAACCCCCGCTACCACGTGGCGTGTTCTTATTGGCCGTGGGCCTGTCTAGGGAAATTTTCCCACAAAAACTCCATTGTTGAAAATTACAAGGAGTTAGAAGGAAAATTTTACCTTTCTAGAAAGGTGAGAAATTTCTCTATCTGATGGAACCATTTCCAGAAATTTTGAGTCCTTGATGCAAGTCAAAAATTCATTTAAGTGCCAAAAAAGGGAAAATGAAGGTAAGTTAGCCAAAATAAGCAGGGGGCTCATCTTGGATAACAATTTGGCGACTCTCAGGGGTCATCTGCCTACTATATGAATGATCAATAGCCTTGAAGCATCCATTGGGAATGGAGTCATGAGTAGTAGCCTGCAAACTTATCTGAACTTTGAAAACTTCCCTCTGAGCCACTTTGAAGCCTACTGAACTGGAGTTGTTTTCACCAAAATGCCACTGCAATGGACTGTGCAAGAGCAACACAATAGCACCAAAAACTATGTACAAAATTGGAAATCATACATACCCCAAGTGGGATATGTAGAGTGTGCACAAGCACTTCTTCTGCTGAAAGAAAACCTACCTACTCTACTCTAACTAGAAGCAAAGGTGAGCTAAACAAACCCTACAACTGGTTGTGCAAAATAGCTTCCTTTCTTCAAAATGGGCAGCCATGCAATTGATTTGGAGCTGATCATGGCTATTAGGATGAGTGGAAAATCAACAAGAAGTTGGTCTTCTACCCAAATCAGCAAGGTGTCAACTGAAAGAAAATCCAATACCTCTTTTAGTTGCTCTACATTTGGATTGAAGAGGCATTACAGTTGATCCTTGACACTTTGTAGCTCATCCTCATGCTCAGAAGCAAGCATGACTAGTTGTGACTTCTCCTTTGGCTCCAATGAAGCCAAATACCTGATTGGGAAAGGTCTAATCCTTTGGATGTGCCCATTTCTCTAAAATTTAGCTCCAAAAATGGAGTCTTCTTGTGGCCCTTCTTGGATGGATGGTGTGGAAGAAATGATGGAATTCTTTTGCTCTTTCCCTTCCTTTTCCCATGAAGAACATGGAAGATTAATATCTTCCAATCTTGGTTCCAATGAGCTGCCACAAAATGAAGGCTGTTGTTTTTTAGTGTTCTCCTTTGTGGCAGCAGGCTCTTGATGTTGAAGAATGAATGGTGGAGAAGAAAATGTTGTAATTTCAGTTGGATCCTCCTCAAGACATTCCTCTAAGTCTGATAAACAATCAAACTCTTCACTCTCCGCTGCAACAAATATTTTCCCCCTTGCATGGTGACCTCCAAATCTACATTTTCTTCACCATGTGTAGCTTCATTTTCAAACATGCAACTTGCCAATTTGAACTCATCCAAAAAAATAGATTTTTGGAGAGATGAAAGGGGAGAGAAACATGAAATGTCTTATGCCTTTTCTCACAATTTGGACCTGTTTTGTTCACCTCCATAATGGCTTCATCAATCAAATCAGCCCCTTCAAATGAAAGCAAAAATGTATCAATAATGCTTCCTTCTTCTCGTTGTTGCAAAAACTGACTTGATCTCATCCATTTTCTCCTCAAAAATGGGATTTTGAGCTGGTTTTTCTTCCTCCATGATGACTGATTTGGCAGTGCAAATTGGATCAGCATTTTGTTTGGGCAGAGTGCCAACATGGACACCCAACTCATCACCAACAAACTATTGATTCCTTTCCTCTTGTTCTTGTTCTTCTTCTACTACAAACTCAGTCTCAACCACCACTATTTCTTCAACTCCAACCTCCTCTTTTGGCTTTACCATCAAGGGGATTTTTGAAAACTCAAATTTAGCAGCCCAACTCTTTAGATTTTCTATCATTTCTTCTCTATTGGGTTCCTCTTCTTGTTGTTCTCCTTGACTGGTCTTCTAATTTTCATCTTCCCAACATGGATCTGGGAATGCAAGAGGATGGATGGGTTGTGACTCAATTGATTTTACAATTTTTGTGGTTTTGGAGGAGGTAAAACTTCATTTTTCTTTGGAGGGAATGGCTGTTTGGAAGGGAAAAGAGTAGAGAAATCGAGGTGGGATGGGAGACTAGGAGATGGAGAGATGGGATCAACATTTGGGGAAGCATATGGGAAACTTGAAGCTTGACACTACTAAAATGATACAGATTGAGAAAGAGGAAAATAAAGAGTATGAGATGGTGTGCTTACCCATTGACAAGGTTGCTGAATACTCCTCTCATACACCTCTATTCCCTCATTCCACTTTGCAATTAATGGCAGCATTGTAATCATGAAGTCAAGCTTCTCTTGAGGGTTTTAATGCCTTGGAAAAGTCCCACCCATGGACAAGGTGCTCCAAACCAATTCCAAATGCTTTCATTTGTGTTTGAGCCCTGATTGCACCATGTCAATCTCCATTTTTGGTTTTCTCCAACAAATCAGCATCTTACATTTGATTGTCTTCATTGTATGCATACCCCTGCTCTTGGAAAGAACCATAGCCAAACTGATTTTGGCACTACTGCTCATATGGGTATGCATGTTGATCTTAAATATGATCAAAATATTGATTTAAAGGAGTTATAAAGCATGTTGGAGGTGGATTTAGATGACACTGCTGTTGTAAATGTGAATTCCATGATGGAAATGAATTCATGATTGTACAAATTCATGGGATGAAAGAAGATGGAAGAGATGGAAGGAATAATGGATGAAAAATGAATGAAAATGAATGAAAAGGAAGGTCTACAACTTCAAAGATGGGTTGTTTACCAGATGGAGTCACCAGATGTGTTTGTAATTGCCTCCAAAGGCTGAAATCTTCATAGGAACACACCAACCTACAAAAATGAAGTGGAATACCTCTAAGGTCCCACTAGGCATGCCAAAATTGTTAGTGCAAATTCACAGCACCCCCAAATGAGTTATAGATCTAATTTTCTAAGGCAAACTCATCTGGTGTGAATGCACAACATTGAGTTTTCTCCAAGGTGTGGGGCCTTGCAAGGTGAGAAAACTCTCCAGATTGAATTTGGTTCTTACTCCTCTGTTTAGGTGTATGCATGCAATTTTACAGAGGTTCTGGTTCAAAATTCCTACTCTAAAACTACCAAGGAGACAAGGTTGATAGAAACAAGGAAATGGAAATAAAACTAAGCAAAAACAGAGAGGTGATACACCAAAGGAGTGCTAAACTCCTTGCTTTGCAAAAATAGACACAAATCATGAAGATTGCAGCAACAAAACATGCACAAATTACCAGAATGCAATGAAGGATCAGAAGACAATAATAACTACATGAGAGGATTGAAAATTGATCACAAAACATACATTATCATGCCTAGATTTGATACAATACATTTCAATAGCAAAGAGGAAAAAAATGTTACAATCTCCATGGGAAGTTTGAAAATCCTTCAAATCCACCTACTAAGTGGAAAATAAGAGCTTATGAAGCAAGAATATCCAACCTTTTACAATGAGCCAAATTTGGGTTTTAATGGCAAAGTAGAAGAAGAGAAAGCAAAAACGTGGGAAAAATGATTTATGAGTTCAACTACCAATAAAATCCCTTCAATTTCACCTACAAGGTGATGGGATTCATGGACAAACCCATACACCAAAGTACATTGCTCTGTAGATCCAAAAACAACCCATACTTCATTAATTTTTGTGGTTGAATGTCATTTATGTATTTTTTCCTACCAGATATTTTTTCTCATTTTTCTCCTATAAATCTCCATCAAAATTCAAAATTTAACCCTCCATTGTGTATATAATTTCACCATCTTTCCAATGATATAAAGAACATGAAAAACTGAGCTCTGGATCAAAAGATATGCCCCTCTGAAGATTTAGGGCAAAAATGGCAAAAACAGGGTCAAAATTAGGTCGGTGGGGTCAAACTTTAAAATTTTCCTTTTGAAAATTTTTCCCAAAAGTATCCACACCTTTGCCACTTTGAGACACATGTTGGCCTCTAATTTGCTGATGGGAGCATGGGATAAACCTGCCTTTTTCTCTTTTGATTTCATTTTGGGAAAAATTCCCCAAACACCCCGCGCCCACTCCTTCTCTGCCACGTGTCAGCCCCTTATTCATCCGCGGGCTCAAATTTCCTTTCTCTCCCACACCTTTGCCAACTCTTCTCCTTCTCCTCGGTGGGCCCATGGGATATTTTTTCCCTTTCACCCTTTTTGCAATTTTGGCAAAAACCCAAAATTCCTCCGCGGCCCCGACTTCCGCCACCATGGGGACACGTGTTGCTTCCACATTAGCCGCGGGCCTTGTCAAATTTCCTTCCCTTATCCTCGGTGGGCCTGCAGGCTATTTTTTTCCCTTTCTCCCTCTACCAACTCTTTGGCAATTTCTTTAACTTTGGTCCACCGTCCCAACCCCGCCACCATGTGGTGCGTTTTTATTGGCCGCGGGCCTATCTAGAGAAATTTTCCCACAAAAACTCCACCGAGCCATAACTTGAAAAGTACAAGGAATTAGAAGGAAAGTTTTAATTTTCTAGAAAGGCAGGAAATTTATTTATCTGATGGAGCCATTTCTAGAAATTTTTGAGTCCCTGAAGCATGTCAAAAATTCATTTAAGTTCCAGAAAGGGAAAATGAAGGTAAGTTAGCCAAAATAAGCAGGGGGCTCATTTTGGATAACAGTACCACGTGTCAACTCGGCGCAACTTCAAAGAACAACTCCGAAGGTTGTTCCCCAAAAATTGTAGGCTCAAAACATGGTAAAAGTTGAAAAGGGGGATAGATCGGGCCTAAATCAACTAAGTATAAGAAGATCGAGATGGAGCCATGCATCAACTCGGCATAACTTCAAAAGCACAATTTGGAGCAGGTTCCCAAATGTGTACTGAGCCTCCACATGTCTAGGGTCAAATATATGGCCCCACCAAACAAAAGGAACTTAGCCAAAACACAAAGAAATAGGGCACAAGTGGTGGAAAGATCCATGTGTCTCTTTGGCGCAAATTCAAAGGTGCGGCCCAAAAGGCAAGTCCCAAATAAGCAGCAACCCACCATGTGTTCCGAGTCCGAAGAGGTAAAGTCGGCCATTGAAAATTCCAAAATCCTGTGGAGACCTCCACGTGTCTCAACCACGCAACTTCAAAGGTAAAAATAGGGGTAAATTTCCAAACAAGCGTGAAGCCTCCATGTGTCTCAGTCGACACGGTGTCTCCACCAATAAAGGAACTCAAGCGGGAATAAATATGAAACCGAGGAGCCCGCGGAAGATGCCAAGTGTCATTTTGGTGTGATTTCAAGAGCAAAAGGAAGGAGCCAAATATTCAAGATGCATGAGGCTGCCATGTGGACCCAATATGGATAGAATCTTTTGAATATTGCGCACCCATTAAATTCTTGGCATTTATCTTCGATAGCAATATCTTTCTACCTGGAAACTCATATTTGGGCAGAGAGGACTTTTGGAAAGATCTCAAGGCTGCCTTCTCACCTACCTCCATTAATGTTTTGGCCTGATATTTTAGGGGTTTTCAAGTCTTCTAACTACCACCATGATGAATAATGGGCCTCTTTCTTTCCCAGAAGAGACAACGACAGGGCATACGTGTCATAAAGCAAGACTCTTCATTGTAAGGGGTGGATTTCAATGCTTTCTAAAGTGATTGGAGTATGAGGACTTCAATGCATTACAAGGGTGGTTGGAATAGAGTTCATTTTTCCCTATCTCTCTCATTCTCCTATATATTGTAAAGGAGGGGAATTCTCAAATGGTTGGTCATTGTTTCTCTCCTACCCCCCTCTCTCTTTCTTCCTTACGGCGTAACGCTGAGTCTAAGCTTCCTTTCATGGCTCTGTAATGGAATTTTCTTTCCCCTTTCCCACTGATGATGTACCGTGTGACTTTTGGAGCAATAGAATATGTTTCGTGATGCATTTGTCCATCCTTTTCTTTTTTTTGTCTCTTCTCAACTCTCATCATTATAGGGTATACTATGCATACTATAATGTTTATTGCAGGTTCTAGGAGTTGTGCTTAATGGTTTTCAAAGTGGTGTTCTATGTGAACTTCATCTTTTTTTTGTGGTGCATATTGTCCACCCCCTCCATTGCTCACCTCTCTCCACTTCAAGTAGTTCAAATCTATGATCAGCCACTTCCTTTTCTGGTGTATCACCACTTAGTGTAGGCTCTCTTTCACCTCTCTCTCTCTCTCCTTCTCCCCTTGGAATGGTTAGGTAAGGATATTTTAGTTACAACCCGCACAAGAGTATCTTATGGAAGGTAGAGTAGGAATCAAGAACTAGCCTTTTCTGGAGGTCCATCTCAAGTTTTACAAGTCCCATAGCTTGAGATATGGTCTAATGTTGTGCAAACACACCGAATGCCCCATCTCAGTTTAGAGGCCATTCGGGGGTGCTGTGATTTTGCACTAACAATTCCTCATAAAAAATTACTAATTGAAAAATGTCTATGGTCATCTTTCTTTTCTTTTTCATTACCTCTTTTGATCTTTCACTCTTTCTTTCCCAATCTACCTTTTTATACTTCAACATTTTTCATCCAGACACAAAGAACCAACTAGGACGCCCAGCGCTGGCCAAAGCCTATCCCCATCCCATATGGGCGCCCGACCTCTTAATACTTTTCTCGCATCTTTTGGATCCTTTATAGTTGTTTGGGAATCTTATATTTTTGGTAGTCAGCCTTTTCGAGGTTAATTACAAAATTCAAGTGAGAGAATAATATAAATATAAAGTTATGTGACCATAATAAAGGACCAAACACTAAGCATTAGCTATCACCACCTAATATTGTATTCAAAGACCATTATCAATAACATTCAAGCATCCATCTAGCATCCAAAAATGGGAAAGGGACTGCATTATTTTACATTTGTATACACTTCATAGGAGGGGAAGTTAATTCTTTCATCCACACATCTATCTACATTTTCTAGATCTAGATATTGTTTTCTATCAAGTGTGACACACACAAGAGCCACCTAGGGCACGATTCTTCACACACACAAATAGAACTACATTGGGTCTAAAATGTACTGCAAATATCAGCCACAACATCACTTTTTTGAAAGCTGAGGACAGTATGACCCCTCATTTTAATTATTTTCTTTTTAGGACTTGATGTACTTTTGAGGGTTTTACAGGTGAATTCTTTATTTCACGTTATTAATGACATCGGAAATCATCATGTGACCTACTAGCGGAAATAAGTAAAAGACAACAAATATCTCACAACCCTCCGAGGGAGGTTTTCTAAGATTTTTGGTAGTCACAGGTGCCCAGATCTAGTTTGTAGCTCCCGCAAGTGCTCCTGACCCATCCTGGGTACCCTAGTCTAGCATATCATGACACTTTTTCATTTTTTCGGGATTTTTTATGACACTTCCCCTCTCTTTTCATCAATTCATCCCTTCAGTACAATCCAGGATTAATTATGAAATAGCTAGGTCATTTTATCTCCTCATTTGCACTTAGGGTTTTTAATCTTAATCATTTGTTTACTTTCTTCATATTTATTCTTATTGCATAAATATTTATTATAGTTTTTACATATTTATATTAGGCATAATTTTATTCATAAATAAACATTTTTCTTAATCATTTTGCTGAACCCATCACTCAAATCCACCTTCTTTCTAGGGAGGTTTTTCATCTCTTCACTATGGCTCAATCTTATGGAGAATTTATTGAGGCCTACCTTAAAGAGCTTAATGATCATCTCATTGAGAATCCTCAAGATCTAAACTTTCTTTTATTTTATTCTCTTGATGAAGCCACCAACCTTGTGGAGCTTAATGTCCCTACATCGATTCTCTCTCCCATTTATACTCAACCGCATGCTTCCGTTCTTCTACCTATTTCCACCATTCCAATTTTTGTTTCTACTCCCACCAACCATTTTACTCCACCTCTTATTTCTCACATGCAGAAAGTATCTTCCACTTGACACTCCATACTTATCCTCTCTTTATCAAGATCTGTAAGTTCAAATCTAAAAATTATAGTAGGCTAATTCTCGTGTGCCTCCATCTTTGGATTCCACTTTATTACTTCATACTCCATTCGCACCTACCATTTCCGCTTACCCACTTCCTCCTAAATTTTTCACCCCCAAGATTCCCATTTTCAATGGGCATGGTGACCCATAAGAGCATCTCCGAGCATTTCATGTGGCATGTCTAGATTTTGTAGATGATCATTTTCTCCTAGCTAATCTCTTTCCTCACATCCTTCATGATTATGAGATTCTTGGTTCTATGATCTACCTATCCATTTGGTAACATCTTTTACACATCTAGCCGATGCTTTTCTTACTCATTTCTCTATCAATATCAGCTCTAATATCTCATATTCTCAACTTGCTCAACTTAAACAAGGATCTAATAAACATATATCAAAAAATGTATTACAATACAAAAAAACTAAGCTAAGATTTCTAATGTACTCACCGACTTTGAACTTCAAGACCTATTTTTATAAATTATATTACCGCCTTTTCAAAAGAGAGTTATATTTGAGACCTCTCCATCATTTGATCACTTATGTCACACTCTTAAGCTATGCAAAACAAAACTCTTATCCATAGGAAATTTTAAGTATCAGGAACATTCTTCATCTTCAACACGCTTTCAAAATTAATCAACTTTTAAGCCATCTACAAAACTCGTGGAAGATAAAGCAACTATCAACATTGCTCGTAATACTAAAGAGCTTCAATGGAATCTGCCTAAGTGAACATATAAAAAATTGACTATTTCTCTGCATCTTGTATTACCACAACTTATTGAGAGAAATCTTATTACACTTCATCGACACAACTTGGATCCATCTCAACCTAAATGTCATAATTATAATAAGAATATCATATGTGATTATCATCAATGTTTCAGACATTCTATAGATTGATGCTTCAAACTTAAAAAACCTTATTCAAGATATTATCGATAATAATGCACTTGAGCTTTCAGATCCTACGGCTTCTACTCCAGTCAATAAAAATCATAATCTCAAAATCTTCAACAATCCTCTTCCAAAACATGACAAGCAAGCAACTAACTCTTCATCCAATCATACATATCTCAAAGTACCTCTTCCTACATCAAGAGCCCTTGATTTTCTAGTTTCTCATATTGATACATCTCCTCCAATCATTACTTTCTCCAATCATGATTATCATGCTACATTCACTTTTGATCACTTACACATTAGTGATTTTATTGGATCCACTTCTATCAATAACACTATTATTGATCCATCATTCTACATTAACGCATTCTCTATCACACTTATTGTCTCTATTGGCTATCCAATTTCACAAATATCATACCTGATTCCTAAATCATGTGGCTTTGTTAAGCTTTTGGTTATTGTTGGTCCTCTCACCATGTTTGTGCCTTTTCTTATGGTACCATCAGTTAAAGGGTGTGGCATGCTCTTAGGTCTTCCCCGGCTTCCTGTAAGCCAAGACATCATCTCCATGAACCATTTATCTCTAAACTTCATCCACAATCATAAATTCATTACTATCAATGGTGTTCTATCATCTACACCATAGTCACAGCCTACTCTTGAGGTTACCATTGCACTTGCTAGAGCATCTAGGTCCCTGCATCCTATCAAATCTAAAGAAATATCTACTCCTAGCTCTCCTATTCACACACGTCCTATATGGTCTCATTTTTCTGCTAGTCCATCACATCAATATAGGTATATTACTTGGACAAATCCTTCACATCAATACACATCACCACCTCATTTTTTTGCATATAGATGTCCATCACCTCCGTAGTCTACCTTACATCGGCATTCATCACCTCCACACTCTCCTTCACACAAGTGTACATCACCTTCATGGTCTCTTTTACCTATATGTCCATTGCTTCCCGGGTCTTGTATAATTTTTTCTCATTCAGCTATTTCTCATTTGTCTTATGCACTATCGATATTAGAGCATGTTCACATGCCCACATCTCTACAAGAATTAGGTGGAGGACCTTCATCTTTCATTGTTATCAGATAGCATTTTCATTATCATGAACTTAGGGGGCATCTTACTTATTCCCCCCTCCATCTTCTAGCATTATTAGCTATATTACATCTTACACACTTCACATCTACTATTTGACATTCATCATACACATATTAATAAATTTGTATTGTCATTCCATTATGATGCAATATCATTCTTTGGTTCGCACTTGAATGTTGAGGGCATACTATATACATGAACCTAACACACTATATACTACTCACTTTGCACATTACACACTTCACACATCACGCATTGATAAAATAAATTTCTCACGGAATCTATAGACACTATACACATTCATGAAATATCTTTCTCGCATCTACTTTTACACGTTGTGCTCATTTCCTATGATGAACTCTAGTTTTTCATACATACTCTACTACTAAGGGTCTCAATCTAAAATTAATTCATACTCACTCACACACTCGCTACACTTTATGCTTTAACAATCACATGTTTCTAGAACACAATCAACACCATTTCTCGATGACGCAATTTTATTCTATGGTTCATTCTCAAATGCTAAGGGGGCATGTATAAATGAACCTCATCATATGTATACTCATTCACTTTGCATTCCATTCTATTGTATCCATGGCATACTACATATCTTGGTTACATTTACTCTTTCTTATTGATGCTTACATGTACACTTTATTACACATGCTAGACAGATATCTTCTATGTCATTATCTTTATCATATACATATGTGCATTCAATTGATTTCTAGTTGTGATCACATATTTACATAGATCGATACACACAACAAGGATTCTTAGCATAATACCTCATACAAGTCCCACAACAGCTCATGGGGCATCCACTTTTGTACACTACAAGTGTTATTGTTTCATTTTTCATAACACGTTACTTTATCGAATTATACATGCTTTGACATACTTCTTATCTTTTTAACATGCTAATAGGTGCTTCATGTGAAACATTTGTTATGTAGGACTATTTTCTTCCATGGTTATCTTCTACATTGCTTGACATTTTTTGCTATTGTCTTCAACGGTATACCATTATTTGTGGGATTTTCCCTTTGTCTTCTATGCACATTGTCTACTTTCAGCCATCTCAGCCTTGATTTTCTTACTGCAACTTCGTGATTGGTAGCCCATGTTTGCAACATTTTTTTATAGGCTACATTGTATTCTTTCCTATCGTCTTATTATGTCTTAGCTACACATTGTCTTCTTAGCTTACATATTGTCTTTTACATGTGTATTTGTCTTTTCTAGTACTAACACTTATTTCCTAGTCACTTTTTTTGTATGTGCCTTGGTTTCTATCAAGCATACTTCCCCCCGTAGGGAATCAATTTCAACACGGTGGTTGGTTGTCCTTTAGGCTACATACTCCTCTGACATTTCATATACCCCAAATATGGTGGGGAATCATTTACGTGAATCGGTTGCCCCATATAACATTCTACGGTCATAGTTTAGCACAACATAGTAGTGATACAACACAGTCATCGGCCTCAAACATGGCTCAGAATCGACTTGGGTACCCAAGACAACATAGACACTAGCACCAGACCAAGACAGTAGTTCATGGGTGTCCCCGGCCCTTCCTTGACACCTATAACCATAGGGCGATTACATAAAGCATTTTCCACTTCAAACACGTTTTTAGCACTTCACACAAAGTGGCATTTACATGTCACATAGTCCTAGCACTCGACATAAATGCACTACACAACATTTTTCTACTTTCACGTTAGATCAAAACTGTATGAACTAGATAAGATTTTTTCACACCATATGTAGTGGTGTTCTACATTTTGGGAAGTAGTTAAAGGTTGGAGGACAACACCAGACGTTTCTCCCTACACTTCTTTCATGCTTGGCATGAGATCACCCAAAAAACTTGCAATCGGCGCAATCGGCGTAAGATCACCCAAAAAATCATTCTTCTACATCATCTTGAGGATCATTTTTATCTCTTATCATGAATCAGTTGCACATGTTTATTTTTCACATTTTTTCATGTTTTCTTGCATACTTTTTACACATTTTTATCATATACACGCATTTTTGATTACTTGTATGTTCTTCTCTTTTGCAGGTTTATCCTTATGGGAAGTAGTAGTCACATCATCATCACATTAACAACACATTAGCAACAATTGACATCAACAACAGGTATAAACATGACATCGATACATACGCTCTAACCATAGGGTCATCATCATCACTTTTTTCAATTCCTTTTCTTTAGCATCCATGCTTCACATTATTATCACTTCACATTTTTGTTATCTCACGAGACACTTTTCATCATCATTCTACATGGTTATTAGGTACACATCTCTTATCTACTTTATGTTATCAAGCATTTGATCAATGACATAAAGTAGGGGGAAATGTAGACATTAAATAACGTATTTTGGGTATTTATCTAGTCTTGATCACATACTACTATTCATATGATTCTTAAGTAATAAAATTACTAATTGACCCATGTATTTGGTCATCTTTCTTTGCTTTATGTTGCCTATTTTAGTGTTATGCTCTTGCTTTCCCATTCTTTTTTATACTTCTTTATTTCTCATCCTGGATACTAGCACCCATTTAGGACGCCACCCATGTGTGCCCCCACCCACTCTAGGCACCTTGACCTCTTTATACTTTGCTTACATTTTTGCATCCTTTCTATCCATTTAGGCATCCTATATTTTTAGTAGTCACCTTTTTTGGGGTTAATTACAAAATTCAAGAAAGGGAATCATATAAATATAAAGTTATGTGACCATAATAAAGGACTAAGCATTACGTATTAGCTATCAAAGCACCTAAGGTTGTATTCAAACGCCATTATCAAGAGCATTCAAGCATCCATCTAACATCCACACAAGGGCAAGGGACTGCATTATTCTACATACACTTCATAGGAGGGAAATTTCATTTTTCCATGCACACATCTATTTACATTTTCTACATCTATTTATTACTCGCTATCAAGTATGACACGTATAAGAGCCACCTAGGGCATGATTCTTCACTCACACACACGCGCGCAAGACGTGCGCGCGCGCGTGCACATAGAACTACATTGGGTTTGAAATGTAGTGTAGTGCTCATTGTAAGTTCACTCATTTAATAGCTAAGGATAGTCTGAACCCTAATTTTTAATCTTTTTTTTTTGGATTTGATGCAATTTTGAGGGTTTTACTGAGATCAATATTTCATCGGGTTATCGTAAGATCATCTATCATCACGCAACATACTAATGACAATAATCGAAGGACAAAAACATCTCATGATCCTACTAGAGAGGTTTTTAAGGTATTTAGCAGTCACAAGCACCCAAAAATGGTTTGCAATACCCGCAGTGCTCCCGACCCATCCTGGGCACCCCAATCTAGCATATTTTGGAACTTCTACATTTTATGGGATTCTATGCAACACTTCCTAATGAGTCATGTAAATACCTTTCCAAAAAACTCATCCTCTATATTTTCTAAGCTATTGAAGGCACGTCCTTTTATTTCCCAGTTATAATGTTGAACATTATCATTACAACTTGAACTTATGGAATAATTACTAATTAATATAGTTATGGCTAGTTATCTTTATTTTGTGGTATTTTGAGTATGCATTTATTCTTATGATTTCAATAATTTGTTTGAATGATGATATGTGTGATGTCACTCTTGGTTGTAAGCAACATGCAACATGCAATAAAGGAATCATCTACAACAACTCATCTCGTATCCAAAGGACTGTCCCACAAAGAACCCATCTCGTAGCTAAAGGGGATCACCTACAACAAAGAAGCCATGTTATGAATATGCCTTATAATTTGAAGTGCGACACTCAAAGTTTGTACATGTCAATGAAGGAGAAGTTACAACTAGAACATTAAGAACTGGGAGATAACTCAACTATAGATTTGATTATTCATTGTAAATAATTGATTGATCAAGTTTACACGTGACTAAAGGAACTAGTCAATTAACTAGATATTAACTGAACACATGTTATTAGTTTCGTTGCATGTGTTAAATCTCTTGTTGTTCTATTTGACATATTCCATTTTTTCTACCAAATATATTTCACTTAACTTGTTTGAACTCCTAATTGAAATCTTCTTCTCATGTCTTATTGTAATTGAGATGTATAAAAGGAAATGATTAATGATAGAAACGAGATCCATTAGATATTATTCGTAGGCTAGTTCATATATTCAGAGAGAGGATATTTCTTTTTTCCTTAATGTAATACTCATGCGAAATCAATAAATATCTAAGTGTTTGTTATTAGCCTTTAGTTACAATATTTAGGAGGGATTAGCACCCAAGGTAGGGCCCACTCGTGGTCTACTAAACCCCTCCATTGTTGTATTTTTTTGTTGCATGTATGCTTACTTAGGAACCATTTATTTTTGTATCTGCATTCTAAATTTATAGCTTTGTTTTAGTGCTAGTATTTAGAAACCATTTATTTCTAGTCATCAGTTTTGTTTACCTTTCTAGCATTTTTATTTCAAGTATAGTAGTGACAGATATTTCTTTCCATACCTCCTAAATTCTCTGTAACTATGCATACAACACTGACATTATTTAAATTTTATGTCCCTTGGTTTGATGATTAAATGATTGTGAATTAATGAACAACATATTAATTGCTACAAGTTAATTTACACCATCATTTTTGGTGTCATTATCGGGGATCTTGCCAAGTTATAGGGTTTTTGAGATGTTTTTTCATTCCTTAGAAATAATTTAGGTTTTAGGAATTTCCACCTCCAACCTCCCACTAATGTATGTTGATTGAGTTGATTTATTTGATGCATGCACCGTTTAATGGATGTCCATGATAGATTCTTACCCAATCCATAAATAACACATATTTTTATATCTAATTCTGAAGAAGACACATCTTCCTTTGTATAAGGTTTGATATTAGAATATACTCCTCTAATTGAGACTTGAGGCTTCTCCTAAATAGCCTATCATGGAAGAATAAGTGAATCAAAATGTTGAAGAATTGTAAACTACATTCAAGTTCCCAATTTTCAATAACAATCAGCCTCTTACAATGAAGAATATCTCTCCATCAGCCCTTCCTAATTTCCATAAATCTATAGCTGAATACCCAAACACTTTCTTGTTTGATTTTGACATTTTATGCAGGATCTATGATTATAAAATTGATGCACACAAGTTGAATCTATTTCCTACTACACTCAAGGATGCATCCTTGAGATGGTTTATGGGCTTAGGAAGATATGTTGTGACTACTTGGTAGCAGATGAAGGAAATTTTTCTCACCAAGTACCAAGACTACTTCGACTAAGTAGAAAAGGAGGGTATGAACTCTTCAAGATGGCACAAAAGGAAGATGAGCCACTAGAAGATTACCTGGAAATATTCTTATTCAATGTTCAAAAGTCAAGACACACAAGGTTACCTCATGAGTATCTCAAGTTTATCTTCTTAAAAGGACTCAGTGAGGAGGATATGGATGCTTTGGACCTAATAGGATATCTATATATCTCAAAATATACCTTTTAGGATATTTTTGAATCCTGTAGGAATTACTCCAGAGAAACCATGAAGAGAATCAAAAGTGCTAGATCAAAGGGTGGATCAACTACTAAAGGAATAGGGGATATATCTAAAAAGAGATTGTGAACATGTTCAAGAACATGAAACAAGAGATATTTAATGACATGGCTACCCATCTTGATGTTTTACATGCTAAGAAGAAAAGAGAAGATGTAGAGGAAACACTTACAAAGTTCTTCCATGTATGCATGGGAAAGAAATTTTATTACGAGATGCAGAGGATTAGCCAACATTACACAAGAAAAGGAGGATGCACCTGAATTCAAGATGATATAAACAGAGGATGGGTAAGTCTTCTATGTTTCTCAAAGAAATCCTTGGCCACTAAGATAAGGAGGTATGTCACAAGATCCTATGCCATATTTTCAAAATTGGGCTAGTAATCCATATATGCAACCCCCACCTTGGGCTAATACTCAGCAAGGTTGGGCTCTATACCCTATCCAATACTAACAAAAATGGCAACCTTAGTTCTAAGGGAAACAATGAAAACAACCCCCTTCTTCATGGCAATAACCTTACAGAGAAGGGTAGCAATGAAAAAACCTACCTCCTAACTACTAGTAATCCTACCATCAACCTCATTACTCACAGTAGCAAGCTATGATGCCAAACCCCCAAGTAGGATCTCAACTAAAATCTACTCAGCTACCACTCAACCAACACCTAACCCCAAAAATAAATCTGCTTTCTCAGCTAGCCTATACCACTGAATCAACTCAATACTCTACTTATTCAGTTGATGTTAATGACATCCATCTTCGCTCAGGAAGATCACTTCTCCCACCAAGTAAACCCACCATCACGGAAATTACAGATGAACTATAATTGTTACTGAATTATTCGCAACAAATCTAGAAATCATTGTAAATTGATCCACAAACAATGTAAACAGAGTTCGAGTAAGGATACAATGCAAATCAATGAACCACCATTTCTAGAAAGAAATACTGACCTAAAATCATATTCTGATTTTGATTTTTTCAATCAACTTAAGGACATATGTGTCAAAATTTCAATTATTCAAGTCATCAAGGATTATCCAATTTACAATAAGTTGGTTAATGATCTATGCATTAAAAAACTAGTCAAAATAAGGAAGGATCCATCCACTGTATAAGTTATTTGATAGTTGGCTGATATCATGCTTGGAAATTAAGTTCTATCGAAGTATATAGATCCAACCCATCCTTTATTAAACATTAAAATTAATAGAACAACAATAAATAACACTCACGATTGACTTAGGTGTAGTCATTAACGTCATGACCAAGAAAATTATGAATGACCTGAATTTGAAAGGACTAAGGCCAATAGATATAGTCTTACAACTGGAAGATAGATCAATAGTGAGACTTGAAGGAGTCCTTGAGGACATTGTTGTGGTCATAGACTCTGGGAATACTTGTGCTGAATTTATTTTCCTTCAATAAAAATCAATTTTAAGAGTTTATCCTATCATTCTTAGAAGTCCATGGTTGGCCACTTTGTTAATGCATTCATAGGTTCCAGTGTCCGGAAACATGGTTATTTCTAATGGAAGTGACACTAAGAATTTGATGCTATCTCCTCCTTCCTAATCATTGAATGGTGAAGATGAGACAATTTGGGTTGAAGAACTAGAAGTAGATCAAAGCTATGTATAACAACTCATGATGATGGATAATTCTTGTAAAATTGAAGATCAAGAGGAAGAGGTTTTTCTCTCTAACGCCCTAAAAATAATAATATCGAAGAAATGAAGAATTTGATGATAAGTTGAGATTCTTAAGTTGTCCCTTGAACCAAGTTCTACCGTAGCAGAGCACCAAAATTATTCTAGGTAATAATTGTATTCTTCACCAAATTCTTCCTCATGACTGCATATTGAATTTTATTAGCAGCAATGTATGTTCAATGATGGATCTCTCTAAACAAGTGGAAATAACACTAGGAATACCACTTAATGTAAACAAAATGTTGAGTATACAGCAAGATAAATTATTGATAACTCTTCTTTAAAATCATAGAACAACATTTTCTTGGAATTATGGTGATATGTGTGGGATTCATCCTAGGCTTTACACTCATAATATCTATATCAAGGAAAGTTGTAACCAATCAATTAGGAAGCCACTAAGGAGGATGAACCCAACAGTAAGAGAGATTATAAAATTAGAATTGAAGAAGTTGCTAGATGCCAAATTTATATACCCCATATCAGATAGTCAGTGGGTATCACCTCTTGTCATTTTTCCAAATAAGAATTTAAATTTAAGGATGTGTGTAGATTATAGAGAGATGAATGCAAAGCAACAAATAAATATCAATTTCCATTTCCTTTCATTGATCAATTATTTGAAACTTTGGTTGGTAAGAAATGTTTCTCTTTTCTTGATGGATATAGTGGTTATAATAAAATTCACATCACACTAGAAGACCATGACAAAACTACCTTCACATGTCTATGGGGAACATTTGCATATTAATTTCTTCCATTTGGCTTGTGCAATGCACCTACTACATTCTAGAGGGTCTTTTCAAATTTAACAAATGACTGCATGGAAGTCTACATGGATGACTTCACAGTACATGACAACACTTTTGATGAAGCTATGTAAAATATGGAAAAGGTTTTGAAAAGATGCAAAGAACACAATTTGTCCTTGAGTAATGAGAAGTGCTACATGATGATATCTGAAGGTATAGTTCGGGACACTACCTTTCTTCTGAAGGAATTCAAGTTGATCCAAAGAAAGGTATCTGTTATAATCAACTCTGCCAACACCAAAGAAACAAAAAGGATGTTAGGATATTTCTAGGCCATGTTGGATATTACAGAAGGTTCATATAATATTTTAGCAAGATTACAACACCACTTTTTGCATTACTAGGGAAGGATGTTGATTTTTTTGGACTGAACGTTGTGAAGGTGCTTTTCAAACCTTGAAACAAATGTTAACTATTGCTCCTGTGTTGAGAGGACCTGATTGGAAAATTCCTTTCCACATCCATACTAATGCATCAAAACACACTATTAGATTTTTCTTAGGACAAAAATATGGAGTTATGAATTATGCAATTTATTATGTTAGCAAGAACTTATAACATGCAAAGCTAAACTATACAGTAACAGAGAAAGAGTTCTTGGCAGTTGTATATGTTATTAACAAATTCAGACACTACATCACAGGTTATCTAATTTTCATTCACAATGATCATGTTGTAATCAAATATCTGATAAACAAACCTATAGTAAGCAGCAGAATTATTAGATGGTTTCTCCTCTTGCAAGATTTTGATGTCACTATTCGGGAAATTCTAGAAAAGGACAACGTGGTAGCATATTTTCTCTCTAGGATGGATACTAATGATGAAGAGAAAGTATTTGATGACTCCTTTCCAGATGAGCACTTATTTTTTATCTCTAAAAAACACCTTGGTATATAAACATAGCCAATTATTTGGTCTCAAGTAAACCACCTCTACATTACTTATACTCTAAGAAGAAATACATAGTTGAAAAGAGTACATTTTTCTTGGATAGATAGATTTCTATTTCATACATGACAAGATCAAATCATGAGAAGGTGTATAGATGATGAGGAGATATTTGATGTCCTCAGAGCTTACCACAATGAACCTTGTAAAGGACACTTTGTTACCAAAAAAATAGTGCGAAGTTGTTGGTTGTTGATCGTTGGCTATTATTCACCAACATTGCATAAGGATGCAACACTATAAACAGGAGATGTGATAGATTCTAAAGAATGGGAAATCCCACCAGATCTGATGAGATTCCATTGCAGCCTCAATTGGTCTTACAACCTTTTGACAAGTGGGGCTTAGATTTTATTGGCCCTATAGACCCTAAATATTAGCAAAAATAATACATCTTGGTATGCAAAAATTATTTAACTAAGTGGATAGAGGTGAAGGAATTTCCAAATCATAAAAGTGATAAATTTTCCAAGTTCCTATATGATCACATCTTCACTAGGTATGGAGTTCTAAGGGAAATTGTAACAGATCAAGGTACACATTTTACTGCTGATGTAATTTTTGATCTAGTTAAAGAGTATGAAATCAGGCATATGAATTCTACACCATACCATCCCCAATCTAATGGCCAAGTAAAGGTTAAAAACAGATAAATAGAGGCCATCTTGACAAAGACCATTTCACTCCACAGGAAATATTGGGCAGAAAGACTTTTAGAGGTAGTATGGGCATTTAACACAACGTGGAAGACCACAACTAACTTCACACCATTTAAACTCTTGTATGGTAAGACTGTTATTTTACCAATTGAATTTGAGCACAAAAAATTGAGGACTGCACTTGAGCTAGGCATAGATTTATCAGAAGCTCAAAGGTAGAGAATTCTCCAACTCAATGAGTTGGATGAATCAAGAAGGCAAGTTGTGCATAATACATAAGTAGTACATAATCAAAGATTAAAATACATGATAGGTACATCAAGACAAGATAGTTCCAATACGGTGACTGGGCACTCTTATTTGATTCAAAATACAAGAATCATGTAGGAAAACTCAAAATAAGGTGGCTAGTCCCCTATGAGATTAAAAGGATATTTCTTAATGGAGTTGTGAAGATCACTACTATAGAACTTCCGAGGTTCAAAATTCTGGTAAATGGCCATAGGTTGAGATTGTACAAGAATCCAGTTGACAGATATTCATTCATGAAAATTTTCAAAGGAGGTCCAAGCAGGATGGAAGTAAGGATGTCGAGTTAACCGTAGGGGTTGAAGGTTGGATCATCTTCTGAGATTACAGAGGATTGAGAGATTTCAGTGGCCTTGGTGCATTCATCTTGTTTGATATTATAAGTTTGAATAAAATATTGTGATCATCCCTTCGTGTGATCAGCAGTACTTTGTTAACACATTTATTTCATTATTTTTTTTGCAGGGTTTGATTTTAGGTAATTTCAAGTGTGCATGATCTCCATCACAAGGAGAAAATGCAATGAATGAAGGTTCCACCTGCAGCAACATGGAGAAAAACCATGTTTTATTGTTATCATTTATCATAACTCATGATTGCATGAAGAATATCAAGGATGAATTCATGTGTGCGAAATGGAAAATGAATGATTGACACCCCAACAGATCAAAATTACCTCTCGGTGAGTCATCTAGTTTTAATGTAACGAGCATTCAACATATGCAACATCATTCTCAGTACATGTCCACAACATCACAACAATCTTACATGCATCCAAGGTGCAAGTTCAAATAAAGAATGCACAATCATCATTCCACACAAACATAGAGATATTTCCACTCAAATATCATTTAAATAAAAGTATAATTAGTTTAATTACAGTTAATTAGCATTTGGATTCTCTCGGTTCGTGATTTGGGAGTTAAATCAGATGTCGTGGAAAAGAGAAGCAGAAAAGGAGGTGGATCAGTTCGATGAAGAGGAAGAGGAGGATTCTAAGGAGGAGGAGTAATCTTAGGAGGACATTGAGGAGGGCATCAAGGAAACCCCCAGATGAAGCTAAATTCAGATTCTAGCATGAAAAAGGAGACCAGGGAGGATAATCCTAAAAAAAAAAGTAAAGCTACCTAGTGAACTTCTTCCAAACTGTCTACGGACTTTCAGGGAATTTTCTCTATTTTTATTGTTTAATGGATTTATCTCTCCTACTCAAATTTTTTGGACCCCCTTCTCTGGTTCGGAGTTAAGTCTGTTTAACTTTGGGGGTCCTTTTCCTTTTTTGTCTAGCTTTGCTTCTATCATGATGTAATCTTTTGTACTCAGCCTCTGGGAGCCTATCCCTATTTTTACCCTATCTAATAAAAAATAGTTAATTAGAATTTATGCCAAGTCACTATGCATGTGTTGTATTTAATGATCGCCTCCTTTCTAGTTATGATGTGTCCCTCCACATAATCCAATATTGTCAAATCACTTCCCTTCACATGGTCGCATAAAATTAATGGATAAACAGTGTCTTTTTATCACATATAAAGGTCCTTAAAATTGCAAAAACTATGTGAGGGTGCATGTATAACAATCCAAATGCAAGTGCCAAATTCTCACTATGGTTCCAAAGGAATACATTTTTCCTCTCCTTGTCTAACTCACTCAAGTACATGTTTTAAATCTAAGATATATCCTACTCGCATTGTTTTTTATTGTGATTTATCTTTTTAAAAAAAATCATGCACATGTTATGGCATTTAATCCAAATAAATCAAATTATATTTGTAATTCCTCTATCTTTCATCAATATCCTTAATTCATCTAGGCTTTTTCTAAGTCTCTCGTTTGAATAGAGCTCGTGTGGATGTTGTTAAGGTTGTGGACTTTTCTTGTTCTATCACATGACTTAAATACCAAAAAAATATATATATAACACACATACCCACATATACATGTAAATCTAATTTGCATAAACTTTCGAAAAAAAAAAAAAAAAAAAAACCATGTAGGGAAAGGTGATCAAGAAATGTTATCGGTATTTTAAAAAATTTAGAAATGCACCAATAAGAAAAGGTAATATAAAAATGCACTCCCCATTTTTAGACACCTTAAAAGTGATAATATCTACAATAACATTATCCTCTTTGAAGTGATAGAACCACTTTACATATTACACAATAATTTTCTTTGCAATAATCTTGGAGAAAAACTTGAGTGTTGTGTGGAAATTAACACATACATGAAGGTTCTTTCCAATACCAAAAATTTTATGAGGGTGCATATTTAACAATCCAAACACAAGTGTTAACTTCTCATTGTGGTGGCTAAGGAATTATTTGTTTCCCTCTTCATATCCATCTCACTCAATACATGTTTTGAATGTGATAAATATCATATTGCCTTGTATTTAGGGTTTTGATCTATCTCCTACATAAAAATCATGCACCATTTAATCCATCTACATCCAAGTATGTTTTTAATTTTTGTATACTACATCAATATTGTTAATTCATATGGTTTTTTTCTAAATCTCCCATTTATAAAGTGGCCAAGAGGATGTTGAAAAATCTTGTGAACTTTGGATTTTTTCATACAATTTAAATCCCACAACAACCAAACATAACATATGTACCCACATATAACTGCAAATTGAATTCACATAGAGTGTTGAAACATTATAAATTCTCCATGCTAGGAGAGGTCATCGATAAATGTTGTCGGTATTGAAAAATTCTAGTAAAGCATTGATAAAAAAGGTAGTTAAAAACACGCTCCTCAAATATGGGCATCTCAAAAGTGATAATATTTATAAGAACATTATCCTTTTTGAAGTGATAAAACCGCTCTACATCGACATAACAATTTTCTTTACAACAATCTTGGAGAAAAACTTGCCTACCTTGAATGGAAATCAACACATATACAAAGGTTCTTGAAAAGGTCAAAAAATGTTCTTGTGATTTTTCTCTGTATTTTAAAACATTTAAAAATATCTTTTTGGCTGAAAGTTCCTTAAATCAATTGTACATGATATGCATATAATTTATGGGCTATAAGTTTTTCCCATATATCAATCTATCTAACACTAATAAACCCTTATTAAAGAAAAAAATTAGTATAGCTATATTATGCATGCATAGATGAGAAAATTTGGCATTGACAATATGGATGCAATTCTTCAACCCTCTAAATGACATTCATATAATATTTATATCAAACCATAAACCGTAAACCGAAGGGAGAGAACTTAACAATCATGAAATATTTAGTACAAAATTTGTAGCCTATTGTAAAAAATATAACATGTATTAGAAGTCTTGTATAATTTTAAACATTCTAAAAACCTTATAGTTATATTACATATGATGTATAATTTCAATTTCAATATTCTTGTATTGATTTTTTACATGTTTTATTGAAATTGGAGATTATGTGGAGTTATGGATCATTTGATTGACATAATTATGTGTGGAGGCTCTAATGTGTGTACTTTAGTATGACATGACATGGAAGAGAAGTTGGACAATCTAGTCTAGAAACAAAATTGTACACTTATTACTATCACATTATACCTCTAGTATGTCGTTATATGTTTGATTCATAGGTGAGAAGATTAGATAGTGACACCGCTTCTATTGATTTTGATTGATTTTGATTGTGAAATTATCTTATGCTTTCTATATTTATGCATTTCAGTCATTGTAGAAACAAAATAATGCACTTCGGGTAATTATCTAATCTTGGTTACATACTATTATTCATATGATTCTTAAGTAAGGAAAGTACTAATCAACCCATGTCTTTGGCCATATTTTCTTTGTTTCTTTTTCCACTTTTTGTCTTACACTCTTTCTATCTCAATCTCTCTTTTCACACCTTTTAATTTATCATCCTAGACACTAGCGCCCAGCCAAGACACTAGCGCCAAGCGCCCTAGCCTCTTTGTACTTTTTCACATATTTTAGGTCCTTCCTATCCATTTATGCATATTATATTTTTAGTATTTGACCTTTTGGGGTTAATTACAAAATTCAAGAAAGTGAATCGTATAAATATAAATTTATGTGATCATAATAAGGGACCAAACACTAAGCATTAGCTATCACCACCTAATTTCATTCAAAGGCTATTCAAGATCATTGAAGCATCCATTCAAGAGGAAAGATACTACATTATTCTACATATACTTCATAGGAGAGGAAGCTCATTCTATTCCATGTAAATATCTTTTTACATTTATAAACATCTAGCTACTTCCTCGCTATCAAGTACACCATGCACAAGAGCTACCTAAGGCACAATTCCATACACACGCACATAAAACTACATTGGGTTTGAAATGTAGTGTAGTGATAGGTCGTAAGTTCACTTGTTTGATAGCTGAGGATAGTTTGACCCCTAATTTTCAATATTTTCTTTTTTGGATTTGATGTAATATTGTGGTTTTGTAGGACAATCTTTCATTTCAGGTTTGTTTCACCAATAATAAGCATATGTATGAGAAAAATGTTTAAGGTAGAAGGTTGGGTACATGAGGAATACCTAGATGTCGTGAATAGGTTGTGCACCATTGAAGACCAGGTCAATCAAGAGCACTCCTTTTTGTCTGGGAAGGACTACCTGAAAAGAAACACAAGACCACAAGATATAATTAAAAGCATCGGTTGGTGGATTTCCTAATGAGGCTAGATCCAAGAAGTGGGGTACTTCCTAGAAGGTTGTCAATCCATGTTTAAAACAAATTAAATGTTGATAAGAACATGAAATAGAGAGTCCTATTGTAGTTGTATAATTTAGGTATCTCACACAAGAACAGTAAATTAAATCTAATCTAAATAGTGAATACAAGATTAAATTTAAAGTAGGTGGTGGGTTGTTAAGGTTTGTAGGTGTAACAGAGGGTGTTATGGAGGTCTGGGTGAGGTTGTGGGAAGTTTTTAGAGGTTTTGGGTAGGTAAATTAGATCGTTGGTCTGAGGGAGAATGCTAGACATAGAGACCGATGCCAATTAGTGGAACTGATGTTGGTCACTGGTTTTAGCAAGATGTCGGTTGGATAACCTATCATAGTAGGGGAAATTAGGCGTCAAATTAGAAACAATTTTGGTTCGGAGTTATCCGTGATTACACAAATTGGTGAAAGGCTTTATCTGGGTGTTACGATTTGGGTGAAGACTTAACAAAGGTGAGAAAGGTGATCGGAAAGCCGAAGAGATTTCAGGTTGGCATGGTATCGAGTAGATGGGTGATGGATGGTATTCAGGTGAGAAAGAAAAAATATAACAGAAGACAATAAGAGATCTAAAACCAAAGTTAATAACTAATAACTGGTTAAGATACTTATCTAAAGACCTATAGATTGTTAGATGCGGTGGTTAGTGGGGGTCTGTAGGAGAAGTAGGTTTGGATCCAAAGTGTCATAGAAACAAAACCTGAGTACTTCCCTCTGAATTATCTAAGGTTATGGAGCAAGAGGTTGGTTGTTGGTGAAGAAATTAGATGCTCTAGTGCTATGTTTGATCATCGGATGCTCAATCAAATGCAATAATGCGAATGAAATCCAAAATCTAACCAAAAGAAGAACTTGGGGAAAGAGTTAGAAATCCTTATTTAAAGGAACCAATGGCAGTTCCTTGACCAATGCCATCATCGAGGAATAACCGGTGTCGATTAGGGAGAAATAGTCCAATTTTCTTAAAATAGTCTGTTTCTTCCCTTTTTGGCATGGGTCAAGATTTGATTATGGGCTAGGAGTCTTGGTTCACATTTAAACACGTAGGGAATTGATGGAAGAAGTGGTTAGTAATAAATATTAGGTTTAGAAAGAGTCTTAGTTAGTTAAGTGAAGTGATGACTCAATGTTAGGAGTGATGACCTAGTCTTAGTTAGTTAAATTCCCTTGGAATGGGTCCAAGGTGAGGTGGAGAGGTGAGGTGGAGGGGTGAGGTGGAGGGGTGAGGTGGTAATTAACCTAATATTGATAATTAGATTAATAATAATGTGTGGAAGGGTCATGGTAAGGGGGTGTGTTAATTGAAAGGGGCTTAGAGGGTTGCAACCCAATTTTGGGTGTCTACATTTTCACCTTTTTGTCATTTTCACCTTGATGAAAAAGTGACAATGACAAAAATAAGAAGTAGGTTACCCCAAGTAAGGGTGCAGGTGATCCCCCTCAAACAAGGAACTGATTAAGTGGAAGTATTTGATAAGGTGGTATGTGATGAAAATTAGGGTAAGATTATGATATAGGTAATGGTGATAATGGGTTCATTTAAATATAAAAACATTCAAACGCATGCACACATATAGAATGCAACAAGGCATAAGGTTGAAGAGCACACAAACTCTACATTGTCAAAGTTCAATAGTTTATCCAAACAAGGGTGATGTGGTCCAGGTATCCAAGGTATAGGATGTGATCCTAGAAAAACAACAATGCTAGGTGTGGGAATGGGTGTAGGTGTGTTCCAAAACACCAAAATGTTTGGTTTGGTCAAGATAAACAACCCGAAATAAGGCAAGGCAAGGTCAGCAAGAGAAATAAAACAAATATAAAAATCACACGGTAGAGCAAGTAAGTGAGTTCGATTGTCAAATAGGTGAGGTCACTTCAGTGAGGGTATATAGGTGAGGAAAACATGCTCCTAAGTATCCTTAAGGAGTTAGTGAGGTGGTGAGGCTAGTAGGTGAGTCTCGAAGGAATGTTTTAGGGCTGTGATAACAAGAAAAGGGGACCCCGCAATAAAAAGTATGGCAAATGAGGCTAGTTGTGTTATTGACAGGGTGATTGATGTTGGTTAAGGGGAGCTGATATCTTGGTTTGAGTGATCGATGTTGGTCATCTAGGGAACAACTAGACTAATGTCGGTCACAAAAATAGCAAGTTAAAACAAAAATCTGGCACAAAAGTACTCATTTGAGCTGTGGGGAAGTTGAAAATGAATTATAGAGAGTGTTTGTGTGAGCAAAATGACAGAGAGAACTAGTATAGTGATTTGGCAAGAAATTAGTGGTTAGAGGAGTGAGTTTAGGGGCCCAATTACAGCCAGCCGGTTCATTGGGTTTGATTGATTAATAGTTTGAGAGTCAATTTACATGGTAGAGGCTAGAAAAGGATAAGGGGGTGCTCAATGTAGGCTCTAGATGTCCCATCACGGAGGCTCCAGTGAGTAGAGGTAGGATTCAACCCTGAATTTTGGTTTTTGTAGAAGAATAGGGTAGGAAAATAGAAATTTTTGTTTTTGAAATTTGATGAAAATGGGGGTGAAATTGGGTTATGGGAGGGTGGAATTAGTTTAATTAGGGGTTAAAATGAATTTGGGGGCAATGTGGGTGTATTTGGGTGGGTAAAATATGTATATTTTGTAATTTTTAGAATTGGGAAAACATGGGGGTTCGGCCTTGGGGCTGAAATAGTAACAATGTCAATTGGTTATCGATGGACGAACTAGTAATGGTGGGTAATGGGGACCAGCATTAGTGGGGTGACCAATGGCAATTAAGCAAGGAATTGTTAAGTGTTTAGAAAAATGGTGTTTTGGGATGTCAAAGGCATGTTTAAGCTATATGGGGTATCGAGAGATAGGTCTAATGTAGGTATGTGTTGGGTAAAAGTGTCCAAAAGAACATTAAGGGAAGTTGTAGGTCAATGAGGAGGCAATATGAGGAGTTCGGGCAGGATGGGGAAGGGTAGGTTAAATAGCTGAAATAGTGGGGAGAGTATGATTTTGGGAGGTAGTTTAAGTAAGGGTAGATGATTTAGATAAGGCAAGGTAGAAAATATGCTTAAGTCAAGTGTTGAATAGAAATTCGAAAGGGTAAATGATTAACTTGTGTGTATGTTGATTATACTGGTGAGACATCGATGACGATGAGGAATCAACTTCCATCCTTTTTACTATATATGAGGACTAAAATTTTAGAGGAGGAGTGGGAGCATATGATGGAAATTGGGTTAGGCATGGTTAGGAGATATAGGATGATTTCCCGCTATCACAACATGATGGTATCCCTCGCCGACAAATGGGATCCGGCTACCAAGCACCTTTCATCTCGCCGACAAGAGAGATGAATGTCTATAAGATCCTGTGGCTGTCGATTATTGGGAGCCATTATATCAGGTCTCATCTTCAAATGTGGTGGATCACATGGCTATGATGTTTGGGCCAGCTATGGCATATTTGTCGTAATATAGCACCAACATTAGTTATGGGGAGATGTATGTGGCATACCCTCAGGAGACCCGACTGGTAGTGTTGATGATGGTTGGGGTCGGTTATTTTCCACTCCTAGACTCAGAGGGTGGGAGGTTTCCATGGGATTTGATGGGAGTCCTAGAGGATATGATGTTTAACAAGATTTGTTTCACATGGGCACCAGCGTATTTGGTTTAGTTATACATGGATTTGTGGGCCTACAAGAGGATACAAAGATACGGTTTGTGTTATACCTATCTATTACATAATTGGGAATATGAGCATACTATGTTCCCTCATCAACTTGGTCTACCACGATAGGGGTGGGAGGTGGGAATATACGATTCTACATATAGGGGTTATTTCAGGTTAAAGAGAAGGCGAGGGTGGATGGGGTGACTTGAGATATAGCATATTATCAAAGGGTACTTTTTAGCTTATCACTAATAGAGATTCTATGGAGGTCGTACCTCACATATAAAGAGTTTATAGACATGGTAGATGAGCTATATGGTTTACATATTCTTAGGTGGAATCGGGGGCACGGGGGGGAGCATGAGTTTATACCCATAGATTGGGTCGACTAAAGTGTGACCTATAGCAAGGTGTGCCCCCTCCATTCCCAAAGTTCCTTCAAGAGGATGTGGAGATTCCTTTACCTCTTCCATAGCTACTTGAGATCTAGCGGGAGTGGAGGAGCAGTAGCAGATGATACTATAGATGATGTTGGGTGTACAATAAGTTATAGTCAATGGTGGGCCACACAGATTACAGGAAGCACCATCTAGGCTAGGACCAGTTGATTTGGCCATAGTCACTAGTGAGAGAGGCAGAGTTACGAGAGGTAGGTGATGAAATTACATTCCCATGTCACTACATTACAGAACAAGTAGCTATGCTATGAGAATAGATAAGCAGTGGAACATGAACATGTTATAAATAGGGGATAGGTTGCATGTACTATAGACCTAGGTTCTTGCTTTACAGTGTAGATGATGGTGCTACAAACACAACTAGCAAAGAACACATACAAGCCAGTGGAGGTAAATGTGGCTACCCCTCCTCTCCTCTCGATGATACATGATGGGACACATGTATAGGGATAGGTCCAATCATTATAGGTATAGTACGTGACGGGGCCCATAGCCTCAAGTATATGGACATGGACCACTACCTGGAACAAGGTTCACAGAGACCAATGCCTCCACCACGGGTGATATCTATGGATCGGTATAAAGAGGTTGTGGATGAGGTGAGGTATTATGAGGATCATATTGTAAATCTTAGTGTTCTTATTCAGCTATGTTACCTATAAAGTGCAGTAGGCCACCAGTCAGAGGTCCAGCTCACAGACTCATGGTGCTAGTAGTTCAAGGAGCCATTGTTCTCATGGGCATGGCCAGTGGGAGATGACTAGTTCACAGAGACAAAGTCTAGTAGAGGATACATGAGAGAGTGGGAGAGGTGTTAGACCTCTCTGCGGGATGACATAGCTATTAAGATCTTGTTTATTTTTATTTTTGAGTTATATATACCGGCTTGCATGCTGAAGAGGTGAGATGTACATGATATTTTTTGAGATACTTATTGATAGCTTTATATAAAGTGTATTGACATACAAAATTTCCAATATGTAGATGATGTCATTTATATTGGTTGTGTTGTTTCATTTCCATTACATTGTTATTATGGAAACTAGTTGTAGGCATGGTTGATTTTATGGTTTGGTTTAATTTCTCATGTATTTATATTATGGAAACTAGATGTAGGCATGCTTGTTTTTTTGTCCGGGATTTGGTTTAAATATCCAATGTATTGATGTTATGGAAATTAGATGTAGGCATGGTTGTTGTTTGGTTTGGGTTTAATTTCCAATGTATTGATATTATGGAAACTAGATGTATATGCATGGTTATGATGTATGGTTTGTTTGGTTTAATTTCCAAGTTATTGATATTGTGTAAATTAAATATATAGGCATGGTTTAGTTTAGTTTCAAAGTTATTGATATTATGGAAACTTAGATTTTAGGCATGTTTTGGTTTGATTTCTATGCTATTGATATTATGGAAACTTAGATGTGCAGGCATTGTTTGGTTTAATTTCCAAGTTATTGATGTTATGGAAACTAGATGTGTAGACATGGTTTGGTTTAATGTCTAAGTTATTGATGTTATGGAAACTAGATGTTAGGCATAGTTTGGTGTATGGTTAGTTTGGTTGAATTTCCATATTATTGATATTATTCAAATGTGAGGAAGATTAATTACTAGGGAAAATAGTGGAATAATGGTGAAATATGGTAGAAAAATGGTGGTTGACCTAACCTCTGAAGACCCCATGTCTTCGAAGTGCTGCCTACATAGCCCTTGCAAAAGGGGCCTCATGCCGATGTATTTCTCCCATAGGATATGGAAACATAATATTTATG
Organism: Taxus wallichiana var. yunnanensis; assembly: GCA_018340775.1. NCBI lineage: Eukaryota > Viridiplantae > Streptophyta > Pinopsida > Cupressales > Taxaceae > Taxus > Taxus wallichiana. The sequence continues at coordinate 297,757,434 of CM031242.1, forward strand.
ATGGGTAGGTAGGGTAAGGCCAATGGTCCTGGTTAAGAAAGGTTAAATGTTGAGCCAAAAATAAAAAGGGTAACTGGTTAACTTGTGTGATTGGTATGGGTATGGTGTTTTTTTGTTTTGATTTTATTTTGATAATTATGTATAATGTTTTAGAAATGATGATTAGTATGGGTGTGGGTAAAACAATAATCAGATGAAGATATTTTAATTTTGATGGTTACGTCCTACTGAAGAAGCAATAAGTAGGAAAAGGTGAACCAAAAAGAAGAAAATGATCCATAGTTGGCAAGGACCATAAGGGCCATAAAAATAGGCTTATGAACATAAGCCCCTAGATACATTGCATGATTGATAGGTCTATGGTTGAAATAATTTTCATGATCACAAAGTGTCACATGTGTGCCATGTCCCTTGAGTAGATAGGGACAAAATAAAATAGGGTAGGGTAGAGTGGTTTGTCTAGCGTAACCTTGTTGTGGGATGGCATGCATCTTCTACAAGATACCCAAAACCAACATAGGAAATTCCATGACCAAAATTTTGTATTTTTCTTGACTTTTTATTTTACGTTTTTTGTTTTTTACATTCATAGACTAATCGATGTGGGAAGCTCTAAGATGATTTTTCTTTTAAAAAATATAGATTAGTCTTCTATTTTTTTATATAGACTAAGTATAACATGTGGCTGGCATTTTATAGTTGTCCTTTGAGGGAGCACTCTACTTATAGTAGCAGTCAAGAGGCATAGATGTTCATTTAAGGGAATCATCTATTGTGCAAGAAGGTTGACTCAAGGAGTAGAGTTTTTTTATCCCACATTTTTGCATTATTGTAGACTCATGCTCATGGATAAGAATATAAAGGATGATAGGTCTATTTTATGAAGGCAAAACCATAGCACAAAAAGGGTTAGCTATGAAGGAGGGGTTTCAAGTGGTGAACGACCATGGAATTCCATCTTGTTAAGGATGAAAAGTATACATGAGAACCTTTCCATGAGTAGAGCCATGGTACTCATATTAAATATAAGGCTGAATGGTGATGGATAGTCACACAATTCCGGTTTAGTCATTGGTCCTCAAAAGAGGTAGGTGGAAGGAGAGGTTTTGCTCAAGGGATGAGCATATAAGAGACATAAAGTGATATAGTACTTTATTCAACAATAGAACGGTTAAAGATGCAATGAATTAAGAGGCTCAGGTTTGAGTTTACCCTCAAGAGAAGATAAATGATAAGTTCTTGATCCATAGGTATGGGTGACAATATAAGGTCCAAGCTAATTAGGAGAAAACTTGCCTCATTTACTTTTCTCCATTTTGGTTACATGTTTATTTTCCTTCAGGACAAGATCACCGATATTGAATGTTTGTTCTTGAACATTTTTTCATAGACACATTTAATGTGCTTTTGGTAGATTTGGTGATGTTCTAGAGCATTTAGACAATGTTCATCCAATGTACTCAATTTGTGCCAAATGTTCTTGGCGAAAATCATCATCAAAGAATATATCTTTAAGTGATATATGAAGATATTTAATTTGGACTTCGAGATGCGGGAAGACCTTTGTACCGTAAACCAAAGAGAAAGGTATGGCATCGGTAGAGAGTACGAGATGCTGGTGTGATAAGCTCATAGGGTAAAAGGAATGTGCATGTGCCAATCCGTACCAGATTCATAAACCACTTCCATAAGAATTTTGTTGAGAGTTTTGTTATAAGATTCGGCTTGACCATTTACTTGTGGGTAATATGGTGAAGAAAAAATGAGTTAAATACCAAATTTGTCACATAGTTTGTGTAGGGTTTTGTTTTTGAATTATTTTCCATTTTTAGTGATAAGGTGATGAGGAACACCAAAGCAAAAAATGATATGGTGGTTGATAAATTTGACTATTTTCTTAGCTTTGGTAGAAATGAGAGGGATGGATTCCACCCATTTAGTGTAATATTCAGTCACCGTGATGATCCAATGATGATGTTATGAGGAATGAGGGTTAATCTCTCCAACAAGATCCAAACCCCATTGAGAAAATGGCCAATTGTCTATGGAAACTTTTAAGGCGTGACTAGGAGTATGATGAAGGTTAGAATATTGTTGAAAATTCACACAACATTTAACATAGTCACAATAGTCTTGGTTAATGGTTTTTTGGTACCCAAATTTGTTCTCCTTTTCACCTAAGAAGCATCGAGAGATATCGCATGAAGCTTGAATATAAATAGATCATGATGTATGTCATTTTGTATCCGGGGATGTGATCTAACTGGCACTCAAATTTTTGGAGAGATGGATAGCACTCAAATAGGACTTGATCTTGTCCTAACTATTTTAGGTTGTGCCTTTCAACCAAGGTAAGAGAACCTATTTTGTAACCCTCAAATGGTGAAGGAGATGAAGATATCCCTAAATTTGTGCAAATATTATGAAGGGGCCTTGGGAAAATATGATCAACACTCCAAATTTGACTTTCACAAGTTGTCACTTCCATATTATGGAGATACTTTCAATGCAAGGCAAGGGTTACTAAAGACATTTTGAAATCCTGATCTATTCTGCATACTTTAGCAAATGGATTTTGATCTTCTGTGCTTATACAGGTCAAAACAGGGGTAGTATGGGGTAGGATTTGTTGTTTAGAATGATTTTTGGTGGGATATTGACAAGACAAACTTGACTATGCCAGATCTTTGACAACCTCTACAACATTTGAACAACTATCAGATAAAATGCTTCAAAATAGTCAGGATGTTCTTTCAACCAGAAGAGATACATAAATGGAGGCCCAGGTTTGCACTCTTCACACAATCTTTGAGACCTCAACATAAAATATTGAGTTAAAGGACTCAATTAAACATCAAAATATCTTATCAAATCACACCTAAGGTACCCCCAAAGGCTTACAAGCAATCTCTGTCAACAAATGAAGGTGAAGTGATTTTAAACTACTTATTTTCAATGCCAGATGAAAGCTCTTCTGACAAATGAAATTTTAAATGCCACTAAACTATCAATAAGGATGAGATCTGTGTGATTCCTAAAGATTTCAATGCAAGATTACAACAAGAACAAGGAAAACTATTTGCAAACATTTAAACATGATAACAAACATCATATTGCCCAAAATAACATAGATTAATTCAAAATCTTGTTAGATTCATCAGCAGGGAGAGTTTCAGGAATAATCTCATAGCTGTGTGATGGTTATACACTTGTAACCAACTCAACATGAATGAAGATCTAACACAGAAGACATTAACCAGGTTTTTTGGAGGGTTTCTCAGAAGATGAGCTTCTCTCAAAATTTTCTCGTGATTTTCAATTTTTTCGACCTTTACATGTCAAAAAACATGCATTATATAACATTTGTTTACATCCAAGCCTTCTTTCCCAAGAATAGAATATGTCAAGCATCAAGTTTGTTACAAAATTCCATCATGATTCACAAACAGGGACGTTTAACATATTTGCAACAAAAGTTGCCAGGTGTTTCAAAAAAGGTGAATCATTGCAAAATTCGCATCATTATCCATTGTGGAGGCACATTTTTCATCTTCAAAGCATGTAGACCCCCTTCCTTTCATTATTTCATCCTTATCCCTCCAAAATTTGACTTTGTAACTTTTGGATTTGATATTTCACGTTTTTGGACGGGTTAGGGAAAAATTTATTCAAAAACATCTTTGATCTTTAAATTGATCCTCAAAACCAATTGCATTGGTCCTTGCAGGCACAAATGACACGAATTTGCCAAAAATTTGATCAAAATCGATGCAAAAATGCATTTCCACACTTCTTGGAGAAAAAAATGGTGGCCAAACTGAAAAATGTACAGTTACCATTGATCTTCCTTTCTCCCTTCAATCTGGACCCTCCAAGTGTCACAATGCAATTGGAAATGGGTTTGGAATCACTTTTTTATATTTTAACACTTTTGGAAAAATGTAAAAATTTGACATTTTTCTATGCCCCTCCACCCTTTGAAAATGAGGTTGACACGTGTCCCAATGTGGGTCCCATCGGAATGCCCTAGAATGTTGAAGATGAATTTGATGGGAAAATGATGCTCATCGACCAGTCAAAACATAGAAAATGCCAGGGATGCCCAAAATCAATTTTTTCTTCGTGGGTGAAGAATTTTTCGATCAAAAGACAAATGGAAAGTGTTTTTAGGCAATTTACAACCATGAAAAAGGATTTTGAGGGAAAATAAGTATAAAACGAACAATTTTGAGCTCCAAAGGCTGAGAAAACATGGGAAAAATGATAGAGGCATTTGAATGGGCAAAATTAGGGCAAGGTAATGAGTTTGCAAATAATCCAATGCACAAGAATGGAGCTACAACTTCACATCATCAATTTCATGAGGAAAAAATGTTTTAGAGCACAAAGAGAAAAAGGGAAACATGGAAAAATAGAAGAGGATCAAAATGGGAACCAACAGGGTTGGCTAGTAGTAATTGAGGTGAAGGATACGCTTCATAACAAAAACGCCACTAAAATGCTCCCCAAAAATCCCATCTTGAATTTCTTTGATGGTGTACAATATTTTAGAACTAGTGAGGAATCACAAGAGGATACAGTCAAATCCATGTTTGTAGAGAAGACTTCCCATGATGACATAATGAGAGACACTTTTTAGGAAGTCTCTTTGTCCATTGTGAGTGATATCTGGAGGCAGGATTGAAAGCGAAAGGTATTGGTGAACTACTTATACCAAAGGTCGCGTGAGGTCAATTATTGATGCTACCCAAAAAATTAACGTCAAGGACAATATAAGAGGGTGATCGCAACCATTGGATTGTGATGAAGATTTTTTATTCTGAAGGTGAGGTAGGTATTTGAGAAGTAAGAAAATCCATGGTATCTACAAATTTTTAAGTGGATTGCAAACTAGCTTGAGTGAGGTAGTGATCAAACGTAGTCAAAAGTAGGTGGACATGATTTAGATACTTTCAAATCTCATCATTATGACACTAGTATGAACCATTGACTTCATTCACAACTAGTTGAGATTCACCAAAAATGTAAATGGATTTAACATCTAATGAAATGGTAGTTTTAAGACATAATACAAGTGCTTCCTACTCGGCTATGTTATTAGTACAATCAAAGTCTAATGTAAAGGATAGTGGCATGCGCTCACATCAAGAGGAATGAGGATTACCCACATACCTCCCCCATGGTAACATTTGGATCCGTCAAAGAATAATGTCATTTAATAAACAATATCATCAAGGAGAGGGTAACAATAGAATCTTCAGGAAAATCAAAGTTAGAGGATTGATTCCCGGAAGGGGAGCATCTACAAGTTGATCTATGATGGTTTTTCCTTTGACACACTTTTGATGAATGAACTCTAACTCCAAGTATACAAGAAGCTTTATCTAACAAGAGGTGTGTTGGTGTTGGTAAGGTTTTTCGTCATGTAATGAAGAGGATCGGTGTTGGTAACGAAAAAAAAAATTGATTAAGAAGGTAGTGGAAAAAAATTGCCACAAAGATCAAGGCTAAGCAAATATTTTCAACGTGAGGATACTAAGTTTTGTAGTCTATAAGAGTACGGCTTATGTAATAAACCACTTGTTCCATGTACTTCTCATCATGATGAGTGATCATGAAACCCAAGGAATGGTCAGTAACAGAAATGTAAAGGTAAAAAGGTTGATCATCTTTAGGAGGGATGAAAATAGGTGCCTAAAGAAGTTATTCTTCAATGCTTCAAAGGATTTGTGATACTCATCATTCCAATGGAAAGAAACGTCCTTTTAAGGAGGTGATGAAATGGTTGGCATCGGTCTGAAAGTTGAGAAATGAAGTGTTCAATGGATTGTAATTTACCTTGCAAGATGTGAAGCTTCCAAAGGTTAGTAGGTGGAGGCATGTTAATAATTTCCTTGATTTTAGCGGGATCAACTTTGATACCCCACAAAGAGATGATGAAACCAAGGAGCTTACCTAAGAGAACTGTAAAAATACACTTCTTTGGTTGAAGATGAAACAGAATATTGGATAAGGTGGTCAAATATAATTTTAAGGATGACAAGATGTTTTTCGCAACGCTTGGACTTACCAAGAAGGTCATCAACATAGTCTTCCAAAATGTCATGCATGATGTCATCGAATATGTAAGTCATAGCATCGTCGATAGAGTAAAGCACTAGCATTTTTTAAGCCAAAGGGCATGACATGATATCAGAAGGTCCCCCAAGGGTTTATGAAGGAATTTTGTGTTGATCTTTCAGAGCAACTAATATCTGATTATAACTCGAAAACCCATCCATAAGAGATATCATTTCATGGTCGGATGTAAGATCAACTAGTTGGTTAATGCTTGGTAGAGGAAAATCGTCTTTTGGACGGGGAAAGGTTAAGGTAACAAAATTTAGTACGAGATACAAATTTCTCTAGTCACTTTCATGATAGGGACAATATTAGAGATCCATTGTGGATATTCAATGGGTGGGATGAAGGAAATGAAGAGAAGGAGCTAAAGTTCTTCTTTCACAAGAAGAGCAATGTGAGGATGTATTTTATGTAACTTCTCTTTCACTTGGTTTGGCATCAGGGATGGCTATGATATTGTGAAGCATGATATTAGGGTCGATACTCAAAGCATATCATTATAGGACCAAGAAAATTATTTGTTATGATCATGAAGAAAAGAGGTGAAAGATTCTTTTTCCATGAGTCTAGAGATTGACCTATCTTTAGAATTCATGGGTCGTCTTGAGTGTGAATGTTGATTTCTATGGTAGATTCATTCAACATGGTTTATGTGTCAGAGGGTAATGACCTTTGAATATAATAATCCTCTACACCTAAATAGGTCAAAATAGAATCATCATCCTAACATTGAACAACATTTATAGAAGGTGTATCATCATCCAACATGTCAGGATAAAGAAGAGGAAGGGAAGAGGGAACCTCGCCATCATGTTGATAGGTCAGAGGTCCCAAGGAGATGGTTTTCATGAAAAAAAAATTAGATGTAATGGATTTGGGATCTAGAGGCTCCATGAGAGAAGGTGGCATGATAGGTGAAGAAGGTGGGGAAGGCTTTTCATCTTCTATGAGAGTGATTTGGGCCTTCTTAAGAAGAGGTTGGTTAGGAAATCCAAGACCACAACGGTATTTTTGTTTCTTAGTGGTACATGGTATGATGGTATGATGACCTAGTTCATAATGACCAATATTGAAGCCTTTCCAATCACAACGATGAATAAAAGTGAGTGTGAAGCTGCATTTTGTGAGGTATGAGAAGTCGGATGAAAAATGTCTGGTTTAGAAGGGAGTTTCAATAGAATAAAAGGCAAATTTGATCCCCTTGTAGGTTAGGTTGGTACGAAGGTGGGGAGGACCATATGGTATGACCTCTCTTATACGATGGTCATAACATGGGTGTTGGTGTAGTTTTCCATACTCTTGAGGAGTAAGGAATGTGTTAATGTTGAGGAGGTATTATTATCCGAGTGAAAGGCATTGAAAAATGCCTACCAAGGGGTATGTGGTTGGTACTTGGGTAGCAGGTATAGATGAGCTATCTAAAGCTTGAGAATATGGGGCATCAATAGAGGGCAGAATAAAAGATTCAATAGGTGAGCTAGATGAGGAAGGTGAAGCGGCAGGAGTGGTAGATTCCTTAATTGGTATTAGGACATCATTTGGATGATAAAGCATATTGCAGTTCTTGAAGTTAGAGGGATCTTCCTGAATGGTGTAATTTTCTCCTTCATATTCAATTTTGATGCAACGGTGAAGGGTGGAAGGTACACAATCCATGGAAAAATTCCAAGGACAGTATAGAAAAAAATTATACTATAACTCTCCTCCAAGAATGTATAAGAGTTCAAGAATGGTTCGGTACCCACACAAATGTGGAGGACAATGGTGCCAAGGGTAGTGGTCATGGCATTGTTAAAGGATCAAATCATGATGGGGTTGTTAGACATGTAATTAGCGGGTATGCCCATTTTTTCGTAGGCATGAGAAGAGATGATGTTGATGACACCTCCATCAATCATAATGTGTTTAACATGAATATCATTAATGTAAGTGGAGATGAAAAGTGTAGGATATGGATCATCGAGGATGTGAAGGGGAGAAATTAATGGAAGCAATCTGATTAGGGAAATGAGGGCAGCAAGTAGGTGAAGTTTTTTTGGGTAGAACCTTAATAGATTACAGGACCTTAATGAGGGCCTGACAATGAGAATCAAAGGTTTAAATCAAGTCGAATAAAGACATATTTAATGGTAATTGGTGAATTTTTTATATCATTAAATGATGGGTAACCCCATAAGAAGTAGGTGGTTCCATCCCAAGGATGGTTATCTTAGGGGGAGGTGTAGGTGAAATGGTATGTGAAGAATAACTAGAAGGATAACCATCATTTTCCTTTACTTTTTCTTTCACATGGTGTGACGAAAGTGGCTACACGCACCATGTTAATTTCAAAGATAGGAAGAGGAAAAGAGGGTTGTGTGGAAATGGGTGAAGAAAGAAGAGAATCCTCCTCCAAAAGATCATATTATTTGAGGAGACCATTGGAAACACAAAGCTGAAGGAGATTTTTTTAAGATGCTTACAACTCTTGAAATCATTCCCTGGTGAGAAATGATAAGTGTAGATTTTGTGTCATCAAACCCTACGGGTTTAGGTTTTAGAGGATTTTATGGCTTGATAGGTGGAAGTGGTATAGCTTATGTCTCTAACAACCAAGCAATGATGTTAGAGTAGGATCCTGCTAAAGGATCACAATGAGAGGTCAAAGTTGGCTTTGGCAAAGGGGGAGGTGACCTCCGTCAGGAGGGTGAGGCGAGAGACCATGTTCATGTAACTACTTCTTTGGTAGGTAGTGAAGGTTTTGTTTTAGGTTGCGCCTTCTTGGGTAAAGGTGGAGAAATAGTGCGGTAAGATAAGGAGAATTAGAAGGTGTAGTTATCTAAGTAAGTGAAGTTGAAAGTGAGGGTGTTGGAAAGAGTGAGGGTAAAGCTAATGAAACACATGTGGATAGAATGAGAGGTGAAGGTGAGGGTATAGGTTATCGCACTTTATATTTTCCTTAGTCAAGACATAAGTTAACCAAGGTTGAAGGATGTGGGCCTAAAATTGATGGAAGATGAAAAGATGAGTGAGAAGGCATTGGAGATACTGGATTGCAATCCCTAAAAGGTTGGGTCTTCTTTTTAGGTGTTGGAATAGATTTTCTACGATGGGTGGGGAAAAATTTCACAAGCCTAACTTCATAGCGGGATGTTCTAGAGTTGGCACCGGTAAGACTGTAAGGTGGTGTTAGCTTTTGGTGTAGACAAAGACCGAGTGAAAGGGGTACTGATGAATAAGGGGCTAGAACCATAGGCTTGGGTATAATAGTCTTAGTCACTTTGAATACCTTAGGGTAAATGGTCGAGGTATCTAGGGATAACATCTCCATTTGGGTGGAAACTAGGAGTCTGAGGAACCCAGAGGGTATAGTAATCGACATGCTCCATGCAATCAACCAAACGAGAGAATGTATTTGGTTTCTATGATAAAGACAATGCACTAGTGCTAATCCCTGTGATGAGTTATGAGGTTTGTGAGACAGGGAAGGCCTTGGCCTAACATTCGATATGTAAGAGTGAGGTAAGAAAAGTAATTGGATCTGTGATGTCTTTTGGTGAGGTATCAGAAATAGGGAGTGTAGATAAGATTGAATCCTCTATGGGTAGAGGAGGAGGAAAATTGGGTGAAGTAGACAAGTTAGCTCTCCTCTATGGGTTGAGAAGAAGACGGGGTGGATGAAGTAGACAAGAATAACTCTTCTATGGGTTGAGGAGAAGGTAAGGTGGGTGATGTAGGCTCTTCTGTGGGTAGAGAAGATGATAATGATGGTTCCTTTATGGATAAAGGAATAAGTGAGATGGGTTCCTCTATGGGTAAAGGAATTGGTAAGATAGGCTCCTCTCGTGAGTAAGGGAGATTGTGTGATAATTTCCTCAATAGATGCTAGAGGAGGATGCTTGATAGAAGGATCGATGCCATAGTGAATATTTCATGAACCACATGGACATTGGTTTCTTCTTTAGACACCTCACTAGCATGATTTGATGAGGGGACATGGTTATGAAAAAAAAATTGAAAACGTCCAAGTTTGGATTAGTAGGTGCATTAGGTTTATCAAGGATGAGATCACCATTATCTAACATTCCCTTGGACAATGTTTTTGAAGGTTTTCCAATTTCCATCACTATGTCCTCTTACACGGTGGTAATTACAAAAATAATTTTCTTTATACCAAGTCGGTGTGGGGTGAGAAGTATCAAAACCAATATGTGGTTTGACGGGGGGAAAATGATATCTCTAGCCTTCAACAGCTTGTTTAATACAGAATAATATGGCTCTCTGATGGGAGTATAACTCCTATGTTCATATTTGTATTGAAAATTTTGAATAGGAAAGAGATTCGCAGGATGTTTAGGTTGATTGGATGGATGAGAAGGGTTGGATTTCAAAACCACCATGTTGGTAGATCCTTTGGGTTTGGAATGGTTGTTAGGTGGTTTGGAAGAAGATTCATTGGATTTGAAGGCAATGTTCTTGTTACATAGTTTAAGTTTATCTTCTTTAAGGGTGCGGATCTCAAGCTTCCAAGCCATAGTGAAAGCCTCGTCAAACATAAAAAATGTTTGAATCTGAAGAGTTGGGGAAATGTGTTTGGCACATGCCCTAGTAAACAACTCTATGAGCTCAAGTTGTGGGAGAGTGAAGGAGAGATGATTGATTAGGCCTCACCAATGCACGACAAAATAAATGATAGAATCGTTATCATATTGGTGAATAGAATATAAATCTATCATAGAGACATTCTTAGAGATATTTATTGAAAACTAATCAAGGAAGTTCTGGGCCAATTCATTAAAGTAAAATACCAAGTGCTCAGCAGCACTTAATGTATCAGTCTAAGGTGGGTCCCGAAAGGGACATGGGAAATGTTCGAAGGAGTAAGGCATCATTATGTCCTACAAAATAAAAAGCATGTTTGAATGAATGCAGGTTTTGTTGGGGATCCTCCTTACTGTTAAAATAGTTGAATTTGGGCAGCTTCAATTGTTTGGGTGTTATCATGCAAATGTGCAACTGGGAAATTGACAATTTTCGAACATAAAAGAAATTCCTGTGTCAAAACTTTCAAGTTGTACCCTTCCAACACACCCCAGGTCTTCCCAGTCATTCCAATGACCTCCGGGTTGATTTATAACTCATTCCCCTAGGTGAATTAGGAAATTCAAGTCAACCCCACTAGGTGATTCTAGGAGCTCGTGAAGACTGTTAATTTTGGGCAGTTGTGGGAAGGGCTACCATTGGCCTTCCCAAGACTAGTGCAACCCACCTGGAGTATAACGGAGGAACCAAATACAACATGTATATGAATTAAAGGTATAATATCATATTGGAATTGATGTTGGAAGATTCAGGAAAGATTTGGAGGAGTTGGGGTAGTTTTATCAAAAACATGGTTCACCTGCCTGGGCAAAGTGAACAGGCCAAAAAGCTATTGAAATTTGGGTAGTGATTCCGAGAGCTCTGGATGGAGTTAGGAGATAAACAATACAATTTTGTAAAGGGAATCAAAGATCTACAAGATGGTGAAATCATATTTTTCACAACATTTTGGCACAATTGGTTTATAGTTGGTTTTTTCCATGCTCAGCTAGAAAGCCAGATCAAAAATTTGATTTTTCAAGGATTAAATGGAGGAATAAATATCTGATACCCCAACCATTGGATTCATAACTACATTTTCAGTAAATTTCATATAACATTTTGTCAAAAATTTCCATTAGGAGCTCACGTTATTGTAGTTTCAAGTCGCCCTCAAGGTGAGCTTCTCGTAGTTAGCCAAATTTCAGTGAGGACATGTGTCAGCTCCAGGAGCCTGGTATAATTTTATGTCCCTTTCTTCCCTCAAGCTAAGAGACATGAGAGACAAGAAAATTTACTCAGCCCCAATAAGCCCTCTGGTCACACATAAAACCTCTAAGATCACCAGTTCAGCTCCCAAGTACTTGTCAAAGCCTATCCCCTCACTCGCTCAGATCGTGACAAGTGTCGCATGGAGGCATGATGTGAAAAATAATGACCCTTATGTCCCTTTAGAAAATTAAAATGAGGGACATGAAAATTCTCCCAACCCTTGAATCCCTCAGGTCATCCATGTGACCTCTTCAGTACAAATTTCTAGCTCCTAGGAGCTAGTAGAGCTAGAAGCATTGTCTTTGGATTTCCGCCAATTGTCGCGTGGAGGTGCTATGTGAAAATTGATGTCACTTTCATCCCTTTATTATTAGGGGACATAGGGGACAAGAAAATTTTCCCAGCCCCAAGTATGCCTCTTGGTTCCTCATACGACCATTTTCCAGCCCCCAAGTGCTTCTAGCAAGCTTTTTGGCCAAAGTGCTCAGTCGTTGGATTTCCGCCAAGTGTCACTGTGAGGTGCATCATGCAATTTGATGTCCCTTTCATCCCTTAATGCTTAAGGGACATAAGGGACACAAAAATTTCCCCACCCTTGATGAGCATTTTTGAAATGCTTTAAAGTTGACACTCAGCTTTATTTCTCATTGCTTCTTATTCAAAGTTTTGTACCTACCATAGCTATGTTCATGCTTGCACATAGTTCACCATTTCTACTCCAAACCAGCTCCACCATGGCCACTAAATCCTTAAATCCATTAAAATTCATAGGTTTCAAATAAGATATTGATTGAAATATTCAGAGAAACGAAGAACAAAGGAGAAAAGTGAAGAAATCCATCTGAAAACCTCCATTGCCGTGAGACAAAGATTCGAAGATATCTTGCAAATCGGTGCACGAAATGAAGAGCCATTTTTTCTGCATTATTATTTTTAGAGGACATAAAAACCTCACCTTCAAATCCCCTTCCACGAAAAAAATTACTCACAGCGAAGAAATATCCCTTTCGGCTCAACGAAGATAAAAATCGATTTCCTGTCAAACCAGAAATTGGTTTGAAGATAAATTTCACCAATGGAACTAGAAACAAAACCCAAAACAAAAATGTTATTTTTTCATGAACGGAGAAGAAAAATAGACCTGTAACTTTCAAGCTTCGTCAATGGCTATCGTGTTTAGAGCTATCGCTAGGTCAAAAATTTGAAATTTTAAAATCTCACAACCGTGATCGGGTAAGCATAAGATTTCTAGAGGGGTGATATTGGGAAAAATCCATATCAAAAAAATTGTTCCACCATGATCCGACCCCTAGAAGCTCATTTTCTAAAAATAGCAGGTCTTCTACATGGGGGACTGTTATTTGGGTAAGTCACCAATTGAAGAAATTGCAAAGGAGGTAGTGAACACAGAAGAGGTATCTCAGGAAAAAAAAATCAAAATGGTCGTCTTAGTCCAGAATTGACACTTACTAAAAATAGTACGTTGTCTCACGAGCACCTGCTAAAAATAGAAAATTGGTCAACAAGGTAGGACAAACACAGGGAGAAAGAGAAATTTGAGTTTTGATACCCAATTAAGGTTTGAAGGAGTTGATCTTTCATACTTACTAAAAATATTAAGTCTTGGCACTTACAAAAAATAGTAAGTCATTCCATAGGGTGAATTTCACAGAAGGAGCATCCTGAGAGTTGAACATTCAAATTGGCAACTACAGTTGGAGTCCAGAGAAGAATTTTCACACTTACTAAAAATAGTAAGTTGTTCCATTCAAGAATAACAAGTGTTGATGAACCATTCATAGTTTTTCCAAAGTATGTTCATCGGTACCTAACACTTGTATGGACAAATGTATCATTCTATAGGACATATGTTGGTAGAATATGATAGTGTTGCAAACGGGATCATCCATGGGAATTTCTCACAGGGCATTTGAGATCCATCCCAGGGAACTTGATAGTGTCTTTCAACACTCACTTCATGATTCGAGTCACTAATATATCATGTGCAGCATAGAAGTTACGGTCATTGGTCAAGCAGTTCATTCAACTTGACAGGATTTGTTCCAAGGCTTCAAATTCCCTTCAGAGGGGATCTTCATGAGTGATGCTCATGGTCACCAATGAATTCATTCGATAGTGTTTTTAAACACTTAGTTTGTGGTGTTCATGCGTCATCCAAAGGAAGTTTCTCAAGGTGCAAAGAGTTCAGGATTCAGAGTTCATCACATTGGAGCATTCCATTGAGTCATCTGGAAGGATCAATGGACTTTATTGGAGGCATAATCTTTCATCGTCAGCATCATTCTCTCTCTCTCTCTCTCTCTCTCTCTCTCTCTCTCTCTCTCTCTCTCTCTCTCTCTCTCTCTCTCTTCTCCCAAATTTCTCTCTCTCCTCAATGTTCTAATTTTGTGTTGGGGTTGCAATTTTTCATATGTCTTAATGTTCCTAATGTAATAAGTCACCTTTATGTTATAAAAAGGGACTTAATGTTTTCTTAAGAAGGTGAAGATTTTTAACTCATGTTGAGACATACGAAGAGCCCTTGGGGGTATATGAAAAATCACTGGGAAGATGAAGAGTATTTTCTCTTCCTATAAATTGTAAATGCATTCCCATTTTAAAGGGTTGGTGATTGATTTTGTAAACTCAAGAGTGCATTGTACTTAGAGAGAAAAAAGGAGATAACCATTTTCTTCCATTTTCCCCCACTCTCAAATTTATTCCATTTCCATACTATGTACAACTTTTTGAGCATCAATACAAGAAGAATTTTCATGCCTTTTTTTGATGAGGAGATTTTATAAACTTTGAGTTCTCAATCTTAACTCATCTTGTTGCCATTTGCAGGTTTGTTTTCTTCTTAAATTTAATGCGTGTTGGAGCTTCTACTTAATGGATGTGGGACTCTTATTTTCTACCCATGGAATTAATCCCCTCCTCTCTTTTTCTCACTCCCTTTCCCACTCTCCTAACAAATTCCTCTCTGGAAAGTAATTACTAGCTTTGTCACAAAGTGTCAATGGAGTGTTCCTTTTGGATCCCAGTCTAAATACCACCACATAAATCACTTTTCATGCACATGTAAACACGTAAGATGCATCGTTTAAGTAAAGAGACTTATATTCCTAGAGTGTTGGAAATAAACGCACAAGTTTTTCCACCGACAAATTTTCTCGCCAACAATGGGATAGGGATGAATAGGTATGGATGGATGGATGGGTTCATTACAAATCTCATCATAGGTTAAGATGTTACAAGATACGGAAATGGAGGCCTCAAACGTCTACATTTTTTCCATCATCATTTTGATGAGATCCGATGTGGGGTTAGGCTTACGTAGCCCTCTTAATGTATAAGGGGCCTAATAAGATGAATAGATAATAAAAGGCATGCCACTATGTGATGGTGCCGAGTAAGCAAATTGAGATGCAGGTATATAGCTAGTGGTAGAAGAGGAGGGAAAATAACCTAAATATGAATTAGAGGCAATAGGTTGTGTCTGAGGTGAGATGTAGGTGGGAGGAGCTTATGGAAATATCCTCGTAGTGACGGGTGGAAGGGTTTTGGGAATATAAACCACCAAACATTGAAATGGAGTGGAATCTGCCGACACAACTAGCATTACTACGTATACATGGGTACATAAGGTACTGATGATGAAGGGGCCCCTATAAGAGGGGTCGTGGTTAAGGGTATGGAAGATGTCGGGGGGATGGCATATGTCGAAGGTGTAGAGGTCACTTGTGAAGTAGGCGGTTGTGAGATGGGGTTGGTCGACACTAGAGTAGTTTGGGTAGCTACATTAGTGTTTTTCGATATGGAAGAGGTGGTAGAAATGGGGGGCATAGAAGTAGGCATTCCATAAAGAGGCTGACCTGAGGAGTCACGGGTAGAATAATTAGCAAGGTAATGTTGCAAGGCCTTGGTGTTATGATCAAGGAATCTAGTAAATTCCTCATCACCCTCGGGTATGATCGCAGGTGCATTAGGATCCATTGGTGAAGAAATAGAAGGTGGTGAGGGGGTAGCAGGTAACGGTATACAAATCACATAAAAGGTGGAAAATAGGTACTAGAACTACATATTTAGCCTCCCTTTCTCAAGATCACCAAGTTCAAATCTGAAAATTACAATAGGCTACTTCACATGCATCTCCGTCTTTAGATTCTACTTTATTAATTCACACTCCATTTGCACCCACCATTTCCTCTTACCTTCTTCCTCCTAATTTTGTTACCCCTAAGCTTCCCATTTTCAATGAGCATGGTGACCCACAAGAGCATCTCCGAGCATTTCATGTGGCATGTCTAGATTTTGTGGATGATCATTTTCTTATAGCTAAGATTTTTCCTCGTAGTCTTCATGATTATGCAATGCATTGGTTTTAGGAACTACCCATCCACTTGGTAACATCCTTTATGCATCTATCCAATGTTGTTTTCACACATTTTTCTATCAATATTGGCTCTAAGATATCTTATGCTCAATTCGCACAACTTAAAAAAGGATCTAATGAACATCTAGTGGATTATGTCTTATGATACAAAAAAACTTATCTAAGATGTATAATGTGCTTACGGATTCTGAGCTTCAAGATTTATTCATTCAAATTCTATTGCCGCCTCTCTATGAGAGTGTTCTCTTTAAGATATATCTATCATTTGATCAACTATGTAATACCCTTAAGCTACACAAAACAAAATTCTTATCTATAGGAAAGATTAATTATCAAGAACATGCTTCAAATAAATCATCTTTCAAGCCAACTATAAAACATGTTGAAGCTAAATTCGTTGTCAATGTCGTATCTAATACTAAAGATCTTCAATGGAAACTACATACGTGTACATACACAAAATTTCATGTCACTCCACACATTCTACTACCACATCTTGTTGAAATAAATTTCTTACACTTCCTCCTCTGCTAAATTTAGACCCTCTCATCTTAAAGGTCACAATTACGTTGAAAAGATTATATGCGACTATCATCGATGTGTTAGAGATTCTACATATCATTGTTTCAAACTTCGCAATCTCATTCAAGATCTCATCGATAATAATGTAATTGAGTTTCCAGATCCTATGACTTCTACACCCATAAATGAAAACCATAAGCTCAACATATTCAAGAATCCTTTTCAAAAACATGAAAAACAAGCGACTGAATCCTTGGAAAATCATGCATATAACGCAATGCCTCCTCCTACATCAAGGGCTCTTGATTTTCTTGTTACTCATACTGAGACATTCCCAACACTCATTAATTTCTTTGATTATGACTATCACACTTCATTATCTTCTGATCTCTTGCACATTAATGCTTCTATTGGATCTAATTCTATCAATAACACTACCGTTAATCCATCATGGTGCCTCAGTGCATATTCTATCACACTCCTTGTTGCCAACAAATACCCACTCTCAAAAATTTCATATCCATTCCCTCAATCGTTAGGTGTTTTCAAGCTTCCAATCATTGTTGTTCTTCTCACCATGTTTGTGCCTTTTCTTGCTACACCAAGAATCAAAGGGTATGACATGATCTTAGGTCTCAATTGGATTTGTGCATCAAAATCTATCATAGCCTTGAATCACTTGTGTTTAAAATTCATTCACAGCAAGCAAGTCATTTCCATCAAAGGTGTTTTCTATCTACACGATGGCCGCAACCTTCTCTTGAGGTTTTCATTGCATTATCTAGAGCATCTAGGTCCTTGTAGCCTCTTAAAATAAAAGCACGATTTATTCCTAGCTCACCTATTTGCATACGACCTAAATGGTCTCATCGGTCTTCCAGTCCATCACATCATTCTAGGTCTTCCATTCAGAAAGCTCCTTCACCTCGGTATGCATCACCTCCATGTTCTATTTCACATAGGTGTTCATCACCTCCACATTCTATTTCACATAGGTGTTCATCACCTCCACGTTCTATTTCACATAGATTTTCATCACCTTCATGCTCTATTTCACATAGGTATTCATCACCTTCATGTTCTCATTCACATAGGTATCCATCACCTCCACATTATTTTACACAAAGGTGTAAACTACCTCTGCAATATACTCATAGGTTGTATGCATATAGGATTTATTCACCTACATAATTTTTATCTCACATACCACCACTTTTAGAGCATGTTCACGCGCCTCTATCTCCCAAGCATCGCATAGAGGACCCTCGTCTTTCACTTTTATCAGATAGTACATTGATCGTCACACACTTGGGAGGGCATCACACTATTTATTTCCCCCCTCTTCCACTTTGCATCAACATGCGTCTTATATTCTCATTATTTCACATCATGTTTCTCGATACACATTTGGATACATTAGTATCATCATTTCCCGATGATGCACTCTTGTGCTTTGTTTCACACACACTATACACTACACTCTTCACACATCATGCATTATTTACACTTATTTCTATAAGCAACATCTACTAAACACTTTGCATCTTATTCACTCTATACATTCACACTGCATCTTCCTCACATCTACTTCTACACGCTACAATATTTTCCCTATGACACACTCTAGTTCCACAGTCCATACTCAACTATTAAGGGTATATATCTCAAATGGACCTCACCACATTCATGCATTTTATCATTCACATGCACTCTCTTTACACTCTACGCTTTATCAATCATATCTTTCTAGCACACCATTCACACCATTTCTCAATGATGCACTCTTGTTCTATAGTTCATTCTTGACTACTGAGGGGGAATTTATAAATGAACCTCATCTCATACGTACACATTCATTCGGGGGGCATGTTGATCCTATCATTCACTTTGCATTTCATTCCATCTCATCCAAAACATATTGCATATCTTAGTCGCATTAACTCTTGCTTTCTTATGCTTTTACATGTACATTTTATTACAGATGTTAGATATATATCTTGTATGTCATTATCTTTATCATACACGCATGCACGTTCACTTTCCTTTCTATTTGTGATCACATATTCTATAGATCCACACACACAGTATGGTTTTTGGAAAATTTCCTATTACCGGTACCACAACGGCTCGGGGCATCCACTTTCATACACTACAAGTGTTATTGTTTCATTTTTCATAGCACATTACTTTATCATATTATACGAGGCATTGACATACTTTTTTGTCTTTCTTACATTCTAATGGGTGGTTTATGTGCAAAAATTTTTATGTAGGTCTATTTTTCATCATGGTTGTCTATTACATTGTATTTTATTGTATTCATTTACTTGTCATTATGTCTGTCATTGGTTATGGGCTTTGCCCTTTGTTTTGTGTGCACACTTGTCTACTTTTGGCCTAGTCGACCTTGATTGTCTTGTGACATCATGAGTGACGTCCCATGTTTGTAACCCACTTTTCACGGTCTACATTATCTTCTTGCTTCTTAGCTTACACAAATTCTTCTTAGCTTAAATTTTTTATTTTACATGTGTGTTTGTCTTTTCTTTCACTAAGACTTGTTTCTAGCCAATTTATTTACATGTTCCTTGGTTTCTACTAAGCACACTCCTTCCCCGTTGTAGGGCATCGGCCAAAGACATCATTTGGTCCTCTTTTGGGCCACATACTCCTCAACAACATCGCATGCACCCAAAATGAGGGGGAATCATTTAGGTGAATCGGTCTTCCCATACATAAGTCTACAAACATAATTTAACACAACACAATACCAAGACTAATAGAACAAAAACATAATGACACGAGAACTTCACATATTTTTCATACGGGAACTCTTACAAATATATAGGAGATTGCAATGCTATAAATAAGGTGAAGGTTTTCAACAACCTAAACCAACCTAAAACAATATTCTCATAACACATAATATTCTAACAATATATATACAGTTTAACCAACTACGTGAGTTGTTAAAACACCTTCATTACAAAAAATATTAATGTAATTATTTTCCAACTCACACATATTAAAAAAATATGTTGTTAAAAAAATATTAATGTGATTATTTTCCAACTCACACATACATGGAACACTACCAATATTTTCTTAACGTTCCCCCCCTTAGTGCGAACATGGGGAAAACTTGCCTTTGTACTTGCACAAGCTCATGATCTGGTGATTTTCACATGATAAGCACAAACCTCAAGGATGTTTTTGCAAGTGGTTAACCAAAAAATGAGAATGGTGGTTTTGCAATTGGTTTACCAGAAACCACAAGGTGATGGTTTTGCGAATGGATTACCAACAACCAAGAATGGTGGTTTTGCTATTGGTTTACCACAAACCACAAATGAAGGTTTTCAAGTGGTTTACATAAAACCACATCATGATGTGCCAAGTACTATTATCAGCCCTCATCACATTTCACTGCAGAGAATAACACAGGAAATTCTACTGAAATCTTATGCTCATACACAAATAAAAAACTAGAAATGGAACATTGTATCATGGTCCCCCCTCAATGTGAAATTTCCACTTATTGAAAACTACAAACTGTACCACACTGGAAGCAAACACACAACAAAAAATTCCACCAAACCTTGATGCGACCCTGTCGTAGGTGTCTGACAAGAGGTCATTGTTTGACCTCCAATCCTTATGTGCCTCCATCCTCCAGTAGGTGTCATGTTGCTAACTCACCGGGTTTGATCATGGAGCTCATTTATTTCCACATTAATCTTATTATTTTCCTCCCACAATGTAAAACACTTTATTTTCCAGACATTGGGTAACACCAAAAATGTGTATGTAAGGCAAAAATATATATATTAACAATATTTTGACTCTTTAGACAATGACTCGTGAGTTTTCGATGACATTTTGACTCGGGAAAAAGGACTCTACATGTAAATAGAACTAACACGGGCACCTAACTTTTGATGAATAACTGAATGAAATGAATTTCAAATTTTGACACAGTGACTAATGCATTTAATTTTTCAAACTTTTTACAATGAACCCAAAAAGACTTCTAGACTCTTACCTTTAATAACAACGCACCGAAATGACGATAAAAAAATTTAATTACAAATGACTTAATATTTAGATTTTTGTCGAGAATGACTCTTTTAATAACAAGATGATAGAAGAATCTTAGCTAAATAGGAATAAAACGACCCAACAACACATAATGACATACAAATAACATACATGCGGTATACTCTAGGACTTCAAAACTAACTCAAGATTTAATATGAATGATTGACTTAAATTATAAGTGACTAATGAGAAATCTAAAGGAATAACTAGACTCCATGTCATTTATCATACATACGTGGTTGTTATGCATGTCAAGTTGTATTCCCAAATGGAGGATATTCCAACCTCAAATCTCCCTAACACAAGACGTGGAGAAGAGACTGAAATGACAATGCTTGAAGATTTTTGAAGTTGAGTGCTACATGGATTGATGTTATTTGGAGCTTTGGGCTTTGGATTTGAGGCAGTTCGGAAAAACTGAGACATGTGATAATCAATATGCACAAAATTATTATCTGTTGATATCTATTGAGGTGAACGGTCACTTTGATGTAGGTTCGAATATGACAGAGCTGCGAATGCAGTTTGTATTTTGAAAAACATATAAATAATGTATATAATATTTGTTGAACTAAGTGGATATCATACAGTTGTGGAGATGGATGCTAGAAAATATTTGAATGATGTTGAGTTGAGTCAGTATGAAGACGATGCAAGACCCTGGTGCCGTTCACACGATATAATAATTCTCCAATGCTTAAAAAAAAGAACTCATCCATCAATGGGAATCCATCGAATCTTGTGCCTACTCAATGTCAAAAACTAATTATGCATACCAATGAGCAATCTATTTAGTAATCGATCCAAGCAAAGAATAGCTTGTTACTCGCTCTTGAGACAGAAATTGATATAATAAAAATGCATGCAAGGAGATCTGAATTCAATTCGCATCTAAGGAACATTCAATGCACAAAGAGAAGATAAAATTTGGAGTAAACTATGGAGTCTCCAGAGATGGACGTTGGATCTATAAGGAGACACATTAATAAATGTAATCAACTAGCTATAGTCTAGATTGCAGCTATCAACATGGTTCCCCAAAATCATTCCCCACCAAAAAAATACAAGACTTCATTCTTATGAATAATGCATGGAGATCCTGCCACACTTCCCAGTTATTAACCAGTGCACGGATCGAATGCACAGTCCGGACAGTAACACGTTCCCAATGCTTACTCATTCACACGAAACTGTCATATCTGGAGACGTTGATGAGTGCAGACCATGGAAGCTACATAGAATGAGCAGAGGACTCTCATGGGCTACATGTAGAGATCATACCACTGATCAAATTATTTGCTCATCCCAATAAAACTATATTGACCTCACACAATATCTTATCGCCACTCCAAACAAATGGATTGGATCAAATATACACCTTCATCTCTTTCACATGGACCATAACATAGCTTTGATACCAAATAATAGAACAACAACAAAATGACATAGAACTTCACATATTTTTCATACGGGAACTCTTACAAATATATAGGAGATTACAATGCTATAAATAAGGTGAAGATTGTTAACAACCTCAACCAACCTAAAACAATATTCTTGTAATATATATTGTTCTAACAATATATATAGTGTAACCAACTACGTGAGTTGTTAAAACAAATTCATTACAAAAAATATTAATGTAATTATTTTCCAACTCACACATACGTGGAGCACTACCAATATTTTTCTAACAAGTACAACACATTAATCGGTCTCGGACGAGGATCAAAATCAGACTTGAGGCCTTAGCACAACACATACACCAACACCTAGACCTAGACAGTAACGCCTAGGTGCCCCTGACCCTTCACGAAACCTATGACTAGAGGGAAGTTACACATTATTCTTTAGTGCAGAACAGTCTACATCACTTCACACGGTGGATTTCAGGAACACAGTCCTTAGCACTCATTGTACACATTATATAGCATTTTCTACTTTTGCGTTGGATTGGAACTATTCGAAATCGATCGGATTTTTACACAACATCTGAAGTGGTGTTCTACATTGCGGGAAGTATTTAAAGGTTAGAGGATGACACTAGAATTTCCTCTCTACACTTCTTCCATGTATTGGTGTGAGATCACTTGAAAAATGCGCAGTCGGCGCAATTGACATGAGATCACCTGAAAAACTTATTATTTTACATCTTCAAGATCATTTATACTATTTTCTCATCATGTATCACGTGCACATGTTCCTTTTTCACATTTTTACATACTTTTTTATCAAGTAAAAGCATATTTGACTACTTGTTTGTCCTTCTCTTTTGCAGAGTCCGTCCTTTTGGGAAGCGGTAATCAACATCAACAACATCATCCTACATCAACAACCCGACAACACAAATCGCATCAACAAAAGGTACAATAATGACCTCTACACATGCTTTTCTACCCTAGGTCATCATCATAACTTTTTACACTTTCTCCTCTCTAGTTTCCACACTTCACATTTTTATCACTCCATGCTTTTCCTTGTCTCTCGACACACTTTCTCCATTGATCTACATGGTTATTAGGTACGCATCTCTTATCTACTTTATGTTATCGATATTTCTCTCAACAACATAAAGTGAGGGAAAATGTAGACACAAAATCACACACTTTGGGTAATTATCTAGTCATGATTGCATATTACTATTCATATGATTCCTAAGTAAGAAAAGTACTAATCAACCCATGTATTTGGCCATCTTTTCTTTCTTTCTATTACCACTTTTGGTCTTACACTCTTTTTAGCTCAGTCTATCTTATAACACCTCATCATTTATCATCTTGGACACCAACATCCGGCCCAGGACACCGGTGTCAAGTGCCCCCATCCCCTCTGGATGCCCTTGACCTCTTTGTACTTTGTTCACATATTTTGGGTTCTTTCTAGCCATTTGAGCATCTTATATTTTAATTAGTTGTCCTTTTCGGGGTTAATTACGAAATCCAAGCAAGGGAATCATATAAATATAAATTTATGTGATCATAATAAGGGACCAAGCACTAAACATTATCTATCACCTCCTAAGGTTGCATCCAAAGGCTATTTAATAGCATTGAAGAATCCATTCTAGAATACATTTAAGGGAAAGGGGTGCATTATTCGCATACACTTCATAGGAGGAAGTTTAATATATTTCATGCACACATCTATTACATTTCTTTAAATCTAGGTACTTTCTCATTATCAAGTGTGACACATGTTATCCAAAATGTGCCCCTTGCTCATTTTTTGGCCAACTCCTTTCATTCTTCCCTCTCTTGTGCCTCAATCATAATTTTCTGCTTTTCATGCACTCAAAACTTTCTGGAAATGGCACCATTGGATAGAGCTCTTTCTCATCTTTCCAGAAAGGTAAAGTTTCCTCCTAACTCCATGTATTTTTGAAGTTATGGCTCGATGAAGTTTTTGTGGGAAATTTTCCCCTAGAAGGCCCGCGGCCAATGAGATGACGCCACGTGTCCAAGGAAGTGGCGGGGGTCGGAGGGAAACTTGGATTTTTACCAAGTGTTTGGAAAAATTTAAAAAGGGATATTTCACCCTGCAGGTCCGCCATCCAATTGGATTGCGCCACGTGTCCAAGGGGAAAAATTGGAAAAATGACTAAGTGTTGGCGACATGAAAAAATCTCCGGGCAGGCCCGCGCCCAACCACATTGTGCCACATGTCCTATGGCCTCGGAACGGTGGAGCGTGGAGGTTAAGTTAAAATTTTTGCAAAATATTTTGCAAGGGCGCAAGGTCAAATTTTGCCGCGTGGTTCGCATCCAATGGCCTCATGCCACGTGTCTCAAGACTCGTGGACCACGGCGGGAAACTTAAAATTTTGGCAAAGTGTTAGGGGAAAAGGGAAAGAAAAATTGTTAGCCCGTGGCCCCGTTGACCCGATCGAGATCCTACCACGTGTCCATGGGCAATCGGGCCAATAGAGCGCGGGAGGAGGTTGGAATTTTTCCCAAAGGGATTGCGCAAAAGGAAAGATGTTTTCCCAGGGCCCGCAGTGAATCACGATGCCACGTGTCCCAGGACCGGCGGCCTGGTGGGGAGAATTTGGAAAATTTTCCCAAAGGAAAAATTGCCCCAAGCTTGAACCAATGGGGTTTCGCCGGTGTCCTCAACTCATCGGCCCGACCAGGAATTCTTGGAAAATTTTCCAATGGTGAAAACAAAGGAAAATAAAGAATAGAGGGCCCACGTCCAATCAAAACGTGCCACGTGGCACCAAGACCCAGTGGAGCGCGGTGATTTTGGGAAATTTTCCCAAATGCAAAAAGTGAAAAATTTAAAAAAATTAGCCTTGCCAATCCGATTTGCCCCTGTTTTTCCCTAAAATTTTAAACGGCCATATCTTTCGATCTAGAGCTCGGTTTTCACGTTATTTATATCAATGGAAATAAGTTGAAATTTTCTACAAGATTCTAGGGTCATTTTTGTATTTTGATGGAATTTGGATGGAGAAAACTAAAAATACCTCGGCACGTGGTCGGCCGAAATGACGTTTCAACCACCATTTTTAATGAAGAATGGCTCGCATTCTCTCCCAAAGATGGTGAAAATTTTCGGGGATGGGTTTGTAAGGATGCCCATGTTGTTTTACTACATTTTTGGTCGGTGGTTGAAGCTCTCCCATGTTTTCCGTGTTTCTCTCTCTGAGTCATTTTCGGCATTGTAAAAGCCAAATTTGGCTCATTTTCAAAGGGTTGAACATTTTTATGTATTACTGGGCTCCCTCTTTCACCAAAAAGTGATTTTTGTGGAAAATGCGAGCCTCTTCCAGGACTGTAACATGTTTTCTATCTCCCAGATGCGTTGTAATGTATGTATTTTGACATTAAAAAATGACAATGCAAGCTCTGTGAATGAGTTTCACTCCTTTGCTTATGTTGTTTGCTTTTTCTATCGATCTTTCATTACATGTCATCAGTTTGTGCATGAAGTTTTGTTGCATTCCCATGATACGTGTCAATCTGCGAAGTAAAAATTCTCACCACTCCTTTGGTGCATCACCTTATTAGCATCAGTTTCAATTTTTCATTCTCTATCTCTACCCTCTTTGGAATTTAGAGTAGGATTTTGAATTCAAACCCTCTACAACTTACAAGTAATATACCTAATCAGAGGAGTTGAGGAACCAGCCTCTAACCTGGAGATTCTTTTCCCATTTTTACAAGTCCCACACTTGGGGAAAAGATTCAATGTTGTGCAATCACACATGATATCCAAAAATGTCAAACTAGAAGCTTGATCAACATCTAGGGGTGTTGCTGATTTGCAACAAGCGGTTTTGGCACGCTGGTGGGACCTTAGAGGTCTTCATCTTCATTGCAACAAAATTGATGTGAATTTTTACAATTTTCTTGCTTAAAAGATCCCTAAATTAAACATTTGGCAACTCGAGGAAGAAGAATCAGCTGGTTTTAGCAGTGCATACTGAAAACTCATGAGAAGAATCAACACAAGGTCAAAAGTTGGAGAAGAAGAGGTGTTTTTTTAGTATCTCCAGTTATCTCCAAGAAGAAGGTAATGAAGGAGGAGAATTCAAAGGTCTCCATCTCCACCAAATAGAACTCTATCAACTCCTCCACCTGGTAGGTCTTTCATTCAATCAACAAGGGTTCTAAGGCCAATCAGAATGGCACAAAACAACCCCTATGTCAATTTCACTGGCAGCAGCCCACTTGCTCTCCATGCGCAAAATCCAATCCCGATTGCGGCATTGAAGAACATTCCATACTTTACTAGAGAAAATCAAACCACTCTTGGTGATCATGTTAAGGATAATGCAAATATTTGTGCGATCCATGAGATTAATGAGATACGCAATTCTTGTCAGTGTTGGCATCTTCACTCAAAGGGAAAGCTTTGCAATGGTTCGGGAGTCTTGCCTCGGGTTCTATCCAAAACTAGAACCAACTATGTATAGCCCTCCATGAGTAGTTTGGAGAAAAGGGAGATAAATTATCCCTTTTGGAATAGTGACAACCATCAAGAGAGTGCTCAATGAGCGGTGGTGACTTCAACTTCATATTTCAAATGACTTAGGAGAGGATTCCGGTGGCAATAAGGCCAGCAAGTAGAAGGTGCTTTTCTATATTACCTTAAAGCTTTAAATTTTGATATTTCTATGTTGATTTAATCCATGGGAGGCACAACTATCCTGTTGCTTTATAGCATTGCCATTAGAGCTGAAAATTGTTTGATTCAAGTGGCAAGCTAGCTCCTGAGCCTCAATGCCATTGTTTGCAAGTTTAGAGACCAAGTACTAGTCAATTGCCTGTTTTAGCTCCTATTCCCACTCCTAGAAATCAGAATTCAAGTGAAGCTTCTACTTCATCTTCTAGTGCCTCAAATGAACTTCAAGAAGTTATGAAGCAATTGCAAAATCTAGGCAACGAGCTAGTCACACTCAAGAGGCAACAAGCCCAAAGCTTTGGACCTTATTTCTAGCCTCAAGCTCAAGCATAACAGTAGCCATACCAACCTCAAAGACCACCCAATCCAGCTACAAATTTAAATCAAGCAAGACCTCCGCCAATGCAGACCATTTCAGCCCTATAATCTCAATGCTATATCTACCTCTAAGGCATTAGTGCGGTCTGCAAAACATCATAGCTCAAGAGTATGATTGGTGTTTCCCATGCAATGAACCTCACAACTAGTCTATGTGTTTCAATGGTGCCTTAAATCAAGCATTAATGGTGACAACTACTAGTGTGGAGGGTGAAGGTAGTCAAGGAAATAACCAACAACAAGACACATTCCAACATCAATTAGCTCCAAATGATACCACACTTGCAAAGTGGAGACGAGAAGATTTTTGTGGCATGAATCAAAAAATTCCCCAAAGTGTTACAGCCAACACAAGATCAAAAAGGAGA
This sequence comes from Taxus wallichiana var. yunnanensis, assembly GCA_018340775.1. Lineage (NCBI taxonomy): Eukaryota > Viridiplantae > Streptophyta > Pinopsida > Cupressales > Taxaceae > Taxus > Taxus wallichiana. Next base: position 297,785,276 of record CM031242.1, read on the forward strand.
AATTTGGGTGAAGATCAGCCATTGGCTCCAGGTAATCCACAATCTTCTATCACCCCACCAATTATTGGAAAATAAAATTCAGTTCCAAACACACAAGGGTTGTCTAAAACAGCTCCTAGGCCAACTCAAATGCCATTTGTTGATGCTCGTGTGTACAAGGAATGAATGTGCAGGACAAGGGAAAGCAGAGAGATGCTTCATCTCCATTCAACATAATTGATCAGATGAAGAAGACAAATGTAAACATATCAATGTGGGAATCACTATCTATCCCAGGCCAAAGAGATTTATTACAAGTTGCCATGAAGGAATTGTCAACTTCAAATCAGCAAGTCCAAATGCAAGAGAAGGTGCTCACAAATGTTGCCCAGCCTGAGAGGAATCATGGAGGACAGAAAGGTAAAATGTTGAAACCCCCTCCATTCTATGTTTCATTGATCATTGGAAACCAATTAGTACACAATTGCATGATTGATTCCGGGGCAAGTAGTTCAATAATGCCCAAGCAAATAGCTGATTAGCTAGGGCTTCAATATGAAGTCATATCCAAAGGGGTAGTGCAATTGGATGGGACAAGTAGTAACAATAGTTGGAGTGATTAAAAACTTGAGTCTTACTTTGCATGCATGCCCCAATGTTGTTGTTTTGCAAGATGTCTCAGTAATAGACCTTCCACCACTCTTTGCCCTATGTCTATCAAGGGATTTCACAGCCAAGATTGGAGGGTACTTATCTACTGATTGGACACACATGTTGTTCAGAACAAGATATGGAACTAAAGCCACAATCATATCTGAGCCTATTGCAAACTTTCACATTGAGCCTCACACTCCAAGCCAAATCAATACCAATTGTTCAGCGTTTGATCAAGAGGATTATCTAAGCACTGATGAAGTTGACACCAAGGTTGGAAGCATCCCAGATCTGACTCTTGATGAATGGGCAAACAAGGTGCATGATTTTGATCCTTATCAAGAAATAGAAGAATCTGAGCTAGGATTCTATTGCATGCATGAAGAAAATCAACCTATTCCTAGCATCACCAAGCCAAACCACAAGAATGGCAATGAGGTATGGCAGTTTTTTTGGTGGATCAAGGAGTAGACAAGGTGTAGGAGGGGAGCTATGCTTGTTTCACCTCATGGAGTTAAGTATTATTCATCTTTTAGATTTCAGTTTGCATGCTCTAATAACACTACTAAATATGAAGCCTTGATACAAGGTTTGCATTGGTCAATCAAGAGAGGGATAAAGAACTTACAAGTCTTTGGTGATAGTGAGTTGATTGTCAACCAAGTTAAGGGGCAGCATGCTGTCAAGAATGATCTACTCAAGTGCTACAAAAATAGGGTGTGGGACCTCATTGAATATTTTGAGGGCTTTGGCATAAAATCCATTCCTAGAAAAGAGAACCAAGCTGCTGACAGGCTTGTAGCAATTGGGGCAGCCTTTGACATTGTTGAAAGCATTCAAAAAGACAAGGTACAGCCAAACATCCATGTGATTGTAAGGCCTTTAGTGCCAGACAACAATGTAAGTTGGCAAGTGTTTGAAAATGATCAGCAAATCATCCATTTCTTGCAAGAAGAGGCTGAGTTCTCAACTAAAAATCAGGAAAAGTTGGAGCAGCAGTATGGTGACCAAGTGGTACAGCTGAGAACCAATAAACTACCAAAGGGACTTATTACTTTGGAGTCCATTTTCAATCCTAATGATCAGTTTAGGAAGGAGAAGGAAAACATTCAAGTCAAGGGAGAAGATTCAGTGTCCATCTTGGTGGAAGAAGGCAAATCACTCCGAGTTGGTAAAGTGACAACTGAGCAAGAAAGGTATGAGTTCATACAACTTTGTCAAGAATTCCTTGATGTGTTTTCTTGGAGCTATGAAGATTTGAAAGGTTTCAATCCCAAGTTAGCTCAACACACCATTGAATTGGATCCAAGTACTAAACCCATCAGACAAAAACAAAGGCCAGTCAATCCACACATGGAGCCTCTTATGAGAAAGGAATTGAATAAGTTGATAGAATCAAGAATCATATTCCCTATCAAGCATTCTAGTTGGGTAGCCAACTTAGTTCCAGTTAGAAAGAAGAGTGGGGAAATCAGATTGTGTGTTGATTTCAGAGATTTGAATAGAGCATCTCTCAAGGATCATTATCCACTTCCTTCCATGGAGTAGATTTTACAAGTTGTTCTTTGGCTCGAGAGCTTTTCATTACTTGATGGCTATTCGAGGTACAATCAGATTATGGTGAAAGAAGAAGATCAGTTCAAGACAGCCTTTACAACCAAATGGGGAACTTATGCATACAGGAAAATGCCATTTGGGTTGTCCAACGCTGGAGCTAGTGTTCAAGGATTTGATTAACAACGTGGTGCTGGTATATCTCAATGATATCACTGTTTTTTCAAAAAATGTAGCAGACCATCTCTTTCATTTGAGACAAGTGTTCCAAAGGTGCAAAAGATTTGGAGTATCCTTGAATCCTAAAAAGTGTATTTTTCTAGCCCATGAAGGAAAGCTCCTTGGCCACATTGTCTCCAAAGAGGGATTAGCAATTGATCCAGAAAGAGTTGAAGCCATAAGAGCACTACCATTGCAAGGCCACAAGAAGGCCCTTCAAAGTTTCTTGGGGAAAATAAATTTTGTTCGGAGGTTTGTCCCAAATTTTGCAGCCCTAGTCAAGCCTATCACCAAGATGTTAAAGAAAAGCATGGCTTTCATTCCTCGAAGTACTTAGGTTTTCATTCCTCCAAGTGCTTTTCCACATTGTTTTTTCTAGATTAGCTTTTCTTTCCCTAAGTGCTTTGGCACAAGCTTGTTGTTCCTGGAAATGTGTCTTGCAAGCCTTGTTCCAATCAGATGATGTTCCACCCTCCACCTTCCTCCTTGTAATGTTCTAATCAGTTGGGTTATCAAGCAGAGAATTTAATGACTCCACGCCCAATGGATTGTTTCAGGCAACTAGTAACTTCATCCAGCAGGTAGATGACCCTCGAGTCGCCAAAATTGTTATCCAAAATGTTCCCCTTGCTCATTTTTGGCTAACTCCTTTCATTCTTCCCTCTCTTGTGCCTCAGTCATAATTTTTACTTTTCATGCACTCAAAACTTTCTAGAAATGGCACCATTGGATAGAGCTCTTTCTCAGCTTTCCAAAAAGGTAAATTTTTCCTCCTAACTCCATGTATTTTTGAAGTTATGGCTCGGCAGAGTTTTTGTGGGAAATTTTCCCCTAGAAGGCCCGCGGCCAATGAGATGACGCCACATGTCCAAGGAAGTGGCGGGGGTCGGAGGAAAACTTGGATTTTTACCAAGTGTTTGGCAAAATTTAAAAAGGGATATTTCACCCCGCAGGTCCACCGTCCAATTGGATTGTGCCACGTGTCCAAAGGGGGAAAAATTTGGAAAACGACTAAGTGTTGGCAACATGAAAAAATCTCCGACAGGCCCGCGCCCAACCACATTGTGCCACGTGTCCTATGGCCTTGGAACGACGGAGTGCGAAGGTTAATTTAAAATTTTTGCAAAATATTTTGAGGGCACAAGGTCAAATTTTTCCTACATGGTCCGCATCCAATGGCCTCATGCCACGTGTCTCAAGACCCATGGACCGCGGGGGGAAACTTAAAATTTTGGCAAAGTGTTGGGAAAAAGGGAAAGGAAAATTGTTGGCTGTGGCCCCACCGACTAGTCAAATCCCGCTATGTGTCCATGGGCACGTGGGCAAAGAAAGCGCGGGAGGAGGTTGGAATTTTTCCCAAAGGGATGCGAAAAGGAAAGATGTTTGCCCGGGGCTGCGGCGAATCACTGATGCCACGTGTCCCAGGATTTGGCAGCCGGTGGGGAGAATTTGGAAAATTTTCCCAAGGGAAAAAGAGGGAAATTTCAAAGGAAAAATTGCCCCCCCCCAAGCATGAACCAATGGGGTTTCGCCACGTGTCCTCAACTCATTGGCCCGGCGAGAATTCTTGGAAAATTTTCCAATGGCGAAAACAAAGGAAAATGAAGCGCAAAGGGCCCGCGTCCAATCAAAATGTGCCGCATGGCACCTGGACGATGGAGCACGGGGATTTTTTGGGAAATTTTCCCAAATGCAAAAAGTGAAAAATTTAAAAATTTCGCCCGCCAATCCGATTTGGCCCTGTTTTTCCCTAAAATTTTAAACGGCCATATCTTTCGATCCAGAGCTCGGTTTTTCGCGTTCTTTATATCAATGGAAAGATGTTGAAATTATCTACAAGATTCTAGGGTAATTTTGGTATTTTGATGGAATTTTAAGGGATAAAAATGAAAAACTCCTCTGGCATGTGGTCATGGACAGAAATGACATTTCAACCACCATTTTTAATGAAGAATGGCTCGCATTCTCTCCCAACATGGTGAAAATTGTCAAGGGATGAGTTTGTAAGGATGCCCATGTTGTTTTACTACATTTTTGGTCGGTGGTTGAAGCTCTCCCACGTTTTCTCGTGTTTCTCTCTCCTGGAGTCGTTTCTGGCATTGTAAAAGCCAAATTTGGCTCATTTTCAAAGGGTTGAACATTTTTTATGTATTGCAGGCTCCCTCTTTCACCAAAAAGTGATTTTTGTGGAAAAATCAGGCCTCTTCCAGGACTGCAACATGTTTTCTGTCTCCCAGATGTTGTAATGTATGTATTTTGACATTAAAAATGACAATGCAAGCTCTGTGAATGAGTTTCACTCCTCTGCTTATGTTGTTTGCTTTCTTTCTGATCTTTCATTACATGTCATCAGTTTGTGCATGAAGTTTTGTTGCATTCCCATGATCTGTGTCAATCTGCAGAAGCAAAAATGCTCACCACTCCTTTGGTGCATCACCTTATTAGCATTAGTTTCAATTTTTCATTCTCTATCTCTGCCCTCTTTGGAATTTAGAGTAGGATTTTGAATTCAAACCCTCTGCAACTTGCAAGTAATATACCTAATCAGAGGAGTTGAGGAACCAGCCTCTAACCTGGAGATTATTTTCCCATTTTTACAAGTCCCACACTTGGGGAAAATATTCAATGTTGTGCAATCACACTGGATATCCAAAAATGTCAAACTAGAAGCTTGATCAACATCCAGGGGTGTTGCTGATTTGCAACAACAACACACACATAAGAGCTACCTAGGGCACAATTCCACACACACACACACACACCTAGAACTACATTGGAGTCGAAATGTAGTGCAATTCTCATTCTTAAGTTCACTTGTTTCACAAATGATTACATTTCAACCTCTCATTTTCATTGTTTTTTCTTTTTGGTATTTGATGTACTCTTGAGGGTTTTGTAGGTCAATCTTTCATTACAAGTTATCGGCGACATCGGCGATCATTCTATGATATACTAGCGACCAAAGGAGAAGGACAATGAATACATTGCGACCTCCCGCAAAGGAGGTTTATTGAGGATTTAGTATTCATAGGCACCTGAGTAGGTCTAGGGCGCCCGCACATGCCCCTCCCTTTTCCAAGAGACCCATTCCAACATATTCCTCCATATTTGCATTTTTCTAAGCTATCATTGTGACAAGTATGTGTTTCATATTTTCCATTTTTCCATATCTGTGTACCTTACGGATCTCTACAAAATATCTAGTTTATTTTATTCTTTATTTGCAACTAGGGTTTCATATTTTCTAGCTTAGTTTTCTTAGGATACTTTCACGTACTTAATTGACTATTCATTTCTTGCTACAATAACAATCATATTTAGGCATTTATTTCAATATTTGTTTAATCAATCATGTCATAGAGATCCATGTCTATGTATGTTTTCTCGGTTTATGTTTCTTTTCCTAGGGACAATAACACCTAGTAAGGAAACTAACGCCTGTGCACTAGTGTCCCTTCCTATCATTTTTTCCACTCTTAATTATATTTCAAATTATCATTTGTTGATTGATTTTGGATATTTTTAAATTCTTATTTCATGTTTGGGGTCGACCTTTGGTGTCACTAAGTGTTGAAATTCAAACAAAGGATTCATATATACATAACCTACTAACTATTCTAAGGGTAAATTTGGTCATTAATTTATATCTACTACTTAGGAAAAAGGAACACTTAAGGACTACTCTTGGGCTACATTGTTCACTACATAGGAAGGGAAAATTTTGATTTCCATCACACATATTATCTTGGGGGAAAAGTAGTTGTAGAATAACTATCTTAGTGAAACTTTCACAAGGATAACCTAGATTCAAGGGACACGACTCTCTCTCTCTCTCTCTCTCTCTCTCTCTCTCTCTCTCTCTCTCTCTCTCTCTCTCTCTCACACACACACACACACACACACACACACACACACACACACACACACACTATTGAGTCTAAAATGTAGTATAACACTTGGTTACAAATCACATTGGGGTGACAATCGAGGTCTATCTAACTCAAACATATACATATTTTATTCTATATAATGTGTGTTTGATATTTTAATGAGTAGCTATGGTTTTTTACATGTATATGTGTGATAGGATAACCCTAAAGAAAATTATATGTGACACAAAGGAAAGTGAAGGCAACATTATTAGACCCTATAATAACTATATTTGTACTCACTATTACGACACTAGCACTGGATCAAACACTAGCACAGACACCGGGTGATCTTATCCATACCCAAGCGCTACTTTCTAGCACACTTGTACATCATTATCTCCCACGAAAAGCATACATTAGACAAATTGAGCATGTTCCACCATCATTTTAGCCAAGATTCAGATGACAGAGTCGATATCAACTAAGCCACTCTCATCCTATTTTTATTTGTACTTAATTTTCATTATGTGTTTGTAATATATCTGATTGATCACTAGTTCTTTGATTAAGATTTAATTTTTGTTGAATCATTTGGTGAACCTAATTATTGAATTGTGCACCTTAGATCTATTTGTTTCATATCATGGATATCATTTATCATGAATTTATTGTGCAGCAAATCTTAATGACCTAAATACATACATTGATGTCCATCCCAAGACATTATATCTCCTTTTATATGTTACTCATGAAGAGGCGCAACGACAATCTGTATCAACCCCTCTAGATATTAATGGCATTCCCCCTTAGGCTCCCACATCTTCTATTCTACTTGCTGCTCCCCCCACCAATATGGGGGCATCCATCATCCATATTCGTATTCTAATGTCTAGCACTCACTTTATTTATCCTATTCTTTGTCATATCCAACCTACTTCCTCTTCAGAATCCATGACTTGGAGTCCCTATACCATGATTTATAGGCTCAAATTCATCAATTACAACATGAAGTTTCTTCTTCATCTCCCTCTCTTGATTCTTCACTTCTCTTGCATAGTCCTCTTGCACCAAAAGTTTCTTCTTAACCATTTCTGTTAATTTTGTTTCACCCAAGTTTACTCCTTTCGATGATCATGGAGATCCACATGAGCATCTTAGATCATTTCATGTTCCATGTTTGGACTATGTTTTTGATGATATCTTATTGACAAATTTTTTTCCTAGGAGCTTACAAGAGTATGCTTTGTGATGGTTCTATGATTTACCTTTACAACTGTTAGATATTTCACTCTAGAAAATATATTCTTGGCACACTTTTCTATGAACATTGGAACTAAAATATCATATGCACAAATGGCTAAAATGAAGCAAGGATCTAATGAGCATCTTAGTGACTATGTTTTACGTTATAAGAATAATCTTACTAAAATGAACAATGTCTTGGATGAATCTGAATTGCAAGATCTATTTATCCAAATTCTCTTGCCTCCTTTACAATGTGTGCTCTTTGATTATTTTTGGTTATTTTGATCATTTATGTCATACTCTTAAAGAACGTGAACATAAGTTACTTTATATGGGCAAGATTAAGTATGGTGATAATACTTCCTATCAATCTAGTAACAAATTCCAAAGTAAATTTACCTTTAAGAGAAAATCTAATGAGCCTAATCCTATTATTAATGTTGTATCTCAACCAAAAAAGATCCAAATCTAACCTACATGATGCATATTTACTAGATTATCATATCCACCTCACATTTTGTTACCTAATCTCATTGAAAGCAATATGATTTCTCTTCCATCCCCTCTTGAGCTAGATCCTAATCATCTTCATGGTAATAATTTTGATGAAAATGCACATTTTGATTATCATAGATGTAATGGAAATTCCACTGATAGATGATTTAATCTTATACATTTTATTTAGGACTTGATTGATACTAATGAGCTCAAATTTCCTGAACCCACTATTTCTAAATCTACAAATGACAATGGAAAACTTAAGATTTTTAATGATCCATTACCCAAACATAACAAATTTGTTCTTTATTCTTATTTTAATCATGTTTATCATGCATTTCCACCTCCATCATCTTTTGATCATCCTATTGGTTTTCTTGTTGGTGCTACTCATATTCCTTCATCTTTTATTAATTTTAGTGTTGAATATTTTCATGCTTCCTTTTCATCACATAGATTATGCATTGATCTTTTTGTTAGTATTCATGTTGTTAACAATGTTATTATGCATCTTAATTTCAAACATAATGCATTTTCATTATGTTTCCTACGATCTATAGGACTTACATTATCTCATATGACACTTAGATCACCTACTTCTCATGGGCATGTGGTTCTCTCAATCATTGTTGGGCCTCTTACTATCTTTATGCCTTACTCTATTGGATCATAGGTTAGGAATTGTGACATGGTCGTATGATTTAATGGCCTTAAGGATGTTATATTTGTTTCATCCATATTTCATCAATGACTTCAATTCATACATGAGCATCATGTTATCATTATTCGAGGCATCCTACCACAGACCCCTTTATATTTGGCACCTATCATCGCCACATCTTCAGTTGATTTTATAACTAGTTCACCTACTTTTGCACCTATTTTTTATGCTCACATGGATTTGACATACACTAATCCATTATTTATGACTCCTATCACTCCTATTAAAAGTTCCACATCTTCACCTAGATATTTGCCACCTATGATTTTTGCTTCTATACCATGATATCTTTATCAGTCTCATATCCCACCGCATAGGACTAGGTCCCCACACATGGTACATGTTAGACATTGTACATCTAGGTCCACTTCACGGTCTCATTATACACATGCGTGACACAAGCCTACTTTGTACGTCATGACACATGAACTTTCACATGAAACTAGGTCCTTAGATCATGTTCACATTCATTCCTCTCTCACATTAGCAAATAATGGGCCCTCACCCTCTATCCTCATTGGATATATCACTATGGAACTCACACTTGGGGGCATCTAATTCCCCCTTTCTACCCGATGACACACTCTTATTCTAGGTTCAGACATGACTTTTGAGGGTGCACTTACCTACATGAACCTCACTTTGTACACATACACACTGAGGGAAACCATGCTTCCCTTTCCTAGTCATAGGATTTTATATTGTAATAATATAAAAACATTCAGATATTTACAAAAATACAAAAACATTATCTTAGATCTTGGTTGGATGTATCTTTTCTTTCTTATACTATTCCATGTTACATTTTTCCTATCATGTTAGCTTGAATCATAGTATATTATATCCTTTTACATATACATGTGGACCTTTGCATGGTACTTTGAGGTGAGCGCAGCTATATACAGTTATCACATGATGAATAATGCTTTACATTTTTCTTTAACAGATCTCACCGAGGCTCTTGGGGGCATATACCTTTCCTACCTATCCACATTCAGGTGTTATCATTGCAATATTTACTATTTTCATTTTATTTGGTTATATACATTGTGACATATTATTCATTATCCTAACATGTTAATAGGTGATTCATATGTAGCATTTGTCTTATAGGCCTACTTCCACCCATCATTATTTTTTGATATTATTTTCTTGTTTCATGCCTTCTATGATTGTGACTTGTTATCATTTTTTATGGGATATGCCCTATGATTACTTGTTTTCTTATATGGTCTTCAAGGCTGGATTGTCTTGTGGAATCCTCAATGGTTTCCCATGTTTTCCACTAGCTATTATGTCATCATTTTGTTATGTTATTCCATGTTTGACTTGTTTCTATTATATTTTTCCATGTTTTTTATCATGAACACTTCTATCCAGTTTTATTTCCCTTATTTTCCATGTGCCATGGTTACTACCATGCACATTCCATATTCACCATACAGAAACCTTCGCATATGTGCACATTAGATCCAATACCTCTCATTTGGACCATTATCACATTAATCCATCTTACACACCCCAAACAAGAGTGCAACCATCAATTGATTATTTCACCCTCTCAAGTAATTCATAAGCTAGGAGCAAAATGGTACATAGTAGAATTCGACAGAATAGGGATTCAAAAAATGGTTTAAAATAAAATTTGGGCTAGAAATAGTAGAGGTAAACAAAGTAAAAAAGAAGAAAATAGTAACGATGTGTGATGGTGTCCCACCTAGGCATTTATGTCATGGGTAAAAACCAGTACTTGACGATTCCATAACTATTTACTCAGTGATAGCGTTTCATAAAATTCAACAACATATATTCATATTCATTTTACTATCCATAACAAAGGAAAAAAATTAGTAGTATATTTCATAATTTGGGCAAGGGAACTAATCACTCTTCTTTCTTGGTTCACATTTTTCTTACCAATATCTAATAAGGAGTTACACCTAGGGCATATGCAGGGACAATGATATGCTTAGAACAAAGTTTCATTTGTGGCTAGTTACTATTGGGTTGGTGACCATCTGTGGTGGAACTTATATGTGGGGAATCGTCATGGACAAAGGGAAAATATGACCTCTCTCCTAACACTCTTCCTCTTGTGGATTTCTCACCTTGACCCCTCCAATCATCTCCTAGCAAAAGTTCTCCAAGGCAATAATACATAGGAACATTCTATCCTTTCTATCTAGGCATTAGGTGTACTTTATCCTTGATTCACTTATTTTTCTTACACATTTGTATTCTAATTTCTATAATTTAAAGTTCAATTTCATATACCATGAGAATTGACTATACTTTTCATATTTTGTAGGTTCTTACTTATCTAAAAAAGACAACACAACGGAAACAAGGAGAAATCTCAAGCACAGATGCTCGGGAAAAATAAATATTCGGTTTAAAACACACAAAACCTTTTCATTACATGCACAAGTTACCCCTAGGTTTCTTACCCCATCTTAGAATCCACAATACACATCCTAAAATTTTCATTCAAAGACGTTATCGATTACAACCTTTCTCGGATCTCTACAATATATATGATCTTCCTATCTACTTTATGCTACCAAATATTCATTCACCAAAGATAAAATTGGGGTAAATCAGTAGACACAAAATTATGCACTTATTATTGTTACATTACGAATTTAGTATATTATTATATGCATGATTCCTAAGTGAGAAAATTAGACATTGGTGACACCTCTCTTAGTCCTATTGATTTCAATTGATTTTGATTGTGACATTGTCTTATGCTTTCTAGATTTATGCCTTTTGGTCATGTCACAGGGATCCTTTTCTCTGTATGTGGTCTCAATTTTTTTTTCCCTAAAGAAAGTAGTACTCAATAAGGACACTAGTTTCTAGGTGCTAGTGTCCCTTCTTGACACTTTTTTCCACTCTTGATTATATTTCAAATTATCACTTAGCACCTAATTTTGGATCTTTTCTCATTTTTTATTTCATGTTTAGGGTCATCCTTTGGTGTCACTAAGTGTCAAAATTCAAATAAAGGAATCATATATATACACAACCTATTAACTATTCTAAGGGGCAATTGGGTCACTATTTTCTATCTACTACTTGGGCAAAAGGAACACTTGAGGACTGCATTTGGGTTGCATTATTAATTTCATGGGAATGATAAACTTTGAATCCCATCACACGCATTATTTTGGGGAGAATTATTTTTATCCCATTATATTGGTACAACTTGCACAAAGATAGCCTAGCTTCAAAGGATATGATCCTATCACACACACTAGAACTTGATGCAGGACCATCATCTAGATGTTTTAAGAGAAATAAAAATTTATAAGAAGCCTTCTCAAGGCATTAGGACTATGTAATAGGTGTTGTCAAGTTTCCCTCCAAAATTTCAAGTTTGAATATTTCAAATTGTGATGTAAAATCTCTTTACCATAAGAGTAAAAGAGTTAAAATAGTTGTGTTAGGTGTGCATGAAAATTTCTTGTGAGTTTTCTACGTTGATAGGAGGTTGCACAAATCATGGAAGACTAGTGTGATCTATATGGATTGTCCCTAAGTTGGAAAATCAAATCTCTTGTTTCATGCATATATGGTTGAGGAAAAGTCTCATCAAATATAGGATATTATGAAGGAAAGACACCTAATAGCTAGGACAAGCTAATTCAAGAGGGAAGAAGGTAGAATTATCATAAGGAGAGACAGAGAAGTGGATAATTGGTATGGAGGAATTTGATATTTTGAGTGAAAGTGCAAAATTGGTATGAAGACTATGGTGTATGGTAGGTTTTGGATATGAATAAAATGGAATTGAACCTTCTGAGCCTCATAGGCCTTTAAATCCTTCTTCCAAGTGTATGTATTTCAATGGTTTATAATGTGTGTAATGTTGATCAATAATAAAATCATCTTTGTAATGAATAATTGGTATGTTTTATAGGATTGTACACAAGGGTTTAGGCAGGCGGTGGCCTTCAACCCCACAAATAAGAAAAATTTATCTAATAACATACCTGTCATTTTGAAAAGGATTAATTAAATACAAAACCATTGAAATTTATTTGGATTCTTGATTATGAGTTTTGAGTGTTTTACAAGTAATTTTGTGCTCTCGGCTTAAAACTAGGCAATCGATAACTTTTGTTTTAACAATGAAATTGGATAAAAATGAGGAAATGTCTTCCCCATTTTGAAGAAGCAAGTGTAAAAAGATTCATCTTGATCTCACACGTGTGGACGAAAATCTAGAGCATAGAATTTTCTAGATTTGGGGAGCTATGACAGTCAATAGAGCAAGAAGGTAAATAATGCAAATTTGATAATTCCTCATGTGTTGAAGCTCAAGAATGGTTAGAATGATGATTTGGGACATTCTTAAGGTGTTTATGAGGTTTTAGAAGTCTGTGGAGTACTTTTGGTTCAACTGTCATAAGGATACCTTAATCTAGGTCTAATCCAACATGTTAAACTTTGTTCATTCTTAATTGTGCAAAAAGAGTCTCTAAATGAAGTGTATCTATGCTTGAATCTCCCTAAAGCCTAAGGAATCGGGAATAAAATCTACAAGACTAGTGTCCCATAAAAATCTAGAGCATAAGAGTAAGTCTAAAGACCTACTGAAACGAATGGGGTACCAACTATAGTAAAAGGACAATTTCTTCATGAATACATTGTATGAGTTAGTACCTATGAGTTCTTTTGAGCTAGAGATAATGGTGTCTTAGTTGAGGTATGATTGCATTGAGTCAAAATTATATGATCTAAAGAAGGAAAGAATCCAAAGAGATAAACCTAAAGACCTATAAGACCAAAGGAAGTCACCTACCCTATGACAGTCTTGAAGGATGCAATACATACAAATTCTTGCATAGTGTAAAATGATGGAATATGAATGTGAAATGATGTCTAGCAAGTAAATTGAATGTAGGTGACAGAGCTATGAGAGATTAAGGACAAGGTGGGTCTAGATAGAAAGGTGATATTCATCAAGGAAATGATCATGATAGTTTTGAGAATGAAATATCTTGAATCCAAGTAAGTTGATGGAGTGGCTAATTGACTCAAATGTAGGGATATATTGTTAGAGAACACGTGATTTAGTGGGAGATTGATCATTCATCTACTTCATGATATACCATGCTACCGTAGGAATGTTGTAACTTATCAAATTGGTTGTTGTGGACCTAGTCTTGCTAGTAGATCATATCTTGAATCCGGGGAGAAAGATTGGGCATTATAATCGATTACAAAACAAGTGCAAAGAAATTCTTGAAACTCCTTCAAGCTTGAATGCAAGTATATGGGTTTTAATATGATCTTACCATTAGGATCAAGACTACAAATAAGGAGGAGTGTGGGTTTTAGTTGAAACCATAACATGATGAAGATTTGTTGAGCTAAGAATGGCACCAAAACTACATTAAATCTGAAATTTAGTATGGTGCTCAAAGTGACAATCACATTGGGGTGATCGCGAGGTTAGTCCGAATCAAACATATGCTTATTTTATTCCATCTAATGTGTTCTTGATCCTTATGTAGGTAGCCGTGGTATATTTTGTAGGTACATGTATGAAAGGAGAACTCAAAAGTAAAGTAGATGTGACACATAAGAAAGTGAAGGTGACACTATCGGACCTTAGAAGAACTAGATTCACGTTCACTACCAAGACACAACACCCAGATCGACACTAGCACCATGGGCGATCATGTCCATACCCAAGCGCTATTATCCGACACACTTATAGATCATTATCTCCCAAGAAAATAATGTATAATCCAGATTGAGCTTGTTCCACCATCGTTCCATCCCATTCAATATAGATAGCAAGATATCATCTAATCCACTCTCATCCTCTTGTTTTTTATACTTGTTTTTCATTATAGATTTGTATATTGTATGTTTCTAATATATCTAATTGATCATTGATTCTCTTATTAAGATTTAAATTTTAGTTAAATCATTCACCATGATGGCTTTTCATGTTTGCATGTCCATCAACCTTCACATACCCACCACGAAGGTATTGGTTTACATTTTATTTTATAATTAAAGAGTATTTTATCATATTTACAATTATTTAAAAATAAGAATGTGCAATCATTATTAATTAGCTCATGTATCGACCTTTAAAACACCGCATATACTTATATATTATTAATTGTTAGGGATAAATTGCACTATAAATTCTTATTGGTCCACTTGTCAACAAATTGGATGGTCTTTCTACAATATTTCTCAGGGCTAAGTTGAGTTAACTATGCACAATAACCTACATCTCACGAATTATGCCACATGGTAGATTCAAAATTTCCGATGTATGAGGACTATATTACAGTAATATCTCATCTTCCTAGTAGTTATGTGCATGTAAATACCATTATCTATCATTATTCCATTCATCACTGTAGCACAACCAAAATTCCTAATGTCAACATTCTTAAAATTCATGTCCACAACCCGAGCTCAATTTGGTTTTTCCACCTGAATTTGTGACACATGTCCATATTTTTGGATAATTTATGGTCAACACCAAGCATAAGACATTGCAGAATAAAACATTGGGCCGCGTGTTTTCACCTTATAACACATGAAATTGTCCCACGTATCATCCTCTTATATTTTAAAGCTAACGTGTCTCAATCTTATGTAAATTTTTGGTAGATTATAAGCCTCTAAACCGACTCCTATCAAGCGTCATGAAATCATAGAATGTCAACTTACAAATTTATATATATAATTATATACATATATATAACTACCGAGACATGTGACCCTTTATCTCCACCTCCTTGACGAAATTATTTTTTTAACTTATAAAGGATTTATGTTCATCTAACCCAGCTGATATGGGACTAGATTGTGAATAGTTATGAATCCAATATACTACAAAATCCCCACAAGTTTTAATTTGGAACTATTAAGCTATTTTATATTGGGGAAAATTGACAGTACACATTGATATTAGAGCTTTCTTCCTAAACCTGTAAGTGGGGAATTGTTCACAGTATACTTTGGAAGGAATTATAAAGAGTGTAATCTAGATTATTTTGAGGGTAAAATTGTAAAAACAATCTCCATTATATTTCTGTAAAGAGACAGAAATTTTACAATGAACTGAGGTGTTATGGACTCTCCAAAAAAAATGGAATACATCGAGTTTGCAAAGAGATATCAAAACCTAGAAGGGGAAGTTCTAAATTTTTCTTGTGAATTGGAAAAACTTAAAAAGTAATTATATGATTCGAATATGATTAATAATGATGAGAAAAGATCAGATAAAAAGAATTCTAGAAGAAATGCAAGGATCATTTGAATACTGACACTATTTTTGTAGAACAATCTCATAATTTTGGTAGTGGATCTCCTAAATTTGATGATGAAAGTAGTAAACAGGAAATAACTAATTTTGTAAGGAAAATAAAATTTCTTGAGTATGCTGGTAAATTAGGAACAAGAGAAGAAGCAAAACAGTGGTTGTCCAACTTGGAGAGATGTTTTGAATTACAAGGAACTAGTAGTATTGGAAGAATACAGATTTCTACTTATCATTTGAATTGTTGATGGATGTTTCACTAAAATGATGATAGGATACAAAAATTCACAAATTTTAAAAATAAACAAAATCAAATAGGAAGAATTTAAAACCCTATTTTGAAAAAAAATAACTCTTTCACTATTTCCTACAAGAAAGTAAAAATGAATTATTTGATTCAAGACAACAATCACATACATTAAACAATGATAAAAATAAAAAAATTGAACAATTAAATAGATTTGTGCCCTTCATAATTGAATGAGACAGAGTAGTAAGGTTTATAAATGGCTTAAGAGATGAGTTCAAAGCAAGTGTGCACTATGGGAAGGAGGGAAGAATTCAAAAAATAACATAACACATATCTTTGTAAAAATTAAAATGAGAAGAAAACAAATATTTTCGAAAATAGCACAATGCAAGAATACTAACATAAATAGTTTTTTTAGAAGAATGGGTATAAGGATACTTAAAATAAAACATTCTCAATTGTAAAATTTTGGAATTGTGGGACAATCACTATGCAAAGGTTGTCCCCAAATACATAGGAACAAAAAATCAAGCAATAATCCTCAAAAAATTAAAAATCCAAAAAATATGAAATCATGTGATGTTATTGACATCGGTACATTACATTTTCAAATGTCCTTAATAATGTTAAAAGGAACCATAAAGGGTTGGGATATTTTATTTCTAGTTGGTTCGAGTAATAGTGATTATTTTGTTTCCACTAAAGTAGTATTGAAGTTGAAATTATCTACTAGGGAAATTGAACCCATATCCATGGAGATCATCGATGGGGTAATAGATAAATATACTAGAGTTGTCATTGAGAATATAATATTTCAATTAGGTAATGTCGAAACTTGTGTTTTAGGTTGACAGGAAGGAGGAAGTTTGTGGTTTTAACCTATTTAGTAAGTCATCGATGCCATGATGGACCTTGTAGAAATATTTCCATCAAGTGTTTGTTGATAGACATGAGGTCTAGTTCGCATTTTTGGTAGAGACTACCTCCACCCATCATGGTCATGTTGATGTTGGAGTTTGAACAAACTTAGGCATTTCATCCAATCTAATGTGGCATGTAACCCAAGGATCGCGAGATTTTCCATCATCAAAGAGAGGGGCACCAAGGCCAAATATTCTATAAAAGTCCCTTCTTGATATATCTCGGGGGTTTATGAATACCCGTAGAATAATGGGGGAGAGAGATAAATGGAAAGTGGGAAAGAAAATAATGGAAATGAGACAGAACTAATCCTTCATGTTTGTTTCACTAGATTTGCACACACCGAGAAAAGTGTTAAAGCTTTGCCCAAAAGATCAATGAGAGAATGATGTATAGATAGTGTCTAGTGTCATGAGAGAGGATTATGTGCTCTAATTCTCTATATTATTATTCCAAAGTAGTGAATTAGGTATGCATGAAAGTTATAGGTTAGAGAATTAGGTATGCATGTAAGTTATAGGTTTGAGGTTGTTGACCATGTTCCTATCTCGAGAATGGATCGAGATTCAATGGGAATCAATGGTTTACTTTTAGTTGAGTTGGGTCGGGGATGGTTATGGAAGAGAAAGACAAGGTTAGACTCAAGGATCCCAAGTTTACATGTTGTGTCTTGAGACGATAGAATGAGCGGATGTCTTGTTCTAAAGTGGCATCTAAAATGTGGAATTGTCTTATGATAAGAGCGAGTGAATATGTGGATCTAAAGACTTCATTTTTTCCTGGATATTGTCTTTCTCCAAAGGAGTGGCAACATGTCAAAATTGTCCTACCTTGTAGAAACACTTGACTATCTAATTTTATTCAATGGTGTTATAAATTATCCTTTGCGCGCGCACTACATAGAATGGAAATAGAATTCAAGATGTAACCTATCCATGGGTTATATTGACTAAATGTGCTGGAATGGTAGTTGCATGGATGTTTTTGTCTTTAACAGAGTCATTTAGATGTTAGGGATTAAATTTTTAATATATGTATGCTCTCTATTTTTTCAGTTTAGTAGATGATTTTCAAGTGTTGTCATCTTTGTTTGTTTGTGTGAGAGAAATGTTTTTGTTTACTCAAATGATGGTGTGGTTTGGTGTGTTTCCTTATGGGGGTGGGAGAGTGTTTGTTTCAATTCGAATTTATTTTATGCAAACAAATCGAAATCTACAACTTGCTAGAAATTAAAGTTAACTCAAGTGTAATTTCATAATCTAGACGTGAATGAAAATTCTAATACAAATATACATTGCATGCGGGATGTAGATTTTTTTGTATTTTACAAACTTTTTCCAAGGAATGAAAACAATAAAATACGATATTGTATTACTACAATATAATAATAATTTTTGCACAATTATGAATGATTTACCTACATGTATATGAGATATAGATGTTAATCAATTTTTCCAATATATAGATGCCAAGGATCTATTTTCTATTTATCTATTCGAAACAATGATAATGAAGAACTCTCTTCTCTTTTTTATTATTTTAGTTTAAATGAAATGAGAATTTAGAAATGAAAAAAATGAACCTAAATAAAAATTGAACAAAGTTAAGATGAGGATAAATGTGAAACCAACCTCGAATGTAGGGTTAGCTTAGGTCAAGAGAATGGATTTAGATTAAAAGGATTGGAATCTCAAAGTGACATAACTATATTTCTTTCTTTCCAATGATTTCTTTCAAATTGATTTGCAATGATCTCAAAATAAGGATTAAACTAAGAAAGCAATAAATAAATTTAAAAGGAAACCTCCAACCCCTTCCCGATGAAAGAAACAATTGGTTGTTTTGTTTTGATTCACCCTCAATGTACTACCTCTTGGATTTCCTCAAGTGACCGTTGGGTTTGCTCATAGTGGTATGTAGGAAGGAGAACAAATGGATGGGTGTGCAAGGAGTGGAAGTAGTATGTTGGTGGCACTCTTATTTTTCATACAAAGAGCTAGAAGGCTAAAAATGGATAGGGATTATGCTAGTATTTAGTACCAAGATAGATTATGCCCCTCTAATATCTAAAAAAAAGAATTTTTGATGGTGATATAAATAAATAAATGAATGGGATGTTTGTAGGACAAGAAACAATATTTCAAAGCTTGATCTCTACAAAAGAATTCTCTCGGCTCCAATGTTTCTCCAACCCCTCTATAACGAATGCACAATTCCTTTTTATAAAATATGAATCAATGCTTTCAAGTAAGGTTGATTTAAAGTTATCTAAATGATAAAGCTTTATCAACAACTATGATTCAAATCATATGGCTGAAGTAGAGTTGAGATACTAGGATAAAGTAGTTTCGAGGATAATTAGGTTACTTACATTTCAAGGAACGCAAAGATGTGTGCAAAATATGTGGCAGAGCTAAAATCAGCAAAAACATGCATTGGGGTAAAACTACCAATATCGGCATGGGTGGTTTATGCAACCACCATGGTGGGTAGAGAAATTATCGTTAAGGATACGAGATTGTCACAATACGGTGGTGGGACAACCACAATACATCCATAAGTTATCGCGATGGTTGCGTAAATGTCGCAACAATTCAGCAGCACAAAAGTAAATACAAATTTTAAGATAAAACAAGGAAAAATCTTCCATCCTACTAATTTGGGAAGGCTTTGAAGATTAGTGGTAGGAAAAATAAGGAGATCGAGAAAAAGTAACATTTTTAAAAGTATTTGCATTATCATTGATTTTTCAAAATGTTGCGTTGTGCAAAATTTAGGTGTGTACAATCATCAAGTTATCAATTTACGTAAAAAACAACTAACTATATATATATATATATATATATATATAACTTAGGGATTCCATGCGATTGTTTAATCCTTTGTTGGCATTTGGACCATCGTGTCTTGTTATACAATTAGAGGTGTGGTTCCTACAAATGATGATGGTGACGATGACGGTGACGGTGTTACAATGTGTGGTGGGTTGAGTAGCATGGATGTGTGCAATAGGGATCCAACAAGTGCATTGTGGAGATAGTTGTGATGGAGGGATGATATTGATGTGGGAGATATAGTATGAGATTCTAACAACACTTCTTTATGCACTATGACCTTACACCCCCGTGAACTCATCCTTTTACGTGTGTTTTAATCCAAACCATAATTTTCTACACATCTTATTGTTCCTACATGGAGCTTCATTAATTCTATTAGCTTAGTCATAGTCATCCTCTACTCCAATGTTTTCCTCCTTGTGGGTGTGCCCCATTATTGTAGTGGCTCAAGTTCATTGATTTGTATGCACAATCTTGAAAGAGATATCTTCTACCACAACACCATCTTCTTATCAATTTTTCCTTCTTTTTCTTTATGGAATAACAAGGGTGTCTAAAAGATCTTCTTTCATGTTTACTACCATTATCCTAGGCTTGACCACCGCATGTGCAAATTTGCTTTATCCTACTTGCACAACATGTTCTCATGTTGCACGCCACTGGTCTAAATTGAGTTGAAGTGGCTTTGGGACAAGGGAGAAATTGAATTACTTTTTTACACACCTTGGATTACATTTGGGCCATGTAGATGACCTTCCGTACAAAATATTCCCTTTCCTCCATAGTGTGTGGATTAAGTTGCATATATTCCAAGGGGAGTTGTTAAGTAAGCATCGAGTCAAACTCAACTTATTGAATTCCAACTCACGGAACCGGGTTAGTTTTCATATACTTGTGAACTTCTATTATAGCCTCCCTTGTTTACGAGGTCCTATTTTTATTCTTTGCTTTAGATTTTGTAGTGAAGGAACTTCTCGCTAATGTTTTCACTACTTCCTCCTCTCATATTGTGTTACCACTACGTTACATGCGAAATGGTGGCACCATTGCTAGAATCATCCCATGTTGTCAATTGAATATTCTTATGTTAATTTTACATTAATGAAAACTAGCAACTACATCCAAAGGAACATGTGAGAGGTCAATAGGCATATGCAAAAACATATTAGAATAATTATATACATATATACATATATTAAAAAAAATGAGAAGGGGAATGTGATGTGATGCATGTAGTTGGAATTAATAAACTATAAAAAAGCATACTTTACAATAACTATTTTACGTGTGAAGTATTCAAAATTATTATTCAATGTGTAAAAACTAAGTGAATATGCAAAAAAATGTGTGAGGTAAAATTCTCATTTTCTCATGAACTTCAAAATATTATTCTTTATAGTTGGTGCTGGCTAAAGATAATAAATATAGATGCATTGATAACCTTCGTAAATGATGAGACTATAACTTCCCCTACCCAAGTTGTATGATGCAATGATATGTTAGAAATAAATTTAAAATAAAATTAAAAATGCTTGATTAGTAGATGGTAAAATGATCTCGATTTTACCAAGAATTTATAGTTAATATTCAAACAATTTATTATGAATGTTCGAGACGTTCTTTTGCAACATGGATACTCTTAGCTAAGTAGACATATGGTGTTTTGCATGCATTGAATTTGAACTTGCCACATGTTAATTATCGTTTGATATTTAGGTTGAAGTCAATTTCGACATTGAGCAAGATCGCTTGGAGTTAATGATGGAGCTCTTTGGTTTGATGGCTTTGGGTGGATGTTGTGAGGGTGTTACAAAAGGTTATATATTTCATATTATTCCTCTATTCAATTTCAAATGATATATGCAATGTGTTGGTTGTATATTTTTTCATAAACAAAATATGAGGTTCAACCACAACATGTTGGACAAATTCCCTCCTCTATTAAGGGGAGGTGCCCTGTTTATTACTATTTTACAAACACCAAAGAGTATTCACAATATTTACACTATTTTAACCATTAGGGGTTGGGATCTCATCCCAGTATATGGGTTTGCTTCAGAAGGGAAAGTAGATCTGGAATGGAATGGAGGAAGGGTTTAGAAGATAAAATGTAAGGGAAATAGAAGGGAGTCAAGTGAATACTTGTGCTTTTCTCTGGCAAATGCAGATCCGAAGATACTAACACAAGAGAAACAATAGTGATAAACTGAAAGAAAATCCAAAGAGCAATAAACTAGAATTTAAAGGAAAATATGATGCATAGAACTTAAGAACAATACATTAATCAAAGAGATACATTCAACACAAAGTTTGTAACACAGTCTCTTATATTCCTTATATCAAAGATTGAAAATACAAAGTTTTTCTTCTCTTTACAATTCAGAAAATGGTTTTCCACCACCAAGTATGAAATCCCTTGCTCCTTGAATAATCCCCTCTTATAATGCCACAA
Organism: Taxus wallichiana var. yunnanensis; assembly: GCA_018340775.1. Taxonomy (NCBI): domain Eukaryota; kingdom Viridiplantae; phylum Streptophyta; class Pinopsida; order Cupressales; family Taxaceae; genus Taxus; species Taxus wallichiana. The sequence goes on from CM031242.1 coordinate 297,807,775, forward strand.
CAATTTCTATTTATAGAGAAAGAGGAAGAGAGAGAGAAAGGGAGTGGTTGGAAAACATTCAATGTTGTTGATTGATTCTTGCACAATGACCAAGTCAACATGCTAATCCATATGAGGTAAAAACATCCAAAAGATTTACATGTTCAAAGATGGAGAAACATGTGAGGACTTAGCCAAACTTCTCTTTTTCTGATCTAGACATTGAAAGATGAACTTGAAAACTTTGTCTGAAAACTCCTCTGAATGCTCTGAAACAACAATTGGAACTTCCACCTTGATTTGCACAATAGAAAGCTCGAAAAGCCTTTGTCACAGGTTTTCCTCCCTGCTTTGCACCTCTGAAAATATAACATATTGGGTGGAACATGCTTGATCTTTTGCACCATGAGAAACCCGACACACTGTCGAAGAATTGAACTTGTTGAACATGTTAAAAGATCTAACACAAGCAAGTTGAGGAAATGCACCTGTTGAGCACCTTGAAAAGTTTGACACAAGCAAGTCGGGGAAATTTACTTGACAACCCCACAAAAGTTTAACACAAAGGAGGACATGTTTTTCGGGAATTGGGGTTTGATCGACATAAAACATGTGTTTTTGAGCTAAGATGTTCGATGTCTCTCACCCCCGAAAACCCGACACACGTAGTGTATCGGGTTTCGGGGTTTGGAAGACATAAAACATATGACATGCATTTTCCCTCACATGTCCTGATGTAACTAACCCCTGAAAACCAAACAAAAAGGGTTTTCCATGTTTTGGGGATCGGGGAACATGCGACATAGAACATGCTAAGATGTAAAATGTTCCGATGTAGTGAAAACCGAGACCCAACACAAAGAGACTATCGGGAATGGGGATCAAAATGCACTTAACATGTAACATGTAAAGATGTATGGTGAACCCAAAAACCCGAAAAACATTGCAAATGGACTCTTAACTAGAAACTTCAGATTCTTGGAAAGGTGGGAAAATTCCTAAGGCCCCAAAGATGAAAAATTGGTGGGTTACCCAAATTTATCATAAACTCAAAATTTGGGATAACAGCTTGGCTTTGGTTGGGGACTCCTTTTAGGTTATGAATAATGCAAAGGGAGAGAACCCCAGATCCTACAAGTGCCTATCCATTGGGGTATAGAGTTTGAGAGAAAATGATTAAAGAGACAACACGAATAACGAAGCAAACACACAAAACCAAAACAAGAGGAAAAGCGAACAAACAAAAACCCACACCAAAGAAAATGAAACTATGGTACAAGCAAGGGACAACTTGCTTTACCATGTAGCACTGATTCTTACCGAAAGTTTACTCACACACGAGTATTAACAAATGTCTTTTTTCTGCAAATCCATTGACTAGCTCCATGAAATATGACCCCTTTCTTAATTTCTTTGGAAGGTTTGCATGATTGATCATGTGAGGGTCCATTTAGACATAACTCATTGCCTTTATTGCTTTGATATCCTATTTCCATCTACTCATTTATTTACAAATTTATTCCAATTCCTGATTCTTTATCACTGCTATGAGAGTGAGTCTTGATCATATCAAACTTATCATTTTCACACCAAGGCTTATGGTCTATGATAGACATTTGACCTTTATTAGTTACCTGCTTCATGACCATGATCTCTATGAGCTAGTTCTCGACAAATATTTTGAGATTTTGAACATTGTCACAAGTCTCTTGATGCTCCATGTCTCTCAATTGCTCTAAACAATTATTCTTCGCACAAATTTGCTCACATTTAACCTGCTTGTCACTATGGTGTGGTGTGCACATTGCTTCATTGTCTTGAAAAGAAAATGAGCACAAGGTTGGGCATAAAATATGCAAATCATCGTTTCTCGTATCTTGACCATTTTGAACCTCGAAATACATTTCCGTGACGAAAACATCCTTCTCTTGATAACCATGTGGCTAAGAGAAGTTTGTTTGGTCTAGATATGAAGCAATCATGTTCCAACCTTGATAACCATGTGGCTAACAATTACATAAACTTGCACCAAAAGATCACATAAATATCCCCATATATATGCTCCATTATCTTTCTTGCAAGGATTCCCAACTTAATAGCTTCTTCTTTTGCGAAATGATTATCCTCCTCTAGCCATCTTTTTATTTCTCTTTCCTTTTATCCATCTCAAGATTGTTACGTCCTAGAAACAAAACCATTATTAGTAGTAGTCCATGAAACTTCTCATTAAGACATTTTCCAATTGTTGACTAGACATGGAACATTTTTGTGCAAGGTTTTAACGAGTAGTAATTCATCGTGCGAACTAACGTAACATAAAAATACGTTAAAAACTATGCATGTAATCTTAATTCAGAATATTTACATGAGCAATAAACATAAACCCAACTAAAATGGACAAATACTAGGAAAATAAGAGTTTTATTTGTTGAAATTAGAAAGTATTGAAATTAAACTATTACAACTAAATCATTCTTCTACATATGGTTTATCACAATGTTTACATGTTTTCCTATGACTCTTAGGATTCCCAACACGTCACTTTCTCTTCTTTCCTTGCTCTAAGAGTGTTACATTCTTCTATCTTTTTCTACTACAAAATCATACAATTATTACATTTGACAAGCTTTATGCTTTAATAAAATACTCGACCTAAGTGACCTTCATATATCAACCTATCATCTCCTTATTATGAGGCTAATCAAAATATATTCTAAAATGCTCAATAAAAGGCTTCAACATCTCCTCCGCATAGTTTTATTATTTACATTCTTTTAAGACCACACATGAAATGTTTCAACATCATGGTCATGTATGAGTTAATATTAATAATTTCAAGTCTTATCTCTAATTATCACCTCATGAATCCCAACTCTTATGCCCTATTAAGCCCTTACATATGTTATAGGCTTGTACTCTCCTCTTTTCCAAAGTGTTTGTTTTTATATAGTTCATTTTACTATGTTAGCACATTATTTACTTTACATGGGACATGTGCATCTAGTATTAGTAGTATTTGATATGGTATTATTGATCCATAAATCAAGCAAATAAGTATTACAATTTTTTACCAAAGAAAATAAGTCAACTTTTTAAATATCAAACTAGAAGACAAATTTTGACTATTAAAATCAAACGTCATAGAATATACATGCTTCAAATATCTTTCCTATGTGTTTGAATCTAGTGCCTTACTCCAAGTTTAAATCTAGTCCAAAAAGGATCAATCTCACCTCAATAGTTTAGATATTCTTACTATAAACTAATTTCCAAATATACAAAAGAATCGGCAAGAACAATTTATGAGTATAAAATATTATCATTGTAAATCTCGTGTGGATGCAGATGTATACTCTTAGTCATCTCAAATGCTCGGAATCGATCAATTCCCAATAATAGAAATTATTGGCTCTAAGATGATACAAATAATCTCTCCAATGAAGTTTAATCTAATTTTGAAGAGTATTTTGCAAGCAACAAACAAAAGCTCTCCAAGTCTTTTACAAATATATAAATAAACAAGGTTCCTTTCTTAAAATGTTTAATGCATTAACAAATGGGTTCTAATTTACATAAAATCTTATAGTTGAATCCATGAACTTTTTCTTTTATCTTAGCCCCTACATATGAAAAAAAAAAAGCTTGATTTATAGAGGCCATTAGAGGGCTAGGGAAAGGGCATATTTCATGTATGTTTTCTTCGCAAAAACATAGTCTAGTAGTCATACAATATGGTACTTGGGTCATTTGTGGACAAATATGCTATTTAAATGTGCGAGCTTTGATTTTCAGCCCTGAAAGACCCTCTAGGTATAAATATCTAATGTGGGTTGAGTGCCCCTACCTCAATCTTACTTTTCAACCATTTTTAAAATATATAGAAAGTCAGCTTGAAAGGGTTATTTAGTGTTAAAAAACAATAATGACAAGATTGCTAGCCTCTATGTTCACCCAAGGGCGTGTATTGAAATGTATTTGACCAACCCACTTTTTGAAGCCCTAAAACTAGTAGGCCCGAGGTTTGAAGTGTTACAACCCGTGAGTTTCTTAATAAGCCTAATGGTTCCTTCTATTGTCGAAGAGAATGTCACCTTATTTGAGAATGTCCCGTGAGAAAGATACACAACCCCTCTAGTAATAGTGACACTTCTAAATGTAATAATGCAAACCCTATTTCAAGTCCCTCACACCAACCCGCAACACAAACCCTCAATCCACAATATAAGGTCGAGCCTTAAGTCCTACCCAACATATCTCAGTTCCTTCCAATGAAATTGAACACATTTGTGCCAACAAATCCCTAGCCTTCCTTCCCTTCACAACTCTAAATCAACTTCTCTAGACAACTACCAAACCCATTCCTTCTCATCTTCCTCCTACAAATGATAATGTTAAACCTTCATATTCTAACATTATTGTAGGTGATGTATGGTGTGTTGTCTACAAGTGTAAAAATTTGAGTTATTTGACTTCTCTAATTATAGACGACCATAGTGCCTCAACTCTCTCGTGCCTTCAAAGAATAATGAGCTCCAACTTGTTATACAAGATGCTCAAGGGCCTCAAGACACAACTCAAGGTCTTCGATCAATTATATTTGTAAGATGTATAGAAAAGAGCCAAGCAATCACTTTGTCTAACTATTTCTTGGTGCTTGCGTACGGTAGTGACTCAATCAAATTGCCCCAATAAATTGCAAAATCCTTTCATGGAATGTTAGAGGGTTGATACTTCTAACAAAAATATAAAGTTACACGTGTTTACTAATCATGACTCTAACACATCGATGGGGTTCGGTGGAGCGGTTAAGTTGGATGGTTGTTTCGGCTCCACCCAAGTTCAAATCCCACTAAGGCACGATCCCGATTCAGTGGTGGTAATGTCTCCGCAGTGGCGCGACTTGCATGCTGGTTTTTACCGAGGTAGTTTTTGGATCAAGAAGACTCGCACTAGATGTGTGCTCAAGCATGTCACCATGGTTCGCTCTCGTGTGTGCATGCGTGGCAACTCGTGATTCGTTAAACGTGTGTTTAAAGTGTGGTGGCTCGTGTTTCGCTAATTGTTGAGCTTAATTGATATGTCTTGGTTGATTTTACCGGTCAAAAGCGTTTTCTATCCAAAAATCACGACTCTTAACACTCTTCTTCTCCAAGAGGTCAAAGTCAATGAAAGCACGCTCTACGTTGCATTTCTAAAGAGTTTTACTTTTTATATACTTCTCATGTGTAAGGAAGAGGGGTTGTTTTGGGCCTTGTTCCTTGACTTCAAAATTGGTTATTGACAAAGGCAAGGACCATCTCCACTAGTGCGTTTGGGTTATGCTGGCACAACATAACAAGATCTTTGGTGTTTGTTCTTTGCATTGTCCTAATGATAGTGAGTCTAGGATCAACTTATGGAATTGGTATGGAAAACGCCTCCCACAAGTTGAATGGATTACTAGTAAAGATTTTAATATGGTCGAACATTCGGTTGATCAATCATGGTGAGGTCATTTATGTATTTTTCAATTTTAATTGGATGCTTGAATATTGTATCATGTAATACCAAAGAGGGGTGTATGACCCCATAGTTGGTAACATCTCCACTCATAAAATCGTTGGTCCGCTTGGTCAAACAATAGATCTAGTAATGAGAGAGATCAACAAATTTGATGGATTTTAACTCAACCATAATCTCCACTTCTTCATCACACAAGAATCTCTTGTCAATATTGACTTGTCTACCACCCTTTCAAATCAAACTCCCATCATATTATTAGTTCCCTTAAGACAAGAATACTTCATATTCACTTCCTTTCAAGCCCATCTCTCTCATCTTAAAAATCTTGACTCCTCGTGCATGTTTTTTATTCACTTTGGAATCTATCCCCAAGCTCAAATATAGTGAAAGATGGATCAAATGGTGGTGTTTATGCTTTCTAAATGTATTATGTTCCTTCGATAGTATGGCATATTAAAAGCTAACAAAAGGAGAGGAAGGGAACAAGGCCTCAATAAACAACTCACATAGAACATGACATCTTTGATGTGTAAGGACAACATTTATTTGAAAAATAAATGTTGCTGCTATAGGAAAGGAGTTTTATAAACTTGATGTTATAGAGGGAAGGGGCCAAAATCAGTTCTCGCTTATGTTGGATTAAAGAAGGAACAAAAGCTCTAAATTCTTGTAGACGATTTCTTGCAGGGTGTCTACTTGTGTTTGTCTTTTTCTGTTAGTCTTTGTAATCTGCTCTGCATTTTCAATGATTAAGAACTTGTGACATTTTCAAATACATATTTCTTCAATCAACAATACTGAAAAAAATACTTACATTTCAGCTTTTACTAAAAGACTCGCATTTTTACATCAGTATTAGTTTATATTAAATGAATTTTTTATAAATTTTTATATTTACTACATGAGAAAATTAAAAACAGCATACAAAAATAGCATGGCATAAAGAAAATTATCCGTGCTTAAAGTAGGATCCGTTGTCCCAAAATTAGTAAGAAAGTGGAAGTAGGTGTGGCGGGAAGGGCTTCGAGATGGGATTTGGAATGTCATTTGGAGGATAAGTCTAGCCATTATAATTTGAAATCTATAATTGGAAACAAACACCAGAATTTTTGAGGAATATCCGCCTCGCATCAAATATGTCATCTAAGGAAAATCTATAAAGATGGAAATTAATAACGATAGCCAATAATGGGTTTTGTTAAAATAGGTTGAAAATCATATTGAGGTCAGGAAGAAACCTTATAAATATGGGGTTTAGCTCAATTTTGAGGGAGCTGCAAAGAGAAATTCAGGACAAGAAAGAAGGAGAGGACTTTTATAAGATGTCGGCTAACCATTGTTAATGTTTTCCATACACTTGGGCCTGGATCCAAATAATAAGGCAAAATCAATGCTTCTCTGAAAAGGAAGAAGATTGACTAAAGAAAAGGAATGGTGAAAACTTCATGTGGAAGAGGAGGTGCTAATTATTGAAACAAGAAAAAAGGGAAAGTGCAATAACTGGCAAATGAGCATTATCATTCTTAAAATCAAGACACAAGTAAAGAATTTTGAGATCTCACGCCAAAATATCAGGGGCACAGAAAATATAGTGACAGATATAGCAGTTAAATGGGGATGGAAAAGTTGAACAGATAGTTTCTACTCATCTTTTTCCCTTTGTGGCAATAAAGCTATTCTCATTAGACTACACCAAAAAGAAAGCTTGCTCTAGCATAAATTGTAAAACTCAGATAATAAAGAAGAAAGACTCGTCTGCATAAACATTTATCACCATGTGCACTTGATAATGCTTTTTCATGATTTACCAAACCAAAGGGAATATTAAAAGAAGAAAGAGTGTGATGGATAAATGATGAAAGCCACTAGTTTTAATTTTTGCAAACATCCTAGCAGTAGGAATATGGTTTAGTTGAAGAATGGAGTTGCCCCATGGGCAGAAAACTAGATGTTTAAATTGGATTTTGAAATCCATGTGATATTTTCATGTCCCTAGTTTGGTTACTTAATTACTACTTGGAATTTGCATTTGGAATCTTGCCAATAATTTTTCCAGGTTTAGGGACCCTTAACCCTAGGTACCTTTAGCAAAAAATAACAAAAATAATTCTTGAGACTTAAAATGGAGTGAGAATAAGCATTTTGAACCTTATGGCATTTAAGTGACAAGTTTGCAAGATGAACCTATTGAATCTAAAATGCAGTTCTAACAAAACCAGATGTTACAACAATTCATTTTCATTCCATGCATCTCTGCTCCTCCTATGCAACAGTCAGCTGACATACAGAACACAAGTGGCTCATAAGAACATTGTAAAACACAATCACACTTTTGTATTGCCCACATTTTGGCGGTGATAGGGCCCAAAATCGTACACACTACAGAACAGCTTGAATTTGTATGACATTAGAAAGCTGTCAGCCACTCAAAACCTGTATAAAACCCATGTAACTTCCTATACAAACCAATAATAAACCTATATATAGCTCTTGTATCTTCCTTTGTTATCATATAGAAGAATGAACTCATATAGGCTATAACCGTGACCTTTGCAGAAGAAAGGAAGAGTGTACCGCAATACTTTCACTGCATTTCCTGTGGAAGTAGTAACCCACAATGCCTTCAAAATGCCAACTTCTTCAAATACTACATCTCGTCATCTCTACTACAATATATTGACCTTTGGTGAATCAATACGTTATTTGAATTACATTTACTCTAGATTAATCTATTTAAAAATTACATTTCAGGAGCAATCAAATACCACAGGGCTACCTAATCATCACTCCCTGTCTATAGGAAGAACAGTAATGTCTAATGAAATGTAGTTTCTTTCCAAGCCCAAAACAAGAACAAAAGCCACTTGCAGAAATGAAATTTCTTTATGAGGATGAAAAAAACACTTCTCGTATCTGAACAAACAATTATTTTGAGCTAACATCTTGAGAAACCTGAGTCCGCCACCTGGACCAAAAGCAAACACTATTTTTCAAAACAAACCAATATATCAACCAAAGACTTTAATCTTCAGATATAATCTGCTTTATATTATGAAACATTTTGAGAGCGAACACAAAAAGGAAATAATTGTAAGCTTCAGTGAGTCAGGCAAACCTTGACAGAAGAAAGGCGGCAAGTGGACTCAAACCAGAAGTTTCGGGAGGGTCAATGTTTGTCTGACTGTTTGCATGTGATAGTTTCCCTGACCCAAAGATTTGTGCAGTAGATTGAAAGGCGCCTTTTGTGAGGGTTCGCTCAGCTAATTCTTGAAGTCCTTTAACAGATGGTTCTTTGGTACTGCACCAACAATATAATTATTGAATTCTGTATAATTTATGAAACCGGAAACACACGGCTCAATCAGAAAAAGGAAATTTAAGTAAAGTCAGTTTTGTTATCAAGCTACAAACTGAAACCTATAAACAAATAACAGACCTGCCTAACCGTTGAAGTAATCTACTCACTAGAACTTCACAAGCACCCGGGCTAGACGCTCTAAATCCATTAACGAATCAGCTGCATCTGCTGCTGCACGAAGGGCTGGCCCTTCAGAATGTTCAGCAGCAGTCTGTACAAAAACCAATAACATATCTATGCTTAGGGCAGATAAATAAAAATGATCTTTGCCACCCTCAGTTTTAGCTCCAAATGAACTTCAAATTCATTTCATCTTTATTAACTGGATAGAAGAACTCGGATATGCGTAACAGACTATAATAGATGCACAGAAGGGACAGCAATTAAAGCTCGGTCATCTACACTGATACAAAGAAGATTTACTCTTTTCCAAAAACTAGCATATCACTCAAAGCCTTCTAAAGGTTGGCATAAGTGCATAGTTAGCCTTCTTTAAATAATTGATCAGAACACTAATTCCATAACAGTGGCAAGTTCTTCATCAGCACTAAATCCTTCTCGTACATTTGACATTGTTTTAGCACCAGAATTTGCACCAAGGCTGATCAAAATGTCAATGATAGTTCTCATACTAAATCAAGCAGTGCCAAATTCTACTTACCATCAGCATCAACAACACTAGACTGTCAACACCAATGCCATAAGATCAAATCTTACATCACTGCCACCGTCAACCACATACTACTTCACCTGATGTTTAGCATCAGCATCTTGATATGGTGTCACCTCAAATTACTTTTCAACACCAACCCCATTTAGCAGAAAATACTAGTTAGCACCAAAGTCTTGCGGCTCCTGAACTTCCCATCTACAGATATTCCTGATTTGTAACATATGTACTATCAATATGCATGTTTAATATGTAGTTAAAGTTCTCTTTCAAAAGGTTTTTCTCTCCTTGCTTACAGTCTTCTTCGTAAGGAGGATTTCCATACCTCTTCATAAAGGTTTGTATGTACAAATCTATTTTGAATCAATTAAATACAATTCTTTAAATGTTTGTTTCCTATTCTGTGTACTTCAATTTTATTTGTGCTCTTGTTTCCTGATCTGTAAACGCTTTTGACTGGGGTATGAACTGCATTCATTAATATCAAAAAAATCATTAGATGAGATCAGAGTGACCACAAGGGTAACAACCATACAAAATCCCAAAGCTTCTTAAAAGCTTACACAAAATGTTCAGCTAAAACCCACTGCTGCCCCTAGTATTGAAATCAGCACATACCCACAACCTAAGAACAGGACTTCCGCAGCAAATTATTAAAAGCTCCCAATGAAAAGAAAACATCAACCTCAACCCTAGGAAGAGTCAACCCAAATCAAAACAACCAATCAAAACCAACACAGCTAACTTTTAAAGCCAAAGATTTATCTTTTGCATCCAAAGAGAGCTTCCACAGCCAAAGATTTATCTTCTGCAGAAATAACAACCAAAACAAAAACCAACTACAAAATAAGATACGCAGCCAGGTTATGAGCCTACCATCTTCTGATGAGGTATTCGAGTCATATGGCCATGAATTTACTTTTTTGAGACAATTTTTTTCTTCTTTATTGTCTTTCACTTCAGATTACTCAAGCTTAGAGGATCCCCTAAAGAACCATTCCTCAGAAGTCGAATGAGCAGTCAAGGGAGGATACACATCCCCTATAAGATCATCAACATTCTTAGCCAGCGAAGGAGGAGAAGACCCAAAATTCAGCTCATTAGTGACGTTGCAAACAGAAGAGGAGACTGAAATTAAGGTGGAAACATGAAGAATCTCTGGGGCTGGCATTACCAAATCATCCAAATGTCCATGTTTCTCACAAGGAGAAGCCTTAGGTTCTCTGGCCAACTTAACCTGTTGATGACAGAAATCTGCTCCTTTTCACCATGTATCCTGCCTACACCCTTCTCAGGATATTATTTGTCAAGGATACATTAAAACTTTGGACAAAGCTTCACAAAATGTCCCATCACAAAGCATGATCTGCATCTAAACGCTACCCATTCATTGTCCAATTGTTGCTTCTAGATACATACCTCAATCTTAATCCAACTCTCTTAAGGTAACCTCGCTGACAGATTCGCTTGTACAAAGATCTGTGCAAAATTGGTTTTGGTATGGATACATGTCTCATGGGGAATAGAGAGGCGTTTTCCCAAGGTATAGTCAATTGCAGTTGGGCCAAAGATTTTCCAGTGTTGCAGAGTGAGGTCATGCAATCTAACCCAAATGGGTGCCTTCGTAAAAGAATGAGTAGACAGATCAAAATCTAGAAACCAAGGCTTCATACAGATTTGCCACACCCCATGACCAAGGACTGGATTATAAGATCTTCTCTTTGTCCTCCTTTGAATGACAAATCACAACAAAATAACCCTTGGCGCAAGGGTAAATGAAGAGATCTTCAGACACAATAGGTTCCCATTAATGTGAAATACATGAGTTAAGGTCTACTAGGGAAGGCTGGAAATTCTGATATCTGCAAATAATACCAAGATCCTTGTATTATTCCTCTTCCTCCAAAACTTCCAACACTACTTCATCTGGCTCAAAGATGGGGATTGACTAAGAAACCAGGATGAAGGGCAAGGAGGCAAGGTGCCGAATCCTAGATCCATCCAGCTCATGCAAGGATTGCCTTCCCACACGATCTAGCTTCATTCCTCTACTAGCAGGCTTATCTGTCTTAAAATTCGCATTAGAGTCCATTTGGCCAAGATCTGGGCAGTAAGTGCTCCCCAAACAATCCTTTTTAGGGCCAAACCTCTAATCAACCTTCTAGAAGTTTAACAGAATTCAGCAAAGGGGATGTAGGGTTATTGAGGTGCTCATAAAGCAAAATCTCAGAACTCATGGAAGAGGCAGTAACATCCTCCAAGCAGGAGAATAGAACCACAGGCACAAGGATTTGCAGGGATGGCTTCCACCTCAACACTTCCCACAGCAAAGCCAACGGAGATCCGTCTCGATATAGGAAGTAGGCTAGTGAATTGCCTTGGTCATTTTGTTCCACATATCAATGGGATGCGACTACACTTCCTTGAAGAAACTCTCTCAGTATAATTTTTATCCGTCAATTATGGTGGACTTAATCAACTCAATCATTGAGTCAATTCCATCATAAATCTCACCCAAACATAAATGATCCGTATCAACATAGTTGAGCATACTCACCAATGAGCTCAAGTAAAGTTGAGTAGTTACTCCACACAATCCCACCACCCATCATTGAAGATCAACCCTTTCATCTTTGTGGCCCTCTCAATGTTTGTCTTCATACACCCGAAAGCTCGTTGATAACCAAGCCACTCAATGCCCTCACGCTTTCACAAGTCATCTCAAGATGAGCGTGTTTGAGGCAAATCCAGTAGTAACAACCTACTAAGAAATGAGAACAAATAAAACTAAAAACAAGTAAAACATTCAAAAATCAATTTCTACACATTACAAACTTACAAAATTAATTTAATGATTGAAATTTTAAATTAAAAAAGATATAGTTACCTTTAACAATTGCAACATCAAGAGACGCTTGGAGATGGCTTGGGACATGTGGTGGTTGCAGATGAACATTTTGTTCTCGCTTGCCTACTCATACAATTGTTTGATCCAAGCAATTTTGGTGCCCAATTTTTGTAACATTATGTTTGAGGAAATGAACAACACAAGGTGTCCAAAATATGTGTTTGTGCCTTTCTACAACCAATATCCCCACAACTATACAACTATTTGTATTGTCTGTTATAGCTTGGACAACGTTTTGAGCCTACACCGCCTCAATGGACTCTATGCGGATGTCGGTAATTAAACGGTCTTGACAAAGTGTTTTGAGGCCATATCAGCTCAATGGACTCTATGAGGATGCCGGTAATGAAATGGGCTTCCTCTACCTGCCCCTAACAATCAACAAACAAAAAAACATTGTCACTTTAGGTCACACTACAACCATATTGATCAATGGTCTATTTGTCGTATCTTTCCATCAATTGAAAATGACTGACACCTCTATTTCAACCCATGAATTTTTGATAGAGTGCAATGCATCTTCAACATGTTCTCTTTCTTTTACCAATAAGATGGTGTGTGCCTTTTCATACCCTAGGCTAGGGTACTCTTTAGGGATATCATTGATCACTTTCACCATATCCCATTAGTATGGTGATCTCACAAAATTAAAGGACACCATATGCATAAATAAAACACCCAACTTGTTGTTCGGCTATGTCCTTGTTATCATTCTAGAAGTCCCTTTCCAATGGGCCTAAACCTTTGTTGTCTTGTGACTAAGAGGCGAATCATCTACCTATGCATCCATGAGGGATGACAAAACAAGTGTGATGGGGTCACGACATTGACAAATGGAAAAGGTGGTGTGCTACCTTTCAATCTTTTCTTTTCCAATTGATGCTTCGATTTTAGGGCAGCTGCCGCATCCAAATCTTCTTACTCTTTGATGTATGCAAGGGTCTTTGCATGTGGCAACCCCTTTCCATCCACCCCTCCACAAACTTTGATTCCTTGACTAGAAACCTCAAATAAATGGAGTTTCACCTGGTTGTACAAGATCTCAAATTGCACTTTACATTCTTTGCAAACCCAACATAGCCCCCTTCATCTGAAAACTATTGTATTGGTGTGACATACTTCCTAAGGGATCATGTTTGAAGGTTATCCCTTGGCCCACAAAGATCTCTATAACTACCTCATTAAAAATTTAAAAACATATTACAATTTAAGGCCTGAAGAGAAAAGTATTTAAGTGTTGAAAGAACGTTTTGAAAAATAAAATAAAATTTGGAAACAAGTTACAAAATACAGACTTAAAAAGAACCACAAAAAACTTAACTTAAATCACCAAGCCTTTTTGCCTTAAACTACTTGGCACTTGTGTTGGTTTAGGATCAGCCCTAAGCAATTGAAAATATGAAGGTGAGAGCCAATGTAAGGTAAATGTGGTGTTGTTTAAAAAGAGATTGGGAGTGTCTTTTAAGGTGTAGGTTGTTTTTCTAACGCTTTTACAATCATTTGACTTTTGATTCACCAAAACAAAAACATTTTGGTAGAGGGTCAAGCGAGGTGCGGCACGTAGCCTACTCTAGTATGTTCTACAATACCATGTACATTTCTACAAGAAAACCACCCCGCACAGCACTCGGATACATGCCCTACCACTACCGAACTTCTTGTGCCAACATACCTTGTAATGTAGCCTTCAACCTCTAAGAAAACCTTGTCAAATTGTAAAATTGGCTCACTATCTTTTCATTTTTTTAATCTAGTTTTTAGTGTTTTAGTTGGACTCCCTTTGCCTTAACCTCTTTTTCCTTCACTTATGGGAAAGGAGCTAATGATTGTGCATGGGCAAATGATTGTGAGTGGATATGTGAAATAAAGTACCATTAGATATTTCAATTAAAGTGAGAACATCATTTTAAAACTTAAAAGTTAAATAAAAACTATCCAATAAAGCAAGTCACATCAATATATTAACCAAATGAAATGGTGACACATAGGCAGTCCCAAAAAGGTGACTTTATTCCCAAGGAATGGGTCACCTTAAATTTATTTGTATTCAAAAGTACTTAATTTAAATCCCTTAAAAATGTTTTCCACATAATTTAAATGCTCAAAAGAAAATCTGCATATTAAAAAAATCATGATCTATTAAAGGGTATTTTTTACAAAATTTTGATAATTAGGTCATGGTCATTAGCTCTTTCTCGATTTAATAAAAACTTAAATAAATCTAATTGCAGAGTAACTTATATGGTGAAATACAATAAAGATATAGATGCTAAGTATTCAAACGGTACAAAACTATAAGCAAATAGGAGAGATGAAGTACTTAGCTGATTCATGTGCAATCTGGAATGATCGAGCAATGTAAAGTGTTGGACATGGTGCAAACAAAGTGTCGCAACTACTCTTTGTAAAATCAAGGATCTCGAGAATGATGTCGACACGGGCACCTCGTGGCTTTGGACAAGGGCACTTGGGCGCCGGTGACCGATCTCAGGCATCGGTGATCGCGCAAAGCTTGGAATCTGCTTTCATTTGTGTCACTAGGGTTTCGCTGCCACTTCCGTCGGGCCGCTTTGATATTCACTCTTTGATCGTCAAAGGTGCCTGTAACCTAAAAAATAAACCCTAGCTACCTACATAAGCTCACAAACACATCAAATTGGAATGAAATATGCAAAATGTGAAGTTAGACTAACCCTGGCGGTCACCCGATGAGTGAACTTATGACCGAGCACTGCACTACATTCTAGACTCCATGTAGTTCTTTGTGCTTGTGTGTGAAATAGTGTCCTTAGGTTGCCCTTGCACACCAATGACGCCAAGATAGTGGGCTATGGCTAGATAAGATGCAAATGTGTGATATGGAATTCAGCACTTCCCCTTCCTATGCAGTGTATGCACGCAAAATGCAGTCCCTTGTAATGGTAGTGATAGTATGTAGATGAGATTGCCCCTTAGAATTGCCAACCAAAATAATAGAGTGTATGTTGTGTATATATATGGATCTCTTGTTTGAATTTTGACACTAGTGACACGAAAGGCCTATTATGAACTCAGGATAAGGATTAAAAAACTAATAAGCCCGACCACAAATGTCAAAAAGTGTAACAAGAACAAAGAGGGCAGAAGCGCTTGGGCTCTAGTGTCTAGAGTGGGCACTGGTGTCCTATGATAAATGACAGATGATGTGAAAGGACCAACAACCAGGATCCTTGTGACCTAACCAGAATTGGGTACAAAAATGACATATGTGAGAGAGAAAGACAATAGAAACAATAAAAACAAGTAGATGGACAAAGGATTGTGTCACCGGTGAATACTTTTCTTACTTAAGATCCATGCATATAACGTCATACTTGACAGCATAGTAAAATAGTAATATGTGAGTGATTTTGTGTCTACACTTTCCCTTAACATTGCTTTAAGTGTTCCCTAAAGGTTTTATTTAACCCTGTGAGATTTAGATGACCCTTGAGCTCACCTCCGGTTTACAAACTTTGATTTGCAAATGGACCAACTTTTGAGTTTGATTAGCTTACAAGTGAACAATCCCCTTTAAGCTTTCTAGTGCTTATGACCTATATCTATGGGGTAGATGAGTTTGTAAGAGTTTAGAAGGCCTTTTGAGCTCCAAGGACCTCATTTATGGTCCTCGACGAACCTGTACCTACCGGGAACATTTTGTTGTACCTTGTACATTTTGGCAAGAAGGCAATCCATATGGTTACCAGCCCCTTGCACCAACATAGTCAGTAGCGTAGCTTTCGATCTATAAGAAAAGCTTGTAAAATTGTGAAATTGGATCACTAGCTTTTCATTTTTTTTCTAACTACTATTTTGTGTTTTACTTGGACTGCCCTTGCCATTCTTTTTTTCCTTCACTTAACCTTGCTTTTAAGGGTTCTCTAAACGCTTTATTTAGCCATGTGCGAGCTTTAGTTGACACCCGAACTCACCTCAAGTTTGTGAACTCGAATTTGCAATCGGACCAACTTTTAAGGTTGAGTGGTCTGCAAGTTACCAATCCCTTTTAAGTTTTTTTGATGCATACACCTATATCCAATAAGGTAGGTGAGTTTGTAAGAGTTTAGAAGGCGTTTTGAGCTCTAAGGCCCTCATTTATGGGCCTTGGCAAGGCAGTTGTAAGTAGAAGTGTTTGGGTGAACAAGAGCCGAGGTGGTGTATAAGTGGGTTTAAATGCATGTAAGAAGACCATGTGGCTTGTAAGAGAAATTAAATGTTTTTGAAAGAAAGGGGTGTGAGCTTAGGGATTTACAGATAGGAATCATATGTGTGTCAATCCTAGTAGTTATAGAATTTGAGTGGCAATCCTATAAAGGAAGCATGCATGTACTTGTTTGGGGATTTTTGTTTTTGATGGAAATGCTATAGATTTGGACTTTTCTTCTAAGGGAAGTGGAGGGTAGTGAGACAACTTGGTGGCTTGAGGTAAGGTTTCCATGCTTGAAAGAAACCACCTGATCTGGGTTTGAATCATGTTTAATTGCTTAACCTTTCTTTTTGCTTGTAGAGCAGTTTTTACACTTGTTTGAGTTATTTTATAACTAATTGTTACTAGTTTTGTGGGAAATGGGTTGGGCTTGTAGCCCCTTCACTTTCTTATGATTTACATACCTCATTTGAAAATTTTGAAACCTCTCTCTTCACTGTTTTTCTGTATTATTTGAATTTCTATTTGGCACCATTTCACCACCCATTTGGGGTAGTAATAAGACGCGCATATGGGGATTTCACTTGATCCTCGCTTGAAAGTAACCACACAATCTGGGTTTGAATCATGTTTAATTGTATAATTTTGAATCATGTTTGATTGTTTAACCTTTCTTTTTGCTTGTAGAGCAGTTTTTACGCTTGTTTGAGCTTATTTTATAACTAATTGTTACTAGTTTTGTGGGTAATGGGTTGGGCTTGTAGCCCCTTCACTTTCTTATGATTTACATACCTCGTTTGAAAATTTTGAAACCTCTCTTCACTGTTTTTCTGTATTATTTGAATTTCTTTTTGGCACAATTACACCACCCATTTGGGGTAGTAATAAGACACATGCATGGGGATTTCACTTGATCCTTGCTTGTTGGACATCCTCGAGGGCGTGGGTGGGAAATTGTATAGGAAAAGTGTAGCACCACACCGCCCCTCCTTATTTAGCATATCTGAGATTCTCTTGCATGGACTTGAAGCGAGGACTGTGTGAAAAGCTAGGAATCCACATCTCCCCACATTGTTGGGAGGTTTAAGGAGTTTTTGCAAGATCTGTGGAGTTTTTGGATGACCTAAGAGTTACTTTTAGGACAATGTGCCCTTTCCTCCCCTCTTGTGGTATACCATTGTTTGGGCATGGGTTGTGCTTTTGAGCATGTCTCGTAAAAGGAAAACTTTCCGTGTGACCAAGTTTTTGTTTTGTGAGCCCTTCCTCAACTTTTCCATTGCCTTACCCTCTATTTGGATGCATGATGGTTGGCCCTTGGCATGGGATTTGGCTAGTGTCTCTCACATGATAATACTAAGTAGATTGGTTGGAGAGTACCTCCTCCTTGGCCACAAGAACTTTGGAGTACTTATGTTGTGGGTTGCTTTTGGAACTTGGAGCTTGCAGATTGATCCTTTGTGCATGGCATTTTGTTAGAAGATTGGAAGTCTTGTGGATGTGATATGGAAATTTGTTCAAAAGAAAGTTGTCCAGGAATCCTTATTGTGTATGGAAAACTCTTTTATTGTCATTGCAGCCATGTTGTCTACTTTATTGAATGATGAATGCAATGCAGTAAGGGTTTGATGTATGTGAAGGACTTGATGTGTATTGAATGGCTATCATAATTGTAAAATGAAACGTAATGTGTATAAGAATATATACTATCATTTTTAATAGTCTCCTCTCTTTTGTTCGAATGATCAAAGAATGAAATGATGAATGGATGATTTTAAGAAGGTAAACTTTTGGATTCAAATCTTTAGTAAATGATTAAAGTGCTTACGAAATGACTGAATGTTCAAGCTTGTGTTGAATGTGATCAATGAATGAACTTGGTTATTATCATAATGTCTACATTTGATCACAAGAATTTGATATATATGATGAAAGTGGGATACGGAGTTTTTAATTGTAAATGTTAAGGCATTATACTTATTGTTAGTCATCAAATGTCTTAAGAAATAATTTTAAAATAAAGTTATGGTTTAAATATTGTAATCTGAATTTGACGGTATTTGTTTGTTATTTATTAAAGATTAAAAATGCAAAAAGAAAAAGGGGTCTGGGGTTGACAACCTTGGACAAGCAAGTTTAAGCTCGGGGATAACAATCCTAAGAGATCTAGGGAACCCATGTTAAAAGCCCTAGTGGATCTTGAGGGCTTTCCAACCAAAACCTCAAGTGAGCTTGGCATTGCAAAGCCCAAGCGTGTCATTAGGCATCCTACTGAGTGGGGCTCAGATGCACTCAATGGGTTAAAGAAAAGGCGGGGCCGGGGTGGATATCCTAAGCACTAAGCAATGAGCAATGACATGATGCCTTCAAAATAAAGTGTAGAACACTTGATGCAAATGCAATAACAAAACACTCGATGCATTTTGAGTTGGGTTCAACCAATAATGCGAAAACAAAATATTTTGTTTGATGGGTTTTTGCACTCGGATTTCATTCAAATAAGTCGATCAAGTGTTAGACCCTTATTTCTCGAGGAGAATGTATAATACATTCTTATCTCTATTATTCAATCAACTTTTCAATAGGATGACCAATGATAATTACAAAAACACATTGTCAAAAGATTTTAACACAAAAACTAGATTCGCCTTGCTCTTGAAAAAAATTCCCCTTCCATGAAAAAAAGAGTGGTTATACGTCTAATTTGGACACGGCATGCCAAAGATATGGCAATTTGAAGCTTTCTAGTTGGTTTACAACGTGTTTTGCAAGCATGAATGAAAATTCTAGTTTCCGTCATTGTTTTCAAACTTTAAAATCTACCAACTAAACATTTCAGAATTTGTCATCTAACCACTCATTGGAAAGCTAAAGTCTATATGCAAATAAAGAATGGCCTAATAAAATATCCTTTGTCTCTCTATAATGATGATCTAGACTAGGATAATAAGGGGCCATATTAAAGATGCACACCTTGAGGTTGTAAGTTGCTAGAAAATTGGAACTGGGAAGGCGATAATCCACACTCTATAGGAGATGTAGGGTTCCAAAGCCTAGATCTAAAATAGGGTAGTGGTGTCTACCTAGATCCCAATAGTAAGGTCATAATCAAGTTGTAATCAAGTCGTAACAAGATAAGAATTCTTATGCTAGGTGTGTAAGCACAAGTCGTAAGGATCGATAAGGTTGTATAAGGCAAGCGTCGATAGATAAATAATGCAATAGTTTAAGAATAAGCTGCTCTAATCTAACCTATTCATGACAACATCAAACCAACATCCAAATCTAAAATAGCATAAAGGAAACGTGTGGTTAGAGATACTCACATGCTTCAGTAGGTACTTCCCCAAGGTTGGCAGCACCTTATGAGAGAGTTGATGTGGGGGACCACAAATGAATAAGAGAAGACCTAGGAAAACCTCTTATTGAAGACTCCAAAGGTTGGGCAAACCATAGTAAGTGCAACTCCTATGCTTGAAGATCCTAAGTACCCAATGCTCCAAGTGTGAACTCCAAAGAAGACAAGTAAGACCAACTTCAAGACCTCTAAGGCTTTAAAGGCAGATTAAAACTATTCACTTGACAATATCGACCATGGTCAATACCGTCATCAGAAATGTGCAAAGATGATGGTTATGTGGAAAGAGTGCTCAAATGTCGAGTATAAATAGCAACATGATGGCATTAACAGTTCGATATTGTCGGTTGTATAAATAGCAACATGCTTACAGACGCTATCAACCATGGTTGATATTGTCAGATGTTTAAAACTATTCACTCGACAATATCGACCATGGTCAATAACGTCATCAGAAAAGTGCAAAATCATAGGGGTCAATAGGAGGTTCCTAAGCGAGAGAAACTCAAAGGCGCTGAAAAGGGAAGATGATAAAGGTATGTGTGTGTTGAAAGTAGGTATAGAGGTGACTGTAAGAGGATAGTAAGGTGATGTCGTAAGGAAGCTATAAAAGATGACTATAAGGGTATGAAAACATATGAAATATGGTATAATTTGACAACACATGAAAAAATCATAAATACAACTCGCTAACTAGCACAATGCAAACAATGAAGGTTGTACGTAATGTTTCTTGTTACTCCATGCTCCTAGTAATTTCCCTAAGCGCACCACTCTAGGGAAGCCAATGCACCAATGTTGCCTATGAAGAACAAAAGTCAAGAAATAAAAAATAGGTGTATACATACGCCCTAACCGACAATCATCGCATGTCACAAAAAGTGTACATGAGATGGTCTTTGAAAAAAGAAAATGCAACACCAAAATAAAAATAACTGAAATAGATGTGTAATAAAGAGAGTAATAAAAGCATGAACTCAAATAAAGCATACCTACCTATATACTTACCTTCTCACAAGTGTGGTTGCATAGTGAATCACTAGAGTGTTGAAAAAGGCGCTTTAGGAACCCAAGTAATACATAACTAAAAAGCGACACTAGAAGAATATTTCGATAAATAAGCAATAAACCCTAAGCTAAGGGGGAGCTCATGGAAGGATGAGAGGATAATAAGTAGGTTGGAAAGCAGGTCATAATTAGGATAGAATAGTGAGAAAAAGGTTTTTTTAAGATTTTCCAAAAATACATGCAATATATCATTGGATTCGCCTTGAGAATACAATCAAGACATTGGTTCAGATTTGAAATCGGAGTTACATTGGAAAGATATCGCAGTTTGAAAAAATAGAGGTAATGCGAGAGAAGTTTTTAAAATTTTCAATTGAAATCTATAAATAGAAAGTTCATTTACTCACTTGTTATTTTGTGTTGCTTATTTTTAGAATTCTAGAGCTCTGATTTGTCTAATTTTGACAAAACGCGAGATGAAAAGCGGTGGTGTTTGTGGATGTGGCGATGATCAAGGACGGCGTGCAACGAAGAATCCTCTAGTAGGTTTTGTATTTGAATTGGGAAAGGGTAGCTAGTAGAAAATTGTAAAAGTAAGTCTCGAGGCAAATTCAACTAGCGAAATTTGCCCCAAAGTTAATCGAGAATGTAGATTGAGTCAAATGTAGGTAGGTTTGTGTGCATTACGAATTTGAGTGTCTTTAGGATTGACTTTTAAGTAAAAATGGGAAAAAGACGTGTGGCTTTTGGAAAGCGGCATCGACAGGTAAATGATGTCGTAAGGTGGTCAATGGCGTCCACTATAGCATGACCGATACCGTCTATCAAGAAGGTTGAGGTTGTCAAATGGTCTAAAGATGGCTGATGCCATAGAGATGTAAAAGAAAATTTGTCAAGGGCCAACGTTGAAAAGCTAGCATGCCCGATATTGTATAGTTAGTTATTGTTAATTAATTTTGTAGTTGCAATTGATAATTTATGATGTTTTTTCTCCGATTGAGATCGACGGATGCTTATTGTTTGATATTTTGCGAGATCCCACGGAGAACAGGTTTGGACATTGGTTGATGTGGCACGATTGTTGGCCTTATTAGAGATATTGTCGGCCACGATAGGGCCCGATTACGCTTTTGGGTTTTGGTGGAATATGAAAATGGCATGGATCCAAATATGGTTCGATGTTTATGGTGTGTGGGAGTATCGAGCCAACAGCTTTAGATGGCATGTTGGGAGGGATGAAATTTCTTTCAAGGATGTCCATGCTATGTTGGGACTTCCAGACTTCCGATCCAAGGGGCACGCACATTCGTGTGATGTTCCCGAGTGCAAATGAGAGGAAAGAGTTCGCACAATGTACTACAAGCTCTAATGAGTACCATTAAAGGTCATTGATTATGTGACTCAATACCGCCTATGCTTCAAGGATTTTATATATCCGAAAGGCCGTTATTGGGATTGTTGTGATACGGATTTTCGTCTCAAATTGGATGGAGCGCCACTTTTTGCCTTGGTAGCTTACAAGTACGCTCTTGGGCGTGGTACACAATTTAGCTAGGGCATAATCATATGGGTATAGATGGCCCATGATTTATATAGATTACAAGTGACATAATGGACAATAGGTCTTATTATTCTACTATTGTCAAGGATATATGAGTGTTTACCCATGTACAGACCTATAAGGACGGCCCTACATATAATGCTTATTGCCTCAAGAATGCTATAGTGGGAAAGAGGAAGGTCGGTGAGAACTAGAGTTGGATATCCAACATTGAGATCAAGTGATATGGACCCCATATGTTGGGTCAGTTGATAAATGGCCTTCATTGCCCATAGTGCAAGCAACACAAAAGGTTATAGAGATCGAGGTCACTACCAATGATGGGTAGAGACACATCCCGTGAGACACAAAGTCAGGGTAGTTTGGGAGACCACATTCCATTTTGACATTACCAATGTCATGTACTCAACCATGGCATGCAAGGGAGACGCAAGGTTAAGCAAGTGAGGGACCAGAGGCCATTGTCATGTTGTTGAGGCCACGCCAACATAGGCAAGCCCCGAGGAGACATGGACGTAAGAGAGAAGAGGGACTTTCCAAGCATGTGCAAATTATAGAGGTGGTGGTAGCCCTAAGTAGGTTGCCCTAGGTCAGGAGTTACAATGGCCCTATGTATGGAACCAGGGGTGGAGATTGTGACGGCCCGAAGAAGACTATTTCTCTCCTTATGGTGAATAGATCAATGTCATTCTCGCCAGGATCCAGCAAGAGTTGTTGGAGGACAGAGATAGGCACCCATGGTGTTAGTCCAAAGAGAGATGGTAGCATTTGGTTGTTACGAGGCCGCAACACGACGATGATGACACTATGTTAGGCAAAGCAGGACAATCGGGGATCATAGAGGACCGACCCGATCATCGCGTAAGATTTTATTTTGAGATATTTCATTTCCTAAAGTAGAGATATATGCAAGGAAAAAGGATGATGGATAGATGTCCTAATGTGTGTTATGTGTGATTGTTTTGCAAAGGATCCCGTAGTCGACTAAAGGGCCTTAACAAAAGGCGTGCATCATGAGATTTTGGATCCGATTCTCCAAAGGACAAATGTCGGATCCAATGGTGCCCTTAGTAGAAGAGTATGTAGGAGCTTTGGGTTGGCCGGAGAGGTAGGTCAAGAGATAGAGCATTGAACAAAGGCACTCACAATTGTGGAGCAGGGAGATATTGTTGAATTTTTGCACATGTTGGACAGACTCAAAGGAGCTTGCTACAGAGCAGACTGGGCAATTAGTTGATGCTTATATTGTTATGAATACTATTAGTAGATTAGAGATTAGGGTTTCCCAAGAAAAGGATGAAGCTTCAAGTGTCATATCTCGGGCGACCTCCTTGACTTGCTTTGCTCAAATGGCTAATAAAGCCCCCTCTGCTCAGAGCATAGCACCTCCTCTTCCGAGGGATGAAGGAGGTGTATGAGAGACAGAGGATTGTATATATGATTGTATTATGCACCCATTTTTGAAACATTGATATATAGATGTATATGACAACATTTTGGCCTAATGTGTACATGTCTTATGGGATTGTATGTTTGTGAATTTACTTATGTTTTACCTATGTTTTCATTTCTATGTTTGCAAAAATGTAATAACATCAATGGATTATAAAAGTGAGAAAAATAACACTACAAAAATGTTAAAAGTCTACATAGTCAAGACGTCCCCGGAGGTAGTAGGTATGGGTACTAAGATGCATGGGGTACGACTGTGGTACCTCCGCAAAGGTGCTTAGGTATGTCTTGGGATGTGCCGGGCATACCCGAGCACCGCAGAGGTACCCGCACGTACTCGGCCGTATCCACAAGTTCAAAACATTTTTTTTTGTTAAAAAAATCAAACCAACTTTTAAACATTAAATAACTCTTATAAACCCTAAAATGTGCCCCCAAACTCTATAACTACACCAATAACAACTCGGTTACTTCACATTTGCATACTTTCCTCTTATTTGCATACTTTGACTCTCCACCTTCATTTTTTCACTAATTTCAATTGATTAGGTTCATTTCAAGTGCCATATAGTTCAAGAAGCTCACCGGGTTTGGGGGCATTATTTGGGGTTTGCTCACCGGGTTTGGGGGCATTATTTGGGGTTTGCTCACAATGTAATATGCAATTTAAGAGCTCCTACAGTTGGGTAAAAGCCCATTTGTGTGGGTCTATTGGCCACGGAATTAGAACATGTGGAGGGTTAGATGGAAAGGGGTTGCCATGTGCAAAGACTCTTGCATACATCAAAGAGCAAGAGGAAGCAAATGTAGCAACTGCCCTAAAATCCAAGCATCCTATGGAAAAAAAGAAGATCAAATAGCAAGCCACCTGTTTCTCCTTTTGTTGAGGTTGTGGCCCTGATCACCTATTTTTGTCTACACCTATTGCAGAACCGGAGGGGAAGAGGATTCACCTCTTTCTCACAAAAGAACAAAAGATACAGCCCATTGGAAAGGTCATTCCAAAATGAAAGAAGGGACATAGCTGACCAAGGTATTGGGCACTTTATTTATGCATGTGGTGTCCCATTTAATGTTGTTAGATCACCATACTGGCAAGATATGGTGAGATGCATTAATAAAGACCCTAGAGGGTACATTAGCCCAGGGTATGAAAAGGTGCACACCACCTTATTGTCAAAAGACAAAAAAATTGAAGAGGCATTGCTGCTCATCAAGAATCAATGGCTCAAAACAGGGGTGTCCATCGTTTTTGACGGATGGAAAGATACAAAAATAGGCCATTGATCAATGTGGTTGCAGTGTGTCCTAAAGGGGCAATGTTTCTAAGGGCTATTGATTGTGAGGGGCAAGTGAAGGATGCCCAATTCATTGCTGACATCCTCATAGAATCTATTGAGGCGGTGGGGCCTCAAAATGTTGTCCAAGTCAGAACGGACAATGCAAAAATTGTGAAGTTGCGGGGTTGTTGGTCGAGGCACGGTATGGACACATATTCGGACACCTTATGAGGTTCATTCCCTCAACTTAATGTTACAAAAATTGGGCACGAAAATTGCTTGGATCAAACAGTATATGAGGCAAGTGAGATTCAAATGTTCATCAACAACCACCACATGTCCCAAGCCATCTTTCGAAGATTCTCGGCATTGCATCTCGAAGGTAACCCATAACATTCTTTTTTTAAAATAATTATTAGTTTTTAAATTTTATTTTTATAAATTTATTAAATTAATTTTATAAAGTTTGTAATTTGTAGAATTTTGAATGTTTTAAATTTACTTGTCTTAATTTTATTTGTTTTAATTTCTTATTAGGTTGTTGAGACTCGATTTGCCTCACACATGCTCGTCTTGAGACGACTTGTGAAGGTGCGAGCGGCATTGAGTGGCATGGTTATCAACGACCTTTGGAGTGTATGGAGGCAAGCAAATAGTGAGAGGGCTAGAAATGTGAAATTGTTGATCCTTGATGACGCATGGTG
The DNA here is from genome assembly GCA_018340775.1 of Taxus wallichiana var. yunnanensis. Taxonomy (NCBI): domain Eukaryota; kingdom Viridiplantae; phylum Streptophyta; class Pinopsida; order Cupressales; family Taxaceae; genus Taxus; species Taxus wallichiana. Next base: position 297,833,720 of record CM031242.1, read on the forward strand.
GGATCGTGTGGAGTACTTGCTCAGTTTTACCGAGCCCATCGTGAGTATGTTGAGATTTGTTGATATGGATCATCCATGTATGGGTGAGATTTATGATGGAATTGACTCAATGATTGAGTCAATTAAGACCATCATAAATGCCAAAGAGCAAGATCCTACAGAGACTTTCTTCAAGGAAGTGCAAGTCACATCTCATTGAAAGGTGGAACAAAATGACTACTCCATTGCATCTTCTTTCTTTTCTTTGACTCCAAAATACTATAGCGCAGAAGATCCTTTCTTTGCCCAGAGGGTCCCACCATATAGGGATGTTGAAGTTAGTGAGGGGTATAAGGCAACATTTGCTAGAATCTTCCCAGATCCAGAAGTAGAAGACATGGTTAGAGAAGAGTTTGTGAATTTCATATCCTCCAGGGATCACTCCATTAGCGCTCTTCGTGACAAATACAAGATGAATGCTTATTCGTGGTGGTACCTCCATGGACAAGCATACACCTACCTCATGTCACATGCAATAAAAGTTTTGTCACAAGTAAGATTTTAAATTTTTTAATTTGTTAACTCTTTCTTTTTTACTTTTATAGATTTAAAATTTTAATTTTGCATTGACTTTGTGGCTTGCCTCAATAGGTTGTGAGTTCTTCTTCCGCTGAGAGGAGTTGGGGTACATACTCATTTATCCACTCGGTTAAACGCAACAAGTTGGGAGTAAAAAAGGGGGAGGATTTGGTCTTTGTGCATTCTAACTTGCGCCTTCTATCACATAAGAAGGATGAGTACAAGCAAAGGCCAACAAAGTGTTGGGATATAGACCCAGAGACTCCAAACTTAGATGTTTCCATTGCCGAACTTTCATTGCTAGACCCGGACCTAGATAGTACTTTGCATGAGCTGCAAAGTGGGGCTAGCAGGAGTGGCATTGTTGATGGTTCCTGGACCTTCTAGTTGTACTCCTGATGCTTGTGGTTCTAATGAACCATGTGATGGTGGTGATGCTCTCGTTGAAGACATTGGAGAAGAGGCAGAGCCATTTGATTATGATTATAATTAGACTATTAGAATGTTGATGTATCTTCATTTTTGTGTTTACATTGTAACATTTGAACAATGTACTGCTTATAAGTTTGAACAATGAATATCATGACAAAATGCATTGAATTATCAATACGTTTTAACTTTTGTGGCTATTTCACTTATGTATATTTCACTTATTTAATAATTTGTTTACTCTATGCATGTGCAAGGCTGGAATTTTGCTTATCTGGTTTTTTTTTAATATTTTATATGTATATTGTATTGTCGTACTGGGCCCCCAAAAATTGTTGTATCAGTATCAAATCCTCGTACTGCCGTACCCATACTGCACCGCATACCGGCTACCTAGTAAAGTGCACATCTAATAAAAAAGATGGGTAATTTTGGAAATCAAAAGATGTGTTAAAAATGGTATCTAAGAAAGTAATCAAAGAAATAAAAAGATACGCTAAAGGATTGTAAGACACCTTATAAGAACTAGGAAAGGAATCAAAGTAGTTAGAAGGTGTGTAAATAAGGTTGTAAGACACTTAATAAAATCTAAGAAAGAAATCAAAGAAATTTAAAAGATGTGTAAATAAGGTGTAATATATATCAAATGAAATCTAAGACATGGGCAAAGAAAACATAAGATATGCTAGAAAGATGGGTTGTAAATATCATATGTAATCTAAGTAAAAAGAAAACATAAGATATGATAAAAAAGAAGCATTAAAAATGAATAGGATAACAATCAATGCTTGTGTCATATTTTTAAAAAGATAAACCACTACCATCTAATGTCATGATTAGGATGAGTAAAGATAGAGTGGATGAATGTGGATAAATATTTCATGAGGCAGGCCCAAAGGTCTCACAAACCTAAGGCATGGTCATTGGGGTCATTAAATAGGTAATGTTGTGAAGGTAAGTAAGATAGAAAAGGACATGAATTCAAGGTCGACTACTAGCAATATCCATCAAGGGGATTAGAGGGAGTGATCATGAAAGAGTACAGAAATCAGGCACCATGAGGGAGATATAAGATCCTAAGTGGAGATGAGACACTCTAATCAAAGGGATATGACTATAGGTTTTTGCCATCTAGGAGAGAAGGAACCTGAGGGAACGAGTTCGTCTTAGGCGAACTAGTTAAGTATAAAGATATATCCCTAAGTCAATTATGATAATATATGGCAGTAAATGTGTATCCTACCTCCCCGTGACATTTTCTCCATTCATCATAACCTCACTTAAGCAGCTATAGGCCTAGTACGAGGATTAAATACTAGTGTGAGAAGGCAAGGGCACTAAATGGTAGATATGAGACCTCTCCACCCAGTCGAAAAACTTACCACATCCCAATGGACCTCAAGCTTTGTAACAAGGCCAATTGTGGAGTTTAAGCTTTCAATCAAGATAGAAGATGTGTCAAATATGATTATATCACGTCTTTTTAGTTTGTAATTGATTTTTGCTTGTAATGATTGTCTTTTTCTGTTGCCTTTTATTGATTTTTTTTCTTTGGTAACACAGCTTTTAGCTCTCTTTTTCTTTCCTTTTTGCTTTTACTTTTCTTCCTTTGTACAGATTCGAAAGGTTGATCTAGTGGGTGTGAAAGATGACTAACACAAGAGAGTGTAAACATAATCAATATAAAGAACCTAGAAATCATGGGGCTTAGGTACCTCTAGATCTACCCTAAGGAAAGAGTGTGATCTTATCTCTGACCTAAGTGTGTTTCATGTGAGAGGAGCGGGATAAGTGAAATCGCGAGGATATAAGAGTGATACAATGATGGATAAGGTTGATAGTTGATCATATAGTGCTAGGAGTGCTTTATATCAAAGATTAGATTGTTAGAGATGTTAAGAAATGTGAGTATAAACCTATGATAGGTCCAACACAAGCATAAAGTGTGATAATATCCAAAATAATGTAAGGTCATAAATGGATAAACAACATACCAAAAGATCAAGTAAGAAATAAATGGTAGAAATAAATCCAAAAGATGTCGCAAGGAGTCTATAAAGCATCAATATGAAACGTTGTAAGTGGGTAAACCCGACTAAAAGATCAAGTAAGAAGCAACTAGTAGAAATAAACCCAAAAGATGTCGCAAGGAGTTTGTAAAGCATGAATATGAAAGGTTGACAATGGATAAACACTATTAAAATTTCAAGGAAGAAACATATAGTAAAAGTAGATCCTAAAGATGTCATGGGAAGGCTGTAAATATGGAAGTAAGATGTGGAGGGTAGTCAACATGTGTGAACTAATTGTCATGTGTAATAAGTAGATAATATAAGATTGTAAACGGTGGTTGAGGTTGCCAAACTAACCTTCTTGTCTAAACAATGGATGTAAGGGGTAGCCGAAATCTCGGACAAACCATCTTGTCTAAACTAAGGATGTAAGGAGATAACCAAAATCTTGGACAAACCATCTTGTCCAAACTATGGATGTAAGGGGTAGTGGAAATTTTATACAAACCATCCTATCTAAAAACTATAGATATAAGGGGTAGCCGAAATATCAAACTAAGCATCCTGTCTAATCTAAGGTTGTAACTGAGTAGTGTAAAACAACAAAAGTAGAAAAATAAAATCCAAAAAAAGGTATTATGGGGATGTGTATGAGGTCAAAAGGGGTGTGCGAGATAGTTGCAAGCATCTTCAATAACCTTATGAACCTATTGTTGAATGTCATAACGTGTGCAAATCATGGTCTCCTCAATGTCTTTGAGAACATGAGAGACTTTTGATGGACCTCATAATGCGCAACCACCGTAGATTCTTCCACTTGCATAGAAATCCGACAAAGGATCTCTAACGGATGTCCATCATAATGGGTGGGAGGGTAAGGATGAGAGGAGAGAGATCTCTCCACCTACACGAAATAGATGTGAGGATGTGATACCTCAGTTGGTCTATAAGATGCATGTGTAGATAAGCAACAGTAAGAGAGAGAGGACTGGTGTAGGTAATATAAAAGCGGAGGAAACCAAACTCTCGAGAGGAGAGGTTAGCTGTTGATGTTATTACCAAAATACTTGACAATTAGCAAATGAATGAGATCCAACACCATGACGGGAAAAAATGTTGCGGAGAGAGAGGGGCACGAGATGCTTGACTTAAACTTCCAATTTTTGTGTCAGTTTCTTTGATAAGTTCAACAATCCTTTCCATCATGCCCTACTACCTCATACGTCATGTGTAGTATGTTCAATCTCACTTGGAGAGCCTAAGGTAGTAATGACAAGAAGTTTGGGTGTGAATGTAGAAAAACGGCAACAGGGGAATCAAGGATGGTAGGGCTAATCGAAGGATCGAAAACGAGTGTGCTAGTTTGAGGGACCACTACTAATTGTGGATTGGAATCGAGTCACTCGGCGAGGTTGAATCAATACGGTAACGGGCACTTGCCCCAAGATAGTTGCTCCAGCCTTCTCATTCTCTACTAAGAGATACTCACCATCCTAATAATCAAGGGTGGAGATGGAGGCAAACTATGGTGGACCATGTTGATGCTATGATTAAAGGATGATTGTAAAGATTCTGGGAAGATATGAATCGCAAATAACAAGAGAAGACTATAATAATTGTTTGTATCAAATGATTTTGCATTTTTTGCTTAGGCATGGCCAAACAAGAATGGGTAATCGAGTGAGTAGTCGTCATAATACTCTAGGGTGGTGATATTGATGTGGAGATTCAATGACCGTTTCACTAAGTGGTGAAGAGGGCAGCTCCTTAGGAGACAAAAAAGAAGAAAAGTGCTTGAATGCATCGTGGTCTTCTTACGAGAACAGGGTCGCAAAGAAAGGGGTTATTGGGCAAAGATGGAATTAGATAGGTTAGTAGTTTTAATCTTAAGATTGTATCATCAAGCTCATCATCATCTAAGTCAAGGTTAGGTAGTATATTCTCGACAAGTTCAAGGTGTCCACTATATCCTCGAAGAGAATCGACAAGGTAGTTAAAGCGTTGATACTCTCGAAATGGGACACAAGGAAGTTCCTCAAGAGCGGGGATTTTATAGACACCGCGTTGTTGAAAGTGTTCAAAGTTTCACAGATTTGTGTTGCCTTGAATCTTAAACACGGAGTATAGATAAGGGAACTTGACACATTGACAAGCAGATGATGCGATTACACACATCCAATGTATCCATGGTTGCCAAGAAGGATGTTATATGAACGAGGAAAGTTGAAGATCATAACTTTCACTCTAACAATGCAAGGAGGTACGGTAACGGGCAGTCATTAATGCAGCCCATGGGGGGCATTTTCCTTTGGACGTACCCTTGACATTAATTGCAAGTAGATTTGAGATTATCAATACAATAACTACGAGATTTGATAGGCACCACGTTGTTGAAAGTGTTCAAAGTTTAGCAGATTTCTGTCATCTTGAACCTTAAACATGGAGCCTAGATAAGGGAACATGACACATTGACAAAAAGATTATGCGATTACACACATCCAATGGGTCCATGGTTGGCAAGAAGGATGTTATATGAAAGAGGAAAGTTGAATATCATAACTTTCACTCTGATGATGCAAGGAGGTACGGTAATGGGCAGCCAAATGCAGGCCATGGGGGCATTTGCCTTTGGTCGTACCCTTGACAAGAATTACAAGTAGATTTGAGATTATCAGTAGAATAACCAAGAGATTTGATGAATTCTAAAGAAGCGACACATGTGCCCAAAACCTCGTCAATGGGAGACTATTTGACTTGAACATTGTCGATCTTGATTGAAATGACGATAGGAGGATCATCTGCTTGGAAGAGCAGCTTGTCTGAGATCATAGAGTTAGTGGGAAAGTGAAAAGATAAGGATTGATTTGTGGTTAGATCATTTTGAACTGCAATCTCTTCACATTGTTGAAGTATGCTCTCATCAAAACCACACAAGAGGGAGTCTTGCCCCAAAGCTGGTAGTGAGGGTATATTCATCTCGCAGAGAGCTATCATGAGTCGGTTGTGATGTTTAGGAAAGGTTTTGATGAGCTCGAAGAAGGGGATCCAGCTTAGGACCAAGATTGACAGTGTTGTGATTAGATCCCAATTCTCCAAGTAAGCTAATGAAATATTGGTCCGGACCTCAAAAGTTTTAGTCTCAATCTTATATGAAGGGACTAAGCCTCGGTGGGATCACATTTTTCGCCCCAATTGTACAAAGATTGTGGTGTTAGATGCGCAATAGTTGATGCCATCAGGGGTGTTAGGAAAAGATCCAAACCGCATCGACCCTACTAGTTCAGGGTGGTCAATGCCGTCGAAGAAGACAAAAGAGAGAAAACAAAGATCGGCCTTCTTTGGTTTAGGATGGCTACAATGGCATTGAGGATGACAAAAGAGGAAATAGACAGTAAGACGGTATTGGTCCTATTAGCTTAGAACAACTGACGGCATTCGGGATGATAGAAGAGGAAACAAACAACATTGGCCCTATTAGCTCAAGACGGTCAATGGTATTAATTTGGATGGGATTTTGAGAGTTTCAATTGTGAGGAGATGGTTGTTGGAATTTTTGGCATGTAAGATAGGCCTAAATAGTCCGATAGGTCCAGTAATGACAAGAAGCGAATGAGGTGCGAGATAGTGCCCAATCACGCATTTCATGCCATTCACGCTGACCACACTCTCGATGTGCTCAATTTCGGGATTACAAGTGGTTTTTATGGTGTTAGTACAAGAAGGAGCTTGTTGTTTCTCATCATTGGGGTGAGGAGCTACCTCATCCTGGAATGATTAAGAAGGGATCGGTCTTGACTTTAAGATGTTTGTTGGTTTGATTTAAGACATTGTGATCATCATGCCTTTGTGCACGATCACAAGTCACCACAACTTCCTTAAGTTTCTCGTGGGCCATACCTTCATGATCAAAATTTGTACCGAGCAAGAAAATATAGGCGGAAGTGCAAAGAGTTTTGCAATTTTCATGTGAATGACACCAATTGGTGTACCACCAACAAAAGAGTTTCTTATTGAACCATGGGGGAGCAGGGAAAGAGGTATTAATAGGTGTTTGATAAGGCCAAAGGAGGCACTTCCGCAGCTCTTCCATGGAGAGAGATTAGTGGCAATCCATATGGGAGGAAGAAGAGGGATAAGGGCAAGTAACTCCACATATTCGTTCTTTGTAAATTCTCTCCACATATTTCAACATGAACTCAAAAGAAACAAGTAAGACCAACTTCAAGACCTCTAAGACTTTAACGGCAAATGGCGAGTGCCAATAGACCAAATGAGTGATAATGGCTCAAATGCCAAGTATTAATAGCAGCATGATGGCAATAATAGTTTATGCTAGCCGATGATATCAACCATGGTCTATACCAACAGCCTAGAAAAGTGTAAAATCATGGGGGTCAACAAGAGGGTCCTGACCGGTGGAGGGAAACTTCGAGGTGCTGAAAGGGAAAGATGACGAAGTTGTGTGTGTGCTGAAATCAGGCATAGTGGTGACTGTAAGAGGATAGTACGGTGATGTAATATCCCCTTCTCAAAAATAACAGGTTGAAGACCCTTAGCCTATTCTTTGTTTCTTGACGGCTAAGGGGTAGAAAATAAGGAAACTAATCCTAATAAATTAATTAAAAGTCCATAATGATTTTATTATAAGCACTTTAATAATTTATTAGTGATAAAGTTATAAAACAAATGTTCACTTTATTTTTATTTTTCCCTAAGGCAAAAATGCGACCCATATGGGGGAATAAAGCAAGGGAAATAAAAATAATAAAGTGATTTTCCCCAAGTGGTGCGAGTTGATTGGGATTTTGTGGGGGCTCATGTGTCAATTGCAATTATAAAAAGAGGTCGCCACACTTGGGAGAGATCATCTATTTGCATATTTTGACATCTAAATTTTGGTTTAGTTGATTGCTTTCCAATTTTACATTGAAGGACAAAAACCCTTTGATGTATTTGCATTAGATGACGAAAACCCTCTATTGCCAAGGTTGAAGAACGAAAACTCTTCATCCTTTGCTTGAGGAATCTCTATTCAAGGGTTTCTATTGAGTTTCAAGTACAAATCTGAATTTCCAGCAGTGTTGAAAGGCCCTAAATTGCAGATTTGTGGCATCTCCAACTAGGGTTTGAAGAAGTGTTGTGGCTGATTTTGACATGCATTTTCCAGTTGTTTTCTAGAGGAGCGACCCACTTGTGGGAGGTTTCTAAGCACCCTAGGGCACGGCTGTTCCAGATCTGATTTCTATCTTCATTGCCATATTTTTAGAGGTCATTTCCAACTTGTTTGCATGTGATTTGGGCTTGGGAAACCTCTTTTCCAGCCATTTCTGTAAGCTGATTTTCTGCAGACTTTAAATAAAAATACAGCTCTTCTTCTTGGGTCAAAAATTCAAATTTTTATGTACGTGCATATACGATAAATTCTTATTAGTCTTGGCAAAGATTTGAGTAATTTTAAATCAGTTTTGAGTATCAACCATCTCTAGATCAAGTCGCACTTTCTAGAAGAAATTCAGATCTGCATAATTTTTATCAAATATATCTTCTATCAGTTGCTGTTATAAATCAGATTTGCAGGTGTTCCTTTTGGGTTTATAATTTATCCCATTGGGAACATTACAGGTGATGTCACAAGAAGGTTGTAAAAGACGACTGTAGAGGTAAGAAAACATGTGAACTATGGTATAATTGGACTTCACATCAAGGCTCTCTCATAAGTACCACTACTAACCAGCCCAATGCAACTAATGAAGGTTGCATGTAACCATTTCTAGTTACTCCCCACTCCCAGCAAATGTCCCTGAGGACACTGCTCTGGGGAAGCCAATTGCCAATGATGCTTGCAAAGAAGAGAAGTCAGTAAAGTGAAAAACCAGGTGTTCCTTTTGGGTTTATAATTTATCCCATTGGGGACATTACAGGTGATGTCATGAGAAGGATGTAAAAGACAACTGTAGAGGTAAGAAAACATGTTAAATTTGGTATAATTGGACTTCACATCAAGGCTCTCTCATAAGTACCACTCCTAACCAGCCCAATGTAACTAATAAAGGTTGCACGTAGCCATTTCTAGTTACTCCCCACTCCCAGCAAATGTCCCTGAGGACACCGCTTTGGGGAAGCCAATTGCCAATGTTGCTTACAAAGAAGAAAAGTCAGTAAAGTGAAAAATCAGGTGTATACAGCGTCTAGTTTCTGAAACATTTGATTTTTTTGTAAATTATCTCAATATGCAAAAGTTATGACACACAAATGGTGCCAGAAAGTCTGCTTTGTCCTAACTTTTGGCAAAAAAAAATCAGTTTGCCAATTTTGCTTCTTCTTTTTTTTAAATTGCTTTTAGAGTGTAGAGAGCTTGAACTTAAAACCCCTAGACAACTAATGGAAATCTTTCACCAAAACATATCTACCAAATACCTATGTGGAAAACTTGAATTTGAAATGGACTCATATGAATTTATTAGGGATTTACATACTTGTTGAGTTTTGAACATGTGACCTCTAGAAGTTTCCTTATGCATCCCTCTAAATTTTATAATATATTTTTTTATATATTTGTTTCTGAAAACACAGTGTCCAGCAAAAACATGTATATTCATTAAATTATCATGCCACTCTCTTCTAAAAGTATAGTCTCCTATTCCCAACTCCAATTTTCTAATCCATTAACAGCTTCAAGCATTAAAACATACCATTTCATCTTCCATTTTAATGGTCACTTCTTTATAAACAACAAACATTATTTCCACAAATTAAAAACCTTACTCCTTACAGCTCCATGAATTCACTATATGCTTTATATTTTTCTTGCATGCAAATGTTTTCCCATATCAAGTTCTCCATGCTCACATCTTCTCTACCGTGGCTCTGATATGACATCTTGATACAAGAAAAGTTGAAAATAGATAACATATACACAATAACACAAACATTAAGCAATATGCTCAGGTTCAGCTTGTTATTTTCCATTCATGTACAAAGGTATATAATACATTAGTTTACAACCCTTTCAAAACCAAAGGAGAAACCAAATGTCAAGTGTGACCTTTCACCTTCCAACTTCATTTGAGTGTATTTCCAATATTTATTTATTACCTTCCATTCCTTTGAATGTATTTTCATTATTCTTATATTTTTCTTTGGATCAATTCCTAGCAATCTGACTACAAACAAAACTTCAATGCAATTGTCAGTGTCAACAAAATCATACTAATTCGATGTTGTCGAAGAATCAACTTAGCAAGAAGTCTAAATGTAATCGGGTACGTGGTGCAACTTCCACAAGTCATCCAAACATTATAAAGTCAAATTGTGTACCAAGAATACTCTCTTAACACAAGGGCATAATCATTCTTAGAAATGTGCTCAACACTAAACATTTAACACTTGCAATTCTAACCGTGGCACTTTTATAATGTACTTTCGAGTCCCATTGACCTGTTTTGGTCAATTGTGGGCAATTTCTTTCTTTCTTCCAAAATGCAGGCATACAATTTAGTGTCAGACCTGCGAGAAGAAAAGTAGTGTCTTTGCATTCTCAGATGTGGGTCTAAAGATAAACTTTCCATTGTTGACAATGGTAATCAGAGGAATTTGATTTCTGAAGAGACCATTAAAAGGCTTATACTTGTGAAGAATCTTCACACTCACACTGTTGGGTGGCTTCAACATAGCAAAAGATGCACTTTACCCAGCCAGGCACACTTCAATACACCACCAAGCCTTATAAGAGAAAACACATACGTGATGTAATGCCTTTCAACCTTTGTTATGTCCTTGTTAAGAAATTCATTGGGAAAGACATGGGTTTACGAGTCAAAAGTCACATCACGTCATCCTCTCACTAGTGAATAATGCTATTGACTTCCTAAACTTCTTCCAAAGACTAAGATATCTCTGGTTAGTAGAAAGCAATGCCGCAAACTCATTAGCAAGACATAAAAGTTCATATGCCTAATAATATAACCACAAGGCCAACACAACGCTATAGCACCAAAGCAGATTTATTCTTCTAATACCCAACAAAGACAACTGGATGTGCTCTTGTACAAACATGTTGGCATTTCCAAGTTGCCAGCTGCAGCTTCTCTCCATTGCCAAGTGAAACAATACAATGACCTCACGGAGGGATCACCACTACCGATCTGTCCTTTGTATTTCAGGTCCGTCTTGCAAAATGATGATGAAAAGGCCAAATATTCCCTAGCACTTTACCATGTAGTAGTCCGATTGTTCTAGCACTCAAGTAAGATGGAAAGTGGAGACTTGCATCGGCTATTATGCACTATCGACTCCCATTCATATACATTCTTCTTGGAAATGTCCATGGTGCGAAATACTTCACCAAGATTATTCTCAAATTGAATTATCATCACACCCCTAAGAACCTTCTATCGTGTGGACAAAATAATTCAAATCCAACGCATGTCTCTTTGATTAATATGTCATGCTCTTCTTCCTTGGGCATGCTCCAACTGCATTCATGCACTTGAATCGGACCATGATCACATTATTATCTATCTTGGTGACATCCTCGGTACAACAAAACATGAGAAGAGCATCTCACATAGATCAAGTAAGTTCTACATACTTCGTGACAACATCAACTATATACCAACTACAACAAGCATTCCTTTCCATGAATAAGGTTCACATTCTTGGATAGATCATGTACAAGTTGATCCATGGACCTTGAGGGGCACTAGAATAGGTCTCCTAAATACATACCAGATTTTTAATTTCATAGGGCTTATCAACTTCAATATTTTAGGATTTCAAGGTTATCTACACGAGATTCGGTGAGTGATGGCGAAGTGTTTTATGGCTTTATGGAAGCATGCAAAGACAAAAATGAGGACAAACTGTAAGGACCTAGGCACATTTCTCACAATGAGAGAAGCTAATAGTTAGTAGAGCATTTTGGACTAAACATATGCCCCTGTCAAGATCACCCCCTATTCCTTTTGTGAAGCACGGGATGAGGACACTACCTTGGGAAAGAATATGTCAACAAAAATTGAAATTAATGAATGCAATAGATAAATAAAATACGTACCTTTACTTGGCTGATCTTGAAATGTCTGTGATGGTGTCACATGTTTTAGGCTAGGTTAGGTCCAGAGCCGTGGTGCTAGGTTAGGTCTGGAGCAATGTTGCTAGGTCGGGTTCAGAAAATTGGTGCTAGGTCAGGTTCAGGAAATTAGTGCTAGGTAGGGTATTGGATGCTATGATGCTGAAAAATGCCAATATGCAATGGATTAGATCAGGTATGAATTGCCCAAATGTGGAAAAATGGCGAGATGTAGTGGAGTAGGTCAGGCCAAAAGCATTGAAATGCACAAACTGATACTCTGATGTATACTTTTGTTGTGATCCACTAAGCATCCTTCGCTTTCATATGATGCTTTAGATTACAAAAATATGCAATATTCATCATTGAGAAATGTTCCTTTTGCATGCAAATGGGATAAGGAAAATAATGTACTAAGTTGTTGGCTGGATGGTGATGTAAAATGCAATCAAGACTTGAGCTAGAATGACCTCAAAGGGTACAAAGGCGATGACTGTAATAGCTGAGAAAAAAGTATAAGAAATTCTAAAAGTGCAGATTTTTTTATTTTTGGTTAAATGAGGAGAAGCTGGACCATTGGTGAGGTTGCTCTAACATGCTTTCCCATGGCTTAGGATGCTAAAATAATGCTGAAATGTGAAAAATAGCTACTAGAAGAAGTTGAGACAATGGCTAGCGTTATGAAAATTCAGCTAGCTGATCAAATGGAAGGCCCAATCGTATTCCCTGTACTCCAATCTTATATACAAGAGCCAAAATGCTTTCGAACCCGCAATAAGGGCGGACATATGAGAAAAGGATACAAAGACAACTAGGAGGTAGTCAAATAGCAAATATGTTCATCAAGGGAAATAAGTGTAGGGGATGAATGAAGAATGCACCACTAAGGAAATTGTGACGGAAACAAGACACCACAATCAATTCCTCAAACCTTGAGGATTTCAACATCTAGGCTTACAACATCCATCCCAACTAAGCTTGGATTGACAAGTGATGTTAGCAACTACGACCCATGATAGTTGGCCATATGATTTAATACAATGGAGGTAGCCACACCATGGATTTTCTCCGTTTCTCGGGACCTATCAAATTAAACAACCACTTTTAGGATTTGGTACTTCATGAAAACGCAGCAACAAGAATACTATATACGAGGGTATAAATGAAGAAGGTGCCACAAAGAAAATTTTAAAGAACCGGACACCTCAATTCATTCCTCAAACCTGGAAACTTTCAACATCTAGATTTACGACACCAATCACAACTACGCTTGGATTGACAAGCAATGTTAGTAAGTGTGACTGAATAATTTAATATAAATGTGTTGCGTATCTCCCCACAGGTTTGCTTAATTCCTCATGACCCATCAAATCCAACATCTTTGAGGATTGGGAGATTTCATGATTAGGTGGGAAGCACAAATAGGGCCTCCTAACCTAGTCTACCAAAGTGTACTACACCCCAAAGTGGACCTTTGATGATTAATGAGGCCAGCTATGTGGTTTGAGTTTTAAATTAAAATAAGGTGTGTGCCAATGCAAGATATTTGGTATTGAATTGTCCTCCTCCATATGGATTCGAAGGCATAATGCAGAAATATCGGTTCTCCTCTATATGCATTTGAATGACTAAGGGGGATGAAATATGTCAGCACATGACAACTTACACTTAGGAGAGAAAATTATCCTGCGACAAATGCTTAGATACCCCTAGACTTGCACCTTATCATGAAATCCAATCTTGGATCCAACCTAAGTGTACCTCAAGAATGACAAAAGGGAATATGGAGACTAAGTTGCCTAGGCCCTAGTCATTGGGTGAAAACCAAAATTGTCACAATCATGAAACAACTAATAATTGACTATAAGAAGAGAACAATTGTAGATACTTCAAGGACAACCAATAAATGTTGTTACAACTAAAAACAGTAAGTAGAAAATCTCAGCCATTTCGAGTATGACATAGAACAATTCTAGATACTTCAAGGATGACTTATAAATGTTGTTGCAACTAAAAACAGTAAGTAGAAAATCGCAGCCATTTTGAGTTTGACATGGTAAGCTTAACCATGGCCAAGGGTGTGCCAAAATTAGGTAGTTTCCAAGGTCTGGAAACTAAGAAGGCTGGGTAGTGAGAAACTGAGGTTGAAAGATGTTGAACAAAAGGTTGTCCGTAACAAGGCCAACAGGGGAAAAGGTAGGCAATTGGCAAAGGGCAATAAGTAGATAGGATATCCTAGGAAGGGATGCTAAAAGGATAATAAGTAATAGAGTGCTTGGCATTCTAAGAGGAGTCTAGCACAAGCAAGATAGGAAATAGGAAAAATGGTAGATAGGAAGACTAAGAGGGATTTTGCACAAGCTACATGAGCAATACAAAAAATAGGAAAATAGTAATTAAGCAATAACTGAGAGCAGGACAGCCCAAGCAAGGCTGACAGAAATTGAAAATGAAAATGTTGGCAAGACAAGTCAATGTATTGTGAAAAAGATGTTGGACTAGACAAAAAAGGGATCCACATGAAATCCCGTCAAAAAAATAAAAGCAAAAGGCATATCATAGCTCATAGTTGTCTCTGAATAGTATCATTTACTTCATCGATGGTGTCATGTTAGCTTTTATCTACACTTCAACAATAATTTATTAAGATTTTTTTGTCAAGGACTCGACGCATCAATCTCCCATATTCAATATTGGGGTGGGCCAATTTTGATCTATCTTGTTAGAAATGTGTCGTGGGTACCTACTCGCCACCTTAATACCTTTTGATTCGTCTTCTTAGACCTTCCTCTATGTTCCCTTACCCCCTCTAACTTGCTTATGTGTAGCCAATGTGCCTCATTGTTTTTAACTAGACTCTATCCTTCATCACAAACCATGGACGATGACATCAACTATAGGGAATTATGATCTAGGAATTCACACCACTAATAATAGCATTATTCTTAATCATTTCCAAAATAAGAATTTGACATTTCCTCTGCTTGCACTTACAAATCAAAATTTCTTAGAGTACGGTAAAGGAGCTTCACCAAAAGATGACAAGTTTGCAATAAAATGCCTTAAGAGATTCAATAAGAGGAGATTCGCTAGCAAGATATACCAAATCTACTTGGTCTTTCTTCTATCATTCATGCCTCCACCTACAACTATCTCTCACAAAGTGATCAAGCCAAGGGGGAGATTACTATGCCAACAAGTCAATTCAAAGTAAGTACCCCTTTGTCACATCACCATTTGCTTTGTGCATGGTCGGATTATGTATATTGACCTTTATCACTTTGTTATCTTTACTTTATTATCACAACCTTTTCCTATTACCATAGTCATAGACCTAATTACCACAACCTTGCTTATTACCTCCTAATGCTTATAATAGAGAGGTTCTCTAGCCTTCACTCTAATTAGAGGTTGCATGTGTAGACACCTATTTCTAGACCCATCGCAACCTTAGTTACAATCTAATTTAATTTTTGCATTACACAATAATAACCACTTTCTTATAGCCGCATTTGTATCACAGTCCTATCTAGAATGGTCTTCTACCTTTTACCGATTTCGAAGCTTGTGTATGCAGAGACCCATTACTAGGGTCCAATACACTCATGTGCACCCGATGTGAATTTTACCCAACCGTCGAATGACTTCTCTTCACTTTTTTAAAATATTAATTCCAGTCATTTTTCCTTGAATTCCAAATTTCTATTCCTTAGAATCCCTAGGGGCTATTATCCTAATCCTACAATGGAAATATTTGAACTAGAGAAATACAATGCCAAATGGTATGAATTCACCCAAGCCCCATTCAATAACAATATTAAATGCCAATATGGCCTCAACCACTTTCAATAAGAAAGCTAACATACCTCTCAATATGCACGACACTAGGTCCTCTATTAAATGCAATCAAGGAAAACAAATCAAACATGACGATAGCGACCAAGGAGAAGAATTTGATGACAACATTGAATTGACCCTTGAAATCCAATAATTCATGGAAAACACGCCTCAATAGAATGGAAAATCCCCTAAGGAAATCCAACTCATCATGACCTCCCCAAGCAACACTCCTCCCTTGAATAATCTTGGAGCAACCTATACCACAACTTCTATGATTTCACTTCTATTCCCTAAGTTCAAAACTTCATCAATCACGACATTGATGGTTGGTACTACAGCTAAAAGCCTACCCCCAACTCTATTAATACAAATTCTAGTCATGATCATACCTAAATGTTCATGCAAGTTTTGGACTGAATGGCCCAAATATAAACCACAACCAAAAATAGCTCTAATGCAAATGACCAATCAACCACAACAAGTTTGTTTCGGACTATCTAGTCTATGTCCCCCTAATAGGAAACCTATTGTGCAACCTTTTATTCAATACAAAATACACCAAGCATTCCAAAATGAACCTTCCACATCCTATATTGCCATATAGATATTGAGATTATCTCCCAAACTATAACCTACGTTTTCTCTGCCAACCATAGTATATACCTCAAAGCATTTAGAAACCCCTCCAAAGATTGAATTAGGACAAACACCTTTGCAACAAGTAAGTTACCAGCTAAAACCCTTACCAAAGATGCTTTAGAATAGTCAATGTAAATTATAAAACATGGTCAATGCTACCATCCAAGAATTCATATATAATGATCTACTCAAAGATAACGTAAGGTAAATTTGTAGGTCAATGAATCCACATACAACTTTATCAAACAATGGAAGACCTTAGCACATAAAGCCATACATAACATGAGCGAGTAAGAACTTTTCAAACTATTCATAATAGCCTTAGAACTGAAACTGTGATACAAAGTACAATCTTTCTAACCTGACTCTAGAAGCAGCATTTGAACCAGACAAACGAAAATATCGTCTCATGAGACCATTTGAAAATCACAAACAACAGAAGACATTTTGAGTCCTCAAAAAAAAAAAATCAACATACCACTAGTGATGCTATCTCTGATACTTTCAACCCTAGCCTTGACACCAAACACACCATCAATGCAGTCATTCCCAATGCACCTAAAAATACTACCCTCTCAGAACCCATAATAGGAAATCTATTTTATCTTAACCCCAAGCAATAAAAACCTCTCATCAACCTTCAAGGAAAGATGAAATCAAATATAAGTGACCAGTTCCCAACTTAGAGAATTAGATCATTAATTCTTTGAGATATAAATAATATATCTGCATTGAATTGTGTTTATCCTTCTTATTTCCATGGTTTCAGGTCAAGCCTCTAGAACCTTCTTCAAGCATGGTTAGATCTTAGATAAGAGATTGGATTGTTGTTTAATGAATATAAATATAAGAATTGAAAAGCACTCATGTAACTAGATATTGATTCGGCTCTTTAGGAATAAACAATAAACAAGTCGTATTGATTTTCTATAAGAATATGGTGTTTAGGGTGTTTTTCTTTGTTCGACCTTTTATTTAATCGACAGACTGTCAGGGACATCAGGACGTCCCCAAGACAATTGAGGGGCCTATTGATGTCCCAACTACCAAATGTAGGTGATTCCCTATACTCTTTTTTCTACATTGGTGGCTAGAGCTGTTTTAATCCCAATTCCCCATGCCCTAAATGGCCCAGCCATCCAGGACACCAATCTGTTCTAGGGGGTACATCCCCGTGAAACGTATAAAAATAGTATCTTTTCTAATCTAATATAGCATGGGGTGATTAATCATTGTATTGGAGAGGCTTTATCAAATTCATTGTTTCGTTGTAGTGGAGAGGATTTACCAAATTTATTGGTGTTTACATAGTATATCAGTGTCATTCCTACTTGCAGCAATTATACAATCGCCTGCATTTTATTAAGTTTTATAGGCTTGAGCCCATGATACTAATATCAAACTTTCTACCTTACCTATAAAAAGAAAGAAAAAAGTTTAAATGCTTTGCACTTATTATTTAACTGCTTTTACTTCAAAAGAAATTTATCCAATATCTGTAGTATAGTTGCCATGTCTCAAATTTTAACTATGAAAGAAAATCAACATAATAATGGATAAAGCACCCATGAAATCATGGAAAGCGCTCTATTTATTTGAAAGTATCAGTTTATCCAGTCAAATCTGTATGCTCTAAGATGAGTATATAAATAGAGAATTTTCAGAAGGCTACTTCAAGTAAATAGTGGCATAAATGAGGCAGAATTCAAGCACCTTGCACTCTTATACCACAATCTCTCTTCAACTAGAACAGGGTATAGTGAGGAATTACTAATAATAAATTTGGTTATAACCAACTAGAACTAAAGCATGGCCTAAACTAGCTGAACTGATTAACCTGTCAGAACTAAAGAACAATTAATCTAGCTTCTATATCAAAATAGCACCTGATACCAATAAATATGAATGTGCAAATAATTCTATTTTAACCACCTCTTTCAATGCAGGAATTAGTAACATGGATAATGCGGGAGATGACGCAGCAGCAGCAGACCGAGCACCATCCTCATCCTCACTCACTCGCCTTCCTGTAGATTTTGAAGTGCTTTTGGTACATCCCAAGGGTCCCGTGTATCCCTATCAAAGGACAAGATTTTTCACACAGTGATCAGTTGTATGCATCAAACAGAAATTTCACCTACAATATGTCATTCAGGCAAAAACATTTTCCTTAAAAAATGATTCCAACAAAGAATTACAAAAATGACTCCAAAAAGCGTATTAATGCGTCAAATAAATAACAGCAACATCTATATGTCATCGCATTTATTGGGTTAAACGGCAATACCGCATTGAATCTGTACTAGCTGATCTTTCTATAGATTTTGATTCATGTCCATCCATGTAGACCTTCGGTAAAGCATTCCTATCTTTGGGGTTCCTCTTTTCAGTCCAGCCTGCATTGCAGCTTTTGCCTGACAGAGGAGATTGAGTCAACATCTACTCATAGGTTCTAAATGTAACATTAAAACATACCATCATTCGGACACATCGGCAATTAAGAGCTTACTTCAGCAAGATTAGTGGCACTGTCTTCACAAGAAATAGCTGAAGCCTTTTCCCGATGTCCCAGTCTAGATCTTGGAGTTTGAACAGCAGTTTCTGACTCATCGATCTTATTCCGCAGGACAATTGTACCACTAGTGGACACATCTTCACTAGATGTACCTCTGCTGCTAAACTGCAGAACCTAAATTATATCAAATAAAGAAGGGGAACACATAGTGCCAAAGCTTCTTTATGACTGTATAACACTATGCTAGATAAGGAGCTTACCTGAGAAGAACTGTGATCAGTAAAACCTGAGGTGGTTCGTCCCTCTCTTGGAGAACGGACAGCCACCATAGTCCCAGAACTGCTAATGGATATTTTCCCTGCACATAAACATATTCAGATGTTAAAACGGGTAATGTACGTGCCTATTAGTATTACTAACACTCGGAAGAACACAAATACACCAAAGAGTTATAAGATGTCTTACATCTTCTAAAGAGAAAATCTCCCTTCCCTCTTCTGGAATTCCAGGGAACTTTCTGCATGATCAATAGTTAGAGATGTTCCTCGTGATGCATTAGAAGAACTAGAGTGAGTATTCCACTCATTTTCTCTACCTACTGAACCCTTTGCAACAATTTGATTAAAGATACCATCTGACTTTCTCTCTATTTCCAACAAGATGTGGAGGTTTTACTGCACTGCGAACAGTCCCTGTACCCTGAGTAACTGCTGTACCAAAATCCCAACTAGCATTTCTTGCACTCTTTCCGTGACTACAAAAGAATGAAATACGAGGTTAGCATGTCTGAACCTCAGGTGTTTCACAACAAAATAGTTATCAGGCAGGATTAGCTGACACACCTGATAAGTGGAGACTCGTCGTCTCTTATCCCTTTGGGAACCCTCACTTTTTCAGTAGAGTCATCCATAAATGTTTGGTCAAGCTTCTGTATGTCTTTACTTTTTCTAACTTGAACCTTTGGGCGCTCTCTAGGAACTCCATTAAGTGCATGTCAGATTCAGTAATTAAAAGCAAACTATTTGAGGCTTGACACTGGCAAAAGTATTTAATTCTCAGCATGTCTTAAAATTCAGAACATATCGTAATTGCCATTTTTATTTTTAACCAAAACATTACCTAGTGCACAAAAAAATCCTAACAATAAATGAAGATATAATTCATCTTCCTTTTGCAGAATACATAACAGAGGTTCTGACAATCCTTTCTAATTCAAATTCCAACTAGCATACATACCTTATTCTTTCAAGAAGCCTTGGGCTTTTCCTAGCATTCTTGATGAGACGAAGTTTTAGTAGATCTTTTGCACTGGGTCTCTGTTTCATGAAAAAACAAAAATAAACATCACATTGAAAAAGTAAAACCAACATTGAAAACTTCTGTATAGAAAGTAAAAACTAAAGGTAAAGGTGATTTTTAAAGTCAGAGCCTAGCTAACACGCCAATTTGGCATATGAGGCCCACCTTGAGGGAACAAGGTGATTTTTTCACATTACCTTATATATTGTTCAGATCTTGTAATACATGGGTTTCAATCTTGTGACCTAACTCTGGAGTAAATCGAACCTTTCCAATCAACTTAAACCATGAGTACACTAGAAAAATAACTCTACATGATTTATAATTAGAACTTATTCAAAATAGGCTTGCATCTTTTGGAATTCGTTTAAGATTTACCAAAAGGTATCTAAGGTTGAGCACCCATATTCCAGCCGTACACTATGGTATTCTAGCATGCGAACTGAGAAGCTAATACATTCCTTGAATGCATATATACATTTATACAAAGAAGAATTATCAAACATAATACCTTCACTTTGGGAAGGAACCGCACAAACATTCAACAAAAACAGTTT
Source organism: Taxus wallichiana var. yunnanensis (assembly GCA_018340775.1). Classification (NCBI taxonomy): domain Eukaryota; kingdom Viridiplantae; phylum Streptophyta; class Pinopsida; order Cupressales; family Taxaceae; genus Taxus; species Taxus wallichiana. Next base: position 297,854,639 of record CM031242.1, read on the forward strand.
CATTTATTCAACAACATAGTTTACTTAAAGGTAGAGAGAATTTATGCGAATAGCATAAGTAGACCAAACAGTACTTGTATTCCGTATATAGCCTTGTATTAGAATATAGCTTATAAGGATTGGCTTTTATTATTAAGTCACTATTAGCTGTGCATTAACTAATGTTCAGTTGTAACCACCTCAAACATTTTGCAGCTATCTCTTGCATAATAAAATGACGGACACTATAGTGTCCTCCCACTTCTGCTTAGCTAACTCCGTTATGGGCACTCTTGTCTAATGTTGTATTGCCCCAAACCTTTTGTGCAAAGTCATTGGAGTGTTGACCCATTTCTTGCAAAGTGATGGGGATTTCCACTCCACAAAAGGGGGGTTGGTGTGTTTGTCGCAAGCTAACTAATTTAAATTCCTTCCCACTCAACAAAGATAAAGAATTTGAAAGATGCAAGGATGACATTCTACAATAGTCGTATAAGGGTGGTCACCGAGTAATGAACAAGGTTTTCGTCACTCATTTACCGGACATGTAAACTTATCACCATGAATTAGTCGACATTTCAATTACCATCTTCCATGTATTATGTGTCATTCCTGTGATCATCCCTGTGATCATCCCCCTTTATCGAGAACACAAAATAATTATTATAAAAAAAATAAAAAATAAAAACAACTCAAATAATAAGGGCAAAAGTAAATAATAAAATGAAAAGGAAATTTTAAAATAATAATAATAACACTTAAAGCAAGGACATGCAATAGTAATCAATAATAAAAAAAAGGAGTTTGTAGGTCAGTAGGTGAGCAGGTGAGTAGATGGAAGGAGGCGGCGTGTTGGGAGGTGAAGGCATGTGTCAGGTTATGGCGGCCTGCAGCAGGCATGGGTCTCTTCACATGACAGTTGGACCATTTCTCCATATCCAACAAAAAAGTCTCCAATCTGACCAGTTCACTTTCGCTAGCATACTACCATCCTGTGCAAAAAAAAATGGAGTTTCCAAACAAGGTGTGGACAGCAAATGGATGAAACGACTGCCGGAGAGGCTTACATGCAATTGTGGGTGCTTTGTTGGGAACATAAACTGTTTTACAAAAAGGCATGTAAGATGAAAAAATGTGGTTTCATGGAATGTCAGGGCTGCAGGATATATACAAAATGGATTTGTTAAAAGGCGTAGAAAAATTCCGTGCAAACATTGTTGGCAGGTGTAAGCCGGACTCCACAACCGTTGTCAGCATCCACCCTGCCTATGCCAAGAATAAGAGCTTTGATCAGGGTATATGCATCCACCAGAAGGATGGATGGGTGTGTAGAAACAGGAATGTGTAGCACCTCCTATTGCTGTGAGATTTAGTGGTGGTTGAGATTGATAGCGGTTGGCATTGCCATTGGTTGTTTTGTTGCAGCAAATGTGGACACACAGACAAAGCATGCCAATGGTTTGACAAAACACCTCAAGAGAATGTGGTCACGTGGGCAGCAATGATTGCAAGGTGTACACAAAAGGGTGCTTTTAATTGAGCTTTAAATCTTGTACAAGAAAGCCTCTGATTTATGGAATGCCACGGATGGCATGGTGGTGGGATATACACAAAACAGGTTTATTGAAAAGGCTCTAAAAATTTCAAGCAAATTCCATTAGCAGGTTTAAAACAGACTCCACAACTGTTGCCCGCATCCTTCCTCCCCTGCCCGCGTCATGTTTGGGAGCTTGTCAGAAGTAGTACTTGCAGGTGCTTTGTTATATCTGTATGCAAAATGTGGGCGCATACAAAAGGGACATGGACTGTTTGACAATGCCAAATAAATGTGATTTCATGGAGTGCATTGGCAGGCCCAAAGCCAAATCCCGCAACCTTTTTCTAGCATTTTTCCTTTGGTTGCGCCAAAATAGAGCTTGAAACAGGGTTGTGAGAAGCTCTATTGTCATCTATTGTAGTCGCAAATGCCCTCATAGGTATGTATGCAAATGTGGAAGAATTCGAAAGGAGCAATAAAATGGTGCAGAAGTGGTGAATGCATCCATGGACAACGAGAACAAGTCTTTGGGATTGTGTTACAACTCCACTGAAAGATTTAATTGGTGCTCTTCACCTCACCAAAGGATTGCATTGCTCAAAGACTCATTGGGCATGGAAGATCCTTGTGCGCACCTTCCCATGCAACTGGAGTCTCCTTGTACCAGACATGGTTTTCTCACCTTGAACTTGCATAATTTTTGTATTGGTAGTTTCCCTTTTTCTATGATATCGTATTTCTAATAAAACTAAGGACAAGTGCACAGTTTAATTAAATAAATCATAGTTTCAAACCACAAAAAGGGGTTCTTACCTACGCAACTGACTAATTATTTGACCATCAACCGTACTCACAACCATGACCTAATACGTTGTAAAACCAAGGTATCAAAACTAGATGTCCATGCCCGCTTGAATTGGCGAGATTGAGATAAGTTATCAACTAAACGAACTTTTTGTTTACCTTGCAAGTTAATAAAATGCGATTTTCTATGACTCGTAAAACACCTCTCCGAACCCGAAATGGGATAGTCAAGTTTTGGTTGTGTTCCTTGTCATGCGAGGGGTCATATCAAACCCTACAACGCCTTGAATGACCGTTTGTGCACTCTTCGTCACCCCTCTAGGAGCCATGTTAACCTTGTTTGTGGCTTTGGGAAGCTACTAAAAATCAAAAGTTGGGTTTGGTTTTGGCTTTCCGTTTTGGCCCTGATTGAAGAAATGGATATCGGCCTCTGTAAACCTCTAGTATTTATCCATGACAATTGCTTTGCAACCCTTAGTTATGAGAAAACACCTCTCTAGTTAGTTTTGCAAGGGGGTTTTGTAGGCCTTTGGTCACTGGTTGACCAGGTCAAACTAGCCCAATTACGACCGGTGGCTCCAGAAATGTAGTCGTAATTTGTACCATGTTCGCCAGTTCTAAGTTCTATCAACTCCTGTGAATTCTCTATATATAGGAGAGCGTACAGGATTTGTCTCGTGGTGCGTCTACTCATCGAAATCAGTTTTCAAACACAGCTTCTTAGCCCTCGGGCTAAATTTGGTCATTTTGCAAACTAGTAGGTAAATGTGAAAGAATGTCGTGGGGCCCTCCCAAGTCAAATAACTGACGAGAAAACTTGTAGACACTTATAAATGACTGTATGGAACTCTCTTTTGTGGCTTGTTTTGAGAAATTTGGTTGTTGGGAAAATGGTGTTTTTCTCTCTCTCCTCTCTTCTCTCTCTCTCTCCCTCTCTTCCTCTCTCCTCTAGTTAGGAAATGAAATGAATGTATATCTAACTCTCTCTTGTGTGTTAAGTATTAAAATATTATGAATGGAAAACTATGAAAATTTGAATTTTGCTAGGTTTTGGGCAGATGTCATGCCAACAGTTTGTGTTGACCATGTGTTGGTGGCAGGTACCACGATAAAGGCAAAGTTAAGTGTTGTTGGTGTTTGCATAATAACACGTGATTTTGAAAACATTGTATTTGTATATGATATATCAGTGTTATTGCTATGAATATAATTTTTGTTCTTTGTTTTCCATGATGAATACGACATTGTTAGCCTATTGGGAAAGTGTGTTATTTTTGTACTTGGTTGCTCTTTTAAAGATGCACAACGAAGCGAACAATGCGAAGGAGAGGCAAGCAGATGCTGATAAAACACGAGCTAAGGCGGGAATAGCCATAAAACAAGATTTTATTACTTCCAAATAATGCACAATCGATTACAATGATGAAAGAGGCAAGTATCCACATGCAAAGAGTCAAATCGAAGGCTTACTGACTCAAAATGCAAAAGAACAATGCTATGAACAATGCCCTTAGCAAACCAAAAGGGTCCAACATTTTGATGAGCAATGCTCTACTATTTATAGAAGAGGAAGGAGATAAGTGGAGGAAAAGAAGAGGGAAACTCGGATTCAAACTTCCAACCACCAACAACGAACAATGAATTCCTACAAATGCCAACAGGGCTGTCAAATGCGCCTCCCCATGTCTATTTTTCTTGTAGAAGAAGAAAGGAGACCAAATTGGATCAAATCTGGGTGGTTGGGTTGACTAGATGTGTGCATTAATGGCGTGACTAACGTTTACCTATTTTCCGCCAACCAAATCCCACCAAAATCTAATTTTGAATAGCCCAACATGTAGCCCACGTCAACAACCTTCCTACAAGACCAAGAGCGCATGAATCTGATCTCTGTAGCAGAAGTTATGGCGATTTGAAGTTTTGTAGTGCAAACTAAAGACGCAATGACACATGACGCGCTCTGATTGGCTGAGGGATTGATTGACTATTCATTTGTTCGGTCTTTTACGCCATGTATCGGATGCTCATTTGATGTGATGATTTGGCGTGTAGTGGCATGTTACGATAAGTTGTGTTGTGCACTCCAACTTGACAAGTTCCACATGGCACACAATGACTAGCGCATAGGGTTGCACTTCCGCATGCGCGAGAGCAAGAGGCGCGAGAGGGAAGAATGCAAAGGTTTGCAAACGCGTGCAAGAGAGTTACGCACGAAGTGGAAGAAAGGTGCATATCTGCAAAAGTACACAAGTATGCAAGCAGGGGCGCACTCATTCGTTTAAAAGAAGCGCGCGGCGACGAGGAAGCGCGCGAAAGAAAACACAAGAGCGCAGAGGGCGAGCACAAGACAAGGATGTGCGGGAGCAATTACGCAAGGAAGTGCGTGAGGCGGAAAATGGGAGAGGAATGAGTGCGAGTGTAGAAGTGTAAGAGACTCGGGAAGAGGGGGCATGCGTGGGAAAAGCATGCTGGGGACTTGGCCAAAATGGGTGGTAAGTCAAGAACGCGTGCGAAGACTACGCAAAATAGTTGGAAGGAAAGCGGGTGCGCGAGGATTTGTGCGCAAGGAAAATGAAAGGAGATAGACGAATATAGAGGGAAGCGGGAGCGCACGAAGCATCCAGAAAGGAGGTGAAGGAAAGAGGAAGTGCAAAAAGCAAGAAGGGCGGGTGTGTAAGGATGTGCACACGAAGAACTGCGATTATGTAAAAGTGCCAAGGTATAAAACTAAGAGCGCGCTCAACTCGAAAACTTGAACTCGAAGCGAGAATAAAGCTGCAAGTTGTCAAAATAACTAGGGGAGATATTTTGGACAACAATACTTCAAACATAATATGGAGATCACACAACACTCCTTTATTTAAAGCTGAAAAATGATTCTTTTCCCCAAGTTAAGGCTAATTGTTATGATGGAAAGAAAATCTTCCTAAACAAAGTAACCTTGACTACACATTCATCACAATGTGAATTACATAAAGACAACACAATATTTTAATTACCAAAATCTAATTTTTTATTAAAAAGTCAAAATAATATTAATAACAAAAGATAATTTTATGTCTGGACCATAATCTACAAGGCAAGAGCCTCATAGGATTGGTAAGTGTCGTGCCCACTTATTTCTCTTTTTCATTTTTAGTTGTACCGACTCATTGTATCATGATATTATGTTGTCAGAGATATTGTTACTATGTTATACCATTTTGATGTTGATATTGCTATATGGTATGGTTATTTACTAGCACTAGGATGCTAACTCTTTCTCGGACAGGTTATCGATGGGGCATATGAGGCCAATATTTATTGATCATTCATGTGTATTGAGATGATGTCATGACTGGATTTGATTATGATATCTTGTTGTCTATTGGATTCATCGTGGATATATTGTCGTAAACGTTTTTGTTACCTTGGATGATTGATTATACTATGATGTACTTGCTTTAGCTAGTTGTGATTGTGTATAGATGATCATTGTGATGCATATATATGCCATCGTATTTTTGATTATTGGTGTTGGACAAAGGTAAGATGTTTGCTTGAGTGTGCAGTGATGAGTTTTAGCCATGCGATAGACTTGGGACTCAGGATACATATTCTGACTAGCACGACAAGTCTTGAGAGGCCAAATTTCTCCCTTCCTTGATGATTGTGGTACTTTGTTCATCTTGGTTTTGAACTTTGGCTTCTATATGGACTTTCACCCCTATGTGCTTGTATTAGTCCATCTCTTAACCATGTGAATTGTTTTGTTATAGTTTCTAATTGTTTAAACTTAACCCTCTTGTTTTAATGGTTGATCTAGTTGCTTAATGCTAAGGGGTGTTTTTCTTAGGCTAGGGAGGGAGTGGGGCACCTAATATGCCACGTCTTTCCCAAACTCGGATATGCCATATAGAGGAGTATAATGCAAGCAAATGACTTTATTTATCTTGAAAAGAGGCCCTATCCCTATGGGTGGGTGGGCTCTTTTCAAGGTAAATGAAGCCTATTTGCCCATTTTGCCTCCTTTCACCCACCTCCTCATGATGGTTTTTAAAATTGGGTTATATTTTGGAATTTAGGAGATTATAATGAGTGCTTTGGTTTTAATTTTCCCTTTTCATTCTTTTGATTTTTGGAGTGCAATTTTGGAGGTTTGTGGTTGGATGAATCTTTGGTGGAGGGTGACACTTGTCACCCTCTCATTGACTTGTGTTGTGGCCTCTTTCTCTTTTTAATCCCTCATGTTGAAGGGAATGGGGTTCTTTGGCTAATTTTGTTTGTAGTGTTTTGGGAGAGCTTGGAAGCAAGAAGGAGACTTTGGTGGACAAGCTTGGGATTGGACTTTGTTTTGGATTGTAAGGTAGGATCTAGTTCTATTTTGATCCTTATATGTTTGTGAAATTGAATTCTTGCATGGTGTAAATGTTGTTTGAAAGAAATGAAATTGTTGTGTTTAAACTTGTGTTTTCTCTTACAACATCCACCCTTGAGGGGAGTGGATTTTGGAGTTTGTTTGGGAAGAGGGAGGAATCCCTTTCATCCTCACTTTCAATGTTTGTTGGTCAAGCTTGAGAGGTTCTTGTTACACCCCCTACATTTGGTTTGTAGTAGGGGTTGATTTCCATTTGGTTTGGAAATCACCCCTATCTTCATCCAAGGAAACTTGATGTTTGAAAATCCTTAATGTTTGAAAATCCTTAATGGAGAGGGTATGGAGTGATAAGGGGTGAAAAATGGAGAGATAAGGGGTGGAAATGCATGGAGAGATAAGTAGCTTTGTGGTGCTTTTTTTGGAAACTTTTGGTTATCATGTTGGGATATCTTCATCCCCTCTTCCCATGGAAAGAAGCTTGGAGCTTCTCAAAGTTATTTTTGCTTTTGTGCTTTGGCCTTGTGTAAGTTTTTGAAGCCTTAATTGTGTGAATGATTTCCTTCACCTTAGTGTTGGTTAGAGATATGTCTACCTCTTTCCCATGGGCTTGGGGGAGGCTAGCATGCTCTCTTTGTTCTCTTGGAGGCATGTAATGATGCCATTTGGTTGGGTGGTCAACCAAGCTGATTCTTATGGCTGTTTTGAGAGTTTCTTTGAGTCGATTGGAGCATGGAGAAAGCTAGATTTTGGAGCAATTTGCAAACTGTTCTTGTTGTTTGAGAGTTACATATTTTGACAAAATTTTGTCATGTTGTCTCCACTTTTGTGGAGGGCTTGTAAACTTGCATTTTAAGATTATTTCTTTTCTTTATGTTTCAGAATTGATTGTAAGAAATGGAACTTCAAATCTGTATTGTTGTGAAGTTGGAAACAGAACTTGAACCCTTGTGAAATACTTTCATTGGGCTATTTGGGGTTGTAAAACAGTTTGGTGTTATGAGAGAATCTTCATTTTGTTCAAATAATGCAAACTGCTGTAATAACTTCTAAATCTCTCTGAACTCTTCCTTCTTGAAAATGAAAATGAAAGAATTCAAATTAAGGAAAGAGAACCAATTTAGTATGATTCTAAAGTAATTCTGGAATGAATTAGTTTCCTTCATTCTCTTAACAGAATCAAAAATTGTTTTACTTAAGCATTCTTTGAAAAAGAGTTGAGAAAATTTGCATACTTGTGTTTTATGATCTCATAATGATGTTGTGTTAAGAAAATTTCTGGAAAGTGATTCACTTTTATTTTGTTTGTATCTTGTTCTCTCTCAGAAAAGAAATTGTTTCATTTCAAAAAAAAAGGGAAGTTGTGTAAATTTTGTTCTGATTTGAATAAGTCTTATTGTTTCATACTCAGATCCTTAATGTATTATTTTGCCAAATTGGTATTATAGACCATATAGATGTTTATACATTCCTTATATACAAATATTTTAAGACTTAACCTTATAGAAATATGAATTCTGCACTCATCCCAGAGATCAGAAAACTATATTGTATTGATCTTTGTATGTTAAAATAAACACTATCATATATATATATATATATATATATATTCTCATATTAAAAGAATCCATTGTTAACTTTCTTGTATTAGAATTTATATTTCTTAAGTCCCTGTAACTTGTTGAAATAAAACTGCTGTTAAAATAAAAATGATATCAGGAAAATTACACTTTTAAATCGGACCATTCTGTTATATATAATATATATTTTTTTTTGCAATTGTTTTCTTTTAAAAAAGTATATATAATAAACAAATGAATTGGTTGAGGGAGTACGTTTTGGGTTGAGGCAGGTGGAATGGTCGTCCCAACCTGTCCCTGCCCCCTTTCTGTGATGCCGGATTGTGGCACATGCCACAACCCCCTCACCCCCCTCTGTTTCCTTCAACCCGGCCACGGCTGAGCCATGGCCCTCCCCTCACTCCAACGCGGTTATTGCTTGGAAGCCGCAACCCCTCCCTTGTACAGTTTTGTCGGTTGGTCGGCGTGGCCGTAAGGCCTTTGTTTTTGTTGCTCACTCATTTGGGCTCCTCTCTAATTCAACCTTGTTTTTAAATCAAAATATATATATGTGTGTGTGTGTGTGTGTGTAGATTTATACACATAAACAAATCATTCATCCATAAACTCACTTAGAAGAACAGCTTTTATTAAAATGAACTCAGAAACCTACATGCAAACCCTTGCTTGAACAAAATAAAACAAAAGGAAATAATGGATCTATCATCCAAAAACAACCTGCAGACCAAACCCTAATGGGTTTTAAATGAATAGAGTAAATAATAATGAGATAATATCCTTGCTCCCACTAAATTGAGCTCCATGATAGCTTCTTCTTATTTCCTCCAGCCTATAACCAAACAAACAAAAAAATATGTAACCGAATGAAAAGAAGAGAATAAAATGTGAATGTAATGTTATAAAACCTATATGGAAAATTAGGGCATTTCTTGGTGCCCTAATATCCTATGTGGAGAGACCTTTTAATCCAAGGACTCTCCTTTATTCAATTTGAGCTTTAAGTTTTAAAGTTTTGACCATGTTTTAAATAATTAATATGAACCCTTAATCTTTGGTGATTTAATCTTTTATAAGGTATGGGTCTATTTAGGGAACTAAATTGGACCCATGACCGTCTTGGTAACTAGTGGGGTTCCCTTCGTCACTTTTATCGTTTTTGAATCGATTAATTACTCAAGATCAAAGAAAACAATTTTAAAGCCTCCGTCGCGATTATTTAATCGTTGTTAATTAAAATAATCGGTTAAACTTGCGTAAGTGCCTTAACACCAATTTTTCGCCTAATAATGCCATAATTGTGGTCGCATTGGTGCATTTTGACTATAACTTAAACATTTGTCTTATCCGCTCACGCGGTTTGGTGCCGCTTTGTCATAATTGTGACTTAGTTGCATGTGGGAGTTAGCGAATCAAAATGCATATCTTTATTACCATTATACTACTTAAAATAAAATTACCGTTATTATTATTATTTGGTTATAATTGGTTATCTTTTGGATGTTTTTTTGGACCTCGCGCGAACGGGCATGGCAAGTAAGCTCTATTGAAAGGAGGATATTTTGTTTACAATTGTAGTTTTATTTCAAATGTTTCTAATGGATAGAATACAATTGATAAAATGTTGGATCTCGATAATTCCATATTAATAATAACTATGACACAATGAAGCTTATCACGCATACACTCAAAAAAGTTTTTCCAATTAAGGAGGAGAAGAGTAAAAGCCGAAACCGATAGATTTTACGAAGATCACAATTCCACCCTTATAGTAAGAAATGCTTAGAGGTGCTTGTGTGCTTTGTGGGTTCCCTTTACATATGATTATTCACCAATGTACATGAGGAAAATAGTCTTTGTGGTGGTGACTTGAGTACTAAAAACACTTCAAAGTGTAAGTGAAAACCACACAACTAAAATATATAAATAAACAACACTATGAAAAACCCCGCATTGGTTGCAATCATATTCTTTTGCAACAAAGAAAAAATATCTCACATTCAAAAATTTATCCTCTAAACCATCAACTAAGTCATTACAGTCCATGCAAAGGTGTTGGATCTATAAGCATAAAGAAAAATAGAGCAAGAAGAATAAAGATGCAAAAACTGCACTTCTTCGAATACCCATGCACAGAGTTATATTTATCATTAGGAGAAGTAGTTATAGTTTCTTCAGTTACAACTGATTTACAACCTCCTAACTGATTAGAACCGCATGGGTTCATTATATATTCAACACCCCCCTTAATGACAAACCTTGAAACAACACCAAGTTTATCTCTAAACTTGACAAACAACAAAGGACCAAGAGGTTTAGTCATTACATCAGCAGGCTGATCTGCAGATGGACAAAAATGCAGAGAGATTTCACCAGAATCAACCAACTGGCGAATATAATGATGATGAATCTCAATATGTTTAGTGCGGGCATGATAAATAGGATTCTTCACCATCTTTAGAACACCTTGATTATCACAAAAGAGTGAAAGAGGTGTTGTAGCAGCCTGGGGAAACTGAAAGTCAGTCAGAATCCGACGAAGCCATATTGCTTCGCAACTGGCACTAACAACAACCTTGTATTCTGCTTCCGTAGAAGAGATGGCAACAGTAGGCTGAAGTTTACTTTGCCAAGAAACAACTCCTGAACCAAAAGAGAAGATATATCTGTGGTAGATCGTCGAGTATCTACAGATCCTCCCCAATCAGAGTCAGTATAGCCAATCAACCTGAAATCTGCAACTCTCTGATATAGAATGCCAAAGTCAAGAGTTCCTTTGACATATCGTAGAACTCGTTTTGCTGCTCCCCAGTGAATGAGTTTCGGTTTAGATAAAAACCGAGAGAGATAACTGACAACAAAACATAGATCCGGTCGTGTAGTTGTTAGATAGATCAAACTACCCACCAACTGTCTGTATAATGATTCATCGACCGGTGGTGAATCATCATGGGCTGAGAGTTTCAACCCTACCTCCATAGGTGTAGAAGAAGAATTACAATCATACATTTGAAATTTTTGTAGCAGGTTAGTGGCATACTTAACTTGAGATATGAAAATCAAGTGATCAAGTTGCCAGAATTCTACACCAAGAAAATAGTGAAGGAGGCCTAAATCAGTCATGTCAAAAGCAAAGCACATAAATCTGATTTTACCTTATGAATTGCAGCATCTCCACTGCCGGTGATGGCAAGGTCATCAACATATACAATAAGAATCACAATGTCATCATCATTGCTTTTGACATAGAGATTCGGATCAGAATGACTCCGTGTGAAACCTGAATCTCTGAGATGTTTATCTATTTTTATGTACCAGGCTCGAGGAGCCTGCTTAAGTCCATACAAGGACTTAATCAATCTGCATACCAGATGCTCACTACCACGAGCCCGAAAACCCTCAGGTTGTGTCATATACACCTCTTCCTCCAAATCCCCATTCAGGAAAGCACTTTTGACATCCATCTGATATACTTTCCAACCAAACTGAGCTGCAAAAGAAAGAAGTCGAAAAGTGACCATCTTTACAGTAGGAGCAAATGTTTCTTCATAATCTATCCCCTCCTGTTGCGAAAAACCTTTCGCAACAAGTCGAGCCTTGTACTTATCCAAAGTACCATCTGCTTTGCACTTGATTTTATACACCCATTTACAACCAATGGTGTGTTCCCCTGGAGGTAATGGCACCAACTTCCAGGTATTATTCTTAATCAAGGCATCATACTCTAGTTGCATGGCAGTTTCCCATTCCGGTATGCCTCGTGCTTCAGAGTATTTCGTGGCTCATGAATATGAAGAAGATCAGAAGCAAGAGCAAATTGAGCGTGCTCAGAATAATCAATTTGCTTACCAGTTCGTCGAGACCTTCCATCTAAGAGAGGAGACAATTCGTCTTTCCTCAAATCCTGAATAGTGGAGTAAAACCACTTAGGCCTCCGCTGAACTGAAGATGTGGTGGCTGGTGTTTCTGGAAGAGAAGCCAATGGAAGTTCGGAGGAGAAACCAACACAAGTTGATTTCCTGGTGACTCAACAATCTCAGTGGAAGATTGACCAGACTGTCCTGGAGTCTGTGGAGGAGTATGAGAAGAACCGGATTCATGATCAGGCAAGGAAAGAGTACCAAACTCTTTTATGACACCTTGCTGATCGCTGCCCCTTGGCTGGTCCCCTTGCTGATTACAACCAAAGAAAGACTCTGTTTCTTTTACATCAACATCTCGACTAATAATGATCTTATTAGTGGAAGTATCAATCAACCTATAGGCTTTAGATTGATCACTATAACCAACAAAAAAATATCTAGAACATTTGGAATCTAATTTACTCCTTTTATTTTCAGGAACCAAAGTATAAGCAGCTGAACCAAAAACACGAAATGCTGATACCTCTGGTTTGATGGTGGACCAAGCTTCCTCCGGTGTGATGTCCTGCAAAGCTTTGCAAGGACTCCGATTGAGTATATAAACAAGCTGTGTTAACAGCTTCTCCCCAATATTTATAGGGTACTCCTCGACTGTGCATCATGCATCGAGTCATCTCCATGATGGTTTTGTTCCTCCGTTCTACCACCCCATTTTGCTGCGGGGTATAAGGGGCGTCAACTGGCGTTGAATCCCTTCTTTACTGCAGAAATCTGCAAATTGTTTAGAGGTAAACTCACCCCCATTATCGGATCTCAAAGTCTTGATCCGCCGGCTGGTTTGATTCTCCACCAAGGCCTTGAACTTGACAAAAGAAGCAAAGCAATCAGACTTCTTTTTCAAAAGATAGACCCACATCTTCCGAGTATAATCATCCACCAGCAAGAGAAAATAACGTGCACCAAGGACTGTGGGAGTCTTCCACGATGGCTCACATAGATCTGCATGTACAAGATCCAAGAGCCCCTTTGCACGCCAAGCACCTTCAGAGGGAAAAGGCTTCCGCTTTTGTTTTCCTGCAAAACAACCAACACACATGTCCTGTTTCTCCTGAATAGGAGGCAAACCAACAACCATGTTGGCTCTATGAAGGCGGGCTAAATACTGAAGGTTGAGATGGCCATATCTTTCGTGCCATAAAACACTGGTATTGCCTTCCACAACTAAGGCATGCAAGTTGACCGTGGCGAGTCAACAAGTCTATATAGACCACCATGCCCAATCCCCAGAGCAACAACCTTATTTTGCTTGATGTCAGACACAATACATTGTTTACCAGAAAAGTTTACAGAGATATTGGGATTATCAGTTAGTTGACTGATAGATAACAAGTTCTTATTCATGTTAGGCACATATCTAACATTTTTTACAAGCAATTTGGTATTATTATTTAGCATAATACGAACATCCCCAATACCCTCTACAACATGTGATCTTCCATCTCCTAAAGTAACTGAATCAGAAGAACAAGAATTAAAATTGACATACCAGTCTTTTTGACATGTGAAATGCCGTGATGCTCCAGAATCAAAGAACCAACATCGAGTAGGACTGCCATTATCCGTGCAAGATGCCATGAGAGCATATTCTTCTTCTGACTCGTGTTCAACTGTAGCCACATGTGCCTGCCCCTTCTGCTTCTTCAGGGCATTGAGTCTTTTCCGACAGTCTTTCTTCACATGACCAAGTTTGTGACAATAGTAACATTTCACTTGATATTTAGGAGAGGAAGAGGATGTCTCAGCCTGTCGTTTATACTTTCCTTTAGATTGAGCAGCAAAAGTGCTCTCAGATTGTCCAGAAGTGGACTCTTGAACCTGTGTCTGTCTTCGTTCCTTTTGCAACAAGTAGGAACTCACCTTGTCAAACGTAAGAGTTTGACTCTCCGCCATTAAATGAAGTGCCTCCACAAATGACTCATACGAAGAAGGCAAGCTATTTAGAACCAAAGCCACCATATCATCATCGTCCACCTTTTTATTTATGGAAGACAACTGGTCTCGGAGATCTTTCATCCGAAGTAGGTGCTCAGATAGCGATCCACCTTGTAATTTTACGGAAAAGAGCATATTTTTCAGGTATAAAACCCGACTCTTTTCTGACGTCTGATATTTACCCTTCAGACTGGCCCATAATGTGCTTGCCATAGTGGCATTCCGCACTTCCGGTATCATATCATCCGATACCGACAACTTGAGAAGCAATAATGCTTCCTTATGACGTTTGTCATAATCCTCGAAGTTCGTTGTTGGTCGATTTTCATCACCCTTGATTATTTTATCACAATCACGAAATTCGCAACCATTAAAATCTTATGACTCCAAACATTGAAATTAGTGCCCGTTAATTTCTGAGTCAGGCAGAACAAGATTTGAAATATTTGCCATTTTACTATTCCAAAATAATGGAAATAATAAAAATTTTGCCCCACACTTAATAAAGTATCCTTTTCCAGCAAATAATATTAAATGAATTACTCCATCATATACGTGGTAGAAAGAAACAGCAATATACGTGGCAGATTAAGTTAAATGTTTGCAAATACGTGGGATAAAAACCTTTTCCTCTGCCCTAGCAACTGGCTTTCCATGATTTTCCGAAATGGATGTAAGGATCTCCACCAAAATTTTCACGATTCTGCCCTCGATTTCGATTTTCTGAAATGGATGTAAGGATCTCCACGTTTTTCACGATTCTGCCCTCAATTTTTGCTGGTGCTGCCCTCGTGAAGATAAACCCACGATTTTTGCTCCACGATTTTGCGACTATGTCTCCAGGACATCACACCTTTCTTTTGCCCCTGCGTCGACCGTACCTCTCGTCGACCTCTCACAAATGCTCTGATACCACTGTTGGATCTAGAAGCATAAAGAAAAATAGAGCAAGAAGATAGAGATGCAAAAACTGCACTGATTCGAATGACACAGGCAGGGTGTATTTATCATTAGGAGAAGTAGTTATAGTTTCTTCAGTTACAACTGATTTACAACCTCCTAACAGATTAGAACCACATGGGTTCATTATATATTCAACATGCAGCATTTACAGCAACATAACATAAAACACAAACTTATAATTGGTATGCTCTCTGGGATGCTTTAAAGCTTCTGAATCAGTCTTTTTGTTATTGCAAGACACAAAATTAGTATTTATCAAAAGCGTACTTATGATAATGTAATAACAGCTCATGTTTAGATGTGCATTGAGTGCAAGCAGTGTTGTCGCAACATTTATATGCATAAAAATCATGTCAGCCAACAGGGCTTGCAAACCAATTTCCATTGCTTAGTCACGGTTTTCTGACACCTTTCATCATGTCCACATTTGACTGGTTAGGAGGAGCCTGTTGAACCTGGGGCCCAATGGAAGGACCCACTCTTTCAGCTCCTTGATCACCACCTAGACCAAAGCCTTCACTTTGGAATGACAGATGCCTGGCAGGGGATTGGAAAGACTCTGTCACCTCATGCTCCTCATCCAGCTTCTGCTGAGCAGCCTCTCTAAACATTTATTTCTCAATGGTGTCTATGTGTGTTTTGTTGCTGAAATAAAATCACCAGATAGACAATACATTTTTCCATGCTAGAGATGGTCTTTTCTAAAACTGGGCTTTTGGATGCTATGTATTTCAATATTAGCATTAAGGATCTTTAGGGTTTTGTCAATAGTATGGAGTTCACTAACAAAGGCACTATATTTTTACTGTTTTCATGTCCACCATCGGCACAAACATTCCCTCCTAAAGGGTTTCCAACAAACTGGGTAGCAAAATAATGGTCAATAGTCCAGTGCACAAGGTTTACCTCATGGCGGATATTTTCAACAGCATTACTAGGTATAGAGGCACTGGCAGATAGAGAAGGCATTTTGAATGGGTTGTGTCGAGGAATTGTGGATTATTCAATACAAAGGACAAATTCCCAATATAATTCTGTGAATGAACACAAATATGAGCCCTTGCAGGCAGAGGGGTGAGATTTGTGTGCACAGCAGAAGCATTTTCATTCCCAGGAGGACCAGGGGTCAAATTTAAGGATGCAAAAGCACAAATCTAGTGTTGCCTGGTATGTATATCTCATTGTGCTGACTCAGAATACAACCTTGAGGCACCGTGATATTATCATCATCCAGGATGATGCGCTGTTTGTCTTTTTGCATCTGCTGGGCCAGTCTGGAAGGCTTGAGCTGTTGATTTACCACATATGGCTGCATTTTACCCTTTCATTTTCTTCTTTGTAAAACTTTTCAGTTTTTGACATTTTTCATTTCATAGCTAAAACAGCATTGCTGTTTATAGCTAAAGCAAGCAGTCAAGGGTTTCTTCATATATCAATTGTCCTGAATGCTTTAATTACAGGCACTCAATGATGCAAATTTGCCTGGACTGAGTTATGACGACCTTCTCCTGATCTCATACAAGATCTGATTGTTCGGTCGGGCCTAAGAACAGCTATTTAGATGGGGGAGTCATCCGACAACAATTAGAAGGCTAACTAGCACCCTACCTATATACCTATAGAAACGAGTGAGAGCATCCCTAGCTATATAGAGTAGATCGTCAGGTGGGTGCCCCATATCTATGAATTTCTATGATGATTCCTCTTCACTATCGCTTCAGGATTCTTCCTCCTCAACCCTCCTTTCACATCTTCTCTTTCAAACCTACCTTTGAACGTAACTTCTCTTTTCATGGTATCCTTGCATGGTTCTAGTCTATGGGGATTCCTTTGAGGTGTTCATGTCATCATCTTTTGTCTTCTTCTTTTCAAGTGTCTTGATTCTCATCTGCATGGAAACTTCAAAAGGTGTGTTCCCTAATACAAGCTTTGGTTTTTCCTTCTACTATGTTGGCTTTAACACATGCTTCACTTGATTGTGCATTATCTCAATTTTCCCAAATTTTTGGCATATACATCGTGGGGCCGAAGGTGTGGAGATGGAGCGACGGGTTGCACTAGGGTTTTGGATTGAAGAATCCGTGAAGGCTTGCGGTGTTCATGGTTTGTGCGGTGGGAGCTAGCGAAGAACCATAGCGTGGTGGCTCAGCTGGATTCTCTTTGCCATTGTCTGGCCGAGTACTGTTTGGATGGGTTGTTGCTTCGCTCTGGTCCGCTCGAGGTTGGTCTCGAAAAAGGGCTTTTTGAGGAAGCTTTTGGGCTCAGTGGTTATCTCCTCAGCCAGGATGTGAAGACTTTCTTATCTCTCTAGAGCAGTCCGGGTTATGTTACGTTTAAACCTTTTCCGGTCGAGGTTCTCGTGTCAACGTTCATCAATTTTTATTCGTGTTACCATCGGTCGCATGAAGAGTTGATTGAGGAGCCCTTTGTTGAGGTTTTGCAGGTGTCTGGTGTTTTTCCGGGGGTGGAGATTTCGGAGGTTGTGGTGGATACATTTTCTACCCTGCCTCACACCTTGCTGGTCTTATCTCGCTCCTGCGTCTTTTGGTGGCCCCACTTCGCCAGTTGGTTCTGTTGTGTGTAGCGACTTGGTTCTGATCAGCCGTGTTTCCAAGGATTGGTTGGCTCGGGGGCCTTTTCCCCCTCATCTTGCCCCGATCTGTTTTTTTCAACTGAGGATGGCGTCTCATTGGGGTGAAGGGAGAGGGCTCGGATGGCATGCTCATGGGAAATTTGTTTCATTCTTTATTTTCTTCTTATCCAGAGCTCGTCTGTTTGGTTCCCCAAGCATCGGGTTAGGAAGAAACCCTCAATTTTTAACGCTCCCCATTTGGTTCGGCCCTCCTCTGTTAGGGCGGGGTCTTCGCAGGATCTTCGGCTTTAGTGTTTGAGGCTTTTTGGCTCTGCAGGGCATGGGGTCCTCATTGCGTGTGTATGAGATGCTTCACTTTGGTGGAGGGGTCGTTCGGTGTTATTGGGTTGTTCGATTAGGGTGTTATGAATCCTCTATTTACGGTGGGCATTGGCGAGGTTTGTCCCTGGTTTTTTTTGTGTTTATGCGCGGTGCCGCTGGGTTCCTGTTTCTCGGCCTCTATCAGGCTATTGGCGCTGCCTTCTTCCCGGTTTGGTCCCTTGTTGGCTTGTTGGTTCTTGTTCGTCTCCTTTGCCTTTCTCACATGTTCCCCGTTCTGGGTGACTTGCTTGAGAGGCGTGATGTTCTTTTCTTTGGAGTTTCCCGTTCGGGGTAGCCCCCACATGGATGTCTCGGCTTTCATCTTTGGCGAGTCGTTGGTCGTTCTTGGGTTTCCTGCGTCGTTGGTTTTTATTGTCTTTTCTGGCTTTGTTTTGGGTCTCTTCGCTTATGTTTCTTTGTCCTTTCTGTTTGTATTAGTGGGGTCCTAACCCTCCGGTTCATAGCTCCGGTCAAAAGCGTTTATCAATCAAAAAAAAAAAAACACATGCTTCACTTCAATCTTGTCTCTTGGCACTTTTGCCTCTATTGGTTTTTCCAAATCCATTTTGTCAATCTTTGAAACTTCATTACCAAAAACTTCAGACTTCTCACCAAAATGAATACTCTACATTGAAAATCCTTATCGCCAATTTCTCCACTTCAACATTATTGCGTTGCACCCCCTTCAATCTGCCTAGTGTGTGATCCAAATATTTGGGTGATACTACAAATGGCATTACCATCCACTCTTTCCACTTGCTATCAACTCACTTGACTTTTGCCAGAGTCCAATGTGTCATAACGCAGAACTCTATGTGATCATAGTACTCTTGAGCCAATTCCATTGTTCCACAAAGAATCCTTTACTCGCCTCCAAATGCGCGACCCACATTTTGTACCATTCATACATCATTTCCTTGTATTTGAATTCATGGATATTGCACACCAATGCACCTCAAACCTAAACATGTGTCTCTTCTTGTGCACGCATCTCACACAAAAACTCTTTGGAATGCCAACTTCCTCCAACACCATCTACATTATGTACACCCCAAACCTGAATTTTCCTCCATGTTTGTGTACACTCTACACAACCCTAATAACTTCCTCCACCACATACTTGTCAAAATAAATCTTCACTTTGTCCTTAGCTACTTTATATGCGAAGGTGATTACTTCCTTCGACGCATAGACCAAACATACCGCCACGAGATAGCTTTGTAATGATCAAGAGCGCAACTAACATAGTTGGAAAATAATTGGTCTCATTGATTTATCGAGTATATCCCTCTTTTTCAATTGTTATCTCCTCAATGATTTAGGTCCTTTCGGATGTGGTTTCAAATGCTTCACGCACATCTACACCGGTATTTTCCAACCCGGTTGCCTGCTAACCTTAGATGCAGTTATCTCTACCATTCTTCCACCGAAATATAGTTTCTCTATGGGTTCCATACAATATCCATTTTGTAAAATCCTCGAGCTTGCCCAGATTTGGGCAGTTCTTCAATGCAATAACCCCAAGATACCTTTAAGATACTATTCTATAGTCATTGGTTACCCTTTTAAAGTTTTCACACAATGATCCTAGAATAGCATTCAAAGAAGCTTCTGATGGTCACTCTTGAGGTGATTAAAATCCTTGACGATAGACTTGTCCACTTTCATGAACAATTCCTCGACTTTTTACCTCTTCTTACTCGCCTTTGGTTTATCTTCTCTTGCCTTCTTGGTTTTCGAGGAGAAGGCTTCTCTTTTGCATGCACAATTTTCTTTCTTTTCCCCATCCATCAAGCTCTATAATCCATTCAACAATTTCTTCATAGCTCCAACCTCAAACCATGCTTTACTACTAGTTCTCCACCCATTCCGACCTTCGACTTCAATGGCTTCCTCTCGGTAAACCCTAGTTCACCAAACCTTCCTCGGATATAGGTAGCTCATTTCCTTGTTCGCAATAGCTCAAACCATGAATCATTGAGAATGCAAATAGGTTTTTTCATGCCACCCCCTTCCTTTTATGGCCATGGGTTCATTTAATTCTTCCACCTAATTCATTCCACTTGCGTAACCCCTGATTTCCACTTCATCTAATGATCACATGACATAATCCTCTATGCTCAAATACCGCTTTCTCATTTTTGAAATTTTCTTAATTTTTTCTTTATTCCATTTGTATTTTGTGCATTTGTGTCATTTCCTTTTCTTTTCCCTATTTCAATGTTTACCAAAACTTCCAACTAAGTTACCCATAAACGAAGACATTTGGCATGAAACCAATCACAGGCCCACTTGACTTGCCCAACTTGATTTACAAACCTGAATCAAAACCTCTCCGCAGATCCTTTCACTGTATCTCTCGTCGAATTTGTGCCATACACTTGTGCACAACCTTTGAATTCACGCAACAGTCGTCCATTTACACTTTCTCCATACACAAATCATGTGTCAAGTCCCTCGCACCTAATTGTGCTCAAACTTCAACATATACATACAGGCTTTTGATAATAATTTGTGCATCCAAAATCTCTTCTTGCATATGTACATAGATTAGAGTAAGAACTCTCTTATTTGCATTAAACAAAAATATAGAAAGCAAAAAAATTCATGAAACAAAATCTTAGAAAGCAGTAAATGTTTTTAATTTAGCAATTTCTAGTTGCCAACCTTATTATTCAGATTTTTGCATGACTACACCAGCACTTGGGTTTTGCAGTATTTTAGATTTCACCGGAGTTGTGTCAAATATAAAACAGACAAAATAGACATTAAGTGAATGGCAGCTTATTAACAACCAGATTGTCTTCTTAGGTGTTTAAACCCTCATTTTTAAAATGTTCTAAAGAGTTAAGTTCATTTCCCTTTCAAAAAAATTACCCCAATTTCTTTTAAAGTGATATTAGATGTTTTTATCAGAATTTTATTGATTTTCTAAAGATGGTTTTTTCCAAGTTACCTAAGATGGCATTTCTTTTGTGTTAAAGGATCAAACATGTGGTTTTGTGGTATTTTATCAATGAAAAATAATCAATTTGGAATCTGAATTGTTTTCCTCAATGGTCCCATGTTACCTATATACTCATAAATTTCTGCAAAATGACCTGAAAGTTAAAACCCTCTTGGGAACATGCTACATATTTTAGTAAAATTTCCTCCAAAATAGTGTGGAAGTTTTTCAAGCATTTAATATATTGGAAATTTTTAATACTATTCTGACATGCACAATTAAATTTGAATGCCAGTTGTCAGCCATATTATTTTCTAGACCGACACCTAAAATATGTGTGATATAAAATGTCAAACATCAAATTCCAAGACTAAGTGCAATGAATGTACCAACCCTCAAAAAGGTGAGGAAACTACAGTAACATTATTTATAAATTTGGTTGGAGAAAGGCTAACAGATATAAAGAAATGTAGGCTCATTACAGACCAACTCTAGCAATATATAAAACTATTTGCTGATTGTAAATCCAAAATAGGAAGTTTCACTTGGACAAAGCAGGAGTGGTAATTAAATAACTAATCTTAAACACATGTTTCTGTAAACATATCCAATGAAACAATTTCAAAAGACTTTCTGCATTAAATACCAGTAGAATATATCATCCAAGTTTGCCACAAAAGTCAAAGGGACTCCAAGATTACATACACCTACCTCAGTAGAATTCTTCTTGAGGCAGAGGGAAACAAACTCCTTCATAGGACGGGAAAAGTGGTCATCAAGCTGTATCATAGGAACAAAAAAGTATTATTGATTTTATCCACCCAACTCCACACTTAAAATTGAATGCTTGTTAAAATGTTTTGAGAGGATGCAATTTCCTCAGATACAAACACAAAAATATGTGCTAAACAAAAAGACCCAACAAGAAACAAATGTGGAAATACCTGCGGGGGTTATTTTTAGGAATAAGAAATAAAACTCTCATTGGATGAAGATCTGCAAATGGAGGCTCCCCTTAGCCATCTCAATAGTTGTAATACCTAAAGACCATATGTCTGCCTGTACCATGTCCGCAGACTAGCCAAAACTTAAATCCAGTTTTGAAAAGAGGCAACCGCAATATAATAACCCAGCAAATATAGCTTACTGGATGATATTGTTCATTTACCTTTTCATTGTATCCATCTGAATTCTGAATAACCTCTGGTGCCATCCAAAATGGAGTACCAACAAAAGTCTAGAGCAACTCCCGTAGAATTATACACAATAAAAAAGAAAACATAGTACATGGAAGTCAGGTCATTCACATAAATAGAAGAATCTAAATAGGAATAGACTAGTTTAGTTAAAATGGAAAAAAATGCACTATTCATATTCTACACCATAAAACAAGGTATATTACAGGCTATCATATTATAATGTAATGTTCCCTTCTCAATATTAATCCTATGAAGACCCTGTTACCCAAAATGTGCCCCCTGCTCATTTTCTGGCTAACTCCTTTCATCTTTCCTTCTCTTGTGCCTCAGACATAAAAATTTTCTTTTCAGGCACTCAAAATCTTCTAGAAATGGCACCATTGGATAGAGCTCTCTCTCAGCTTTCCAGAAAGGTAAAGTTTTCCTCCTAACTCCTCATATTTTTCAAGTTATGGCTCGGTGGAGTTTTTGTGGGAAATTTTCCCTTAAGAGGCCCGCAGGCCAATAGGAAGCCGCCACATGTCCCAGGAAGTGGCGGGGAAAAGAGAAGAACTTAGAAAATTTTCCAAGTTTTGGTCAAAATTTTCAAAGGTAAAATTTTTGCCCGCGGGCCCGCGGACGAATCAGTCAGCCGCCACGTGTCCAGGTAGGGCAAAAATTCAGAGCAAGCCCGCGAGGAAATTTTGGAGGGTCAAACCCGCACCCAATGGGGTTTTGACACGTGTCCAGGCCAAAAAATTTGAAGCGACCCGTGGAAAATTCAGGAGAGACAGGCCCGAGCCAATCACATCTCGCCACGTGTCTTCACCTCATCGGCCGTGGGAAATTTTGAAAAAATTTCCAAAGGCAAAAATGAAGTAAAATGGAGCAGGAAGGGCCCGCGACCAATTAAAACGTGCCACGTGGCACCTGAACCGGCGGGGCGCGGGGAATTTTTTGAAAATTTTCCAAATGACCAAAAAGGTAAAAAATTCAAATTTTTTGCCCGCCGATCCGATTTTGGCCTGTTTTTGCCCTAAATTTTCAAATCGCCATATCTTTCGATCCAGAGCTCGGATTTTCACGTTCTTTATATCAATGGAAAGCTGGTGAAATTCTCTACATGATTCCGGGGTCAATTTTGCATTTTGGTTCAGTTTGGAGAGAGAAAATCAAGAAACGTCTCTGGCACGTGGTAATGGCCAGAAATGACGTTTCAACAACCAGTTTTAATGCAAAATGGGTTGCATTCTTCTTCAGCATGGCCAAAAATGTCAAGGCATGGGTCTGTAAGGACGCCCATGCTGTTTTAATGCATCTTCATTCAATGGGGAATGGCTCCCACATTTTTTACACGTTTTCTCTCTCCTGGGCTTGACCCATGCATTGTAAAAGCCAGATTTGGCTCATTTTTTGAGGGTTGAACATTTTTTTGGATAGCAAGCTTCTTCTTTCACCTTCAACAAGTGATTTTTGCAAGTATCAGACCTTCTTCATGATTGTAACAGGTTTCTGCCTCTTTGATGTTGCAAATGCAAGGATTTTGACAGTGAAAATGACAGTGCAGACTCTGTGATCAATTTTCAGTCCTTTGTTTGTATTGTCTTGCTTCATTTCAGACCTCTAATTGCATCTTATCAACTGTGTATGATGTTTCATGTTGCATTTCATAAAATTGTGTCAATTTGCATGAACAAGAAGTGTTCACCACTCCTTTGGTGTATCACCTATTAGTTTACTTCCAACTTTTGCACTTTCTATCTCTGTCTCCTTGGAATTTAGAGTAGGATTAGGATTCAAACCTCTGCAATTGTGCAAATAACAGATCTGATCAGAGGAGTTTGAGGAACCAGCCTCTAATCTGGAGATTCCTCTCTCATTTTACAAGTCCCACACTTGGAGAGAGGTTTCAATGTTGTGCAATCACACTGGATGCCTGAAACATCAACTTAGAAACCTAATTTGCATCCAGGGGTGCTGCTGATTTGCAACAACAGACCCTTAGCCCAATTCTCTTCCCGGGGCTTAAGAGGTGTGAAAAGAAGAGAAAGGTGATGGTTTTTTTTTTTTTTTAAGTTGCTAAAGTCATGTCTTATGTTTATTTTAGAAAGCAACTTATAATAATGTCACTTAAAGTGATTAAGAGGAAAAAGGTAAAAGTCAATGAAGAAATAGAAGTGGCAAATCATAAAAAAATATTAAATACAAAGTGGGGCGACCCATATGGGTGTTTCCCTTGGGGTTTGTGACAGGAAAAAGGATAAATAGAGGTGTGGGGAGCCATGGGGAGGATCTTTTGCCAATCTATTTTCTCTCATTGCATGTTAAGTTATTTTGCTTGCATCAAATCTTCTAAGGACGAAAACCCTTAAGGAGAAGGAGCTTTGGGGATGAAAACCTCCAAGGTTTGAAGGTTGGGGAACAAAAACTCCTCAACTTTGTGAGGTGAATCCACCCGGGGTTTACCATTGGGCTACACTTCAGATTTGCAGTTTTTGGAAGGTTATAATTCAGATCTAGGGCACATTTTGGGGCTGTTTTCACTCTATCTCAGTTGAGCTTCAAAACAGATCTGAATTTGTGAGTTTGGGAGGTTTGGATCAGCCAAACCTTGATTATTTTCAAGTCATTTTGCAGCTGGAACAGATCTGGGCACTTTTAGGCCAAAAGCGACCACCTAGGAGACTGGTGCGACCCCTTTTGGAAGGGTTTTTCATTGTTGTTCAGTCTGCGGGTGGTTGGAGACTCTTTGGCATCAATAAAGACAATTTTAACATCATTTTCCAGCCCTCTATTGGTACAATTTTGATAATAATCACTGCTGTTAATTTCTACACTGTTTCAGCCCTTGATCTATTTTTGTAAATTCATACAAGTGTAGAAAAATTCAGATTTCTCTTGTAAGTTGTTCTTAGACCCCAAATCGCCATTTTTGGCCTTGTGGGTATCTTGGAAAGTGATTATTTGCATCAATAAAAGCTATTTTCAGTCTGTTGTTCATTATTGTGTGTATTGGCAGTTTGACATCAATTTTACAATTCAATTTTTGTGGAGTTTCCAGTTTTATTCAATTCAGATTTAAAAGGGAATATTACATATAATGATGGTTGCTAATATTCCTAGCTGTATTTCAACTGTTCAAATCACGGACACAACGACAAAAATAGGTCAATGTGTCTCAAAATTAAAGCTGCAGTGACAGAAAGTATTGATGGTTATGCTTGCCATGTTTCTTACATATGAGATGTCATCTACTAATTTTCTAATGATCATATATTATGCACAATGCTTATATCACCATGTTTAGTTTGCATGCTATATATGGTTTGCATCATGGATGCTTTGTTTATATGCTTTTACAGCTATCACTTTCTCTTTTGAGCTAAGTGATACGTGGCAGCATCCTTCATCTCAAAAGGGGGGCATATTGTGGCCTCTTCCAATAGTTGACAGAAATCATGTCCATGGTGCTGCACGGTAGATAGGGTGATGGTATTCACACAGGTCATATACAACTATTCAGTACAAATTACAGGGTTCATATCAGATTTGCATGCACTTGGGATGGTCCATCATTACACATTACAGTTATTATATCAGATTTACAGGGGCTAGGAACTGTCCATTATTACAGATTACAGGTTCACATATGACATTTATATATGGACTTGGGGGCAAGTTTATCTTACAGATTCAGATATATTTATGGAACTCACTCAGATCATATGACATTTACATGGATTTGGCACAAATTCATCTTACAAATTCAGTTACTCTTATGAAATTTACTCAGTTATATTAGCATGGATTATCTTCATGACCAATACGATGGTGACTCAGCTGCCCCAATACTAGACAGTGGCTTAGCTACCTAACGTTTGATGGTGACATAGCTATCTAACGCTTGATGGTGATATTGCTACCTAATGCTAGTTCTTACGCAATATGTGCACACACTCCTATACAAGCATGCAAGGGGCAATCAGCTGCAGTTGTTTCATGTTTTTAACATTTTATGGCATTTCCACATTTCCGTTTTCATATACTAATTTTATATGTCTCTCGAGTATTAATACACGTCTTTGACCAATGACATGTGATTTGTAGATTTCACATCTATGACATGGAGGCGCACTATTCGGTTTAAACACATCATACTCCTATGATATTTGATAAAGTAAATGCCAAGTATGTTTATGATATCATCATAAATAAAAATGCTAGATTATATTAATTAATAATATAACTTAATATTAATTTTAAAGTATTACTCTATAATAGATAGCATCCATAAAATACAAACGATAATTTATTATTCCTAACTCATGATGTTAATAATACAAAAATTATTAATTCGTTTTATTAATTAAAATAAAACTGTAGTAATTAATTCATTTAATAATTATAATATCCAAATATAGAATAATTATTATCATCTGTATAATCTAAAATATTAAAAATGATTATGTAAAAAAAAAACATTCGATTTTCGCTTTCTTTACACACTTACCTTTTTCATAAATTTCAGCTTCAACAACATTAGTTTTATTATCCCAGCTAAGCTTTTTCCCATGAGGGTTCACTCAGAATGGCATGACAGATCAATTGTGGTGTATATGCCACTCATTAATCGTGCTCTTCAGCAGTGCTTCATCCTATTTCCTCAGCATTTCTTCCCATTTTCTCTCATTATTGCCAACATTTGAGCCAATCTCTCTTTTATTTGACATAAATCCACAGTCTGCATAGGAATCTTCTGCAAGGAGGTTTCAAACCGGGTGGCACAACTCCCGCGCATCACGCCTTCTATGTCTAATACCACAAAATTCAAAGCAGATTTTAGGATGGTCAAGGCTTTGGTGTCTAGAAGGTTGATGCCTATGGCTTGCACATTGTGGCCACAAAAAGGGATTTTCATCAACAGTTTGGAGTGGCATTTGAGCACTAATTTGGCATGGATGGGTCTTTGTATTGTAATTGTATGACACAGGTACATCCCAGCCAGCTCGGATATGCCAAGGTATGCATGTACCCGGAATGGCGAGGATGTTCCCAGGCCAGACCGTATGTACTATGGCGTACCAGACCACAATGAATTCAAGGTATGCACTGTAAAAGGACCGGTTCCCCTATAACCAAGGACTTGGTAACTTATTTTGGAGTTTGGAGAATACACGTTCCTCTATACCCAAGAACTTCGTAACTTATTTATTTTGGGGTTTGGAGAATACGCGTATCTTCGAATGCCATTTGGGTTACATAACGCACCTACTAGATTTCAAAAACAATTCTTATATTTAGTGAAATGTCAACGAAGGCTTTACAAACATTGTTTGATATTTAATGCATTCACATAAAGAGGGAAGATTATCTTCGAGCATTGTCTCAATGTATGTGGTTATGTAGGCATTCAAGGTTATCATTAAATCAAAAAAATTGCAAATTGCTAGTACCACATGGAAAATTGTTGATTCATGTAGTATGTAAGACAAGTATGAAAAGAGACCCAAATAAAATTTAGGTAATCAATAGATGCAATCACCAAAGGATGTGGGGCATGTATGCTCTTTTCTTGGGCATATAGGCTATTATCAAAAGATTAATTAAGAGTTTTTTTCACCGATTGTATCCTTTTGACCTATGATGCCAGAAACACTGGGGGTCTCGTTCCCCTTAGAAACGTTTCCGAAACGTTTCAGGCAAAGGAAACGGGGGGAAACGGCAAAAGCGTTTCGAAACGGCACAGCGTTCGAAACATTTTTGCCGTTTCCTGCACTTTTTACTTTTAAAAACCGACTTTACTTTTTAAAAAATGAAAAAAATTGCATTAAATGAACCCTAACCCTAATACAACTACTTAGACTTTACTTTTCGGTGCTAGTGCTGTTCATGGAGATGATTATGAGGAAATCTAGATGATATATTTTAGAATCTAGATTATTATTATGTATATGTGAATCCTTGAAATTGTAACCATGTTGAATGATGACTCTTTAGAACTTAGAGGTTCAAATTTCAATGAATTCAAAATATTTTGAGTGCTTTATCAATTATCTCTTATGGTCTACAATTATAAAATGAGTACTATGCATATATATATATATATATATATATATATATATATATATATATGTATGTATGTATGTATATGTATGTATGTATGTATGTATATGTATGTATGGATGTATGTATGTATGTATGTATGTATGGATGTATGTATGTATGTATGGATGGATGGATGTATGGATGGATGGATGGATGTATGTATGTATGGATAGATGGATGGATGGATGTATGTATGGATGTATGTATGGATGGATGTATGTATGTATGTTGTACGGACGTTTCCGTTGATGTTTCGTATCCAAGGTTTTTTGAAAATTGCCGTTTCCGCGTTTCGTGCACTGCACCGTTTCCATTTCCGTTTCCGTTTCCTAAAGAACTTAGCTTTTGACTATATGCCATGCAAGGAACTCTAATTTGAATAGGAGATAAACAAAGATGATGCATTTGAAAACTCGAAATTATGCTTGTAAGGGCACCAATTCTAGTATTCCCAAACTAGAGCATCTAAGTTGTCAGGAAATAGAGAGGTCCGAAACATGGAAACGCCAGTTTTCCAAAAACCATTGGAAATGAAATGGCACAAAAACATCCATACAATAAATTGTTAAATATATATATATATAGAGAGAGAGAGAGATGCATAATACTCATTTTTAATCCATAAAAGGTAACACTTGAAAGTATAGTATTCACGAGCGTTCAAAACATTCAACATGCTTAAAATTTCAAAAGTTCAAAGTGTTGCATGGAGACTCCTCTCCTCTCTTGGAGAGTGGCACTCACCTCAAAGACTTGCATTTCAGTTTTTTTAATATAAATTTTATACTCTTGACCCTAGATATAATGAGATATCAAAGATAAATATCAATATAATTACCCATTCTCTTTTGTCAACATTTATTGTTTTTACTTTAAAAATTCATGATTTTCTTATCTTTTATAATATTGTTTTCTCCAAGAGTTTATTTATATATTTAGATAAATTTATAAAATTATATATTTTTTATTACCCTTCTCCTTTTTTCCTAAGAAATGGCATAACCATCCCTATCTCTTCATACCGATATCAGTATTTGTACCCGTCCTTTGATAACTATGCATGTTCTATCGGAGAAGTCAATGCTTCTCATGCCATACCATTACCACAATGAAGCCATGATTACACAAAATAATTTGTACAGTAAATCTCTGTATTACTGCCTCATGAACAATATACAATTGTAGATTCTCTCTCCATGCCTATAGGAGAATATAAAGGGAGTGCTTAATAAATAGGCCCAACAGTTTGTTTCATGCAACAATAACTTTGTTGCATGAAACCAACATTAGTTGTGAGGAATATTTGCACTCACCAAATAGTACGTGCAAACACAACTAATTAACAACTCCTAAATCAAGCTTAACTACTAGTGTGAACATGGTTGATAAAAAAATTGTTGTGTAAATGACCCAAACCACTAGCCAATGTGAACACCACCACTCCAACACCCTCCCTTAAGCGCAGAATAGGGAGTGAGAAAAGAGAAAAGAAAGAGACTAATGGATCCCGACAACTCGGCTTGATTAGGTACCCATGTACAAATACACTATGAAATCTAAATGTCCATATAGTAACAAGCCCATCTTGCTGGAATACATGGATGTCGAGTCGTTAAACAACCAGTCATATAGGAACCGGTACTCTATACAAGGCACAATTAGGAAAAACACTAATCAAAAGGACTAGCAAAAAGAGTTGCCATGGATGAAACATATCACCGCAAGGCACCCAAAAACCAATAATACAATAGCTAAAGTGGAGCGAGAACTTATGCCACAAGGCATCCCAAGAAGCATGACTCAAAGACTAACCACAATGCTGAAGTAGGTGCATTGGATGGAATGAATCCCATCAAACATAAGTGCACTCAATGGACTAAAGTCACAAAAGATATGATGAGAACATGTGGTCCGAAGCTACTAATGTCGACAGTGCTAGGGATGCCAAATTTAAAAACACCGCCAATTCAAAATCCATTGTTATTCTTGAAAGCCAAAGTTCTGCTAACCAAAAAGAATGTTTGGTAGATATATGTTCACTTAAACTCATTCTGCACTAGTGGTCTAAATCCACTAATCGATCACACAAAACAAAATAGTTGACACTATAATTCACCAGAATAGCTCCATGAAAAGAGACTACCAAAGACAGATAGTGCAAGAGTTCACCAAACTTTAAATACACCCATCGCGAAGATGTGGTACACAAAATACCAAAAACAAATGCCAATGCAATGGACACGACACCCAAAGAAGGATCAACACCATTCCCCCCATATTATTGAGTAGGTGGAGTGACGCTACAAACATGCATGAGTAGGCAAAACCAACTACTCAAACACTGACAAGATGACACTAGGTTTCACCAAACTAGCTACTTCAAAAGGAGGGTAAGTTTGAATATAAGTTGAAGGAGAATTTCAACATGTCTGAAAAGTGTCAAAGATACAGATGAAATATACCTCTTGAGAAGATGGCCCTGGTGGTGATGGGAAATTCCATGGCTCTGTAGACTTAGTGCAACTACAAAATGGTCCAATACAAAAAAGCATCACCAAGTGATGCATAGAAACTCCAGAATGTTGTCAATCTCTAAAGGATGCCATCTGAAACAAGAGAGTTGCTCTACAACTATCAAAGAAAATAGCTCAAATAACAAGGAACACTACAATGCACGAGGAGCGATGAGCGAATCAAGAAGTAGAATGGTGGAGCAGACACACCTGTAATGTCCTCTCAATGAACGCTTGCATTGCACGCCACAGTGATCGGAAATCCATCCCAAATTAACATGGATGGATGAGGAGGATGCCTACATACGATTTGGTGTGAAGTGCACAATCTGGAGCATGTAATGGAACATCGAGAATGTGTGTCGGGTTGATCATGTCGACACTTAAAATCTTAGGTTCCTCAAGCCTAAGAAAAGGTGTAATGTAACTCATGTGTAGCTCATGATCCTCATTATGAGTCAAGTGAACAAAAACAGAGCTCTCAACAAGTGATCCCATATTAGATGTATTGTTTGCTTTATAAACAATGTCGTGGCGAGAATGCCACTCATCACATTGAATAGGAAAAGCAATACCCAATGAATGTCTTCTTATACCTCCACAAAAAAATCCCTAGAGCGGAGCATCGGAGAATCGAATGGAGTGGTAAGCTTCTCAAAAGAACCAGCACATAAGCAAGAAGAGTAAAATTTGGGTACGCAAAATGTTGAACTACAATAGGCACACGCTCAAAAACAAGGTGCAACAACAAGAGCAAAGAAGTTCAATAGCAGAAGCAGAAATAGGAGCATCAACAACAGAGGTGGATTAGTACGGGGTTTTGAAGGTCCACATAAGGAGAGGGATGTTGCAAGCTCACAAGTTTCTATTGTGGGGAGTGAATGAGATCATTTTTGCCATCGATGAGGGAGTGCAAAAAAGCATTCTCGCCTCTTTAGTTTCAAAATCTCCTCCCGAAGTATTAGAAAAGAATCCATAGCAGATGACAAAATATAACACGAAAAACTAGAAGTGAAGCAAGTTTGTATGCGAGGGGTCTAATCACCGTCGACCCGACCTCACCCTTCAATCTACAACACTCGAGAACAATATGCCACCAAAGTAAATTACACCTAGGAGATATTGCACAATGGGTCGGGAGCAGGGTCCTGGAAGCAACCCCCGGTGAGGGTCAAGCGGTAGCACCCCTTGGGCACTCCTCTCACGATAAAAGGGTGGTCGAGGGGCAGCACCCCAACACCAAGCACGGTTCAAAGCATTTGTGGCCTATGAAATATTAATTTCGCATTCAATTTACATTAAAAATTGAACCCCTCTCTCTCTAAATAATTACACCCATCTTTACAATAAATTGCCCACCCCCTCTTTTACGAAGAGACCCCTTTACAAATAATATAGCTCCACTATATAAATTTTTGACCGCAATTAATACATTTTTTGCCATTTTACAAAATAACACTTCTTAAAAGGTGTTTACCGTTTCAAAAAATTTAACACCACTTATTAAATTTCAAGGCAGAATATGCCAAAACCAAACCTTTGAAAGAAAGTAAACAAGCACGTAGGTTATTTGTTGAATCCATGGGCCCGTCAAACTGGAGGCAGTGACACGAGGATCGAGAAAGACGTGGAGGTCCAAATCTTCGTTAGGGGTTGAATGGGGGGGTTGTCGAGTGCCTTCCTCATTCAAATGCTCTTATCAAGAGCTTATAATCGCTCGTGGGGATAAGCAAAGGAAAATATATATTTGAAAAAATCCACTTTTAAATTTTTTAAAATCATCGTGATTTACTTGGCGGGGTGAGTTGGAGTCCCTCAAAGTGCATGAAAAATAGATAGGTGTCCATGTTTTAGGGTTTCATCTCCATGTTTTGTTCAAGTCAATCCTCCTAGAGTTGTCCTTAAATCAAATCAGTCATGCCAAGCCGCAAGGAAGAGATGTGGTTAGCCCAATGGCCGAGGCACATTGGGAACACCGGTTAGGGATTTGTCAATGGGCCACTGCCCGAGTCTTCATGAAGTTCTTTTCAATGCACAGATCGGACTCACCGAGGTGGATCGTGATTCAGATTGAGGGTCTCAAAGTTTGTGAACATTGAGTCAAGAGAGAATAAGGTCACACAACAAGGAGCTACACCAAAGATTGAGCGAAGGAGCCAAGCCGAGATCAACATGAGGCCGAGAGGTGTCTCAGACGCGACCAAAAATTACATGGTGTAACATGGAAAGCGCGACACGTCTTTGATGATGACAAAAATTCTTCCCAGGATAAAAATGAGATCCAAATCCCTTCCTCTCTCGTGCATTCCTCTTTTGGCTCAATTTAGCCCTTCGCCCCAAGTCGTGGACTTCACCTTTGCTTGTAGCCACTCTAGCTAGTCTTTTGCCTTGCATTTCAGCTGCAATTACGCAATCGTCCCTATTGCTGAGTGGTTGTTGTGCAGCGACCACCACGATGGTTGCACAACGGCCCTCTAAAGAACAGCGGTTTTCAAAGGTCGATGCAAAATTAAAACACGCGCTTTTTTAACGTGTTTTGATTTCAACATGATTTTCTCTCACATTTTTGGGTCAAATTGGCTAAATTTAGGCTTGTTGGATTGGTCTTGAGTTCCTCTTCCCTTTTGCTAAATATAGTATGTTGATTTCTTCTCCTCAAGTTGAGTCATCGTTTCTTGATCGACATGTGTTCTTGACATCTCCTCCACCAGCCTTATAAAAATGACACTTTTATTTGTATCATGGGTTGGACAATTTGTAATTTTGAGAAGTGTTATGTTGTCGGATTTTGGAGAGGGTCTACACAAATAGCCAGTTCTCTACTTTGTTCCCCGCTACTCACATTTGAGTTGCCTTCCCTGCACAAAGTCAGCCATCCATTTTCTTGATCTTCTACTGATATTCATTACCTTGCTCACCTAGATCAATTGGAGCTCATATTTTGGAAGGAGATTGAAGCTGAGGAGACATTGGATGCATCACATCACTGGAACAAGCTACCACAACATTGTAGTGACCAAGTTGGAGTTGTATTCAATTATTTAAAGCTTTAAATACAGGCATTGTTTGTTAGAAGTAAAAGAAATAGCTTGTTCAATTTGTTTTTAAGAGGATCTCATCACTTGCCGTGCATTGCAGTACTTTTCAAAATATCTCTTGTATAAGATTTCTTCCCTTGATATTCTCTTCCCGGCTTATCCCTGTGGATATGCGCAGGAAATTGGTTGGAAGGAAAAATGGCGAATTCCGCAGTTTATTTCTTCATTGTTTATTTATTCTAATTAGTCAAAAAGCAATTTTGTGGGGAAGGTTATACGGAAAAGAGTAAATTGCTGCTAAGAAGCTTTCCCTCTCCGAAAACTTGAGGTAGAAGTTCTATCAGAGGAAGTTATGCTTCATTAAAATAATAACTTTTGAGTACTTCCACATTAGAGTAGTATTTCCATAGAAACCCGCAACAGAGGAAAAGCCATACCCGATCATTCCTTGTTTTAGATTTGTTTTAATTCAAAAGCAATCATAGATTTGTTTTATTTAAATTAGAAATAATCAAAGTTTTGTTTTTAATTTTGTTCAGAGAAGTAATTTCTATTTCTTTTAAATATTCCAGAAAATACAAAAACATTAGGAATTCAGTTATTTTAATTATTTCTTTTCCAAAAAGCTTGCCAAAAACATTAGGAAAGAATTAGAATAGATAGATGCACTTGTTTTATTTAATTAATGGTAAGAGAGATCTAGTTAATTAAAAGGGGAAACCAATTTGTCTTTTATTTAAACTAGATTTGTTTTGCGTTATTTATTTAAAATCGGAGCTTAAAGTAGTTTAGGAAACCAAAACAAAACAATAAACGTAATCATTAGAGGATCACACTACCAAATCATAGTCCCTGACCACTCTTTGATTAGTTTTTGGCCCTCATCTTCCTTGCTCACGAGTTGGTGCCTTCACATGACCATTCCCGGTCCATCCCAACCTCGTAGGAGGATATTTGAGCCAATCATCCACCCACCAGGCATTGATTGATACCAAGGAGATATAGATCTAAGTTTACGAGCGTTAGTTTTTCGATCTACTCCTTTTCCTCCACAGATTGTTAGCCAGCTAGACGCCTTAAACGAACAACTAACCATAGCTGAGCAATTTTAGGCCAACCAAGCAAACCAAGCAAGATGCCCAAATCCTTAGTTTTCTCTTTTCATCCTTTGTTCTTGTTCTCGCATGACCCTCTATGGAGAGGAATATTTAGAGACGAACGGACAGCCATGTGTCCTTCAAATGCCAAGAGCATATTCGGTCTAACAAACATAGATCGAGAGTTGAGTACAACAATCATCCTTGATCATAGTATTACATCCACAGAGGTTAGACGAGTTTTTGCCACCCTTGACGAGCAAGTTTCTTACTCGCAAGTCGATCGACTGCAATT
Organism: Taxus wallichiana var. yunnanensis; assembly: GCA_018340775.1. Taxonomy (NCBI): domain Eukaryota; kingdom Viridiplantae; phylum Streptophyta; class Pinopsida; order Cupressales; family Taxaceae; genus Taxus; species Taxus wallichiana. The sequence goes on from CM031242.1 coordinate 297,889,834, forward strand.
AGCTCGGCCTTAAAATCTCGGTTTATAATCATCCCCACCTATTTCATATCCATCTCTTATACCTATTACGTGCTCATCTCATCTTCCACATTTCGATGCCTACATGCACGACCTCGGAAAGTCGAGTATACTAGGAATCCCGTGTCATTTTTCCTATGTACAATGTCATCGAAGATAGAGAGAGCCGAATAGGATCCACAGAGAAAGGATCTAGACTAAGCTACATGAAGTGGATATCGAGATCACCAAGCTGAAACAAAGAGCTCAAGGTATCAAGAGCTAGTCGAGACTCTAATACTGGAGCTCACAAGGTCCAAGGAGAATTTTGTAACGACATAGAGCTTTTGAGGATGTAGTTGATTCTAGAAGTTAGGGAAACAATCGGCCCACCAAGGACGCAATGCACTTGAGTTCAAGACTCACATGCAGATCAGCTCTACAAGGGTAGCTCGCCAAGGACCTTTGCCTCGATTAGAGGCCCAATTGTTAGAAGAGCTCACTAAATAACTAGGCAATACAAAGGGGCAACTTGCTGAATGAGCTAGTACAATGTAGCTTTCCTACAATGCACTAAAATGCAAAGTGAATCCTAATTTATTTTCACTTCAACATAATTTTCAATAATGCAATCATTTTGCAAATTTCAATGCAATGTAAAATTTTCATTGCAAATTTTTGTGTGAACCAATTTTTTCCTCTCTAAAATGCGCTCAATAATATTTTGGAACTCTAGAATGCATTTAATTTTATTTTTCTAATACCAAAATCTTGTCTATTGTTGGGTAATGGCTACATGGACTAGCTCTAATACCATATCAACGAAACCAATGCTTCTCATGTTGAGGATCTCTTCTCCACACCATTACCACAATGAACCCATGATTACACTGGAATAATCTATACAATAACTCTATATTATTGCCTCATGAACAATCTACAACCCATAGATCCTCTCCTCATGTCCATAAGAGAATGTAAAGGGAGTGCCTACTAAAGAGGCCCAACAATTTGTTTCATGCAATAATAATTTTGTTACATGAAACCAACATTAGTTGTGAGGAATATATGCACTCACGTAACAATACTTGCAAACACAACTAATTAGCAAGAATCGCCGAATCAAGCTTAACTCCTATAGTGGGTGCAAACATGGCTAATACAAAACTGGTTTGGAAATGACCCAAACCACTAGCCAATGTGAACACCACCACTCCAACACCCTCCCTTAAGCGCAGAATAGGGAGTGAAAATGAGAAAACAATGAGAATAATAAGTCCCGACAACTAGGCCTCGATGAGGTACCCATGTACAAATACACACCGAAATAAAAGTGTCTCTATGGTAACAAGTCCGTCTCTACCGAAATACGTGGATGTCGAGTTGTTGTGACCACCAAGTCAAATAAAGAACCGATACTTTATACAAGGCTCGCCTAGAAAAACAATAATCAAAAGGACTAGGAAAAAGAGTTACCATGGATGAAACATATCACCGCAAGGCACCCAAAAAGCCGAAGAATACAATAGCTAAAGTGGAGCAAGAACTTATGCCGTAAGGTGTCCTAACAAGCATGACTCAAAGACTAACCACAATGTTGAAGTAGTTGCATTGGATGGAATGAAGCCCATCAAATATAAGCGCACTCTCAAATGAGTTCACTATGAAAGGATTATAATCTAGAGTAAATCATCTAGATTCTCATCAAAATCATCATCAGTGCAAAGCACCATGAACATCACTCTCACTAGCTCCACTCTCCATCCCATGTCTAAAACTCCCTTGATTGTCAACAACGACACCAAGTAATGAAAGTTGGGTTGTAGTAGATGTGGAAGTATCTAGTGTGCAATCTCTAGATGAATATTCCAATGTTTGGTAGGTCCTCTACTATAGTCCTCGATCTAATGTGACGGGAGGTGCAAATTGGAACGCAAAAATACTAAATCCTCAACTTTCTTGGATGCCAACTTGTTTCATTTAGTTGATTGGATAAAGGAGTATGTACACCTATTCCGGTCTATTGATGAGTTACGAGCCCCTATTAGATAAAATGTCATTCGAGATATAGAGAAATCTAAAATTTAATTTTGCTCCTTTGATGGAATTTTAATGGAAATATGTCGTTGGTACTTGACATCATGGCCATGGACATATTGCCACTTGGTTGGAGTCATGTTATACTTGTTAAAAAGAGCCTCAATTTCTCCCATGCTACCTTCTAAAGCTACAAACATTCCCATTTCATTACGAGACGACACTTGTTGTAGATGAGATAAGAAAATTGTCTAATGAATGTTGCTCTACTTCCATCTACAACTTTTGTGCCATCATGTGGTTGTTACCTACCAAACAACTTAAATATTTCATTTTTATAATATTTTGGATTTAGAGCTTATGCAAGGAGATGCAATGGAGTTCACTTTGTTTCACCTCCTCGTGACCACACTCTTAACTTCCTTGTTGAAGTTTTCCTTACGATCTTGCCCTTTTTTTGTATATCTATTATACGTTGGAGCATCAATCGACACCATAATAAATTTTGTCCATGCACGCATCATCCATATCTACATATCTTATCATAGATGGAATATGCCCTATAAACCGAGCAAGTACTCAACCTTGGCCCACCAATCATCACAAAGGATCAAAGATTTTATCTTTTGGGCTCTACCTATGTTTTTTTGTCACCACACGTCACAAACGTTGCTAATTACCATGTTGGTTAAGGCATCTCTTACCTTCACAAGTCGTCTCAAAACGATCATGTAAGAGGAAGATTTTGTCTAAACTACCTATCAAAATAATTGTATATTACATTTACATTTCATTGAGACTACATTCTAAATTTAAAAATTAAGACTTTTGAAAAAAATTAATAAACAAAAAATAAAATAATAGAAAGTAAGAATTAGTTTCCCTACTTTCAACAACTCCAACCTCAAGAATAACCTAAAGATAGCCTCGAGATGTTATGTGCTTTATTACAAACATTTGAATGTTTTTTGCCTTTGAATATTATTGCTCTATCCATGAGAATTTTCCAGCCTTTTGCAGCATCAAATTGGGGGAGTGGACTACACAAGGCGCCCAAAATATGTACTCATATCTTGATTTCACAAGCAATCTTGCTACTTCACAATTTTTTGTGTTGTCTCTGATCATTTGGACAACATTTTGGGGTCCCACTAACTCTATAGCCTCTCTCAAAGTTTAAGCAATAAAATGTTCCTCTTTCACTTGGACCTCACAATCAACAACCTGTAGGAATATTGCCCCTTTAAGACATACTGCAACAACATTTATCAAAGGTCTATGTCAAGCATCCTTCCATCCATCCGAAATAATGGAAATCTTTGAATCCTTCCATGAATCCCTAGTTGGATGCAAAGAACTTTGTAAATGCTTCATGCTTCCCTTAGTAGTCTCTAGCTTTGTCCCACATGAAAATTGGATCTCCAACTTTAAACTCAAGGTTTTGCCTTTTGTCAAAAATCCTTTTCATAAATTTTTAATACTCGTGGGAGATATCATAAGTCTTAGCTTAGTCTTTCCAAAGTTGGAACAAATGATTAGTTCTTCACTTCATGGGTTTGGTTCTTCAAAAACAACCTGAAGATGTTTCATAGCTGGTAGTTCAGTTTGTACTGCAATAATTGCATCAAAGTTACCTATAGCTCTATTAGTGTTGGTTATGTCTTCCCATAGTGCATAGTTCAAGTCATATCCAAAGGCTTTCTTGTTGGTTGAGATGAATTTCTTAGTGATCTTGATCACATTATTTATTCAAAGATTCCACTTGAACATTTTCATATGAGTCATAGTCAGTTAAATCTGCTAGGATAATATTATATTTTTACCAAAAGATACCATTTCTTCTAAAGTAAAACATGGGCCATTGTTTATAACAATTTTATTGGGCACTCCAAACTTGGATACAACATTTTCCTCCAAAAACTTAATAATTCCAAATGATATAGCAGCTCTGATAGGTATAGCTTTTGTTACAAGGTGTGTGAATAGACAAGGAATGAAGAGAAACTGGAATGCACAAATCATAGATTTTGTTCGTCATTTTATTATGCAAGAGATATTTACAACCAAACATTAGTTAATGCATAACTAATAGTGGCTAAATAATAAAAGGTAAGCCTTATATTCTAATACCCCTCTTAAGGCCTATTGTACTAAATGCAAAACAACTAACACACTAATCGAAAACTAAAAAAATTGGACCCAAATAGATCCATATATTCTTCAGAAGCTTTTTCTTTGAAAACACTTCTTAGACCACGTAGAACTCCATCAAGATGCCTCATAACCTTCGTAAAGGTGTAGCTCTCAAGTTGAGTTCCCAAATTCCACCTCCCTAAACTCCCAAATTACAAATACTTTTGAGCAAGTGAGGCTCAAGGATAACACATACATCATCTTATATCCACCTTCGAGTTTGATCCTGACCGTTCAGGGGTTACCCCAACATGCGCTACTACAACACATGTCGCATTGAGGCTACTCGTGATCCCCCTGTCTCTGGGAATGCTCTAATGTAAGGATAAACAAAAGGGACATCCACCCCTTTGCACCCAAAACATATGCCCACTAACACCCATAGTTGTCGTTGCCTCTACGCACCCAACAAGAGAGTTTGCCCTACCTGACTAGGCGTTGGCTCATTGGTGGTCAAGTATCCCTAAGGCCCTGTACATTCTAGGCCGGTCACAACACATGCCCCCTTCGCTACACCCACGGTGCTCCATCAAGTTGTCTCATGGCCCTCGTTAGGGTACAATTACAAAGATCCACAAACTCTCAAACTTTCTAGGCAACCATCCATGTTAAGTTTCATCTACACTAGATCCCTTCCTATCTTCAAAGTGTGGGTTTCTTAAAATATGTATGTTTCATTAGTGAATTCTTCAACATTATCAGCATTCAATGGATCTTCAACAATGACTATATTAACTTCAATTGGTTTATCTTTAAGTTTTCTCTTAAGAACATCATTGGCTCGAATTCTACAATTCCATGTTGTGTGACCTCTTTTCTTACAATAATAACATTCAATTTCCCTTTTGTCTTAATTTGATCTTCTACAATAGTTTCTCGAGTATAATGCACTTCCGTGTTGAAAATTGATGCCAAAATATTTGTTTAATGGAATTTCGTTACTCAAAAAAAAAAAAAAAACCTCATAAATCTATGCAATTGTTCGACCCAAAATCAATGTAGCAAAACAAAAGTATTGTATGTGGATTTCTACCCGAAAATCAATGTAAATAATTTTTAATGTCGAGTTCGAGACTGAAATCGACAATATTTTTGTATCCTAGCACTTAGAAATACCCTCCAATTCATATGAAAACACAACAAAAATTGTGCCCTAAAGAATGTAGCCGACTCCTAAATCGCATTTTTGCCAAAAAATAATACAAAATAAATAAAATACCAAGCAAAAGACTTTGAATGGTATTTCAGAAAATCATGTCCCATCCCGCCTTCGCAATTGTCCTTTTCTCAAAATCGTAAATGACTTGATTCACATTTGTTTTGGTTGTTTTCTACAAGAAAATAATTTAGACGAACCATGCAGTGCTCTAACATTTTTTATTGAATATGCCCTCATTTTTTACTGAATATGCCATTGCATTTTTCTTGTCTCGTGCCCTTGCCCAAACTCACGATTCGCCACTTTATTTTTTTCCCTAGAATGGCGTTTTTCTTGACTCGGATCAGTAAACTTGGCATTTTTCACTCAATTTTTCCCTAATCGACTATCATTCTTTTGTATTTGTACCTCGTGACCTTTAAAAACACTCAAAAATCGCAACCTTTAAAACATCGGTTTTGAGCAATCTGTTTTCCTTGTGTTTTAATGGCATCTTGTGTCCTCGTGGCCATATCTTTAGTTCCTCCAAAAATGACTTCTTTTTATCTTCATTGCCTTCTCGCTTGTCTCGTACTTGCAAATCAATGTAAATAATTTTTAATGTCGAGTTCGAGATGAAATCGACAATATTTTTGTATCTAGCACTTAGAAATACCCTCCAATTCATATGAAAAGCAAAAATTGTGCCCTAAAGAATGTAGCCGCACACCTAAATCGCATTTTTGCCAAAAAATAATACAAAATAAATAAAATACCAGGCAAAAGACTTTGAATGGTATTTCAGAAAATCATGTCCCATCCTCGCCTCGCAATTGTCCTTTTCAAAATCGTAAATGACTTGATTCACATTTGTTTTGGTTGTTTTCTACAAGAAAATAATTTAGACGAACCATGCATGATTCACATTTGTTTTGGTTGATTCACATTTGTTTTGGTTGATTCACATTTGTTTTGGTTGGGAATTGTCCTTTTCTCGAAAATCGTAAATTTAGACGAGCTTCCTCGAACTACAAACCCTATCGAGCACCAATGGCTCGATACCAATGTTAGAAGATGTGAACAAAGAGGGAATGAAAAGAAACTAGGATACACAATTCGTGAGATTGTGTCCATCATTTTATAATGCAAGAGATAGTTACAAAAGGGTTGAGCAAGTTACAAACTTATAACCAAACATTGGTTATTACATTACTAATAGTGGTTTAATAATAAAAGGTAAGCCTTATATTCCAATAGCTTCTATCCATATGGTAAAATAATCAGTAACTATTAGAATCCATTTATGTTGTCCGGCATGTGGAAAATTTTCTCTAATGAAGTCTAACCCCAATGTTGGAATGGTGCCTCTACTTGTATTGGATTCAAAGGTAGAGGAACCAGCTTCTGATTTTTGCTTGAGATGAGAAATATACTCTTATAATCCTATGGACATCACAACACAAAGTAGGGTAATGATACCTAAAGTGAAGTATCATCTCGAGTGCCCTTGTAGCTAAGTGACCTCCACATATTCCACTATGTATTTCAATAATCAAATGATAAGTTTCTTCTTCAAGTAAACATCTCAATAATATTCCATCTGGATTTTTTCCAATAAAGGACTGGTTCAACAATGCAATATTTTACTGCTTTGAGTATTAGAGCTCTTCTTTGAGGTCCATTCATGTTATCTGGATATTGCAATTCAGTCAAATAATGAACTATGTCTTTTAAAAAGGAAGACTTTCAAAACATTTGTAACTTTGATTGTTGACCAGTGATTTTTTCTTGAAAAGAAATTTGGTTTATCCCAATGGCTTCTAAGTTGGATTGAGCCATTAACTCAGGTAATCTTTATCCTTTTACAAGCTTGGTAGGATGCATTTCGATGTCAAATTCTTGGATCTTAGCTATCCATGTTCCTATTTTGTCTTCCATCTCTTGTTGACACAATATTCTTTGCTGAATGGTGAGGAAGAAAAGCTATTCTCTTAGATTGAGTGCTTTGACAAATGTGTATGCCTGTTTTGCCATTAGTATGTATTTTTAGTTCAACATCTCTTAAAGATTTAGTCAATGAAGGCAATAGGTTGCCCAAATCCTTGATCATTTTTTTGTAGTAAAACTGCCGCAATAGTATGTTGGGATGCAGAAAAATAATTGAAATTATTTAGTATGAGCTAGACTAATAAGAACAGGAGCTTCAGCTGATACATCTTTACTTCAATCAAAAGCTCGTCTTGCATCTTTATTACTGTTAGTAGGGTACAAATATTTTAATTCAATTTGTCTCTATGTATTATGTAATCTATAAAGAATTAAATCTTTGCATATGTGCCAAGGAAGTTGAATAGTCATTGGAAGTTGAATAGTCATAGGAAGTTGAATAGACATTGGAAGTTGAAGTTGAATAGTCTTAGGAAGATGAATATTCATAGGAAGTTGAAGGGTCATCTTGATGTATAAATGAGTGAAGAAAGGGCGTGTAATTGTATGGTTTGTAATGTACATCCCATGGTCTCTTAGCCATGGAACTAAATTAGAATTATATTTTGAATGCAGATCTTATTTTCTTGTCACCCCTCTTTCTGAATTTGTTGTTTATTATTACTATGTTACCTTCAGAAGCCCCTCATTTTTATCTCCCAGGTATCTTTTTATGTATTCATATGCAAATTCTTCAGAGAATTGGTAAATCCGTGGCAGGGCCAACTGTGAATTCATTTCCCCAACATTTGCACCAGCCAAGAAGTAAAAGAACTCAGACTTTCAAAAGGAGGGAATAATAACATGCATAAATCAAAGAGCACAAAGGTTAAGGATGGCACATATTAGAAGAGATCCAAACATAGAATGAAATTGGTTGCAGTTCTGTAAAATTATAAAGGCATCTGATGTTTGTACGGTTGCATATTAGTTACCAGTTAATACGACCAAGGAAGCAATCGGACAGGTACCAAGGAAAAAGCACTTGGACGTAGGAGTAGAAGATGTAGGATGGGGCGGAGGATGCATTTAGACGAGGCCAAGAAAAAAAGTACTTGGACGTAGGAGGAGAAGAATACAAAGTGAATGAGTGAAGGATTTAGTATTGGAATATGAAGTGAACATGTCGAATTGAAGCGACCTTAGAAACCGTAAGCTACTGTGTGGACCCGTAAGCGACTGTGTGGAATCGCAAGCGACTGTGATAGTTGGTGAACGTGATAGAGCAAAGTAGTAGTTAGAACTACCTACAAGCAGAAACCAGATACATTATGACAAAGTAGGATTGTTGTGTCTCTAGACAAGGCACCTATATTTGTGCTGGGGAATTATTAGTAGGGTGCAAATTAAATAATTTTATGTCTCTATTTATTATGTAATCTAAAAAGACTTAAATCTTTGTATATGTGCCAAGGAAGTTGAACAATCATTAGAAGTTGAATAGACATTGGAAGTCAAATAGTGTTAGGAAGATGAATATCGATAGAAAGTTGATGGGTCGTCTTGATGTATAAATGAGCGAAGAAAGGAGATGTAATTGTATGGTTTGTAATGTACATTCCATGGCCTCTTGGCCATGCAGCTGAATCTAGAAGATTGGAGATCTTATTTTCTTGTCACCCCTCTTTAATTTGTTGTTAATTATTATCATGTTACTTTCAGATTTTTTCCCCTCATATCTATCTCCTGGGTATCTTTTATGTATTCATATGTAAATCCTTTAGATAATTGGTAAATCCGAGGCAGAGCTGACTGTGAATCCATTCCCCAAAAATTACACTCGATCTCATTTTCTTTCTTCAGCATGTTAGTAATGTCTTTGGTGAGCTCAGCAAAATTAGGAACAAATCTTCCAAGAAAATTAATGTCCTTCCTTTCTCGTCTCTTGGCATATGAACTGATTTTATTGAAGCTAGTCTTTCTGGATCAATTGTCATTCCCTCCTTGCAGACACTATATGACCAAGCAATTTCCCTAAAATAACTCCAAAAATCATTTTGAGGATTAAGAGAAATACCATAAATTTTTGCATCTTTCAAAGACTTTCATCATATGTTCTAGATGTTGATATGCTTTCTTGGAGAAGACTGATGTCATCTAAATATATAACAATAAACTAGGCATTCAAATCCATAATCCATAAATGCATAATCCATAACTCTTTGGAAAGTAGCTTCAATTTTAATTAGGCCAGAATGGCATTTTTACATACATGAAGGTACCTCAGGTGAAGTAGATGTTTTGTATTGATCTTCTAAATTTACCAATACTAGGGTATATCTTGAAGATACATCCATCATAGATAAGCTTTTGGCTCCAACTACTACAAAAGTTGATCCATCTTAGGCAATAGATAATTATCTTTCAACAAGGCTTTATTTAGATTATTGAAATCAACACAAAGCCTAATATCACCATTCTTTTTATGTACTAGGACCGGATTGGACGCCTAAATATTGTATCTTACCGGTACTAAGATCTTTGCATCAAGAAGCTTCTTCAATTCATTGTTCATAACTGGTTGAATAAGCAGATTGACTGATCTGAGATTTTGGCAAAATGGCTTACCTTGAAATGCCGGGTCTGGTACCAAATTCTATTTGATGTGTTATTACCGAAGTATCATAAGTCTTAAGATCTTCATATTTCCAAGCAAACACATCTTGGAACTCTCTCATTACTTTAATGTATTCACCTTTTTCTTGATTTAAAAAGGATCTAGCACTATTGATCTTTTCAAGGAATTGAGTTGTTCCCAAATTTAATTCCTCTATATCCTCCATTGGAGGTTTGAGGGAAGGTTTTACAGCTACATATTTTTCATCAAATAGCTTTTCGAAAGGTACTAACCCCTGTAGGAATAAATTTATTTTGAGTTGTATCACTTTGTGTCATCCCAATTTGTCTAAAGGCTTTGAAGAAGAGGATATTCCTACACAAACCCTGAATACCATACAAATTTGTAATTTGGTTCAAAAAGAAATTCTTATAGATCTACAAGTTGGGATGAGCACGTCTAAATCCGGAAAAGATTTATAGTCCTCTATGGAAAAAACCTGCACTGGACACTATACTTGAAACGTCTACTAAAATATTGCAAAAGAAGATTTACATTTAGGTTCTTAGTACATATAGCTATAAGAGAAAAATGTAATGAGGTCCATAAGTTAAGGAATTCAGTAGTACAAGGGTGGATACCCGCTGTAAAATTTTAATTAATTTGATTAAAACAATTGGATTCAATCTAACAGCTCAACTTTATTCAACTCATGAAGGGGTATTTATACAAGCTCCAACTCCTATTAATGTGGAGTCAACTCTCATCTCGCTTAAAAACTCTTTTTCATCTTAATCTACAAGTAAGTTGTCATGAAAACTCGCATATTGTAATGTCCCCTTTTCCGGGGCATTACTAATATATTGGTTCATCTCTTTCATTTGCATTGTAACCCCTTGGCATGCCTAGTGCTACAAGTGGGAGTCTCTAGTTAGTTTTAAAATGTGCACATAGGTTAGTTACTTTTATTATTTAATTAGAAAATAAATAAAGTGCACATAGTCTTAGCATATTAAATGTTTTAATTATGTAATTGGCAGGAAACTTAGGTAAAGGGGGCCACTTGGCTATCCAACTTGTAATTGCAAATTTAAAAAGTGTATTTTCCCTCCAAGTGGGTCGATCCCTTTTGGGAAGTTTATTTAAGCGATGTGAGGGGGTCATTTCACCCCATGTTGATTTGATCATTTGATATCACTCCATGCTTGGAGAAATGGGATGTATGCCCTAGCTCTTCATTGTGCTCTCTCTCTCTCTCATTCGATTTGGAATTGAAGTAAATCTGATTTTGCTAAGGATCCATTTGTGTGTATGTTGCATCTATTGTGTGGTGAATTGATTGGGAAAGTGTTCCTAACCCTAGCGAATTGATTGTTGAAGGAAATATGAGTTTGTTTGCATGTTTTGATGGTTAAACAAGTGAATTTCAAATCTGTTGTGTTTTGCAATTAATTTCATAATTTTTGGAGATAATTTGATGCCCTAAATGTGCTAGGCAACCTACTTTTTAGGGAAAAATTAGGGTTTTGTGTTTGCTGTGCGAAAACTAATTTTGGAATATTATTCTTCATATTTTTGTGGCCCAAAATCCAAAGTTTGAAGGCTTTTGCTTGGTTGGTTAAGCGGGAAATAATTTTAGAAGTTGCAGCAGTCTAGGGTTGGATTATTAATTGTTTGGGACACATTTTGATGCTTAAAAATTGTGATTTCAGTTCAGATCTGTTCTTGGCATTTTTGTGCATCAAAACAAGCTTTTGGAGGGTGAAAACAGTTGAGGGAAGTGTTGGTTATTAATTTAATAATTTTTGCTAACCCTAGCGCCCAGATCTGGAAGTTTGGATGCTATTTTGAAGGGGTTTTAGTGCTCAGAAAAATCTGATCTTTAGTTCATTGGAAAGGGAAAAATCCAAGTTTATTGTGCACTTTGTTTCATGTGAAAAGGAGTATTGATGAAGTTATGAATTTTAGAAGTTTTCAGCTGTCTACAAGCCTGATTTATTTAATTACTGCTGTTATAAAAATCAGATCTGGAAAAGGTGTGAATTCAATTGATTCTCCCATCTCACCCATCACCTTGGCTACTTCCAACCCCATTTTGGGTTGTAATTAGCCGACATTGGGTTATTTGAGGTTGAATCAAAAGGATCTAATCCTTCTTGATTTGATTTGTGTTGAAGTTTGTTAAAATTCCCATTTGCCCAAAAAGGGAACACCACACATATACATACAACGAATATTAATAATATGACTAACACTCTAATCTAGACTAATACTTGTTGGCCCCTATTTTGTCTAATCAATATAGGAAATTTTGGCTAAGTGCTTTTCCTATAGTGCATAAGGCACTTCGGTGTTTAGCATGCGTGCAACCTTGTTTTGCGAGATGTCAAGTTTGGTTGGCACGCATCTTCTAAGGTTGCGTAAAGGAGGCCTAAAACCCGTGCGCACGAGCATCTAAAGGAGGACTAAAGGTGGCACGCAAGGCATCATGGGAGTTTATAAAAGCTTACACGCGCAAGGAACTTAGGCATACTCATCAAAGCCCGTGCACAAGAAGAGGATGGAGGACTTGATTGAGCGGAAATCAAGGAGAAGATAGCTACCAAGATGGGCCACATACAAGTCAAAGTGCAAATTATTGGCACGCTTCAAGGAAGAGGCGATTCGATTAGAAGGCACAGTTGACACATTAAAGCAAGACAGGGGCAGCACATCAATAGAGCATAATCCCTGGGGAGTTAGAGTCTCCACATATTGTAGAAAGACTGGAAGTGGGGCCATCTATCAATGCACGCCACCCTGTTAGTTTAAATAAAGATTTTGTAAACACGACTCAAGGCCCAATATATTTAATGCTAAATCGACGAATACGACACACCTTGTCCTCCACCGCACCCAAACATGGATAGTGGGAACGACCTCACTATAATTCTAATTGTGGATAATAATACACATCTATCCAAGATCATACAGTCAAATGTGGATAGGAACGCACTCTATCTAGTTTCCATAACTGTGAATGGACATACAATGTTCACACTCAACTTGCTACAAGTGTGGCATGGGCTTCCACTTCACTTTTCTTCCACTCCTATGTTTGGTTGGGCCTCATTAAGCAAGTACAAATCAAATACTGGGACTGGTTCCTCACTATGCCTTAAGTTGGTGTTATCCACCACACCAACCAACGTAAGTAGTTGTTGCATCTGATCACTACCACTTGAGGACGAACAAGTGAACGATCGCCATTGCTGTTGGACATCTTTCTTGGCTCAAGTTGATTTGGCTCTGAGATTTGAATCATTTGTAGAGAATTTCCTCCCCAAAAGAATGGACATACACGTTTCCACAAACAAATCTATTTACACAATAACAAGACTATTTCTAGTATAAATGACACTTGTATGGGAGAAATCACAAAACCTAATTTCACTCTATAAATTATTAGACCAACAAAAAATCAACACTACATTATACACATTAGACTTAAAAACAACTTCAGACATATTATACAGATTAGACTTAAAAACAGCTTAAGACATACAAAGTAATGACTAGACAATTAACAAATTAGAACCACGTATATAAAACATTAAAACCTTATCGACCTGACACTTATAACTATTGAAAACTTCAACAAATTTATTGATAAACAATATAGAATGTTTTTTTAATGTATAGGCCTATCAACAAATTATATAAACAACAACAAACTAATCAAACTAAATAAGACTTAGAATCTCTAGTGTCTAAAAATATTTTAGCTATCTTTAAACATTAAACCGATACCATTTGCATGTTGACAAGCGAGCATTGAGCTAATACGTAGGAGTTGATGTTGACAAATGTTGAACTAAGAAGATAAATGTGCACAGGAGTGTTGAGTAGCCGGGAATCGGGATATATTTGATGAAACATCAAGATAGACACTCAAGTGGCTGAATGTACAATGCACCACACAAGATGGATCTGCAGAAAATGGATTGGAAGGTTCTGAGTTTGGATGATCGACATCACAAGATTACAAGGATAGGAGATAACACAAGTGACAAGACTGATTGAACATGCTCGTGGATGGCAGAATTGACATTAGATGATGATGTATCTTCCAATGCACGCAGGGATAACTATCGGCCGATAGATCAATGATTAATCTCTGACACAGAGATAAGTACAGGGGAACAACGATTCTTTGGATCAGGTGTTCACCAAAAAGTAAAGGTGTCTAAACCTGCAATAATTGCGCACGAGTCATAGATTGTTGGACGATCCAAACAAGACTTGTGCGTAAGGAGTTTGAGGATGACGGATTGAGTCACGAAAAGTGCGTCATGAGATAGACCCACAAGGACGGATGTGCTGCAGCTGATTGGGAGTTGTCTTAAGACTGCAAGTATGCAACAAACAAAGATATGGCAGAGTTGCATGGAAACGTGCACAAAGTGACGACGCCCTTCAAAGTTTCAAAAAAATATTTTACGGACCCAAAGCATGAGAATAGATAGATCTACTTTAAAGACTTCAGTTTTTCCTTCTCATGTGGATGCAAAAAATAGTTCTTTTGTACAGTTATAAGAGTTGGTTAAGCAGCCCACAACATATCTTAAATATCCTGCAGTGTTAAAACAAAGGTTGAATATGGTGGCGTCATAATAAGATCATCAGATCTGGACTCCAAAGAAAAGCTCAGGCCAGGTTGTTAAAAGAAGCTATAGACAAGAATAAATTGTTTACATCTTGTTGACTTTTAAGTTTCTTTCCAACAATGTCTTGGAGTATGGGGACAGATGTTTAGTGGCTGCTCGCCAAGTGTTTAACCAAATGCAACCAGCAGGTGTCCAACCTGATCAGTTCACCTTTGGTAGCGTACTCCCAGCTGCGCCAAAATAGGAGACTTAGCAAGGCAGTTTGGAGACGCAAGACGGGTTCTTGGTCAACATCCTTGAAGCATGCAACCTCCTTAAGTGGGATTTATTACTTAAAGACCTGTTCAAAACTCCTTCATGGGCGAGTATGACAATTGGAGGCCAATTTTGGTACAAGAAATTTAGCAAGGAATCTAACTGATGAGAATAAGTCAAGTTTGACCCCTATACACCAACAAACTCCTATTTTCTGGCAATTTTAGACCAAGTCAGTTGCAAGAATACGACACACTGTCCTCCACTGCACCCAAACAGCTACTCAGCCCACACAGAACAAGTCTAAGGCATTCAAAGGAGCTGAACGCATTCCTGGATTGTAGGCAGTAATTTTGTATTCAGTTATTCCTCTCTCTCATTGACTGATATTCACTTCTATATAGGACGGTAAAAAAATGGCTAGAAGGAGCCCTCTACTTTGGTGTAACAAAATTCTGCTCTTTTGAAGATTGTACACAGGCTTTAGCCTTGACATTAATAAAGAATTGATCTTGCCTCTCTCATTTGCTGTTATATTGTGTATATCTCTGAGTTTCAGGTGTGTCTTGTGGATTACCAGTCTCTTTTGGCCTATTTCAAGGTGAATTGTAGACATTTCATCCCTTTTAGCTGTATCTCTCTTCTTTCTTGCCTATGTTGCAGTATTTTCATGAGAGTTGTGTAAATGGTTATCAGTTCTGTAATGTCCCCCTTTTTAAATAAACATTAAAATAAGGGAAATTCGATTTGCACATGTTAATTTAAAAATCAAAATATATTTTAATTGTGCAAATCAAAAATAAGAAAAAGAAATCGATTACCTTGGGATAATAATTATTTATTTTGAAGGTGAATAAAGTGACAAAGCAAATCGCATTTTTCTGGGATTATTTAATGATTATTATTTAGAATAAATTGATTTATTCTAAGCTTGGGTCATTCATATGGGCATCATTTGATTTAATTTCTCCATGCATTTAATATTTGTTTTGAATGTGATTTCAGGCAAATTTTAAATAAAGATTCCCTCCTAGACTTGGCACCAAAAATGGAAATGGAACCTTGGAGATTGAGTAAGAAAAGATATAAAAGAAAATGATGGGCACTCTTTTCACATGATTTGGGTTATTATAACTTATCTTCATGCTTGAAAAGGGATGTATGCCCACTTGTGATAAAAAAACAAAAGGTGTTCATCAACACCACCCATTGTGAAGTGTGTGTGCCCTTGAGAGCTTGAATTGATAAGTTATTTGCATTTTCCTTCTATATATGTGAGTCACCATTTTTGGAGAGTGCATAAGCTTGTTTGGAGATTTTTTTAGCTATTTTGGGATCAATTAAATTCTGGAAATTGCTGTTGGTTTTTCATGATATAAATCGACTTGATACGAAGCATTCTTGCATGATTTTATGAGATTCACGTGAGGGTTAAAATCTGATATGTTTTTGCATCTAATTGGAGCATGTGGTGATCTTTTTTATAATATTTTAGCTTTGTTAAACAACACTTGCTGGATTTTATTTAATGCAAGTCGACTTACCCGGGTATTTGATAACAATGCTTTGGAGGGGTTTTTAAGGGTTTCCGAGTTGATGTCATAAACTATTTATTGCAAATCAGAAACAACATTTATTGGGCTAGGAAGTGAAGGAAAAAGAGCTTGAATAAATTTAATTATTTGTCCCTAACCCTAGCGACTTGTTCTGCAGATTTGGGGCTAATTTGAGTGGGTTTCAGTGGGTGAAAATTTTTTATTGTTGGATCCTTTGAAAGCTCCTAATTTTATCTTCCCTCTGCAATTTGTTTCATGCAAAAAGAATCAATATTAAGTAAGATATTAATTTTCGAAGTTTTCAGCTATTTTTCAACATTTCAATTTTTTTTTTACTTCTACAATTTGATTGGTTAAAAAGTGTTAATTCGACAAGATAGCCCATCTGAACCCTTACCTTGGCTCACTTCAACCCTATTTGGGTTGTATTGAAGCCGACACTGGGTTAGTTGAGGTGAACCTAGAAGGGTTTCTCTTCTAAGTTTGCTTCATTGCAAGTAGATTAATAAAATTTAATTAATATCCCAAAAGGGGATATTACAGTGGTATCAGAGCTTTCTTTCCTCTTTTCGTGTGGGTGATTTGTGGATGCAGGGAAAGAAGGAATTTCAGTTTTACAAAAGGAGGAATAAGGGAAACATGGATGAAGGGCATTCACGCCGGATCAAGTGAAGTTCTTGCATGAATTGATGCAAGGGTGTGGACAAGAACTTCAAAAATCCATGAGTGAGCAAATGTCCAAGCTCATCAAGGATGCTTTGGGCAAAGATAAATCTGCAAGCTCCAATGGAGAGAGCTCACATAAGGGAGGTGGTGGCTCTACACCTAAGTTTTTCAAAGATGTCTTCTTGCCTAAGGAGACCAATGGAGAGAGAGAAGAAGAAGAGCCCACTTCAAGAGCTAATTGATGCTCAAAGATTGGAGTATGGTTCTTTGAGCCAAGCCACAAGAGACATGTTGGGGTTTGATGAGTTTTGTGCCCTCAAGATGGGCAAGAAGTCAAAAAGATTCAACAAGCAACCACATAAGAACCTTCAACAAAGGTTGGGTAAGGTTTCACTACCTAACTTTGATGGTTCTAATGCCATTACAGTGAGAGCTTGGTTGCAAAATATGGAGACTTACTTCTCCCTCAACCCCATGCAAGAAGAAGAGGCCCTCAAATTTGTTACCCTTCACTTGGAAGGCATGGCACATGAATGGTGGTTCCATGGTATGCACACCCAAGGTCATGATTTGATCCACATGATGGAAGAGTTTAGTCAAAGGATCATGGAAAGGTTTGATAGGAAGGATCCGGAACTTCATTTTAGGGAGTTGGCTCAACTAAAACAATTGGGTAATGTTGATGAGTATGTGGCGGATTTTTAGAGAATTGCAGTTATGGTTTCAAATGTGAGTGAGAAAAGATTGGTTGTCCTCTTCACCGAAGGTTTGATGGAACCACTAAAAGGTTTGGTAAGAGCTTTTAACCCTATGTCTTTGCAAGATTGTATTACTAAATCTCTAGATTTAGAATGTGCAGCTTATAGAGGGGATTATGGGCCTAAAGGACAGCGTTCTAATGTTTCACAATCGTTGTCCAAAAGTGGATTTAGAGGGCAGCCAAGGTCTGATTTACAGCAGCCCACAAAAGTGCATGGAGGGCAGCCCCTTGGGTCATCAAAAGAGGCCCCAAAAAGGCCAAATCAGCCCTATGTACCACCACATAGGAATCAGCTCCAAAATAGTGCACAAAAAGATGAAAGAGATGAGCTAAGAAGAAGAGGATTGTGTTTTGATTGTAAGGCCCCATGGGTAAGAGGTCATAATTGCAAAGGTAAAGGACAAATCTATTTCATTGAAGTGGTAGATTCAGATTTTGATTTAATTTCAGATTCTAATGATACTAATGAAGTGGTAAATGAGGTGGATGATGAGCATGTGCAAGAAGAAGATGAAGAAGTTGAAGGAACATTTGCAGCCCTTTCCGGCACTCCTAAGTATCTCCTTTCCGGTGGAAGGTATGCTATGCAAACAAAAGGTAATCATCCTAATTGATAGTGGAGCCACTCATAATTTTATTAGTGAAAGATTGGTGACAAGGCTTGGTCTATGTGATGAAGTTTTTCAAGGTTTTAATGTTACCATAAGTTGATGGGTATATTTTATCATGCTCTAGACGGATTTCCAAACTTTCCATCACCATAGGGGATTATGAGCTTATTGATGATTTTTATATGATTAATATGGATGATATGGATCTTGTGTTAGGAGTGCAATGGTTGCATTCTTTGGGGGATTTCACCCTCAATTATAAGGACTTGTTGCTTAAATTCATGGAGGGGGAAAAGAACATCATTTTCCAAGGTATGACAAGATATTCTACTCTTTGTAATCATCCTCCAAGGGAAGTAGAAATCTGTTCTGTATCTTTTATATCAGCTGATTGGAAGGATTTAATCACTCTTGAATATGCAAAAAATCAGTTTTCTAATGATGTGATGGAAGGGTTGATTGTTGATGAAAGGTACAAGGTGGTAGATGGCCTCATACTCTACAAAGGAAGGGTGTATTTGACCCCAAAATCAGAAGTTAAAAATCTGATTTTAAAATCTGCACATGATGCTCCTACAAGTGGACACCAAGGGTACTTCAAGACCTACAAGTTGGTAAGGGAAAGGTTTACTTGGAAAGGTATGAAAAAGATGTTCTTAAGCATGTTAGGGAGTGTGTTATTTGCCAAAGAAATAAAATGAACATACTTTTCCAGCTGGTCTTTTGCAGCCCCTACCTATTCCCTCTCAAAAATGGGAGAGTGTGTCCATGGATTTTGTTACCGGATTGCCAAATGTTAATGGTAAGACTTGCATGTATGTAGTAGTGGATAGACTCACCAAGTATGCTCATTTTCATCCACTTCCTACTAAATTTGATGGCCCTATGATTGTTGATTTGTATTTCAAAGAAAGTTTTTAAATTACATGGTGTGCCTAAGAATATTGTGAGTGATAGGGACAGCAGATTTATGAGTCTCTTTTGGCAAGAATTATTCCGGTTAGTTGGGACTAAACTCACTCCAAGTACTAGTTATCACCCACAAACAGATGGGCAAACTGAAATAGTGAATAAATGGGCTGAGGGATATTTGAGATATTATGTTTCAGACAGCAATTTGCTTGGGTAAAATGGTTGCATCTAGCTGAGTTTTGCTATAATACTACACATCATATGTCCATTGGAATGTCTCCTTTTAAGGCTTTGTATGGTTATGATGCTAATTCTTTCATGGATGTAATGATGACAGATAGTAGAGTGCCTAGTGCACAAGAGTTGGTGCAACAAAGTATGGACATTATGAAGGCTCTCAAAGAAAATTTGCACCAAGCCCAAAACAGACAAAAATTGTATGCAGATAAGCACAGGAGTGAGAGGATTTTTGAAGTGGATGATTGGGTGTTTCTTAGATTGCAGCCCTATAGGCAATCTACACTCAAGCAAAGTGGCAAGGAAAAGTTGAAGCCACATTTTTATGGGCCCTACAAGGTTACTAAAAGAATTGGTGAGATGGCCTATGAATTGGACCTACCCGGAAATGGTAAGATTCATAATGTTTTTCATGTTTCTTGCATTAAAAAGGGCACTTGGGCAAAATGTTGTTCCTTCTTTAGAGTTACCCCCTTTAGATGAAGAAGGAAAATTGATTTTAATTCCGGAAACCATTATTGAAACAAGGGAAAGGAATTTAAGAAGACGTGTCATCAAGGAGTATTTGGTGAAGTGGAAAGATTTACCAATAGAGGATGCCACATGGGAAAATGTTTCAATCTTAGAGCATCCAAATTTACAATTGCTTGAGGGCAAGCAATTTTGGGAAGGGAGGACTGTAATGTCCCCTTTTTAAATAAAAATTAAAATAAGGGAAATTCGATTTGCACATGTGAATTTAAAAATCAAAATATATTTTAATTGTGCAAATCAAAAATAAGAAAAAGAAATCGATTACCTTGGGATAATAATTATTTATTTTGAAGGTGAATAAAGTGACAAAGCAAGTCGCATTTTTCTGGGATTATTTAATGATTATTATTTAGAATAAATCGATTTATTCTAAGCATGGGTCGATTCATATGGGCATCATTTGATTTAATTTTCCCATGCATTTAATATTTGTTTTGAGTGTGATTTCTAGGCAAATTTTAAATAAAGATTCCTCTAGATTTTGGCGCCAAAAATGGAGAAGGAACCTTAGAGATTGAGTAAGCAAAAGATATAAAAGAAAATGATGGGCACTCTTTTTCGCATGTTAACGGTTATTATAACTTATCTTCATGCTTGAAGAGGGATGTATGCCCACTTGTGATCAAAAACAAACGATGTTCATCAACACCACCCATTGTGAAGTGTGTGTGCCCTTGATAGCTTGAATTGATAAATTATTTGCATTTTCCTTCTATATATATGAGTCGCCATTTTTGGAGAGTGCATGAGCTTGTTTGGAGATTTTTTGAGCTATCTTGGGATCAATTAAATTCTAGAAATTGTTGGTTTTTAATGATATAAATCGACTTCGTATGAAGCATTCTTGCATGATTTTATGAGGTTCACATGAGAATTAAAATCTGATTTGTTTTTGCATCTAATTGGAGCATGTGGTGGTCTTTTTTATAATATTTTAGCTTGTTAAACACTGCTGGAATTTATTTAATGCAAGTCAACTTACCTGGGTATTTGATAACAATGTTTTGGAGGGGTTTTGAAGGGTTTCGAGCTGCTGTCATAAACTATTTATTGCAGATCTGAAACAACATTTATTGGGCTGAGAAGTGAAGGAAAAAGAGCTTGAATAAATTTAATTATTTTCCCTAACCCTAACGACTTGTTCTGCAGATTTGGGGCTGGTTTGAGTGGGTTTCAGTGGGTGAAAATTTTTGATTGTTGGTTCCTTTGAAAGCTCCTAATTTTATCTTCCATCTGCAATTTGTTTCATGCAAAAAGAGTTAATATTAAGGAAGATATTAATTTTTGAAGTTTTCAGCTATTTTCCAAAGCATTTTAATTTATTTTTCTACTTCTGCAATTTAATTGGTTAAAGAAGTGTTAATTCCGACTAGATAGCCCATCTGAACCCTTACCTTGGCTCACTCCAACCCTATTTGGGTTGTATTGAAGCCGACACTGGGTTAGTTGAGGTGAACCTAAAAGGGTTTCTCTTCTAAGTTTACTTCCATTGCAAGTAGATTAATAAAATTTAATTAATATCCCAAAAGGGGATATTACAAGTTCGAATGTTGTCTTGTGTTGATTGAAGCAAGTTGAGGAGTTCTCTAAGCTTTGGTGCATCACCATTTGTGATTTTCAGTTTATCTCTATCCCCTTTTCCATGACAAGAAGTTTAGTATCAGCTGTAAATAAGTCTTTCTAGTGGTGTTTTTAGGTCTGCAAGCTGATCTTACATCAGGTGCACTTAGTTTAGGCAGGAGCTGGCCTTCTCCAAAGGTTCATCCCAAGGAGCCAGGGTCTCACACCTTAGGGATGTTTTCATTGTGCACGTAATCAACTTACTAATCAAGTAGGTGCAATATTCATGGCAACACAACTCAAAATGAAACTTTGAACAAAAACAAGGTGGTCTTCAAAAAGCCATCTGAAAGCTCCAAAGAGAGGCATACACGATAATAGCATCTCGACTAGCGAAGGAAGTATTTCAAGGAGAGCAGAATCTCTAAAACATTATTCCGCTTCCGAATTGCAAGGAATTGCGCATGGTTTGGAGGAAGCGGCATCTTCTCACTCACATTCCTCCTTATCAAATGCCAAACAAGTTCAAGACTCCAACACTTTGTAAGTAAGCTAGTGAGGGTAGTATTAAGTCGTTAGAGCTGCATATCACTTGGGTTGGCCTATTTAATTCTTGAAATAAGTTAAGATTTGGTTTATAAGAAGAAACACTCCTCGATTCTTTATTTTAAAAAGTGATAAGCATGGTAACTTATATTATATTCTATATTTTCATGAATGTAAGGACTTTTGCTTGTATTGTATATGATTTAGTTATGGAAAAGGATCTTGAGGATTTCAACATTATGTTACTATTGAAGACTTATTTCAACCTATGGTTTCCGTTACGAGTACCCAATTTTTAAAAACAACTTGGATACAAAACGCGTTACGTAAACGTCGTACAATATTATTATAAACAAAAATATATATATATATATATATAGTACTCATTTTCAAAATTTTAGTCCATAAGAGATAAAGCACTCAAAATATTTTGTATTCATTGAAGTTCAAAAGATTCAACATGGTTACAATTTCATATATACATGATTATAATCTAGATTCTAGAATATATCATCTAGATTCTCCTTGATGCCTTTTTGCTCTTCACAATGTTGAATGTTAGTTTAGTGAAAACTGAATTCAACAAGAGAAAGAAATGAGTGTGATTTAGAATGGACCAAAGATGTCATTATATAGCTTCTAGGAAGTGTCTTTAGGAAGGTTGGGTGGGTAGATTAGGGTTAGAAACAATAAATGCTAAAAAGAGTGTTTGTTTTTGGCTTTTTAACATACCCATGGCCATTGTCATGACTGGAAATGCACGAGTACGGCCCGAAACATCTAGAGTACGGCAGAGTCGCACCCGCGGCGTTTCCGGGCCATACATAGTCTCTGCATGCATTTTGGAAACGTTTTTCCCTGTTTCCATACCTATACCCATACCCAAAACATTTGTGAGACAAAGTGGACCATATGGGCATTGAGATGGTGCTGGTTACAGCGATTGTTCAGCCACATCTACCCCTTATACTGTGAAATCATTGCACAAAAAGAAGGGGTTAATTCAGCAGAAGTTAAATCTGACCTGTTTTGAAACTACGGTTTCTAAATATGATAGTGAGAAATATGATTGTCTAGCTTTTGTGCTAGAGTTGGACGATGGTTTGAGGGGAGAATTTGGATAGGGAAAAAGTCACATATTAAGAAGGCAGTGAGGGAAAACGGCAAATCAAACCGAGCTGAAACGGTGGCTGGACTGAATGCTTAATGGAAAGAGCAAGTAGATCGGTCTCCTAGGCCTCTTGGAGGTGATTCACTTGGATTTCATGAAAGGATTGTGGTGCTGGATACCTTAATAGCACAAACCCTTTTCATTATTGTACTGATTTTTGCCAAAAGCGCTTGGATTTGGAGAGCTGCAGGATCCCAAATGTCATTTTGGGCGGAAATTCGGGGTTGGAAGCTAGGGTTTCTTCACAAAGCCTTGATCAGTCCCCTCCATTGGGATGCTCTACAAATCCCGGGAGAAGTATGCCAAAGAAGGGGCATATGGGTGTTAAACAATGTTGCCAGGATACGAGTGCATGGGTACGGGTTCAAGTACAGGTTCGATACGCAGATACGTCAATTTTAAAAAACCCTTGGGTACGATACGTCTTGGATACGTCCGTACATATATATTAAAAAATTATATATATATACTCATTTTACTCATTTTTTAGTCCATAAAAATACTAAAATAGTAATACAAAACTGAAAACTTGAAAATTATAGTAGGATCAATGTTTAAAACATTCAATATACTTGAAAGTTGAGCCTTTACATTTTCATTGATCATGTGGCTGCCATACATATGATATACGAATATCATGTCAACATGAATACAAACAAAACTTGAAAAATATACTAGGATCAATGTTCAAATTTTCAAAACATACAATATACTTAAGATTTTACATTTCATTGATCATGTGGCTGCCATACATATGATATAGGAATATCATGTCAACATGAATACAAACAAATCTAGAATATATCATCTAGATTTTCCTCAAAATCAAGTTCTTGCGTGCCACTTGCGCTAGCTCCACTCTCAACTCTATGCTGAAATATTTATTTAAACCAAAAAATGAGTATAGATAAATGCCTAGATTGTGGTCTTATTACTTACCATTGTATTTCTCCATCAAATGATCGTCCTTGTTGGTTGTGATTGAAAGGATGTGATTGAAACAAAATGTGCCCTAAAAAAAGACTGTTATAGGAATTTGTGTAGATCCCTTGTTGTATTTAGAAGGCAGTTTTCCCTTGTATTTATTTGCAAACAGATTTATGGCCTTTTGCTACTAATCACGACTGTTTTTGTGACTGTATTATTCATGTTTCTGCATGCCTTTCATGACTAATTTATGGCCTTTCGCTATTGTTGACGACTGTATTTTCGCAACTGTATTAGTGACGTTTTTGAGCATCTGAAACCCTTCAAAACTGGGTCTGAAACACTTCAAAAAATCGTGATTTTTCACCCTTCACAACTGCATCTGAAACCCTTCGAAACCCTGTGATTTTCACGATTTTCGTGGTAGTAGATTTAAGCTTGGGTTCGCCGCGGGTACGTCCGGGTTCTTTCTGGGTACGTCTGGACATACCCGTGGCATACCCGGGAAGAACCCAGACGTACCCATCATGTATCCGCACTGCATTCCCTAACGTATGCGTACCATATACGTATCAGGCAGGGTACGGGGGCTGGGGACGTATCCTGGCAACATAGGTGTTAAACTATTCGACTGGGGTAGATTGAAGATTCACATTTGACTAGCTCAAATATTGGTGATATCCACATCACTTTTTCTTTGGATGCCTCTGAGGTAACTGCATAAGATTCCTCCCTGAAGAAAATTTTTACTGACATTGCCTCCAAGGCTTTGATCTGTAGATTTCTTGTAAGGAGACCAAGGTAGGAGGAGATGCAAATGTGGATGATGGATGCATGGGAGGATTGTTCTCTGCACCACATCAGTGATGCAGGAGCATCACTCCATATATATGAATAAGTCATGAAGACATCAATTTTGGTTTGCTAGGTATGTTAGTTGAGTCCTAGAGGTTTAGGTGTCACTTAGGTGAGCTAGTAGGTGTCTAGGCCTTTCAATATTCAAATGGAGCTTTTACCTCCAAGTATAAAATTTGAAGTGAAGGCCATTTTTGGCTTTTTGTTGTTGTTTTCATGAATTCTTGGAGCTTGCAATATTTGTAAAAGATGAAATGAGGTTTACATTGAATGACTCAAGTCCCTCTAGGGTCTAGAAAGCATGATATGAGTTAGAAATCAAAAGGCTAGGGCCTATAACTAAGCAACTTAGTGTTAAGGCTAAGGTCACTCATATGACTAAAAGGGTGTGCATTCAGTTAGAGGTTGAGGATGGCTATATATTGCAAAAATGTAACTTAACTCTCTATTCTACCCAGGTATGTATCCAAATGTGAAGTTTCAAGAAAGGTAATAGAGGAGAAAAACTCTGTTCTGATAATCTTTGTATGTTCTTAGTGTTTGTTGTTGTGTATATGAAGATCCTTCATCTCAGGATTAAATGATAATTGGTTGAAATCTGTACATGCTTTGTTGACAAGCTGAGAATAGTAATACTAAGGTGGTCTTAAGGTTTCCTTATGAAGGTTGAGCTTTAGAAGATTGAATGAGTGGAGGGGAACACCCTGAGTTTGACTTGTAAATGGATTTGCATGAGGCTGTTAACTCTGTGAATCTGTGTTTTTTGCAGGCTTCGTGTTAAGTAGTGATTCCTTAATCTTTTGTAATAGGTGTGTTTGCCAGAATCAGGTGGTATGAGGTGATTTGAAGCATCATGGTATTGTTAAGATTGGATTCTTGAATTAACTTGCATGTTGGCAATCCCCAGGCAGCAAAGTGGTAACTGTAACTCTACAGTTTGAGCCATCCAGAGTACCTTATCATTAAAATGTTGAATGCAACTACAAGAAGATGAATGGAAAGTCCTGTGGAGTCATTCTCAGGCAAAGAAAGGTGAAGCTTGTTTGAATGAGATCTCAGTAGACTGAAACTTTAGATGGATGTTCAAGTGCCCTGCTCGTAACAAGTTTGTTTTTCCATTTCTTGTATTAACTGCCTTATCCTCGTTGAGGATCATTATTAGCAAGCTCAGAACTTTGAAGCGGGGTGGAAGGAATCTTAGGGATAAGGTGTTAAGTTTTGAATGCATACATTTGGTGCAATATGAAGTTTTGAGTCTCTCAGGCCACCCAGAAATCACAGTCAGGGTTTGAAGGAAGTGTGACCTTTGAAACCTTTACCTCTGGAGTTATGGACCATATAGCTTGTTAGAAATCATCTTGAAAGGGGGTGTTAGAAATCCTAAGGAAAGTAAGAGTTGATGAAGATGCTTCCTCCACTGTTAAACTAGAAACATAGAAGAGGACCAACTAATCCCACAACAAATATTTGGAACCTTGAATTAAAGGCTAGAGAAATATATATTAAAATCTGTGTCTCTCGGGCTAACACTGTGTTAAAGCTAGGGTTTTCCTTTTGTAGGCTCAAACAAAGGATTTAAGACTTGTGACTTGGTAGTATTGATGCTCAGAGTTTCTATTAAGAGCTTTATCAGGAATTTTGGGATTTCAACGGTGAACTTTTGAGTTATATTTGACAGTACACCATCACAGTGAATAAACACAGTCTAAACCTAATAGGAGGGACACAATAGCAAAGGAACCAAGGTTTCTACTTAGGGATTGGTTATGAAACTTTGTACATAGTTAGAACAAGCCAATAGGTGGCCAAAATGAGTTTCAATTTGTCATGGGACCCAGTGAGTGAGGAGTTGTGCAAGGAAATATACTGTAGCAGGGCTAGTGAGAAACAACTTCAAGGAGAAAACAAAAGTGAGTTTGAGGGAGAAGTTAAAAGAGTGGGGTTATGAAATTTACTACACACCATCACTATTCAAAAGAGTATTTGGCCATGGTTTCCATTTGTTTGGGGACTTCCTAGTTTCTTTCAATCATGACATCACCAAGATAGTTGTTCTTGAAGGCAATAGAGGCCAGTTTAGAGGAAAAGTCAGAGAGTAGTCTTTCTTCATGAGATCAATTTATTGTTAGCTATTTTGTCTTGGAATGAATGCAGGGAACAAGGAATGAGGTGGTGAATGACTACCAAGATGCTAAAAGCAAATTTTGCTTGAAGTGGAGCAAGATCCCAAGAGACTTATAAGTAGATAAAGGAAGTAAGTAAGAAGAATTGAAGATTTGCAAGAATCTTGGTAGTTTTATTAGTGGTATTGGCATGTATTGAGGATGGAGGAGCAGGGTATGGTGTTGGAAGGTGAAGTTAGATTGCTTGAGAGAGCCAATTGGCACTTTTAGCTAGTCTTGAACCTAGAACTAAGGTATCCAAAACAGTGAACTAGATTAAATGCATGGAAGTGATTTCCTATAAATGGATAAATGTGTCAGTTGTCTATGGAGCTCTGCATCGATCAGATTCCTCTGCAATGGTTTCTTCCAGTTAGTTTTCGTATCAGAAAGGGATGGATACTTTGTTTTTCATACTTCGTTCCGGGGTTCTAAAGAATTCTGTGTGTTTCTTTGGTCTCCGCTAATGGTCCTTGGTTCCGGGGTTCTAGAGGATCATGTGTCTCTTTGGTCTCCGCTCTGTCCCTCAAATGGAGAAGATTTTTGAGATCTCAGTTTGGGTCTGTCTCTACACACTGCCAGTGGAGCTTGATAATGATGAAATGACAAGATTGTTAGCTACTGCTATTGGAATTCACATCAAAGGGGAAGCTGATGATGGCAACAATCAGAATTATGCAAGGATATGTATAAAATTTGATCTGACATAACCACTAGCTCTTGCTGCTCAGATTTCTTTTTCACTTGGAACATGTATTCTCGCTGTTTCCAATGTAGAAAAACTGGACATGCGGCTTTTAGCTGTCCCTACAGCATGGTAGAAGTAATTGCACAAGATCCCGGCTTTCAAGGAAAATGATGGGTGATCCTAGGCCTGATTTCATTTGGCGGAATCATGGCAAAAAAAAATCAGCAGCAGGGGATAGGAGAATTTTTGGTTGCAACCCAGAAGGATAAAGAGAATACATCAGAATCTAAAACAATTGCTTTCAGGGATGTAGCAAAGGCAGCAATTTCCGCAGCACAGGGGCAAACTTTTGCAGCACAGGGGCCACCTTTTGCAGCACAGGAAACAACTACTGCAGCAAAGGAAACAACTTCCACGATAGAGACAGCAACTTCCATAGCAGCACGGGCAGTGCCTTCCGTAGCATATGCAACAATTTCTGTAGTTAAGGTTCCTAAGGTTGGACCAGATTTTGGATTGCTAGCAATTGGTTCAGGTTCTACTTCAAAGGGGATTCCAAGAGATCAGGCTTCAAAAGGGTTAGATGGATTGACATCAATTGTTGAGGGTACAAGTTCTGAAGCATTTGCCTCAAGTTCGGCAGCAATGGCAAGACCTTGTGCAGCAAAACAGATAAAAATACCTTACACAGAAAAAGAGACAGACGCTATAACTGCAGTATTAGCTTCATATTTTGAGCCTATGGGTCTGCCATTAATTCCTGAAGTGGAGAAAGAGAAGGTCTCTAAGCAACATTTTTCTTTGGATATGCCTAACTCATCCGAAATCCATCAAACGCCATTTGTTTCTCCTTCCCCTCTAATACAGAAGAGGTGTGGAAGGAAAACAATGTTGGAGATGTTGACGATGGAGGCGATGGATGTTACGCATATGGATCCCAATCCACTTTGGAAATAATTTTCTCCAATAAGGGTAGGAGAACACTCAGATCACAGTCTTCTAGGCGCCATAGGTGCATTTTCATTTTTGAGCAACTTAGATTTGATTGTCATGATCGGTTGAGATATAAGTTCCTTGTCGGTCCTGGAGCTTTAAGTCTTTTCTGATTATTCTAGCTCTTATTGCATGCATTTTTCAGTTGCGTCTGTTGTATTGTTTTTTCAGTCATTAAATTAATGGATGAGAGACCCTAGCTATCTTTTACCAATAAAAAAAATAGAATAGCTATTAAAACTATTATATTTCTATCCTGATATCTGTTGCTGCTTTGCTATATCATTGCAGCTACAGATATTGAAAGCGTGTGTCGCTCATGTTCTATTCACACGATCAATAATGTTGTATATTAGTTGTTTGGGCCCTGAATGGCTTTACATCTACATGTTAAAGTCTTCAAAAAAGTCGGCATAAATCAAGCAGTCCTTCACAGTCCATTGGAAGTTATTAATTTCATTCATCTGTATGAAGAAAAACAATTCAATAAATGTGAAACATAGCAAGATGTGTTTATTGTTGAAAGCAAGGAAGATAACAAAAAAGGTGAAGGAAAGGTTTGTTTCTGTGAAAGCTTGCACTGCTATTACTGTGGCAAACCAGATCATATATCTCAGAGTTGTAGGATACGTTAGCAATAGCTTGGAAGTGTTGCATTATACTTGCATTCAAATATTAGAGATAGTGGTCCTAGAAATGCAGGCAATGTTTGATATCATGCACTTTCTATGTATCAGTAACATATATCTAGAAAATAAGAAAGTCAAAAAGTAGCTGGGGAAAGGCTACAAGAAAGTTCAATATCAAGATGGGGAAAATATATGGTGTGATGATTAAAGAAAATTCAAGAAAAAGAACAGACATGAATCAACCCAAGGACAATTCATACAAAATAACATGTGGATTGCATCTACAATTATTAATGTATAAAATGGAAAGACTGAGAAAGAACTGTTTCCAACACAAAGACATAATTCAAAACTATGAGAGTGATAATTTGAACAGTATGACAAGAAAAAGCTATTGAAATGACTAATTACAAAAGACAACGACAAGCATTAGCTTTAAACAAACATGCCATTAATTTAATACAGCATTTAATCCGGATAACACTTAAACTCCAAAAATTAAAGCATCAACATGCCGTTTCATTTTGCCTGGCCAAAGCTACAACTTGCAACAAATATGTTGCAATAAAACAGAAATAAATGCTGGCTCACTAAAAGTCAAAAAAATCGAATCTATAACTTGGCACCCAGTCAATTGTAGTGCTGCTATTAAATACAAGCTAACTGGAATTCAAAATGCAAGCAAACGTAAATTGTCCAGTTTGAGACCTCCTGCCATAGTGCTCTACTGTAATTTAACCAATGAACTTGATTTCCTTTAATAATCAAAACATGAGCCACGCTCATTCAAATTATAGTAAAGGTCAAAAAAATAACCTTCCGCTTTGAAACAGTCCGTGTCAACTGAGCGGAGACACCAAAATCTGCAACCTATGGAAGAAATCAAATATTATCAGAAATCTCAAACCTCTCATAGAAAATTCGCAGAGATGACAGCACAGTCGATAATCATATTTCAATGAAAATAATCCGTTATATACCTTAACATCACCATTTGCAGTGAGTAAGATATTAGCCGCTGTCATAGTGAAAAGCATAATTTTGTCAAAACCAACTAGATGCAAATTTAAGCTAGTACTTCAAAGTGCAAATAGCTAAATATAATGTATTGTTAACAAACTAAAGCTTCCAGCGAGCTACTGCATTATCAGGAGCTAAAACATGCATTACAACTGAGTCACTGACACAATAATCAGGAAGATAACACATACAGGAACTAGAGTATATATACCTTTGATATCTCTATGGATTTTTCCCTCGCCATGCAGATAATCTACAGCATGTAGCAGATCCCGTAAGATGCATGCAATAGACACTTCATCCAAAGGTGGACCTGTTTCAAGCTGTATTAATAGGCATATAAGTCTTCTTCTGCAGCTGAAGCAAGAATCCACATTCACATAACGACCAAAGCAAAATGAAAACAATACATAATTTCAAAGAGCTGTTTTATTGAAACAGTCATTAACATTTAAAAGTCGAACTGTATTGACACAGAAAAGCCGTTTATCAAAATTCAATTTAGGTTTACAAAACAACACATTACGGATCATGCGTGATATATAACATTTTATTAAAAACCATTTTACCCTGATAATCTTATAGTTATACTGCTGCAAACTACAAATTTAGTTTAGACTTACAAATTTTACTTGAGACGCAACTTTTTCCTCTCCAAATCAGTCGGTGTTATAGTGGACAATATTCTGCATCTATTGAAAATCTGGCTCATCTTTTATTTTTCACTAATCTCCACTCACTACAGGTTTGAATATACATATGTATCTGTGTTGTTTCACTGATTTTATTATTTTCTTCGCATGTTTAATTTTTGAGTAACTTAATCCTCAGATATTCAAAATTCTTATATTTTTCTTCTAACATAGCACAAGCTCCCATTATTACTGCTGCCACATGACTTTTCAATTCAGGGTGTGCTCAACCGATGTTCGCATAATTACAGAGTTACGTACGAAGACCAGTGATTATCCAGATCATGACCAATCGATTAGAGCAATATCATCTCCCATTATTTATCAGTTAACCTAGAAGCACTTTAAACAGACCAACACATGTTCTGCAGCTGTCCATTGGTGATATTTTCATAATGCATCCTCTGATTTACTTATTTTCAATGAATGGATGTGATAGGATACATGGTATTGCTATCTCAGAGCACTTTATTACTGTCATAATGAGACTTTATGGGGCAGTACATGGCTGCTTACGGACTGGTCACTAATTTTCTGACTTTTTAGAAATACAATTGGATTCAAATTGGGTTCCTATCTTGCCGACTCTCTTTGGGATCTACATATAAGCGTGAGAAGTTTCTTACAGAGAACAGTCATGTTGAGGATAGCTGTACCTTATATCACATCTTGATTATTGTGCTACTCTTTGCTGATGATGTGCTTCTCCTTGCTCATTCTCCTAAGCGAGTGCGGAGACAATTGTATGCCTTGCTCGCTATCACAATCTCCATAATTTGTGCTCAGCTTTAGTATGCATAATGTTATGATCTTCAATGCTTTTAAATGCACTCTCTCCAGGTTTCTATTTTTATACAGAGGCAAGAAAATGGAGATCGTAACAACTTATGCCCATTTAGGCCATCAGCCTGAAGGTCGATCTCTTTGACTTGCAACTTTATAAAGTGGTATGCCCCCTTGATTTTGAACTGTCATTCTAACCATTAATATGAATTGTAGGTTTAGGGCCCAAACTCATGGCTTGTCAACTCAACATGTGCTAAGACTGCAAGCTATCAGGCTTCGGCATATAATCCGCTGTAAATGGACATCCAGGCTGAATTTTCTGCCCAGCCTCTTCGTCTTGATATTGCCTTCGAGCTTATTTCCTGTCTTCACAGGCTCTAGCCTCTTGGTATTTCATCTTTAGGTCAAGAGATATTCATAATTATCTATATGTTTCTCATATTGGGTTTCTTCATTGGGTCCCCCTAGACAACAAGGATGCTCATGTTCTTAAACTAATATATTTCTTCAGTCTATCAACATGTCCACAGATCCAATTTTTCCCTTCAATTCTCTTTACATGCCCTTTCCGCCTTCTTCCCACCAAGGGGAAGATTAATATAGTTATTTGAGAGGACATTTAGCAACAATATATTGAGGTCACTTGGATCTCTCCCAGCCTCTCCACCCCCACAAGGCATTACGTGTTCATCACTACTTGCATATTTTCAACATTGCCATTAATCAAGCTAACTATCTCTAGCATCATTCATCACGTGAGCATAAGAATCCCCTTTGCTAGCTGAGAGTATTTTAATCAGCCTAACTACGGCATCATTCATCACGTGAACGTAAGAATCCCCCTTTTTTGCTAAGACTATTTTATTAGCAAATATGAGTTGAAAGTTGAAACAATCGCCACATTTTTGTTGGAGCAAGTTTCCTTTTGTACTCAGAATCTAGTCAAACATTTTGAAGACTACTGAGCTTAAAAGCACAATACCATACTCTATTAGAACTCCATATCATTCATTTAGTACCATATCATTCATTTGATAAGCATACACAACAATATGCAATGGTAGAGAGACAGAGAGTGGGGAAGAGTGTATCAATTATCAATTTAGCACTTGAATAATGAATGATGAATAAGACATCTTGATCAATTTATACAATATATTTGCCTCAATCCTTGGGTATTTATTTCATGTTATCCTCCTATTATTAAAAAGTAGGCCTACAATCAATGCACAACACCATAAAGTAGACTTTAAATTTGAGGATTCCAAGGTACACAAATCTTGTAGTTAATTGGGTCCAATAAAGTATAATCTTCATCAATGCCAACAAGGTGCGATCAAAATAGTGTGCACACATACACTAACATCCCCCATCCCCCAATCCTAACTCGAAATAAGACAGTAAACTACACCCACAACATCTCTTGAGAAATTGGCTCTTGCATCAACCTCCAAGAAATGAAGATAGCTCCCACATAATTTCCATTGAATAAGACCGCACCCACAAGTCTATAAGAAGCTGGCTTTGCATTGGCCCCTCAAGAAGAAAGATGGCTCCCACAAGTCCCTTGAAGAGAGACAGATCAAAAGCAGCACCTGCAAAGAGCTGTGAGGTAGACCACACTAGCAAGTCCCCTGAAAAGGTCATATCTGCAAGCCTGAAAAGGTCAGAGGTGCTCCTGTAATAACTTAGGTGGAGAACACCACACCCACAAGTCTCAAGATAAATTCACAAGCTGGTTCCCACCCAGCTCCTAAAAATGTTGGCCCCTACATGATCTGAATTGGATAATGTCATAATGTAATTGACTTCACATATGTATCTGTGTAAGACTCCAAGAGGCCTGTATGCCCTTTAGAGCATAATTTTCCTCTGTAATTTGTTTCTCTCCATGGCTTGTAAGACTAAGGCAGAATTGTGGAGGCTTTCAAAATATTTTATAAAGGTCTAGAAATCATCTGGGAAGGAGTTAGGAAGGCTCAAGGAAGCTTCGAAACATTTTCTTTGTAACAGTAGGTCTCAGAGACGAGTTCATGACAGACCAGACCAATCTCAATGAGTTCACGATCGATTCGTCCATCACCTAACTCGTCACTGTTCCAAACAAATACAAAGACGAGTTCAGACATGAATGAACTAGTCACCAAAACTTTGACATTGCCTTAGCTAAAGGGAGCCTTGAGAGGAAGGTGCATGGTCAATCAAAGTTGAGTTCAGTTTACAGAGCATAGATGAAGGAGAAGACATCGAAGAACAGAATTTGAAGATGTGGAACAAGGGAGGTAGGCATTTTGTTGTATGGCAGAACCTTGTGAGTATGTAACCTTGCATTTCTTGTTGATAGTGGATTCAAGACACAACCCACTTTCTGGAGTTTTCCCACATCGTGTTTCTCCAAGGTAAATCTATGTGTTTACTCATGTGTGTGTGTTGTTAAATATTTCCTTTCTATATTTAATTGTTCAGTTCTCAATTCATCATGTAAATTATGCAATATGGACACTTAACGAACAAATATGATAGGCACAGCATTAATTCTGCACATAATTCTGTAAGATTTGTCTTAAGGAATTAGACATCCGTATAACAGAGCTAATATCATTGTTTTCAGCATATTGTTTTGGATATCCTATAATTCTTTCACGATACTTCCATAAGGCTTTTAAATGTTTTGCATGTTCAGCATAGGACGCCCAATGTTAAGAAATGTGATTCATGAAACAATTTGCAGACTTGATTAACCCACTTTAGCCAATGCTGGGCGGAGCTACAGCAATAACTAGAACTGACTGTCGGTCAAGCACTATTACCAATAGGTGGCATCCATCCCCATATATAGATTATGCAATATGAACACTTAACGAACAAATATGATAGGCACAGCATTAATTCTGCACATAATTCTGTAAGATTTGTCTTAAGGAATTAGACATCCGTATAACCGAGCTAATATCATTGTTTTCAGCATATTGTTTTGGATATCCTATAATTCTTTCACAATACTTCCATAAGGCTTTTAAACTTTTTGCATGTTCAGCATAGGACACCCAATGTTAAGAAACGTGATTCATTAAACAATTCGCAGACTTGATTAGCCCACTTTAGCCAATGCTGGGCGGAGCTACAGCAATAACTAGAACTGACTGTCGGTCAAGCACTATTACCAATAGGTGGCATCCATCCCCATATATAGATAAGATAGGCCTTCCGAGCCCCTACCTGCCCCCTTTGAATTGAAAGGGCTGTCGGGCACTATATATGGATAGGGATCCCCCTCTATATATGGGCAGATTGGTGTATAGGGAAAGCATAAAGAAATCGAGTGGCTCATCACTCACTACACTCGGCTAAGTCCCCACTATATACGGGGATAGATGGGGTTGGGTTGGTCGCCAATTGCCCTCTGCTATATCAAAAATGTGATTCAGGAAACAATTCTTGGATTTGATTAGCCCCCTATCAACCAATCTTCTTTATTTATTTTATTTGTGAAGTATTTCTCATCCTTAGAGACGTTACCAATGGCCTTGATTTATCAGAATATATTCAGTTTTCTTTCACCGACAAATATAATTACAAAAAAGCAATTTGAAGATGTGTGCTATGATTGGTAAAAGATCTCAAGAGAGTTGTCCAACAATTCAAACTGTTTGAAAATCAGAGCCCGGACATTAACTATATGAGCTTTTGAAATTTATTACAGTGTGCTTTAAAATCAACAAGTAACAATCTCAATTTTTAAAAATGTACCATGGTTGCTCATTTTCAACAAATCTCACATGCCCTTTGTAACCACATGTCAAAATTGGCTTTCCAATATCTCTTCAGTTAGCGACTTGTAAAGAACACTCAATATGCCTTCGCCACTTGTCTATCTTCAATTGATCAAGATAAGAAAATAATAATTTCTTTGTTTATAACACGAATTCATAGACTTCAAGCAGAGTTCAATCCTCGGAACTTGATTCTCACAAGGTTGTGGCTTAGCTGAGTGGGATAGCTATCCACTTAGGAAAAAGGCCCTTCACTCCTGCTTTACACGACCCCTTCTACTTTGCTCTTCACGTTACGGAACTTTCCTAAGCTTCACACAACTCTAATGTACTACTCCGCCTGAGGTCCTCCTTTTGTCCAGACCTACGAGCTTCCGTTGTTCTTCACCCCTGCCCTAGCTCTTCTTTCATGTTCTTCCTTTGTCGTCCCCTGCTTGTACACACCTAAGCTCTCCTACCGTACTCCTACATGCCCCATAGGCCCTGCGCCTATTGCTCCTTCACAGCCCTGCTCCTCCCTCTGAACCTGTGAGGTGGTGTTTCTGGCCCATGAGGCCCTGCATTGGGGGTCACCTTCTTATTCATAATGTGAGAGGAGAAGAATAGTGGGAGATAAAATGAATAGTGACAGACGAGCAGTAGTACAAGTTTGGACAGATAACTGCAGTTTTTAGCCTTTTGGCTTCTATTTGACATAAATGGTGCTGTTGTTTTCGAAAAAAGAGGGATTTTGGGGTTACTAATCCATGAGGCCCCAGTTCTTGCATTGCATTGCATTGTCATGCTCTCCTCTGTGCTCCTGTATACTGCCTTTCGGAGGGGTCAGTGATGATGCATTAAAAAGTTAGAATTTTGTTCTAACTTTCAACTAAAAATCAATTTATATCAATTAGGAAATGGAAGAGAGCTGTGTATGATAGGTAAATATCTACACTTTCAGTTCCATTTCTGTCCCTATCCAGATTAAGAAATGCTTTTGAAAGATCTGAGATTGATCACTTTTTTTAGCAAATCCCTCATTTGCTATAGGCTTATAACAGTTGTGTGAAATTTCATTTTACAAGAAGGTTGTAATTTTGATATAAGACATTGAAGGTCGTTTTATTTTCACGGCATTCCTTGAGAAAATAAAGATGACCTTTTAGGATGAGCCTGCTGACATCACTTCTTTTCCAGGTACGGTGTCCCTTAACCTCGGGTATACTAAAAAAAAACAAAAACGGGATAAAATTCAATTTATAAGCTAGTAAATTATATTCTTCAAAAAGAAGAAGAGCTAGACTCTTAAATTCCTTTCTCAAATAAGTGGCAGATGGGTATACAGTGTTGACCCTCATTTAATATCATAACAGAAAATAACCCAACTAATAAATTTTAACAACCTCCTGACGCTTCCCTCATCTAAGGGAGTTTCAAAATTCAGGTTTGAAGTTCCTTATTCTCACAATTCTAGTAGTTTTTAAATATTCAATCATATGTAAGGCTTATGTATCCAATTGATGTTCAGAATTTTGAATGACAGAACAAAATGATCCAAATAGGAACCACAGAAGTGGCATAAAGTGCCGACTCTCCATTTAATATCATGACAGACAAAATCCAACTAACAAATTTTAACAAACTGAAGCTTGCGTGATCTCAGGGAATTTCAGGTTTTAGGTCTGAGGCTCCTTATTCTACAATTCTCGTAGTTTTGATGAGTTTCTATCACATGTCAGCTTATTTATCTAACTGTGTTCAGAATTTTGGTCTGACAGTACAAAATAAATTAAATAATTAAAATAGGAAGAACAGACTTCTTGTAGCCTTGATGAAGTTTTTCGTTAGTTTTGCTTTGTCCAAATATGGTAGGCTAGCAGTTGTAGCATTTTAACAGTCAACGCTTCCACTTCTTTGCCAAATAGGATACATAAATAGCTTCCAGTTTCAACAAACCCAGTAATGTTTTCTATTGAGCACTGGAATAGGTTTAATTTTTTTAAAACGTCTGGCTGCACACTGTTAAGCATATCCATGCATGGCTTTTTAGATATGATTTCTTTACGATAGCAGGTCCTCTTAGAAAAACATGAGAAACATGGACACAATCTTCCTTAATTTGCATGTGAAATTCACCTACCAAATCCGAAACAGAGCCACCTGCCATGTACTCCATAACTATCCATAATTTTGTCTGATGCAGGTATGAGCCATAATACTCTGTGATATAAGGAGATCGGCACTGAGACAAGACTGAGATTTCCTGTAAATACCACGATATAAGTCCCAAAAATTCATCCAACATTACCAAGACTCGGTTTCAGCACTAAATATAGAATTTATGTGCATAATTTGAACAAATAATCCATCTGTTGCTCGTTGATCAAATATTTGAGGTATCACCTTCTGAATGTCTTCAACTTCATCCTCCCTGTAAACACACAATAACTGGCATAAACATCATAATGAAAATTAGCAAAGAAAGCCATAACAATCGAACAGAAACAGAGAAAAGAAAAATTGTTTGTGAAGGAACTTGATAGTGAACAATTCTGAAAAATTGTGACAGGAAACCAATGTTTCAGATAAAAAGCACTTACGTTTCTAAACAAATACAGCAAGAAGCCACATAGAAATAACGGAAACCACCTAAGTATTAGTGAACTTGAATTATTTTGCATTTGAACTTTTCACCAATGAAAGAACAGGAAAACGGTCACAGAAACCCCTGAGAAAGGATAAAAGTTTGTAGATGAAACCTCAATCATGATTCCCACAAGGCCCGAAAGTACAATATTTCCTTAATAGAGACTAAATAGTAAATTATAAATTTGGAAAGATTCTAAACTATCTAAGAACCAGTTTAATGATTTTACAGTGTCCTCCACCAGATGGTTATTCCTCAGAAAGCATACATAATCCAGCCAAGTTTTATGCAGATTGAATCCTTTAGTTATTTTTTACAACCAAAGCTCTCAATTAATCAAATGACAATTAGTACAAAACTTCATTACAAAAAAATCTACACAATACGAGAACGTACCATTGGCAGTCCTCAAAGGGCACAAGGCCAGAAAGAACAAAAACCATAAACATTCCGCCAGATATAAGCTCTAATACAAAATGTTAGTGCATATATGTAGGAAAATCTCAAAGCCAAGATGCCTAAACTGATTAAAATCAAAATATTCATGGCACACTAAATACCCGTGTACCTCCCTATACACCATACGCCACAACTTCAACATAAATGGACGGGTCATAAACATCATTACCATTAAAGATGCAACCGTTAGCTTGCGATTCAGAGTCAACGGGTGTCATATCCCAACCATCATTACCCACCGGATCATATTCGCAGCACTAGAGCCTCAGACATTTAGAGGATCAATGTGAAGGACTTTTTAACTTGGAGACTTGGAGCTTTGTAGGCATCCCAACATCCACGGCTAAAATCACCTCTCTAGTAAAAATGACTAGGAAAATCTGGTAGACAAGTTTCTGTGTTATCTATCCTTTTGGCTGTGAGAAACAAGGCACCTGTTCACATCGCTGATAGCAAGTCTCCCTCTACTTCTAGAGTCTTTCTGCTGGACCTGACTAACCATACACAGGTCACTTCCCCAATGTACAATTTGTTGCCTAAGAGGTTCAAGCTCCATGGTTCAGCATCTTTAAAATTTTCTCTGAACAAGTGAACCGTTTAATTACGAATAGCCACACTATGAAGCTGAACACAACATCAAAATAAAAGACAACAATTCCTGGCTACAAATGTACCCACACAGAGACCACACATGTTAATACTAAAAATCCAATATGTCTATGACAGTGTAAAGTGTTTTTGCCGGCTTCAAATATTTTTCACAAAACTGGTGCTTGTTTTATAGTTTTACAGTGGCATTTTTAATGGTCTGCCAGAATGCCTACAAGCTGAATGTTTTTATCGTTCTTGTTTTATTGTACATGTTCTATAAACGTTGAAATTTGTTAAACATATAGTGGGATAAATTTTAAAATTAAGCAACTGTGAAAATTGAGGTTCCAAATTTCAGTAATAGATGTTCTTGGTCATGGGAATTGCATACAAAATGCATCTTTTTACTCCTTAAATGTCATATAAACATTCAAGATTAGTTAGAATATAGTTTTATTAATTTTGAATCAATACTAAATTTTATATAAATTTATATGCCTCTAAAGTTCCACTATCTGCAGAACTGTAAACCAGTTAGTGGGTGGATCCTTTTGTACCTAGAACTCTATACTTTCACAAACCAAATCCTAAGACAAGCATCCCTTGATGTTCAAGGTCATAAGGCATCACTAGTTTTCGACTCTAACAAGCACAGCTTATCTGTCTGATCCATACAATAGCACAGCTGTCTATGTGCTCAAGACCACACATTACTCCCTATACACAATTTGCAATCCACATCACGTATGCAATGGCTACCTCCATTGAGGTCTTACCAAATTCGTCTTCACATAAGTTACCTCAACTAGGATCTAGCCAATGATACACGGACACATCCCCAGCTTAGGACAGTCATTGCAACATTCCTCTGCTGATTTGGGGATGTGGGGACACGGATAAAACATCCTTGGGATATCCCTGACTTACCAATAACAAGTTGGGGATGTCCCCAACCCTTACCCAGGCCTTTGGGGCCATCCCGAACATTCCATAAAATTTTAGGAAAAAGGGGATGCCTTGACACCCTTGTGGCAGGGATGTCGAGATGCCCCCAAGCTCTCCAGGGAACAGTTGCTCATCCCCAATGGCGTCACAAAGAAATAAAAAAGTAAAGGAAAATAAAAAAGAACAAGAAAACAGTATTTCATAACTACGTTTCTTTCTTTCAGTGCATTGTTGTTATCAGAATAATATCATTTCTTTCAATCATTATATCCTAAAGATAGTTTTGTTTTAAGCCATAATAGTCATAGAGAAAATCCAGTTTCTAATCATTGCAGGGCTAAAATGTGCTAGCTGCTGACCATACTTCGGGACCATGCTACTTGAGAGAGGTGGTTGCTGTAAAAATAGACTGAAATCAAACTGTTAATGGCTGAAAACATTTTCTGTAATTAGCCAAAAATACTGGTAAATAGTTGATGATGGTCATTATAAATAGCTAAAAATCTTTGCTGTAAATGACAACAATAATATGTCATGAGTTAGGAAAAATATGCCTCATAAGTAAAGGGTTAAATAACTCCCATTATGGGTGAAACAAGGTTGCTATATGGCTGCAATAATTTTTTGTAGCATAGGATATTTTTTCCACAAAAGAATGCAAGTTTCTTGGCTAAATAGTCTCTGTTATTTTTGAGTTTAATTCATATTGTAGATGAAATAAAATTTCTCCAAAATGAATCGCTTGCTATATGGCTGCAATAAATTGTCGTAGCATAGGATAATTTTTCCACAAGAACACATGTTTCTTGGCTACAACATAGTCTCTGTTATTTTTAGTCTAATTAATATTGTAGATGAATTAAAATGTGTCCAAAATGAATTGTCTCACACTTCTTTGCACTGCTAAATTTGTTTTACACTTTAGTTTTTTTAATTATGCATGCTGCATAATTATGACAGAAAACCTATAGTTTTGCATTTTATTTTTCTTGTTTTCTTTTCTTTTTAGTACTCATTATATTTTAAGTTTACGTGTCCTACCTTCCTCTAACATTTGGCACGGATCTGTTAAAATAGCAGCACACACTTAATATATGCTGTCAGATCTGTCAAGTCAGGCAGGAGAGAAAATACTCACTTTATGCTCAAAAGTTCTAGAAAACTTGTCCTAATTGCAATGACGATATCATATTGAGGTTATGAATTACATAATTCTCTGCCACATCTATAGTCTCAAGCTTACCTCAAATAGTTTTAGTAATTGTTTCTCTGCTCCTAAAGGCTTTCTTAGAGCCATAAGAAGCCTTCCCCTTGTGAAAGATTCATCACCCTTAATGAATCTGCTTTCAGAACTACAAAAGGGTAAGTTTTCCTTTGAAAAAGGTTTATCTTAACCTGAAACATATACCAAGTTATCACATATTTATCTATATTTTTTCTTCTATTATGTTTGTAGTGTGAGGTATGTGAATAAGTAAGTTTGTAACATACATTCTCGTTTGTTGTCGGATACAAATAAAGACATCATGTCTTTTGCGAAAGGTGCTCTTAACTTTATCAACCTGAAACATGACACAAGTTACCACATATTTCTCTATATCGTTTATTATATTCTTCCAATAGGCATACATTTTGGCAGCTACATATGTTGTATTTCTACCTACATGGCTCGCAAACAGATTGTCCTAGAATCGGAGGATTTTATGTTAAAGGGGTTCGTGAATGGATACTACTATTGTTTTCTTGTAATAAAGAATGTTATCTTCCAATATATACTTAGGTGCGAAGTCATTTTATTTAAGGAGACTTCGTAATTTCATCCTTCAAATTACCTTTTACATTACGAATTGAGTATACTTGAGACTGTAAAATACAACATTCTTTTTTTCCGGTTTATATATTAGTTTTGGTTTAAAATTGGCAAAAACCTAATGATCATTTCTCGTTACCTGTCTTTTGGATGGGAAATGCAACAAATGCTTGTGGTCTTTATAGACTTTAAATTGTTGCCCTTAATGTAATGTCTGAAGTTTTTGATTCAGTGGCTTACTACTACTAGTAGTTCTTGGTCAAAATGGGGTATCTTATTTGATATTGTCTTTTTATTTTAAATACAT
The DNA here is from genome assembly GCA_018340775.1 of Taxus wallichiana var. yunnanensis. NCBI lineage: Eukaryota > Viridiplantae > Streptophyta > Pinopsida > Cupressales > Taxaceae > Taxus > Taxus wallichiana. The sequence goes on from CM031242.1 coordinate 297,932,459, forward strand.
AACTTTCATAAGCTATCACATTACTCTGGCAACAATATTGTGCCTATTGCTCGTCCATTAGCATCTATATGTTGTGTTGCATGAAGCAACAAACCCTTCCCCTCCACCTACCATCACTCATACCCGATGTTTATGTTTCAAAACTGCCCAAAATACCAAGCCCTTCTAACAAATGGCCTGGAAACATAAACAGCATTGCCAATGAAAACCTGTGGTCACATCAGCATTTAGATTTTTTTTAAAAGTAAATGTAACTAACCTAACCCAACCCACTACTCACCCCTCTAACCTAGCCCAACCCATTACTCGCACCCAATCTATTCATTCTCTCTTCATACACATTTACAAATTGAATATCCTAAAACTACCTGAAGAAGACTTCTAGTACACAATTCCTACTTCACTCCTACATCATTGAGTCTATTTTTTGTTGCCAAGGAGATTGCATAGCCTGCACTACTGAGATTTCATTGTTTGAAGATAAGTATATCTTCTGAAGTTTACTGATATGATTTGGATCCTTTAATATTGTTTGATTTGAATTTTTTTAACTTCATTTCATTCATCTTTTACGGGTCTTTAATTTCTTTGTTACATCTTTCAACCTTGAAGTTTTATTTTATTGTTCTACAATGGCACAAGCTCAAGCTCAAGCTCAAGCTCACTGGACCAAGGATTGGGCCAAGATGGGAGACCAGCCTTCAGAACTAGTCCTTATTCCCCTCTTTGGAAACATACAGCAACACTAAAGAACATAGTATGAGGAGGTTCTTATGTTGGATATTCTCACAATGCAAAACTGAATACAAAAGATTCAGACAAGAGTTGGCTTTGATTGTACAAGTTTGAGTGGTTTCGAAGAGATGTGAACTCTTTGCCCATTGGGGAGCAGGCTCGGGCATTTTGACCATATGGATGTGCCATTCATTCCAATTCCAAGTAGATTTCACATGGATTAAAGATGTCCAAATGGACCATTTTGATTGATCCTTGTCCAGATAGATGGATTCACCAGATTGATTCTTTTGTCCAATTCCGGTTGGGGTCCTTCATTTATTGATTCTCACACTACTACTACCCACTTCTAATAGGCTCAGGGCTCAAGGCCCAGGTAAGTCAAGTAACACCAACAAACATGCAGTCCAGTAACACATCTCCACGCTCACTTTCCCCTTTCTATTAATTGTTGTTATTACTATAGCTATTATTATTATCATCGTTATTGTTATTGTCATTCATTGTGTGAAGGTTCAATAGAGTGGAGGTTTGACTTAGGGACTGCGAGCCATTGGGAATAATGCTGCAATAATGGGAGCTTAGATAATGCTGGAACAGTCACGAGGAACGATCGAATGGGAGTGAACTGCTAATAATACTACCAGACCAGTAGGACCATGGACAACCTTTCCGGATGTGGTTGTTCTGCTTGGTAACCAAACCCTTCAACCTTATTATCTTATCTTCGGTTTCATCTCCGGATTACAAAATAGGAATAGCCCACTTACCACTTACTCCCTAAAGTGAATGGTTTTGGTTTTCGTAAACACCATCTGGAATGCTATTTAGTTATTCATCCCATTCAACTCTAGATCTTAGTACCCGTCTATCCGTTTACTACAATGGCACCAAATGGCAGCTCACCAAAATGGTGGAGTCGTATACATCTATATATGGGCTTACTGAGTTGGGCCCCTTTATGTCAATGTTGAAAAGAATCTTCCATGAGATGCTGACATGAGTAACAAGACAAGGTAGAGCTGCTCCTATTGTTAAAAAATAAGGGGTGCTGCAAATACTTCGTCCGAAGAAATTATATGACATCCATGTGATACATTATTCCAGATGCGCTCGGAACTAGAAATGAACACGAAGTGGATGTCATCGATTCATGTTACATATAAAATGCATGTCAACAATGGCAACTTTAATGGCTATGGATTGTTGTCGCGCTCCATGCCCAACCACATCTACAAAGATCTGAGTGAGGGGAGGCTAGCAGCATGGCCCCTCACGTCAAGTTGTTCTATGATGGAACACACCTACACTTACCGGTCGTCGAGTACCCCCATATCTGGATAGGGGCCCTCGGATATGATGATTCTTCTCTCCTCTCTTCGGCATACATGATTCTTCTCTCTTCGGCGAGTCCATCATTCACTTGCCTTAGGGGGGTCCCTTTCGTCTAGTGGTTAGGACATCGTCTTTTCATGTCGAAGACACGGGTTCGATTCCCGTAGGGGATGGATATTCGTAGTTTATTCTTACGGGTTACTAGATCCCAGATAGATGATCTCGCTACAAGATTGTGCTTTTCTCTTTTCGATCAAGGCAATTATGACTCTCCATAATCATATGTTCATGTTGAAATGACAGCTCACTACAATGTCTATCCGCTTACTACAATGGCACCAAATGGCAGCTCACCAAAATGGTGGAGCCGTATACATCTATATATGGGCTTATTGAGTTGGGCCCCTTTATGTTCATGTTGAAAAGAATCTTCCATGAGATCTTGACATGAGTAACGAGACGAGGTAGAGCTGCTCCTATTGTTAAAAAATAAGGGGTGCTGCAAATACTTCGTCCAGAAGAGATTATATGACATCCATGTGATACATTATTTGAGATGCGCTCCGGATCTAGAAATGAACACAAAGCGAGATGTCATCGATACATGTTACGTATAAAATCCATGTCGATAGTGGCAACTTTAATGGCTATGGATAGTTGTCGCACTCCATGCCCAACCACATCTACAAAGATCCGAGTGAGGGAGAGGCTAGCGGCATGGCCCCTCGCGCTCAAGTTGTTCTATGATGGAACACACCTACACTTACCGGTCGTCGAGTACCCCCATATCTGGATAGGGGCCCTTCTACGTGATTCTTCTCTCTTCAGCATACATGATTTTTCTCTCTTCACTCCATTCATTTGCCACTTGCCTTAAAGCCCCTTTCGTCTAGTGGTTAGGACATCATATTTTCATGTCGAAGACATGGGATCGAATGTCGCAGGGATGGATATTCGTAGTTTATTCTTACGGGTTACTAGATCCCAGATAGATGATCTCGCTGCGAGATCGCTCTCTCTCTCTTTTGGGTCGAGGGCGACTATGACTCTCCATAGTCGGGGTGAGCGATAGGGCTATATAGAGTCTAGTTTCGTTGGCACCCCTATATCCATATAGGCGCCCGCCCACCCCCCCTTATAGAGGTGGGGTGAGGTGGAGAGGCACTTTCTAGATAGGTGGAGAGCGGGGCCATCTATCTATAGGGGGATTGGGGCCGGGGCGGCTATATAGACATCTATGGGGCATTTATGCCCATTTAAAGACAGGGCCCCCTCTCTCCCCACATATATAACAAGGGTGCCTACTTGATATAATTGGGAGAGGTTCACTACCCCACCCCTCTCTCCCTGTCCTATCTCTTTATCTTCTATCCGGAGAGCCACCGGATAGTACATATATGGGGCCGAGGGCATTGATGGCATTTATGTTATGCTTGGGAAGCCGAGGGTGTCGATGGCATTTATGCTATGCTTGGGAGGCCGAGGGCTATATGTCCTCAACCTCCTAAGCATAATTATAGAGTCTTATCGACTATATAGATAGTAGCCCCCATTTATACGCTTTATGGATATAGTATATCGTAGATAGTATAGGTTGTCGGGTTTCTCTATATAGATCATTTCTTCAAGTCTTTCGGCATGTTTGTATAAATTTATATAGTAGCCCTATATATAGATAGGGCCCTAACCGCTTTATATAGAGAGAGATGGCCCATCTAGAGAGATCTAGGCAAACAAGCAATCCCCTGCATGTATAAAGAATTTTCCCTCCCGTTGGTTGAACCTTACCGGTAGAGGACGTAAATGACCTGACATCGACCAAAAGCATAAATGCCCTCGACCTACTTTTCCCCTTATCCCAATAAGGGGATGGGGGCAATTATCTATAGTCGGCACTCTCCCAACAAAGGGCCATTAGGCTCTCAACCATTCGTCTCTAGTAGGTTGAGAAGGGTGAGGGGTTGGGGTCGAGGGTGACTATCTATAGTCGCCAACCAAACCCCAATCTCTATAGAGTTGGGGGCCCTCTCCCAACACCTCTACTCATAGTAGCCATACATATAGAAGGGCAGGGGATGGCGATGGGGAGGGAGAGGGGCTCGACCTTTCCTTTAGGTCTAGGTCGAGGGTCCTCGATCTCTCGATCGAGCGCCCTCGACCCAACCCAATACCAATCGGCCGATAGTACCAATACCAACCCAATACCAATGGCCAATCCCAATCCCAATCCCAATCCCAATCAAAAGGTTGGAGATCTTCTTGTTGAGCTTTCCCCTTCTCCACCCATAGCAATTCTCTCTCGGTGTTGTTGTCTTTGGGGAGGATTATGCATTAGCAGTCACACACATGTTACAGGTAAGTATTTCTAACCCTCTTTAGTCTTTTATTTTGTATGTGTATGTTGTATGTTGGTCATTCATTGCTATAGATTAGAGTAGATGTATGTTTGCTTTATTCTATTGCATTGTTTTATTACTATTACACCCCTTGGCTTTATCCACCCCTTGGTTATCCCATTTATTTTTAAATCCTAGTAGGATACCTATCTTTATCTTAGTTATAGGCCTTGGAAACCTATAGTTATCCTAGGGTTAGGGTTATTATCCTCTAGATTTACGACATTAGCACTCCCGAGCACCTTTGTATCTACATAGTGTGGCCAGTCTTAGATTGGATCCCTATATTTGAGAACCTATCTCGAAACCTCTCTTTCACCCGTCATACAAACTTTGTTTCACATATTTATAGGTGTACGATGCATGACTTGAATATACTTCCACATTTGCAATATAAATACGAGAAGGCATGGAATTGTAATTTGACAATTATCTCAAAAAAATAGGTCTCGTGGAAACGGTTTCACCTTTGAACTATAAATATTTTTTTTTTCTCTCCGAGAATAGGACTATCCACTTTGTTTTTGTTTCTTAAAACTATGGTTTGACTCTATCTTTCTTGAACAACATGCCCACATTTTACATTTTCTATATGAAGCCCTTTGTCTAAAAGTCAATGAGACACCCTTTAAAAGTTATCTTCTAGCAAAGCGGTGGATACCAAGGACCTTTAGGCTGAGTTCCTCAAATACGGTGTGGATTACCTTGCCTCCACATTGGCAAAGCTCTCTAATGAGGTTGTTTACTTGATTTTTCCTTGTTCTTGGTTCCAGACATAATCCATCCCATTCATAAGTCCAGGGTTAGATCTAACCCTAACAACTACAAGACCATTATGATTGAGCATACATTTTTCAAACTTTATGAGATAGTGTTAGACATGCACTTTTAAAGCTCTCAATGAGAGGTAATCTTTTAGAATGGGATAGGTCGGCTTCAAAGATAATAAAAAGCTATCGACCACATCTCTACCATCTGGTCTATTATTGAGGAGTCTCATCATCAATCTTCCAAAGTCTTTTGTTGTTATGTGAACTTTGAGAAGACCTTTGACTCGATTCCGAAACATCGCTTTCTCCGGAAGTTATTTGATGTCGGCATGTCAAATTCCCTCATTATCACCGCTTGAGGCTCTATGTGACAATTGTCACGCGATTTTGTACTTCTCGCGGTCTTTCTAGCTTTGTGAAGAGTACCATTGGGGTCAAGCAAAGATGCCCTCTCACACCAACCCTCTTCAACATTTACATCAATGAGCTAGAGGATTTTGTTCGACAAAGAAACCCATGCAGATGATGGTAGCATTTTAAATGACGTGGTAATAGCCATACTTTTTTTTTGCAAATGACGTTATTTGCTCTCACTTTGTCGATGGTTTACGAAGACAACTTGATTCCTTGCTCGTTTACGTGAGCTTCATCAGTTGGTGGACAACCTTAGCAAAACTAACATCATGACATTCAACACCTCCAAAATTTATTTCCCAATTTTAGCTCCTCTAAATAGGAGAACGTTTGAGATGACATCAACCTACACTAACTTGGGAGTCTTATTTTCTAAAACGCCTTTTAATATGAACCCTACCTTTCGGCCATGCCTTTTCAAGGCATGTGCCTTGCTTTCTATCTTGGAACACCAATGTTTTCAAATCCTCTTCCAGGATATCCCTTTGAAGATGCATCTCTACGATATAGTCATTAAACCTAAAGTTTTTAATGGATTAGAGGTTTGGGGACCTTGTTTTGGATTTGTTGGTGGGCTCGTGTTGAGACAATCCAAACTCTAATGATTCATCGTATGATACATTACAAAGGGATTGTTACAAGCACATTGCCCAAGTTTTTGTCCAAACTCTACACCTTCGGGGTCTCTTCAAGCTGACCTTCTACATTCCAAACTAAGACTGATGACAAATTCAGCTTCAGTCGTATGAGGTATCCATACTTAGCCTTTTGTTTTTTCGAGAGGATTGCATTATTAAGCCTAATAGACGCTACTATTTTTGGTATTTTAAAACTAGTTTTCTCTTCCAATAAATCAATATCTCTATGGATAAGTTGTCTCTTTTGATGTATTCCACAGATGTTTATCCTCAACTTCTCCCCTTAAAGGAGGGCTTCTTTAGAATTGTTTACATCCAATCGCATGGACCTCTCCTTTGCCACTCAGCCCCCAAGCGCCTGATGTAGGAACATCCGGGTTCATATAGAATCTCACACCAACCAAAACAATATAGTACTCACGGAATCAACCGAGTTCGGATAATGTGTCATTTCTTTGGGCTCAAAACATTTTGAGCGGTCACATATGCGTAAACTATGTTATTTTTACGTCTCGCATATTACGTGTTAGTACGTGTATTGTGCTCGCACATATCTATGTGTGCGGCATTGTAAGAATGTCTCGGGAGATCCGATGCTAATTTGAATCTGCATAACCCTTTTAAAGATTGTGCATCCCATCGGGATTATGGCGCAGAACTACATAATGCATTCCCATAGGCTTGTATTGTAAGCAGAGACTCATCTTGATACCACAAACCTACATATGAAACCTCAAAGCAATCGGGCTTCCACACAAAGAGTTCTTGAAAAAGTTTTGCTATGAACATGTAAGGTTCTCGTGATGGCGTGAAGGGAGGAATCGGTGAAGTAGATGTATCAAGATCATAAGAGAAGGCCGACAAAACATTAATCAACTTTCAAATTATGTTTGTTGGGCCAACTCAAATCAGCATCTTATTTAGCTATGTATGGGTCACTTCGGTCTTATTTTCCATTTAATATTTGTAACACATTTAATTGCTTATGGGTAGGATGTCTCAAGGATTACATTATAAGTAATTGATTGTGTCTATATAAACACGTCATTACATTTGTAGAGGGGGCTTCAATCCAAAAGGGGTTTAAGGAGGATTTAGTTTAACACCATTCATTTTTGAAATATGGTTCTAGATTAGAAATCTCGAGAGTAACAACCTACAAGTGGTCAGTAAGGTGATAAAGGAGCATTTGGGTTCATGCACAATCCTGCAATAACCAAAACAATTAGTCTTAGCCAATAAAGATATGCACAACCCACACCACCCTACAAAGCATGATGCGCAAAACCGTGAAGGCTTATCAATGTCGTGAAGGCCTATCGATGTTGCACAAAACCGCAAATCCCGACCATGCCATGCAAAGCCTACTCTATGATGCACATTGCCACTAGAGCTTACACATTGTCATGCAATGTCGCAAGAGCGATCTTTAACTCGCACGGTACCACGATTAATTCTCTATGTCGCGACACCTTGCCTAGCCCTTGCACGACCGTTATTCTACGAAAGCCCTATGCTGCCCCATTCTTGTTCACACAAACTAAACTTGATTCCATGAAGATCTTGCACAATACCGCAAAGCCTTATGTGTCACTGCACACCCTGTAAGACCACTTCATGCTGCCAAGTTGGGATCTTGTATCTTGCAAAATCTCCTGTCAACATTGATACAATTAAGAGGAGCACACGTGAGCCTTGATTCATTTCCTTCATCCAAGGACGAACCATGCATCCTAATAAAGCTTGATCTAACAAAGACCATTCCATGAGAGACTACCTATAAAACGGTTGGACGAGGTCAATGGTGATTTGGGGCATCTTTAGGAATCTTTACAAGAGTATCTTTACTTGCAAAGGCATCTTTACTCACTCACCTTATTAATGCCAAATTCTATAAATGGAAATGAATAACAAGCATTGTAGCATCTGTCCTCTAGCGATTGCCAAATTTAACCAATGTTGAGTCTAGTTTAATAGAAGCTTAGCGAGTATGCAAGCTTCAACTAAGATAGATCGTAGGATCGAAATTCGCTAATGAATTTCTGCAATCTTTGTATAAGACTGTCACAGGTGTGGAATGCCATTTATGCCAAAAGCTGTAATCTTTCCTCATAATCAATAAACGAAGCTTTTATTACTTATAGTTATGTTGTGCCTAAGATCTTTGGAGAGATCTAACATTGAAATTGTGGATCGGGTGGTCTGAGGCATCCCTTCTTTGGGAGCCCTAACCACAACTCCATCAATCTGATATCAGAGCAAGAATTTCAAAGTCTTGTTGAGGAATCTAATGTGTGCAATGACATCACCGTGGATTTCAAGTCTTGTGTGTGTATGTGGGTGTGTGTTCTTAGATTTGTTGCTCTCCATATGTGTGTGAGTAGAAAGTGGTTGTAGACATCTTCCAACATTTGGGTTGTTGGGTAGGTGTAGGATTCAGTATTTTGGGTTATTGTGAATTGTGAGGAAAGTAGTGGTGACGTATTGAGTAGACTTTGTTCCAAGAGCAGCTATAGCGTTGAGACAACTTAGCAAAGATGATGAGAGGAGTACAAGCCCGTTTCGAGGCCATGGGAACCGTTCAACGTAAAGGAGAGGTGGTAGATGATGAAGCAAGTGATGACAAGTACACGAAAAGAGTACCCAAGGACAAGGATAGTAAAGCGCTAAAGCAGAGCGTGTCGATGCGTATGAGGACATACTCTTGTGCGCAATCACGAGGATTGGCAATTACCCAAAGATAAATGTTCCTAGTTACTTTGGGAGCTTAGATCCAGAAGAACTCATCGGCTGGATTACAGAAATGAAAAATGTGTCTTTATGGTCGGAACACATGCATAGTACGTAAAGGCAAGGATAAGATCAAGAGTTGCAATAGACTAATGACAAAATTGAAGGATAAGTTCATGCACATTAATTACCAGTTATATTTGTTCAAGCAGCTACAGAATTTATTTCAAAAGGAACTAAGTATAAAGAGTTTAATAGGCGCACTATCAAAGTGGGTCATGTGGAGGGCAATGCAAAAAGATCTCACGCTATGTTAATGGATTGCACATCTCCATTCAAGATGAGTTTAGCGTGATTCGACTAAGATTTGTGGATGAAGCCTATCAGTTTGTGCTAAAGGCGGAAGAAAATTTGTCGCCTGAGACAAGGCAATAAGCAAGGGAAGGCTAAGTTCCTACATTGACCGCAAAGATATGCAAAAGCATGTGCATCAAGGAGAGGTGGGCTTGATTGAGCAGAGTCATGCGTTGATGGGCAGAGATAAATCTTCTTTCAAAGGAAGATGACGTAGAAGAGGTAGAGGTTTTGGCATAACGTTTTTCCATTGTCGAGAAGCAAGACATCATGCATTCAAATGTCCGCAATCCACACAAAGTAGTGCAAGGAGGAGGAATGATACTAACAACCATATTGCACAACACATAGATGCAGAGAGTAGTGCATCAAATAGTTTTGCAAAAGAGCCAAAGTATGGAGACGCTCTCATGGTGAAGAGAGTGTTGTTAAAGCTAGCTAAGGTCGAAAATGCACCCGTGCAAAGGAAGAATCTATTCAAAACCATATGCAAATATTGAAGTACGTGTCGCAAAGTTAGTATTGATAGTGGTAGCACAAACAATCTTGTTTCTAATGAGATGGTTAAACACTTGGTTTGAAGAGACTTGCGGATCTGAATCCATATAATGTGTCCTAGCTATTGAAGAGAACATCAGTTGCTTGTGAATGAGCAAAGTGTAGTGTGCGCATAAAGATTGACTCATATGAAGATGAATCCCTGTGCGATATTGTGCCCATGGACGTAATGACATGTGTCAATTGGTCGACCTTGGCAGTTTGACGGGGAAGGCTATGCATGAAGGCCGCGTAAATACTTACACTTTGGTGAAATATGGACTGAAGTACACTCTTGAGTCCTTTGAAAGATGAAAGTGTAGAGAGAGGAATCCACAAGTATTGCTGATTTTGGGGAAGAAGTTCCTGACACAAGTGAAAAGGGATAGTGAATGTTTTGCACTCAATCTAAAGCTTGCACAAAAAACAACGTAAGGCACAACCACAAACTTTCGCATGAAGGAGATGCTACGCAGAGGCACTACTTGTTTCCCAAAGAGCTTATGTTGTACACAAACTACCAGGCACTGTAAATCATAAACAGTCAACGAAAGTTGAATCAAAGAGACATGAAATGGGTTGAATTCCTACATAGTTACTCATTAAAATTGAAGCAAAGAAGTGGGTAGTCAAAACAGAGTTGCAAATGCGCAAAGTAGAAGATGCAGCTTGGTGAGTAAGATGCAAGTGGTAGTAGGGTTCAAGGCTATGATGGGACTCTATGCGGAAGATGAGGATTTTGGAGAAGCATGGACAGCATGCACAAAACCAGTGAACATCAATCGCATGCTTTGGTTAGGCTACTTTTTGCATGAACGGTGGTTGTTCAACGGGGCACAATTGTGCAAGCCGTGAGGATCGATTGGGAAAATCTAATCCAAAATAAGCTACAGAGGATTCGCAAGTCGCTATGGGATAGATAAGACATTGGCATAGATAAGTGAGATACTTTTGGTCATAGATGGCTACAAATTTGCGCAAATATGTGCATAAATGTAGAGTATGTCAATTAGCAAACGGAATGATTCAGAATGCAGGGGTATATCAACCACTTTGTGTGTACATAAGAAACCTTGAGAGCATCTAAGTATGGATTTTGTTTTCAAGTTACCCGAAAGCGAAGGGTCATGATTCTATCTTTGTTGTTGTTGATCAATTCTCAAAAATGGTTCATTTTATTGCTTGTTAGAAGATCAGTGATGCTATGCATATAGCTAAATTGTTTTTAAGAGATGTTGTGAGACTACATGGATGGCCAAGCAATGTTGTATATAACAGAGATATTAAGTTTGTGTGTCATTTTCGCCCCATAAACATTGAAAACGATGTTGCAATTTAGTTTTGTGTATCACACACAAATAGATGGCGAAACGAAATCAGCTGGGGCCTTAGTAATTTGTTGCAATGTTTGGTTGGAAAGAATATTGGGACATGAGGTTCAATCCTTGTGCAAGTAGAGTTTGCTTATAACAACTTTGTGAATAGGAGCAGTGGGAAGTCACCTTTCCAAATCATTTATGGGATAATTCCAAGAGAAGTTTCGGAGTTGCGGGACTAACCGCGGGAAAGAGGAAGAAGTGCATCAACTAAGGATTTTGCGTAGTGCATGAAGGAGCTGCAAGAGCAAGTGAGCAAACAACTAGACCAAAGTAACACGTAGTACAAACAACACACAAACTTGTGGACGAGAGAATTAGAGTTTGAGGTTGGAGACATGGTTCATACGCACATGTGCAAAAACTGGTTTCTAAGAGGAACATGACAAACTCAAGGGTAAGAAGATTAGACCATGACGAGTCCTAAATAACTTTGCACCAAACGCCTATGAGATGGAATTGCCGGAGGAATAGACATTTCCACTATCTTCATTATAGCAAATCTATTCCCATACTTTGAAGGAAGACCAGCAATGAAGTAGGTTGCATAGAAGTAGACTAGAAGCACCAATTATGGAAACAACAATACAAAGAAATTGAATATATTCTAAAGGAACGTGTAGCAAAGGCAAAGTGCAAAAAGGAGTACAAGCAATATCTAGTAAAATGGAAAGGCAATGAAGTTAAGAACGCATCTTGGTTTGGTGGAGTAGAGATTGGTAGACTTGGTCATTCCAATGCAAACCTTATGAGACCCACTTAAGTAGGAGATAAAGCTTCTTACCCGAGGTGTATGATGCAAGAGCATTCGGGTCCATGCGCAATCTTGCGTCAACCAAAAACATTTAGTGTTATCCGGATAAACACTTGCACAATCCCGCGCTGCCCTATAGAGCATCTTTGCACAAAACCGCAAAGGCTTATCAATGTCGTGAAGGCCTATCTATGTTGCGCAAAACCGCAAAGCTTTGACCATGTCATACAAAGCCTACTACTTGCCGCACAAATCCATGAGACCTTACCCAATGTCGTAGAATGCCACAACGTTATCTTTAGCCTCACACAATACAACAAACAAGACTCTATGCCGCAATGCCTTTCTTGCCTCTTGCACCTTTGTTGTTACGTGGCAACCTTGTACTACCCTATTCTTGCGCGTGGAAGATAAACTCAACTTCACAAAGATCTTGCATGATGCCGCAAAGCCTTAACTATTATCGGACACCCGCACAACCAATTTATCATGTTGTCACGTTGGGATGTTGCATCTTGTAGAATCTCTTTTCAGCATTGATATAGTTAAAGCACACGTGGTCTTGGATAAATTTCCTTCGCCAAGGACAAACCAAGCAACCTGGTAAAGCTTGATCCAAGAGATGATTTCATGAGAGGCTACCTACAAACTGGTTGAGGAGATCAATGGTGATTGGGGCGTCTTGAGGAATCTTTGCAAGGGTATCTTTAAAGCAAATGCATCTTTACTCTCCCGCCTAATTCATGTCAAACTCGTAAACGGAAGGGAATAGTAAGCAAGTAGCAATGTCCTCTAGCAGTTGTCAAATTCAGCTAGTGTTGCGTGTTGAGTCCGATTTTGTAGAAGCTTAGTAGAGTCTACAAGCTTAGCTCAGATAGTTCACAGGATTGAAATTCTCTAGCGAATTTTCACAATATTTGTATAAGACTGTCATGGGTGTGGAATTCCGTTTGTGTCAAAGTCTATAATCTTTCCTCATAATCAATAAAAGAAGAGTTATCACTTATTGTTATGATGTGCCTAACATCTTGCTTCAGTGAGATCTAACTCTAAAATTGTGGGTTCCGTAGTCTAAGGCATCCCTTCATTAGGACCCCTAACCACGATTGCATCACAAGGAGTACAGAAATAAGATCTATGTGTAGGTTTGGGACAAGTCGAGGGGAGATTGAATCATAGAGGCAACGTTGTGGTGTTGAGTGTTTTACTTTTGAATATTGTATGTGGTATGACCGGATTGTTGGCGATTGGTCTTGATTGTGTAACTGTTAAAGTTGAACAAGATATGTTCTTGTTGTAAATTACTTGTGGTTGTTAATCCGTTGTATAATTTTGTAAGTGGCTCAGCTAAAGGCATCCTTTCATTAAGACCCCTAACCGCAACTACATCATTTGGCATTAGAAAAAGCACAACTCTAGGACGTGAAAGATATGAAGATTCTCCATAATTGCGAGGTAGGTAAAGAATAAGTTACACAAGGTTATGACAATATTTACGTAGGTTTCCTCATAATCAATAAAAGAAGATTTATCACTTCTTGTTAGGTTGTGCCTAAGATCTTGCTTCGGTGAGATTTAACTCTAAAATTGTGAGTTATGTGGTCTAAGGCATCCCTTCATTGGGACCCCTACTACATCATAAGGAGTACAGAAATAAGATTTGTGTGTAGGTTTGGGACAAGTCAAGGAGAAATTGAATCATAGAGGCAACGCTGCGGTGTTGAGTGTTTTACTTTTGAGCATTGTATGTGGTATGACCAGATTGTTGGCGATCGGTCTTGAGTGTGTAACTGTTAAAGTTGAACAAGATATTTTTCTTGTTGCAAATTGCTTGTGGTTGTTAATCCGCTGTATAATTTTGTAAGCGGCTCAGCTAAAGGAATCCTTTCATTAAGGCCCCTAATCGCAGCTACATCATTTCGCATTAGAAAAAAGCACAACTCTGGGAGGTGAAAGACGTGAATATTCTCCATCATTGCGAGGTGGGTATAGAATAAGTGGCCAAGGTGATGAAGATATTTGTGTAGGTTTGCAAGGAGCTGCAATAGCAGATCCAAATTTGTAAAGATAAGATGTTGCCTAGAAGAATAGGCCAAGGAGGCGCATTGGCTAACACCTTGCCGGGGGGAGACTAGATGGCATCATGGAATTATTACGGATCATAAAAATCAAATTGGCTGCCATGGAAGAAGACCATAGAAGTGTATTTATTCCAAGAGATGATGTAAGTGAAGTAGAAGAGACACACTAAGCTATTGAGGTTGTGATACACGAAGCAATTGAGGTTGTCATGGATGAAGCAATTTCAATGCAATGTCTAGATAAAAGCAAAGAGAGATTATTGAAAGATACGTGAAAAATCAACCAAGGCATGCGTATGGAAGTTCCATACTTTTCAAGGACCTTGAATGTTGAAAAACTTAATTGATTGGCTCACGAAATGGAAGAATATTCAAATTTATGAGGTTGCAGAAGAGCAAAAAGTTAAAATTAGGCATACCAAGCTAAGAGGTCATGTCATGTTGTGGTGGAAAGAAGTTCGGTTGGAGGGCAACAGAGAGGGTAAAAATAAGATTATTCATTGGGAGAGGATGGTTGCAAAACTAAAAGGAAAGTTTTTTCTGGTGATTACCAATTGGATTTTCTGAAGAGGTTGCAAAACTTGTGACCAAATGATTTAGTGTTAAAGAATATGTTGAGGAGTTCTATAAGATCACAAATCGTGTTAGTCATAATGAAATGGACCAAGAGAAGATTGCACGAAATATCAACGAATTGCGATGGATGATTCCAAATGATCAATATTGTAAAAATACAAACGGTGGATGAAGCGTATCATTATGTTTTAAAATAATGGAAAAGTTTGCACATAGAAGAGAGTACAACAAAGAACAAAAATAAGATCAGTGGTGGCAAAGAACTAGTGGCACAAAACCAAGAAGGAGAAGCAAGCACCAACGAAAGGCACAAGAACATTCAAACAAAGGAAGGACCATTTCGCAAGCAGGAAGAGGTTGTGCCACACAATTCAGCCAAACATGTTTTCGATGTAGAGAGCTTGGAGATCGAAGCTTTGAGTGTTCTCATATACATGACAACAATGGAAAAAGAAAGATGGTGGTATGCATGGTGCACAAGCCAAGGAGGAAGATAAAGAACCAGGACATTACATCAACGATCCTAAGGAGAGGCATTGCTCGTAATGAGAACATTCTCACGAGTTGCGAAACAACAAGAGGATTTGTGTCAAGAAAGGCAACATGTCTTCCGAATGAAATGTCAAATAGAGGGAAATGTTGCATAGTAGCGAGAAAGTGGAAGCATGAAAAATTTTGTGTCCGCAAAAATAGTAGGAAAATTGGGCTTGAGACGAAGACCACATCCTAGTCCTTATAGGGTGATATGGTTTGCGGAAGGACAAGTGGGCATTGTGTGGAAACAATATGAGGTGCAAATGAAAATTCGTTGGTTCACAAACAAGGTTTCGTATGATATTTTCTGAGATGGATGCATGTCATGTCTTCTTTGGGAAGACCTTGGTAATATGACAAAGAGATGTATATGATGGAAGAGCTAATATAGTACGAGTGTGGAAGGATGGATGGAATTTCATTTTAAAACCATTGAAATAAAAGAAAATAGAGCAACACACCAATAGAAATGGGTTCAACACGCAATAGAGCAGACCATGAGGAACATAAGAGCCAAAGCATGTGTGATGGTGAGACTAGAATTTTCGTGGAGACACATGCAGATGTACAAGCAGAGCATAACACAAAGGCAAGAACAAGTGGGTAAAGAGAATGCAATGTTGAAAAGGCACAAACCACAAGTATCTTGGAGAGAAGGCAATGCACGGAAAGATTGCACAAGTAAAGAAAGTATGGCAAAAGGAAAAAAAAAAACCAAGAAGATAGAGGAGGTCAAACTAGAGAGAACCAAGGTAGGGGTGGAAGGAAGCGGAATCTGTTGTGGTGGAGAAGGCCGGTTTTCCCAACAGAGACCAATAGTTGGAAGGTGGGGAATACCCGTTGGTGCGCATGCACTCCAAGACCTTATCAAAGGTCAAAAGGGTGGTTTTACCACCTAGCGTGTGTTTGTGAGCCCTAGGCTCACATTTTCTTACCCTAGATATGTGATGCAAGAGAATCCGAGTTCACGCACAATCTTGCATCTACCAAAAAAATATGGTACTCAAGGAATCAGCTGATGTCTAGTTTATTTGGCCATCAAAGCATTTTTGCACAGTTATGCATGCGTACACCATGTTGTTCTTATGGGCCTGTCTTTTGCGTTAGTATGTGTATTGTGTTCGCATATATCTGTGTGCGGCATTGTTTGAAAGTTTCAAATATCCATGATATTGTTTAAAAAATTGGGTAACCCATTTAGAGACAGGACAGCCCACTGGGTTTATGGAGCAAAACTGGAAACCTCCTGAGCATGTGCAGAACTACAGAATGCATTCCTAGAGGCTTGTGTTATGAGCGAAGACTCATCTTGAACCACAAACCTACATATGAAACCATGAAACCATTGGACTTTTACGCAAAGATTTCTTGGAAAATCTTTCGCTATATGACACGTAAGGATCGGCGATGTCACAAAGGGTGGAATCAGTGAAGTAGCTATATCATAATCAAAAGATAACTCCAACGAAGCGTTACAAGACTTTCAAAATATGTCAGTTAGCATGACCTATGTTGCATCAAGTTAGTTGTGTATGGGTCCTTTGGGCCTTATTTTCTATTTAATGTTTGTAATACATTTGATTGCTTATGGGCAGGATGTCTCAGAGATTACATTGTAAGTAATTGTTGTTTATATAAACACATCATTACATTTGTTGAGGGGAAGTTCAATCCAAGATGGGTTTGAGGAGGATTTAGTTTAACACCATTTTGTTAGTGGAATTTGGTTCTAGATCAGAAATCCTATAAACTAATGACCTACATGTGGTTGCAACAAGTACAACAATAAGATTTGTGCACGGGTCTAGGAGAGGTCAAGGGGAGACAATATTGCAGTGTTGAGTGTTTTGGTATCAAGCTTTGTATGTGGTATGACTGAATCGTTGGTGATATGTCTTGATTGCGTAACTCTGTTGATGTTGAATAAGACATTACTATTGCTACAAATTGGTTTTGGTTGTTAATCTGGTGCATAATTTGTAAGCAGATTGGCTAAAGGTATCCTTTCATTAAGACCCCTAACCTTAGTTGCATCACTTTCCTTTTACATTGAACATTCCTTGTGGGTGTCGGATGGTGTCGTTTGTCGTCCCGATCTGTCTCCAATATCATTGGCCTCATGGCTTGAGGTTCCTCTCGACCAATCGAGGGTGTCTTACACCAATTACGGGTTAAGACTGATCATCATATTCTAGTTGGGGACTTCATTTATCATTTTTACTCCCTCCAAAGATAGAGACTAATGATCGGTTCATTGTCAAATATCCCATTTAGTATGATATCTAGGGGAGTTACGGTGTCTTGGCATAGACTCACGAGACTCTCTATCCATTTTTTTTTAGTACCCGAACCGAAAATAACTAGTTGTTTTTCTTTGGGAGGTTGTCACCCTTCGATGCAAGTCCCTGTAGAGAGCCCATAGATCCCCCAAGCTAATCACCTCTTTCTTTCATCCCATCACGAAGATTGGCGGCATTAAATGCCTTTTCGATACTATTGCTTCACACACTAAGTGGGGTGGTACAGTGGGGTGTTGGTTATCTTTGCATATCACGCTACTAAGGTCCCTCGACACATTATCTCTCGACAATGTGGATCTACTCCTCGATGTCATGGATCTGCTCTTGATGTTGCGAATTTACTCAAATGCTTCTTGAGCCAAAGGCACCATCACACATTATGTGTTTGTTCACTACCACAAGATTTTCTTTGTCCTTGGATGTTAGGAGGGATTCTTGGGGGAGTGATTTGATTTCTCCAAATATTACACAACCTAGCCCCCTTATCACTAGACACTCCTCGATGAGAATTATCAAATCCTGCATTGGCCCTTTCATGGTGATAAGATGATGACACGAGATGATTTTTCCGTCCTAAGAATAGTTAGAAATATTAGTTGGGCCTAGCATCCAATCTTTCTAAATTTCATTAACCCATACTCTTTGGGGTTTTTCTTGCTCCCCACATGGTTATTTGATATATGGTACCTTACCTACATGGGTTGGGCCTTTCGCGTTTGCACCCTTTGTTTATTTTCGGTGCTTTAGTTGGTCTTTGATTCTAGGGTCTCTTTGACCCTAGCACTCTCTACTTTAATTAGATATATTCTCTAATCTCAATTACCAACTTCTAGTCATTCATGGACATTAATATAGTTTTTATTTCTATTTCTGATCTTCTTTTGTTCTCTTTTTTTCACATTTGAGGCTTACAAGATTCTAAATATTTTCTTTTCTCCAAGCATGGGCTTAACCACTTTGTCAATTTTGTCACTATGTTTTACCTCTATCTTTCCTTTAAAAACCTACTTGTGATTTTCATTTTCAGTGGAACCCTTTTTGACAAAAAGTCATTTGAGAAATGTGATTATGTCGAATACAATGACTGCATGATATGCACAAATGGGTTTATTGAAAACGTCTTAAAGATTATAAATATGTTATTTTCCCTCAACATAAACTTAACAACTTTGCTTTCTTTTCTAACTATGTTTTTATTGGAAACATGTCATCATATCAAGGAATCAATGATGATTTACAATAAAGGATGACAGGTTGGTATTCGTGACCGAAAAGTAATGACCATAAAAAATTAACAAGAACATCATAAAAGCCAAGTTATGGCAATAGAGGAATAAAAACAATATGAGTGCTTCCCATGTATTGAAGGGGATTCCATGGTCATCACCAACGCGATCAAGCCTAGGAAATCCAAAGCATGGTGAATTGATAATATCCTAGGACAAGCCTGTAATCTTCTCTCCCTCTTAGCTCGAGTGGAGCATTCAACACGATTACTGAGGGGCTACAAGGTGTCGGATTACCTAGCTAATCATGGCACCTCCCAAAATATGGAGGATTTGGTTGATAACATGGTGGAACCTTGGCATGGACTTTGGGAGTTGTTACTTCATGATTTACCCTCCACCTCAGTGAACCATCATTAAAAACATTTGCTCCATCACCATCTCGAGTAATCATTAAGCGATGGTGATTTGATAGCATTATATCTCACACAAGCGTTACTCGTTTGGAAATTGAGGCTTTACGCCATCTCATACGTGCTCGATCCCTCTTAATGTTAGTATTCAACTACATTTTAATCACTCAGTTTTTACAATCCTCTCAACAGATTTGTTACTAATTTGTTTTCACGTCCTGCTACCAACAATGGGCGTCTCAATGCTTCCTCGCTTCCGTTTGGCCGACTCTACGAGGAAAATGGCCTTCTTTTACGCCTATCTCGACAAAACGGATGCATCGTATCTTCGTGATATAGTTCGGGCTAGTGATGAATGCCATCAATGTTGTTTTATCGACAAAGTATGTCGAGCTCTTCAATCGTCCACGGCTGAATTCTGAGATTGCCTCCGTCTTTGTTGAAAGTTTTCTTCATATCTCGCCCGATAAACAAGTTATCGTGGGCATTGCAATGCACTTTATTCGCCCTATGAATAGGGTAACAATTGAAGACTTTGTCTTACATTCCTCAAGGCTTCTCGGTGGGGCCTGAAATCCAACAGATGGGGTGGTGGCTCGTGAAGCCTTAGAGGAACTAGAGACGCATTTCAACATTTTGGCAAACTTTGTGGAGAAGGTGGTAAACTATTGCCACAATAGGGTTTTCGCAGGCTACATTCTTCCACAAATTGATCTGGATTTCCTAAGCTCTCCCATCATTCTAGTGGTTCCTACGATTGTGGTTTTAAAGAAAAGTGTTGCAAGGGCCCATAAGTTCCTTTCTTGCATGGCTGGACTTGCTCATAGCGACGTCTCCTTAGGTGGTTACATGAGCTCGATGCCCTTTGCTCCCCTTTGGGTGTGGATGGCTGTCAATTGGTTGGCGGGGATGGAATGGGGTTGAAGGACGTCGCCCTATATAATTTATAATGTCTTTCATGCTCTGGTTTTTCAAGTTCGGTTTGTCATGTTGTTGCTTCCCCTAGGAGTAATGTTTTGTCTTTTTGTAATGGTATGCAGAGGGTTTGACTTGATCACCCTCATGCAAGTATAGCTATGTTTTGGATTTGGCCTCTTGAAGTGTAAGGTTCACAAAACCGATTCCGAAGGCTAATCTCCTCGAAGTCTAATTGATACTCATGTATTTCTTTTAGTATATGCAATGTAATGGGGAAAGGGACCCATCAACAGTCATTTACAAATCAAAAAAATATGAGTGCTTCTGAAAGAGCAAAGGATGGGTTAACCCCTACCCAAATTCTCCATCACATATTTATCAACACTAACCTCCTCTTTTGCCTTATCATTGAGATTTTGCTTCTTTTCCAAAAAAGCTCTCATATATATTTTAGGAGAAAAATAACCTCCATTACCCAAATTAAGAGTTGTTGGGAAGCTAACAAAAGCCTCAATTGAGCCATTTTACTAAACAACATGAGTATTGGCAACAAGTAACAACTATGTTTTGATTATGTCTTTCCTTTAAAACTATCCATGATTTTGTATTTTCTATAAGATCCCCTTTGTCTAAAATCCATGAGACACCATTCCTATATGTTTAATTTTTATTTTCCCATTCATATTTTGTGTTCTACCTTTTCACATTTGAGGTTGAAAAGATTACTAAACAAAAAATCTCTTCACGTGGGCTTAACCGCTTTTTCATTTTTAACAACAATGTTTTGATTCTATTTCATTAAAAACTACTTGTGCTTTGATTTTCATTTTGAAGGGCAAGCCCTTCATCTAAAATTTGTTGAGAAATGTGGTCTTGTGGAATATGATGACTACGTGATACACAAAATGATCTCATTGAAAAGGTCTTGGAGACTACAAATAGTTTATTTACTCTCAACATAAGCTTAACCACTTTGTTTTCATCTTTTAACTATGTTTTGATTGTGTCTTTCCTTAAAAACCTACTCATGCTTTTGCATTTTGTAGGGGAACCCCTTTGAATAAAAGACACTGAGACAACCTTCCCATATGGTTGATTTTACAATTTCCCTTTCTTCTTTTGTGCTCTCATTTTTCACGTTTGAAGTTGAAAAAACTCTTAAATGCATTCCTTTCCCTAAGCATGGGATTAGTCGTTTTGTGATTTTTTTACAACTATGTTTTGACTCTTATCTTTCCTTAAAAACCTGTTGGAGATTTTCATTTTCAAAGGGAGCCCCCTTGTTTAAAAATCGCTAAGCCACCCTTTCTCTATGGCTCTTTCCTTTCAATTTTGAAGTTGTAGTCTATCTTGAGGGAAACTTCACTTGGGTTTGTTCATAATTCATTTTTTTAAATACATCCTCCCTTTTCTAAACTCTATCCCTCGGGTAATAATGTTCTTGAAAGTTTTGGTATAGACGAAAGTAAATATGCTTCGAAGTTTTTGTGTGATATGTGCTTTCCCATTTTCTCCTTTTATGATCTTTTACTAAATTCCTATGTTGTTAGGATACGGGTACGGGTATGGGTTCGATACGTGGATACGTCGATTTTAAAAACCCTTGGGTACGATATGTCTTGATACGTCCGTACATATATATTAAATATATATATATATATATATATATATATATATATTATACATATACTCATTTTACTCATTTTTTAGTCCATAAGAAATACAAAACTTGAAAAATATAGTACGATCAATGTTCAAAACATTCAATATACTTAAGATTTTACATTTTCTATGATATACGAATATTGTATTCCTTTGTGTTTCATCCATTTCCTTTGAGATTAATTTTTTTGTTGCAATGGTGGCCATCAAAGATGTATATAGTGAGCTCCTAAAGGACCTATTTCATGAAATTGACTCTAACCTGCCAATCATAACTAAAGAGGTCAGTCCAATGGTTGGTTCTTGCATTCATATTATCCAAAATCACCTTCTAATCCTCCTTAAGGATGTCGAAGGAGTCAATGTTGTGCCTTGGTAGTTTCTGGGAAAGGATGCTCTTTGAAACTTTAAGCTATGCAATTTGCAGTTCCAAAGTTTTCTATTAGTAGTGAAGATCACCTGAGATTTGATCTCATAAATAATTTGTATGGAGGCTCAGATATATGTCCAAATTTCTATGAATAGCTTCTTTCCTTGGCCAATTGCGATGATCCCAAATAATTACCTCAAACATTCTTGATATCCTTTGAATATTTTCTCTTCAATAAACTAGAGGGATTTTAAACAATCTCCATGTTTCCTTGTGGTTTCCTTGTGATTTTAAACTAGAGGGATTTTATTTAGTCTAGTCCTAAATAAAACTGAAGTTTGTTTAAGTTAAAATAAAATTTAAAAAAAAACTTTTTTAGAGCCACCCCATTGCCCGACCCTACTAATATGTCCCGGGCACGTCCAAGTACATATCGGTACATCTCGGGCATGTCAAAACGTATCCGAGACGTACCCAGTATGTCCCCTGGACATACCCAAGACGTATCAATACCGCACCAGGACTTATCCGTATCGGGTACGGATCCGAGGGGTACGGGGACGGTGGGGCGAACCACGATAACATAGCTAAATTCTTTTCTATCCTGATTCGTTTTGAACTCTTGAACATATTCCTCTTTAGTTTCACAAAAAAATCAAAGTGATATAAAATATGAACTTTGGGGGTTTTGTATTTCCTTGAGTAGCATTTCTCCTACATCCTTATACACCGGCACTTAGGGTTATTTTGTAATGTGCAACATTACGAGAGAAGTAGAACATTGAAACAATAGGAAAAAACATCGAATTTGAGAGGTTGGCTCTATCTAGACATCAACATATGAATGTCAAATTTTCAAGGTATAATTTAGCTCAATTTTTAACCACAAAATGGGAATTTTTGTACATCCTAACATGAAAAAATGCCAAAAATTGTGCCTAATGTTTTGATGGTTTACCTCCTTACGTTGGGTGTTTTCAAGCTAGATTAGTGCTTTTCATATAAACCCAATATATTGGGCAATCTGCAGAATTTTCCAGATTTATTCCTACTACCCATTGGTGGAGTTTTAAAGACCTTGTGGTGCATGTAAGGTAGCTTCTAATTTTCTTCCTAGCCTAAAATGTTGCCAACTGTATATCTTCTTCCTCCAAAATATTCCATATCTAATTGCAAATATGTATTTCTCAAAAAAAAATGGGGAGGTGATAGGTTTTCCTGTTTTTTCAGGCTTGACCATTCAACATCTTGACAACAATCAAAAAAGGTATTTTCTTCTTTTTCCGCTATTTTCAGGCAAATTGTATAGAACAGTTACAGATTGTGCCCTATGTGTGAACAATACTATTTGAATATGCAATTTGTTTTTAAAGTGGAGGTCAAAAATAACCCCTTTCAGAAATCAAAACTTTGGAAAGCCATGAAGTTTGCATACAAAATCCCTTTTCAGAAAAATATTCTCTTATCTTGCATAGTCTTTTAAAATCTACAAAATCATATCTATTTTGATTGGGATTCGGGAAAGATAGGATATCTTCTGGATGTAATCTTGAAATACTATTTTTTCCCTAGTTGTACATTTTTTCTGGCAATCTTCCAAAGGCCTTAATGTGGTCATACGAGCACCATTATTCAGCCTTAACTTGGTTGTACAAGCTCCATTTTTGTCATGTTTGAAGCATTGGAAAGATATACCCAAGCCCTACACATTGGAGAACATTTCAGATTTTCGGAAGACTTAAAAATTTGATTAGTTCATTGTCACTCACTCTACAAACCTTGCCTTGTCTTAAACTTTGTTTTCCATATATATCCTCCTTTAATCTCACTTGTTGATTCCCGAATTTCAATTAAACTTGGTGAAATACTTAGCATGTTAAAGCTGATCCAAAAGATCATCAATCTAGGGAAAAGGTCACTTGTTCTTAATGGTTATCTTATTCAAAGTCCTCTGATCAACACGTATTCTCCATGAACCATCTTTCTTAAGGACAATAACAGCAAAAGAACCACATGGAGAAGTGCCAGGACAGACTGCAACTTGATCTAACAAAGACTGCGATTGCTAACTTGCCTCAATTGTTTCCATCACTGATTGTCGATAAAGAACAATGTTGGGAAGAGGACAATCAGGTGACAACTGGATCTCATGCTCCAGGGCCCTTTTTGATAGCATACCCAGTGGTTTTGGAGCACTTCTATAATTTGATACAGCTATTCCATTTGCGTATGCTCGTTAGTAAATATGTTGTGAGACACTTTATATTCCACTACTTCACTATCTTGCTTATCTCTCAAAAGAAGTAAAGTGAACTTCTCACTAGCATTAATCGATCTTTTAGAATGAATAACACTTACCAAGATGATTTCAAATTCCCTTCAGATGCTGATGTAGCTTTTCCCATCCTTCACCAAACCGTACTTGTTAGCTCTTATCATGAAAATAAGATCTCTAGCACACATATATAGGTTGCCAAAAACTACACCACACGTATCAAGAGACACAATATCCACCACAACATTATCAATAAAATGTTCATTTATCCCAAACTTGACCTTGCATTGTTTGGTTACCTATATTTCACTGCTTTCTTCAGCCAACCTAGAGAATAGGAATTGGGATGAATATATGCTTCCAATCAAAGTTGCTTGAGAACAAGAATCAAAAAGAGCTTCAGCTTTGGTCATTTAATTTGAATTTTGACATGAAAAACTTTAGTATGTTCACAATTGACAAATTGGTTTCTGGAAACACTGCCCATGCAATAAGATCACTTAACGAGGGTACTTCGTTACAATGGATACAAGGAAAAACAAATTCATAGAGCATTTAAGAGACTTGAAGGTGATGTTTACTCCCATGGAGACATTAAGAAGTGTCCCTTCTAGAGCAAAGGACCCTCAATACGCCAAACTATATGGAGGATTTTACGCAGTCCCATGCTCTTGTGGAAAACAATACATTGGCAAGACAGAAAGAACAGTGAAAACTCAGCCTAAGGAGCATAGCACACATATTCTACATGAGTGAATTGCAAAGTCAGCACCGGCAGAACACTCTTCCAAGTTCAAACATCAAATATGCATAGAAGAGTTGAGACTCATTACGAAGGTGGACCACTAGAAAGAACGCAGAACACGCGACGCAATCACAATTGAAAAAATCCCTAACAATTTAAACAAGGATGGTGGACTTGTATTAAGAAATTCTTGGAAACCCTTGATGTACTTAATGAGAACATAAATAATCAAAGGTCCCTAAGAATACGGAAGGTCATGCGTCGTGTAAGATCTTATATTTTGTAATAACCTTTCTTTGTGGAAATGAAAAATCCTTTCTCCTAACAATGGGTTCCGAAGTTGGGTTCAAAACGTTGAGAGATCTTATTTCATGGGTGGTGTTTCCAGAAACCAATTTGTCAATTAACCCCCACTGTCGATACCTAAAAGCGATGTTCACAATTGTCATGAGTGTCAATGCTAATCAACCATACCCCTCTAGGAATGGAAGTACAAGAAATCATCTCATCCACATTAGAGCTACCCAACCTCTTTTCCTTCAAAAAAAAGTCTCAGTCGTTTTTTTACTTGTTCTTGTATGGACGCAATTTGGGATATAATTTCCAACAAAGCTCGCCTAAATGGCCATCACGATCAGAATTCCCAGAATGATATTTAGAATCTTTCTTAGCAAAAGTAGAAGCAACATCGTTGTGCCTACCTTTGCATTTCTTTTTTGGCTTGGACACACCCTGCTGCCTTGGAGCACTCCAAGAGGAAGACGGGCCTTTCTTCTTATCCATCTCAAAGTGATGGACTCGGCACAAGCATGTCTCAATCCTTGCGCCTAGCCAACAAAACAGGGCTCATTAAATGACTATGAAGCCCGCCGGCATACTTCATCTACACATTTTCACCAATCTGACCACCTCCTACACATTTTGACTTTGTTTTTGCTTGAAATATTGCCAATTAATAGACCTTTCAGCCGCATAACATATAGGATAAAACACTTTCTTAATTAATGCTTCAAATTCATCCCATTTTTAAATGGTGGTAGTTTTCTCATAGCCAAGGAATGAACATAGCTCTCAAACCAAGATAAAGCGTGCCTAGCTAATTTTCAAAGGAAATTTTCTGCTCTTCACTAATTTGATGTAAACTGAAATATACCTCTAATTGGGCTAACCAATGATCAAGTTTTTCAGCATTTACCTCAACTTCATATGGCTGAATTTCCCTCTTTAAATTGAGGTTGATTCGGGATGCTGGATTTCTACAGGGCTGCTGCATCTCATGGTATCAGGTCTTGAAATCTTCACTTGTTTTTGGGATCCCTGTAGAAACCCCTAGCTTCCCCAAGAGAGCCTTCATGATCTTCCCTAACTTCCAATGGGTTGCGAAACGTTTGCAGCATTCTCTTCCAATATGTTGAATCTTTCTTCATCATCTTGAGGTATCCTCTCATTTTCATGAGCTGTTTTCACTTCTTTATTCCACTTCCTTTTGGCTATCTCTTCCTGCAAAGAAAACAAGACACTTTCTCCTTTGACACTAGTTGCTCTAGTAAGGGGCATAAACCCACAAAATATGGTCAAACCACAACAAAACCACACAAACAAGGAACAAAACCCAAGTTTAGACCAATCTGATCTGTAATTAGTATGGATATTCCATTACTTAATTCATCAACACAAATCTTAACTATTCCAACGCCACTTGATCGATTTACTGGTTCTTTTCTTATGTATCACGCATACAACATTCTTCTTTGTGCTTAGAATTGAACTGAATTGTACTGAAACTGAAAGGAAATAATTTGCAAGAAAGAAGATCAAGAAATAATGCAAAATACAAAAGAAGTTGCTTACTCTAGAGAAATTCAATGTGGGAAAAACTCTAGAAGAGTGAGGTCTTGCCTCCTCTTGACACTATCTCCTTATGTTGTTGCATGTTTACTGCCTTCTTCAGGCCTTTGTGGACAGCTTTAACAATTATAACATACCCTAACACCCATACAAGCTCTGCAACTTGCCCAACTCCACTTCCCTATCACGCTCAAACTTCTAAGACATTCCGCCAAGAAGAAAGAACTATTACAAATGCTTTACAATGACCCATAAGGCTTTATTTATACCCTTTACATCATGAGAAGCTCAAACCTTTACTCTGCCCATTTGGAGCCATTACTCTGCCCATTTCCTGTCTTCAGCAAAACTGCAACTTTATGCAAGACAAAAACCCCCAACAATTATAATACCGCCCTAGCAGCTACAAAACCACCACTTAAGGAACTTGTGGTTTTGAAACTGTCACCTGCATTAACTGACATTTGTGTAACTGCCATTGACACATGTGCAACCATTTCTTAACTATTCAAAAATCCTGCAACTTGTGAAGGCCATAACTTTTGCATACAGACACGAAATCAATAGCCCTTCTCTTGTGAAGTGCATAACCTTTTGAGAGGAAACAAAATATGCAATCAGAATTTACTTTAGATACTTCCCATATAATGTTTTTATCAGAGAACCACGTTAGCTGAACTTATCTGTAAACCCTTGTACCATCTGTCCTTGCTCCGCTTTTTTACTGAAACTCATCAAAATAATGAATGTTAAGGACTGTTTCAAGTTACAAACTTAAGTCTTCTTGAAAATAATAGCTTAGCTGATTTTGTTAACATTACATGACCCAGTTCAGATCAAGCGAGGACTTTTTTGACTTCATTTTTAGTGCTATGCACATAGACCGATGAGCTATTGAGACAAGAACTAAAATCCAACTAGAGAAACTAGGAGAAAAGGGAAGTGGTAGGCACTTCAAACATAATTCAGAACCATCAAGTGCACTAGTCAAGTGTAAGGATTCATGGCAAGTGAATACCTCCATGCTGACATAAGGAGGTCAAGAGGCACTTACACGCTCCTTCCCCTCTAGTTGAAGTACCTTTAGTGATGACCAATAGCAAACGCCCAAACTTTAGGAGCCAAGCGCCATGTTAACTCATGGTTCTGCTGCCATCCATGATGAGATTGACTTGTTTGGAGGATTTTCACTGCCATTCTTTGATGCATTTGTTTTGTTATCTTTTGACTTAGTGGGGTAATCATTGATTGCTTTCTAGGTTTGAGGTAGCGAGGGATATGATTATCTGCTTCTTAAGTTGTTTGTCTGCACAATATGACATTTGATGTTTTGTGGTTAGGGTTTTCATATGGCTTTGCGCATATTGAGCTTGCTTAAAGAGGATGTCATCCTTGGTTGGTTGTGTGGATAGCCTTGAAGCTTTGATACAAGATGCCTTTTTGGATTGGTTGGATGAATTGCTTGCATGTATTGATGATATATGGCTTACATTGAATGCGCAGTCAGTTGCTTCTACGTGATATCTTGTTTTATACCTCTTCATGGATATGCTATGAGTTCACCGATATGATCTTGTTAAACTTTGTGGGCCTCTCCATTACATGAGATAGCCATGACGAGGCAATTTATGATAGTGACATGAAGATGCATTGATATCTTCATAGATTCTTCAAGCTTGAAGTACTGGAGCCAATGTGGCTTGCATTTGCCTTTACGTACTATGCACGTGTTCAATGCACTAAAATTTGTAATAAGTTGACATTCATTTGATCTTTCTTAGGAACAACGAGAGCCGAGAGAACCACAAGGAGAAGCGTTGTGATAAATTTTACAATCTTTGAGATGTTTTCAACGCTTCTTCTCAATCACTGCACTCTCAATAGGTGTGGTGTGGTATGCAGGAAACTTAGGAAGGGAAGAACCAAGAACCAAATCAATGATGTGCTTGATGGCCTTAAGAGGAGATAATCTCTGAGGTTCTTCAAAAACATTTGAATATGCATCAATACTAGCCTGAATACCTAAACAACGCCATGTCCGTATACTATTTTCCTTTGCTTAGCGGACATCACAAAGAGCTGGGTACTTATCAACTTGTTTGACTACTTGCTTAACAAAAAGTAAAGGAGGGCTATGCAAAGATGAAAAATAAGAGGCGGGTTTGTATTTTACCATACTTCTGGATTTTGTGTTACCCATCATGAAAGGCATGTCAATCATATTGGTAAGGACAACGAAGGTTTACTCAGAGCAGTCTAATGGAGTGACACCACATTGTACTGTATCCTTAAAGATTTTGACGAGAAAAGTGACTATAAGTATAGATTGCCTTGTGACCAGTATTCCTAACATCTTCAAGCCAACCCAATTGATAAGAAGTTGGATGGAATATGATAGGATGTTGTAAATCTAAAACTACCTTTCGATAAGGGATAATTGCCATTATGTCTTTATAATTGCCATTATCAATGATAAGGGATAAAAAGCAATACTTTATGAGACAATTTTCTATGAATAGTGCTTCCTTTGCATGGGCTGAATAGAATATGTTCATCAGGATCTGTTGGATCTGGAGCAACTAAATTTTTAATTGCAATCTCTACATCCTCAGATTCAGGTGCTTATTCTATAAGAAGAGCCTTGGACTCTTTCTTACCAAAGCTCTCGACTTTCTTCAATGGAATGACTAGGCCTCTTGTGAACACTAAAGTTTTCTTCTTTCCTTTGCCAGCAGAAGAAAGATGGCTGTTCTAAAGCCTTAGACTCTTCATTAGAGCTGAACTGAGTCTTTTGGGTGGAAGGATTTGAAAAGAGGTGCAGATAAGGCTGGAAGCAGAGACAGTAATCTTAATATTTTTACAATTGCATGATTGATTTTAAGAATGTTTTCTCCTATACTCACCAATGCCAAAGAGTAAAACTGGCTATTCTGAGGTTACCAATATTTTATGATTTTCAATTTATCGACTCTTGGTGCCAAGCCCAAGACAAGTCTCGAGTCAACTTTGACACTATAATGTCCCCAATTTCGAGTAGATGGCCTAAGATTTTTTTCATTCGTCATAGCCTTGGACATACCTGAGGGGCTAACGACGCTAGAGGCTATTTGGTATAGATGACTTATTACCACATTATTTTTTTGTTATATTTTGTTGTTGACATTAAGTGGGCGACTTGGTGGTAATAATTGTTATATTTTGTCATTGGGGGGGCTCATAGTACTTTATTATTCTATTTATTTGTTGGGGTGACTTAAGGTACTTTATTATTCTATTTCTTCGTTGGGGTCGCTTAAGTCACTTTTAGTCCCACATGGAGCTCCCAACTTAGAAAAAGGTAATGAAAAGTTATATAAGGAGATTTGGGGAGTGTTAGAGCGCATTCTTGCATGCACACTTATTTCTTTCATTGGCAAATCATGATTGCTATCATCTAGCTTGTGGAGTAAGATCCCACAACATCCCTAGCTTCGGTGGTGAGAGATCCATTCCTAGCTAGTAAGGCATTCTTTGGTGGTGAAAGACCCGCCTAGCTTGTCATTTTGGAGTTGATTTTCAGAGATTAATTTCAAAATTTTCAGATAAGGGTTTTGGAAGATTTTGGGGCTCTTGTGGAAAAAAATCAAAGGTTTTTAGATCTGATTTGTGGTAGCGATTAGAGCAGCTTTTGGCGCCATATTTGGAGACACTTTTGAGGGTTTTGGGCCTCTTCCCAAGGGGAGCAACCCACTTTGGGATTTTGCAGCGATTTTTGGGAGGGTTTCAGGTGTGCCGTTTCGGATCTAGAGGTTGAGATCTCTTTTATATCATTGGTAGATGTTATTTCCAAAAATTCAGATTTTTAAGGGTTTTATCTACTCATTTCCAAATTTGCAGTCAGTGTTTTTAAGGGCTTCCAGGAGTCATTTTTCAGATTTGGAGGTTGGGTTTTCATTTTCAATATTAATAGATGTTATTTCCCAAGTTTCATAATTTTTCCATGCATATTTGAGGAGATGAATTTTTGAAGTTTCCTAGCCGCCTAGGGCATTCTGTAATTTTCTGGCAGCAATATATTATTCTAAAAATTCCAAAAATATTTTTCTAGTGTTTATTATTATTATTGCAAGCTTCCCTCAAAATTTCATGCACTTTGGGCAAGTATTTTGTGAGATATCAATTAAATACCATTCGCTGCCCTAGCTGGTCATTTTCTGTAAAAATCAGAAATTTTACTTTGCTACAATTTTCATATATTTTGTGCATTTTCAAGTGGTATCCCACAAGGGATATTTCAATTGTATCAGAGCTATTGTTCCTCAGCTGTGTGGGTTAAATATGGCAGATTGGAAAGATCTCAATGTGGGTTTTATGAAGAAAATGTTCATCAACATGGTGAAACAACAGGAAACCACTAACCTTTACTTGAGCCAGCTCACTCAGAGTTTGAATCAAAGAAAATTTGGGGACAATAAGGAAAAAGGTGAGAACAAGTGATAAAGGGCAGCCAATAGAGGTGATTGATGAGGATTCTTGTTGGAGGAAATACCAATCTTTGAGTAAGGGTTTCAGAGATAATTTGTCATTTCTAGATTATTGCATGATGAAGATTGGTAGCAAGCCCAAGCGAGATCATCATATTCCGCTACCTGAATTACAAAAGAACTCATTTGAACAACCAATAACAACACCACATGAGGTAATTTCAGATGATGGAGATAATGTTGATCCAAAGATGATTGAAGACCAAGTGAAAGAAGAAGAAGCTTCTAGAGAAAAAGGTATGACTTTTAATGAGCAAAATATTTGTGGCAAGAAGGAACAAACATGGTTGGTTGGTTGCAAAATTGAAAAAGATATTTCAATCCAAAAGGTACCTATCAATCCTCCAAAGAATAAGTCATTATCATATGGGATGGATTTACCAAGCAAGTAATGAGCATAAATTTGTGAAAGGTGTTGATTCTTGTTCCACTTATTCTCCATCTAAAATCATGAATCACAATAGGGATGGTGTTGTTTTGGAGGTTTCTAAATCAGCAATAGAAGGTGAACCTTTTGATGATATTATTTATAAGGAGGTTAGTAGTAGCATGGATTTATTTCATCATCTTCATCCTATATCATTACAGCAGTTTTATCATGATGGTATTCAACCTATTGTCGATAAGAATGCTAAGAATTTGGTACATCAAAGTCAAGTCATCATGAAGACAAAGAGTGATGATCTTCTTTATGAGGAGATACAAGAGAAGCAAAGATGGAAGACCTTACATGATACAAGGGTTCATGGGCATTATAAGGTATGGGATCCTGGTAATATGTTGCAATTATCCAAAACTATCAATTCTGATTTTGAAAACTTTGTGACTGATTTCATAAGCAAAAGAAGGAATTCAAATGTGTCTTTTGGGATTACAAGTGTTGGCAAGCATGATTTCTTCATTGGAGACTCGGTGCAAGAAGGGAGAGTACCTCTCAAGGTACTAGCGTTGGTTTTTTGATTGCTAAAAAGGGTAAGAGAATATTTTTTAATCATCTTCAGCCTGCTGGACTGTGTATAACAACAATCATAAAGAGAGGAGAAAATGTTTTATTAATAGAGCCCATGACTGATTTTTATACCAGCTACATGGTGGAACCCTTGGAAGGGTTAGTGGGGGCATTTGGTCCTCAAAGTGCTCAAAGAATCAAGGTGCAATTTGTTGTTAAAAAAGAAGAGTTGAATTCAAGGTGCATTCATGACTTTAACATCCTAAGGTATGAGAATGGTTACCATTTTCCTAGCTTGTTGAGTTCTCCTATGTTGTTGCCATGTTTCTATTATTTGGGACAACATTTACATGCTTGGATGATTGAGGAAGACTATTTCATAATCACGTCTCAAGGTATGCTAGATGGGATAAACACATCCTCCATTCACATTGCTCTTGATTTAGCTAATAAGCATATGTTGGCAAAGAAAATAATGCAGGAGCCCATGATATTGAAAGGACATGAGGTATGTGGTATATTTATTGTGGTTGAATTTGCTAGAGGTAAGACTGTTTTTGGGATGCAATGGTTGCATGATGTTAAGGAAAACGATGATGCATGGGTTGAAAAATCAAAGGAGAATGAAGATGTTGATCCTATATCAGAAATTCTGAGTTGCAAAGGTATGATGAGCAGCCCCAATTATGCTATTTCAGATGTGTTGTCTTCTCTCATGATGAGAATCAATGGGTACAACAAAAGGTATGAAGTTCCTTATGATAAAGTTTATGGATGCATGAGTTCTAATGTTGATTTCCCTTTCTCTTGCATTTACGATGAAATGAAAATATGGGGAAAGAGAATAAAGTATGATGAGGGAGCAGCCATGTGTATTCCCAACATAGAAGGAATTGATGAGTTATGTCCATGGAAAGATATGTCTTGCACAAAGAAGGTAACTCATTTCTTTATTGTCATTAAGAGATGTGAAGTACTTGAATGTGTTTGTACATTTGGGTTACTTGAAGTTGGAATCATTCATTGGACATATTGGCTTCCATCTTTTGGGAAATTTGCATTCATCCCTCATGTGGATAAACTGAAAATTTTCAAGGAAAACAAAGAAATCAGATTTCATGGTATACAAGGGCAGATTGCAAAAGATGTGATTGGTGAAGAAAGAAGCATGTCATTGCAGCGGTTGAATTGTGAAGGAACTCAGCCTCTTGTGGATCATGGTGACATCACAAGGTATGAGACAAGTGGGATATTTGATGACTCCTATTCTGATGGATTGTTTGCTGCAGACACAGAGCACACCATGATGACTTATGTGGAGAGTGAGTCAGATGATGTTGAATTGGGGAGTGAGTTAGATATGATGGAGACTTTGACTCTAGATGGGGTGAGTGGAGTCATGGATGTGGGTGTAACCAGTAGTGTTGCACATGAGATAGTTACAGAGATTGGGATTACAGGTTCAGATCATCCGAGTTTATCATTATGTTGGTTATCTGAGGTTTGTAGACTAGAGATCTCATTTGTTTGTTGAGTACTCCAAGAACCGACACACTTGTGAGATTCTGTATGGTCACATACAAGATGACAGCTACAAATTGGAGGATGAGATGATCTTCTATCAGGGCAGATTGTACCTTGTGTCAAATTCATGGTTGAGGATGGAGATATTGCGACATGTGCATTATTCTTCTGTGACTGGGCACTTGAGCTTCGATGAGACCTACAGGTTCATGTCAGAGAGGTTCATATGGCATAGGTTGAGGGAGGATATCCTCAACTTTATACAGGCATGTACGGTTTGTCACTATGACAAGTCAGAGCTTACGGGTTCATCATTTTTTGAGTCGACATGGGATAACACTCCTATGTATTTTATTGCTTCTATGCCCGGTGAGCACTTCGCCCACGTGTTAGTCAGTGGAGAGACGAAATTGACTCATGGTTATTCAGTAGGTTCACATTCAGCGCAGAAGGTGGACTATGTGGAGCTGATATTGCCGGTTGACTGTCTACTGGAGTCTTGGGACTTTTCCCCACAGGACACATTGAGATACATTATGAGGAGCCTTTCTCTCACACGAGTGCAGGTCATGTGGGAGAGTTAGCACCATTTGTGCATATACAAAGTTGATTCAGGGGATTCTACAGGATTCAGAGTGGACTTTCATACCCAGGAGTTGATTGGAGAGGCAGTGAGTGATCACATGATGACAACCTTGCATTGGCAGGGATTGGATAGATTAGCAATTTCGGTGTGGGTACCAGTGGAGAGTCGGTGTGGGCATCATACTACTTCAGGAGCAACATTGTTCTCTACACGGCATGGAGAGCATGATGACTACATGGGGTGTCTTGGTTACTTCGCATCACACCGATCATTAGTTGACTGTAGGGTGAGGTGGAGAAACTTACTCTGTGGTATTCAGTTTCTACATCATGGCAGGATAATGCTTGGGGTCAAGCATTTCTTGGGAGGGGAGGACTGTAATGTCCCCAATTCCGAGTAGATGGCCTAGGAGTTTTTTTCATTCGTCTTAGCCTTGGACATACCCGAGGGGCTAACGACATGTTGGAGGCTATTGGGTATAGATGACTTATTACCACATTACTTTTTTGTTATATTTTGTCATTGACATTAAGTGGGCGACTTGGTGGTAATAATTGTTATATTTTGTCATTGGGGGGCTCATAGTACTTTATTATTCTATTTCTTTATTGGGGTGACTTATGGTACTTTATTATTCTATTTCTTCGTTGGGGTCACTTAAGTCACTTTTAGTCCCACATGGAGCTCCCAACTTGGAAAAAGGTAATGAAAAGTTATATAAGGAGATTTGGGGAGTGTTAGAGCGCATTCTTGCATGCACACTTATGATTTTCATTGAGCAACTGTTGATTGCTATCATCTAGCTTGTGGAGTAAGATCCCACAAGATCCCTAGCTTTGGTGGTGAGAGATTCATTCCTAGCTAGTAGGGCATTCTTCGGTGGTGAAAGACCCGCCCTAGCTTGTCATTTTGGAGTTGATTTTCAAAGATTAATTTCAGAATTTTCAGATAAGGGTTTTGGAAGATTTTGGGGCTCTTGCGGGAGAAAAATCAAGGGTTTTAGATCTTATTTGTGGTAGCGATTAGAGCAGATTTTGGTGCCATATTCGGTGATCCAGAGGATCCTCACAGAGAAACACCGATCTAAGATCTTCTCAGAAATTGTTGCAGTCATTTTTAAAGCGTGGGGAAAAATTATACGACTCCAACGACAGCTTGTTTGCAGAAAACGGAGCTCGTTTGCAGAAGTTATAGCCCGCTGAAATTTTTGGGCAACTGGCGAATTTTGGGGTTTTGTGCAGGTTGGACGTGTGCACGCTCGCCAAGTGTTGCGATCGTATTGCGACACGTGGACAAATTGTGTGACGTATTAAAAAAATGGGTTTTGGAACACCGGTCTTGGACACTCGATCTCGGACAAGTGGACCCCGCTATTTACTGGCTGGGGGCCCTCAGCCAGGTTCGACACACTCGATTTAGGAGGGGTGCCTTGGCCTCCTTCTCATTTAACCATTCAACCAACTGTGTATATAAACCTCTATATTTTCTATTGTGCCATGCATGTGGGATATTGGGCAGGTTTGATTTAAATTATCCACGCCTTATAAACTTCTTTGCAATTTCCACGCCTATGTCTAATCAATTTCCATGCATATATTAAATTTTCCACGCCTATATTAAACTGTCCAAGCATATATTAAATTATCCACGCCTTATTTTGAACTGTCCACCTTTTTAGGGATTTAGGCGCCTAAAAATACATGCCATGCGCCACCAAAGTCAAAGCGCCTATTATATAGGCTTAGGTGGCTTCCTTGCCACTTGAAATGCGCACCCTCCATCTATTTTAAACTATAAGATAAGTTTCCAAGCGCCCAATGTGGGATTTTATTCCCAAAGGATAAGCCAAAAGACATGGAGGGGAATGGAACTCGGGTGGAGGTAGTAAAAGGATATGCGCCCAGCCATCAGACTGTGGAGGCGCACAAACAAGTATAAATAGGGTGATATTTTATTTGTAATGCATTCGGACTGTGTAGAAATATTGTATTGCTCATATCTTGAGCTAACGGTGGAATTTGAAGGAGATGTAAAAGGCAACCCCTATTATTTTCGACAGAGGAAGACTGTGAGAAGGTCTAAATTTTGTAGAATTCTTTGTAAAGGATTATTTTCAAGATTTTAATAGATCGGTCCCATTCAACTGGACCCGGAGACGTAGGCCTCAAGCACCGAACTCCGTTATCAATTCTCGCATCACGTTGCTGGTGAATTCTCTTCATTTATTTTTGTATTTGCACAGTACTTGCAGTTTTTATTCTTTTATTAAAAATACAAAAAGAAATAATGCACAAATTTAAATCGAAAATCAATACAAAGCAAGAAAAGTGTGTGTGCACAATTGCTAGTTAAATTTGGTTTTCAGATCATTGGTATCAGAGCTGGTTTTGACTGATTTTTGGTTCAGTTTAACGTGTTTTGGATTGCAAGTTGTGTGTTTTGGATGATAACAAGGTCTCGATCTAAGAAGGGTGAAGGAGAATTAGTTGAAGGAGATCCCAAAATTGGTACCAGACGATCTCGAAGTCCTACAATGGAGGATCGAGAGGAAGTGGAACAAAATTTTCGTCAATCCTTCCAACAGATGAAGGAAATGGTGGAAGAAATGTACCAAGAAAGGAAAAGGGAAAAGGGGACTAGAGAAGGTAAGAAAGAAGAAAGCTCTAGTTCTGACATTCCAAAAAGAGACTCCTTAAAATCTGATTTTCTTTCATTAAAGTTAGATATCAAGTTTGAATTGCCTATGTATCTTTGGAGAGCTAAATGCGAGAGAAATTGGATAACTGGATCAAACAAATTGAAGTATATTAGGTTTAGAAAATTGTTGATGATGAAGCAAAAATTCATCGCGGCTCTTCGGATGGGTGGAACCGCACTCATTTGGTGGGAGAGTAAGCTTCAAGAAGTGGAAGAAAACAAAGGTAAAGAAATCACTTCTTGTCCTGAATTTGTTTCAAATCTTAGGCAACAATTTTATCCTCTTGGTTATAAGCAACAAGCTATGATGGATTGGCAAACTTTAAGACAAACTAAGGGACAAAGTGTTCAAGAATACACACAAGAATTTAGGAAAAGGGCTCTAACTCGGGAATTTCCCGAACACAAAAGAAACACTACTCAAATATATTGGTGGATCGTATAGTTATCTAAGGCATATGATACTTGTTTTAGGTACTACTAATCTTGATGCATGATGTGTTCAAGCAACCCATCCTGGAAGCACGAGGAAAATAACAAAGGAGTCCTCTTTCTCTTCTTTTAATCGGAAGAACAAGCAATCAAGGAAAAGGTTCGAAAGAACAAGGAAAAGGAAAGGGTAAGCATAAAACAAACTTTCTTGTTAAGAAGGAAGATGAAAAACCATTTTGCAATCATTGTAAAAAAAACCATGATGAGTCTAAATGTTGGAAATTACATCCTGAAAAGAAGCCCAAATGGATGGTTAAGAAAGGAAAGGAAAAGAAAACAAACACTGTAGTGCATGATCTTGGTTCTGATTCAGGTGATGAAACCAAAATCACAGCTATGGGTTTACAAGGTAAGTCCACTCTTTCAATTTCCAACAATAGCGTTTCAGATGTTGCATCTTCTTCTAGTAAACAAAGTACACCTGACGATAAGAAAAGAAATGAGCTTTTCCACATTAGAGTAATTTCAAAGCATACAAAAATTGATACTCTTTTTGATAGTGGATCTCAAGCTAATTTGATTTCAGAGGAGGTTGTTAAAAAACTAGGACTCAAAACTACACCACATCCTAAGCCTTATCCTTTGGGCTGGGTTTGTGATGATGCAAAACTGCAGGTAACTAAAACTTGTACTTTCAGATTTGCCATTACAGACAAGTTTATTGATGAGGTTGAATTGGATGTAGTTCCTTTGGATATTTGTGGGGTGGTTTTGGGAAGTCCTTATTTGTATGATCGTAAAGCAATCTTCTATAGGGAAGAAAATAAATATTTGCTTGTAAAGGATGGAATTGAGTTTATTATTAGAGCTCACCGTGAAAAGAATAATCTATCCTTGGTGACTGCAGGTCAAATGAAAAGGCTTGTAAATTCAAGCAAAAGTTTTGTGCTCATGGTGGTCAAAGCCAAGGAAAAAGAAAATGAAATGGCTTTTGAGACTTGCGATCTAAAACATAAGGATGAATTGGTAAAAATTGTTTCTCAATTTGATGATGTTTTTCAGGATCCACAAGGTCTACCTCCCAAAAGAGGGGTTCAACATGAGATACAGTTGCTTCAGGATGCACCTCTTCCCAATATCGGAATGTACAGGTTGTCAGTAGTAGAGAACGAGGAAATCAAGAGACAGGTAATGGAACTTTTGGCTCAAGGTATAATTCGTCCAAGTACATCCCCATGTGGTTCACCAATTATATTGGTTCCCAAGAAGGATGGCACTTGGCGAATGTGTGTTGATTTCCGTGCTTTAAACAAGATTACTATAAAGAATCGTTACCCTCTTCCTAGAATAGATGATTTACTGGATCAATTAAGAAATGCAATTTATTTCACTAAGTTAGACTTAAGAAGTGGTTATCACCAAGTAAGAATTGCAGAAGGTGATGTTTGGAAAACTGCTTTTAAAACGAAACAGGGATTGTTTGAATGGTTAGTGATGCCTTTTGGTTTGTGCAATGCACCGGCAACATTCATGAGAGTTATGAATGAAATTTTTAGACCATTCATTGATAATTTCGTTATTATCTACTTAGATGATATTCTTATTTTCAGTAAATCATGGGATGAACATATTAAACACATCCAGAAAGTCTTAGATGCACTAAGGAGAGAGAAATTGTATTTGAAGATGTCAAAATGTGAATTTGGAAAAACATCTTTAATTTACTTGGGGTATATTGTAGGAAATGGAGAATTGAAAATTGATCCTGCAAAAATAGAGGTTATTGTGAAATGGCCTAGACCCACAAATGTGACGGAAGTTAGAAGTTTTCTAGGTGCAGTTCAGTACTGGAGGAAATTTATTGCTAACTTCTCATATATTGCATCTCCTTTGCATGCTTTGACAAGTATTAAACAGGTCTTTCAGTGGGGAGGAAAACAACAAAAAGCATTTGACACACTGAAAGAGAAGATAAGTACCGCTCCGATCTTGGCACTTCCGGATTTACAACATTCATTTGAGATTGAGACGGATGCTAGTGACTACGCAATGGGGGCAGTTTTGATGCAGAACAAACGACCAGTGTGTTACCATTCAGAAACCTTTACAAGTGCGGTAAGAAACTATCCAACTTATGATAAAGAGTTGTATGCTTTGGTTCAAAGTGTTAAAAATGGAAGCATTATTTAATGGGAAAAGAAACAATTATCCATACTGACCATCAACCGCTTCAATATTTACAAACACAAACCAAATTGCAGCAGTCTAGACATTTCAGGTGGATGGGATTTTTGCAACAATTTCATCTTGTAATCAGGTATAAAAAAGGTATTCAAAACAAGGTTGCCGACATGTTGTCCAGGACCACCAAAGTGGTAGTAGCATCTATCCTTTTACAAAGATAGTTCTTTGGCTCATA
Organism: Taxus wallichiana var. yunnanensis; assembly: GCA_018340775.1. NCBI lineage: Eukaryota > Viridiplantae > Streptophyta > Pinopsida > Cupressales > Taxaceae > Taxus > Taxus wallichiana. The sequence continues at coordinate 297,972,576 of CM031242.1, forward strand.
TTAGTTACAAGGAACAATATGCAAATGATGTTGATTTTAGAGAAGTGTATGAGGATTTAGTAAGTGGGAAACAAGTAGGAGAAAAAGATTATCATTTGCATGAAGGATTGTTATATCATTCTGGAAAACTTTGTATTCCAGAAAATGAGCGTGTGCATATGATTAGGGAAGCACATACTTCTCTTATTTCAGGGCATTTTGGTGTAAGTAAAACAGTTGCACATTTACAAAAATATTGCTATTGGCCTAGAATGCATGAACAGGTAAACCGCTATATTAAGGGGTGTGTTCTTTGTGCCACAAGCAAGCCAAGTAACAGGAAATTAGGACTTTACACTCCTCTTCCTGTTCCAACACGGCCTTGGGAAAGTGTTTCCATGGACTTTGTAGGAGGCTTGCCCATGACACGGAGAAAACATGATTACTTATATGTGGTAGTGGACAGATTTAGCAAAATGTGTGTGTTGGTTCCATGTACTAAACAAATAACTGGTGAGGGAACTGCACATTTATTCTTTCAGTTTGTTTGGGTTCATTTTGGTTTACCTACTTCAATCATATCTGATCGGGATTCTAGATTTCTTGGGGAATTTTGGTCAGCATTGTGGGGGTTTATGGACACAAAACTGAAAAAAAGCACTGCTTTTCATCCACAGACTGATGGTCAAACAGAGGTTGTAAACCGCACAGTGGTACAATTACTTAGGGGCTATAGTAACAAACATCCTAAATTGTGGGATGAACATCTTTATTATGTGCAACATGCTTATAATCGTGCCTTACATTCTTCTACTTTGAAGTCTCCATTTGAGACTTGTTATGGTTATCTGCCTAATTCTCCATTAGATATATATTATGGACATGAAACTGTTGTTAATGGTGCAAGTGATTCTGACAAGGCTAAAAGATTTGTGCAGAGAATACAACAGGTTCATCAGTATGTCCATGAACAATTGGAGAAGAGCCAGGCTAAGTACAAAGCTAGGCATGATAAACATAGAACCGATCACAAGTTCAAAGTTGGTGATTGGCTTTGGCTTCACATCAGCAAAGAAAGACCGACAGTGAAGGTAAAAATTGAAACCTATACGGTATGGTCCGTTCCAAATATTGGAAAAAATTGGTAATAACGCTTTCCGGTTAGATTTACCTCCATATATGCAAATCTACTCAGTTGTAAATGTTGAGAATTTAAGATTGTATGAACCGCCTATGATTATTGATCATGATGATTCTAACATAATGCCTTCCATTGATGATTTTGCTCCTGAGTATCTTGATGAGTTGCAGGAAGACATCATTTTGGACAGGAAAGTAAGAACTTCGCGAAGAGGTGATATTGAGTATCTTCGTGTTGGGTTCAAAGGCATGCATCCGAACAAGGCTAAATGGATGGAAACCGGAAAGGTGAGGGAGAAATACCCTCACCTATTCACCAATTAGGTTGACTTTTGGGGTCCAAAAGTTTCTCAGTGGGGAGGAATGATCCAGAGGATCCTCACAAAGAAACACCGATCTAAGATCTTCTCGAAATTGTTGCATAGTCATTTTTAAAGCGTGGGAAAAATTATACGACTCCAACGACAACTTGTTTGTAGAAAACGGAGCTCGTTTGCAGAAGTTATAGCTCGCTGAAATTTTTGGGCAACTGGCGAATTTTGGGGTTTTGTGCAAGTTGGACGTGTGCACGCTCGCCAAGTGTTGCGATCGTATTGCGACACGTGGACAAATTGTGTGACGTATTAAAAAAATGGGTTTTGGAACACCGGTCTTGGACACTCAATCTCAGACAAGTGGACCCCGCTATTTACTGGTCAGGCCCTGGGGCCCTCGGCATTCGACACACTCGATTTAGGAGGGGTGCCTTGGCCTCCTTCTCATTTAACCATTCAACCAATTGTGTATATAAACCTTTATATTTTCTATTGTGCCATGCATGTGGGATATCGCGGAGTTTGATTTAAATTATCCACGCCTTATAAACGTCTTTGCAATTTCCACGCCTATGTCTAATCAATTTCCATGCATATATTAAATTTTCCACGCCTATATTAAACTGTCCAAGCATATATTAAATTATCCACGCCTTATTTTGAACTGTCCACCTTTTTAGGGATTTAGGCGCCTAAAAATACATGCCATGCGCCCAAGGTCAAAGCGCCTATTATATAGGCTTAGGTGGCTTCCTTGCCACTTGAAATGCGCACCCTCCATCTATTTTAAACTATAAGATAAGTTTCCCAAGCGCCCAATGTGGGATTTTATTCCCAAAGGATAAGCCAAAAGACATGGAGGGGAATGGAACTCGGGTGGAGGTGGTAAAAGGATATGCGCCCAGCCATCAGACCAAGAGGCGCACAAACAATATAAATAGGGTGATATTTTATTTGTAATGCATTCGGACTGTGTAGAAATATTGTATTGCTCATATCTTGAGCTAACGGTGGAATTTGGAGGAGATGTAAAAGGCAACCCCTGTTATTTTCGACAGAGGAAGACTGTGAGAAGGTCTAAATTTTGTAGAATTCTTTGTAAAGGATTATTTTCAAGATTTTAATAGATCGGTCCCATTCAACCGGACCCGGAGACGTAGGCCTCAAGCGCCGAACTCCGTTATCAATTCTCACGTCACGTTGCTGGTGAATTCTCTTCATTTATTTTAGTATTTGCACAAGACTTGCAATTTTTATTCTTTTATTAAAAATACAAAAAGAAATAATGCACAAATTTAAATCGAAAATCAATACAAAGCAAGAAAAATGTGTGTGCACAATTGCTAGTTAAATTTGGTTTTCGATCATTTGGAGACACTTTTGAGGGTTTTGGGCCTCTTCCCAAGGGGAGCGACCCACTTTGGGATTTTGCAGCGATTTTTGGGAGGGTTTCAGTGTGTCGTTTCCAGATCTGGAGGTTGGGATCTCTTTTATATCATTGGTAGATGTTATTTCTAGAAATTCAGATTTTTTAGGGTTTTATCTACTCAATTCCAAATTTGCAGCAGTGTTTTTAAGGGCTTCCAGGTGTCATTTTTCAGATCTAGAGGTTGGGTTTTCATTCTCAATATTAATAGATGTTATTTCCCAAGTTTCATAATTTTTCCATGCATATTTGAGGAGATATGAATTTTTGAAGTTTCCTAGCTGCCTAGGGCATTCTGTAATTTTCTAGCAGCAATATATTATTCCAAAAATTCCAAAAATATTTTTCTAGTGTTTATTATTATTATTGCAAGCTTCCCTCAAAATTTCATGCACTTTGGGCAAGTATTTTGTGAGATATCAATTAAATACCATTCGCTGCCCTAGCTGGTCATTTTCTGTAAAAATCAGAAATTTTACTTTGCTACAATTTTCATATATTTTGTGCATTTTGGTATCCCACAAGGGATATTTCAGTGGTATCAGAGCTATTGTTCCCTCAGCCTGTGTGGGTTAAATATGGCAGATTGGAAAGATCTCAATGTGGGTTTTATGAAGAAAATGTTCATCAACATGGTGAAACAACAGAAACCATTTCAGACACTTAGCCTCACCAAGTTTGCACCAAGTATGATTCTAGGTACTATGATCCACATTGTTTTTTTATAGTATGTGAAGCTCATGGCACGATGCTTGCATACACTTATTAATTCCTCCAAGTTCTAACCTCGACCGACATGCGGGGTTTCCTAGGCTCACACCGTAGTTCACCCCACCCGACACGCTACCGCCTTGGTCACACAAGCCTATATGCGAACCCCATGACCTGGGGATTTCACTAATACAGCAGGAGAGAGTCCATCAAAATATTACACAAAAACTGCTCAAACGATGGAGCAGCTAAGGCTTTGCAGCAACAATAAACATGTGACGTGACTGATATGCAGAAAAAGTGTAAGCAGTTGAACATAGAAGGAAAACAAATATCAAAACCTAACTCTAGAAGCAGCACTGAATGGAAACATATATCGGATACAGATACAGAAAATCCCGAAGACCTCCTAATATGGACACGCTTGGATACGACATTTACAAAAACACACATATTCTATACATCAAAAGCCATAGAACACAATGTAAAAATATAAGTTTATATATACATATACATATCGTTTTTATATTTCTATTTTTTAAAATACTTTTTACATTATTTATCTTTTTGTGACATAATTATGTTTTTTTTATGTTTCAATTTTTTTTGCGGTATCACATTTTTTAAAAATAATCCTAAACCGGATCCAGCTCCAGACATATCAGATACGGCCCACATATGGACTGTGTACATCCAGATATAACATCTGATCTGTATCCATATCTGATCTGCAGATATGTGTATCTAGGCAAGGGGATAAAGTGTAGGGCAACTCTGCCTAGAAGATCTCCCTCATCCAACTCCCGCTCTTTTTATTCTTAGTCTACAATTATTCAAGATACACGTTTGCACACACACATATACAAAAGGGGTGGTAGCTAACAAAAAGGTTGTATGGTTGTACCATGCCATGACCATCAAAGTATCAACAAGTATGAAGATCAAATGTATAATCTGCATAACTAACCAAGACAACACAGTAGAAAATATACTAATAAAACAAGGGAAACCAGAAGAGATATAGGTCTCTGTTATAACTTCTAAGATATTGAAGGTTTTTGATATTACTCTCGCAAGAATACTCTAAAGATCTACACATATTCGGTTAGCAAGCCACAATGCAGTCTTCATACTACTCACGACATCCAGAATGACCTTCAAATGTAATTGCTTGTGGAAATAAAAACATTAGTTCACCGGATCAGGTGTTGTAGTTTAACACATAAAATTATATAAAATTGCATATTTTGCATACATAACAAGGATCAGATACTAGTTTGAAGAAAAAAGCATTATAGTTTTATCATTACAGAAAGAAGGCTCATTCATGCCTTAAAGCTAGTTTGAACAACTTCTCACCTCAGGCAGAAAACCATTACATGAGATTGCTTTTGCAAATTACCTTTCTAAATATCAAATGATACTTCTTACAGATTGAAGATTAGCAAACCTACTTATAATAATCCCTAGAAATGTTGAATATTTAGTCTCATACTCACATGTCCCTCTTACATGGGATCCTGTCTAAAAGTTGTAGAAGATCAAAATCCATTTAAGTACAGACTGCCACAAACTGTTACAATATTTCCCCCGGACTACATAAAAACATGCTTTATTATACCCGGGAACATTTAAGTGATTCCCAACTCCAAACACTGGCAACAAAATGAGAGATGAATGAATATTCCAAACGGAAATACTCCATCACTAAACCCAATTTTTTTCTAACTGGACTAGACCCTGAATTTCTTGGTACTGGAAAAATGTTTCTCACTCAGAAACGTACAATCCCAAGTCTTGAACTCAAGACACTGAAAATTGACGATTTTGTATTCACCATAAAAGTATAAACGCAATGGTCCACATGCTGATATGGCATACACTCATTGAGCCCTAAATACTTTGTTATTACTTAATCTAGAATATACCCTCACAACTTTTTTCATTATATTTTTCATATATTACTCTGGTTTTTACACAGCAGAATTAGTTTAAAAACATTAAAGCATGCCAAGTTCCACCACAACATGTACATTCCGGAGTCACCTTTACTTCAAATTTACCAGGTTAAATGCAAAATCAATAGAAAAATTCAATCCATGCATAAATTCTTGTTACTCACGCCTCTTCCAAGTCAATAACTTTAATAGCGACCTCCTTGTTTAATTCTGTATCAAACCTGCAGAATATATAGCCATGTGAGAACCATTAGACAGAAACATTAAAACATTTCTAAGACGAGGGCCTCCTGCAGATGGGGGGAAAGAGAAGCATAAAGGCCTAAGGGATATTACCATTTGAGAGTATAGAGCGTTTATATAGGAAATTGTCCAAGCCTTGGTCATACCTCAACCAATGGTTAAGGGGCCTTCTTCCCAACCATCACAAAATTGAGGAGCTATTTGCTTGGGTATGAATATCTAGTCCATGTTTTTTTGTAATGTCCCCTTTTAGGCCTAAGGGCCAATTCAAGTCCAAGCCTTGGTCATACCCAAGGGGCTTTGGATGCTGGGAGCTATTGGGTATGAATATCTAGTCCATTTTGTTATAATTCTTCATTGACATAAGCAAAAAGGTGTTTTGGAGGGACTAGATGTTATGTTTTGTCGTTAGGAAGGGGCCACATGGTACTAATGTTCTAATTTTGCGTTGGGGGTCACTTTTGGACCATGGCGACTTAAAAGGGGAAAAGTAACTTAAGTTACTTTTATTTTATTGGCCCTTCCAAGGGAAAAATGCGACTAGGGTTTATTGGGGCTCTTTTGCCTTGGAAGAAGTTATATAAGGAGTTGGGAGGAAAAAGGAAAGATTCATTCTTGCATACCTAATTATTTTCCTTCATGTGCAACTGTTGTTTGCAAATCTATAGCTTGTGGAGTGAAATCCCACAGAACCTAGCTTCGGTGGTGAGAGATCCATCCCTAGCTAGTAGGGCATTCTTCGGTAGTGAGAGATCTACCCTAGCTTGTCATTTTGGAGTTGTTTTCAGGGCTGATTTACAGAGATATTTTCAGAGGTTTCAGAGGAAGGGTTTTGAGGGTTTTGGAGACATTTGGTGAAGATAATCAGAGGGTTTTCAGATCAGATTTACGGCAGCCATTTGAGCAGGGTTTAGCATCACTTTGAAGGCCTTTTCATCAATTTCCAACCCTTTTCCAAGCTAGGCGACTTGTTTGGAATATTGCAGCCTTTATTTGAGGGGTTTCTAGTGGTACGAATTCAGATCTGAAGGTTGGAATATCATCTCCTATATTTATAAATGTTATTTCCAAAGTTTCATAATTTTTGCACTTGTATTTGAGAGTTATGAATTTTAGAAGTTTTCCAGCTGTCTAGGGCACGCTGTAATTTTCTGGCAAGCATTTTATTATCTGAAAAATTCCAAAAATAGTTTTCTTATGTTCTTTATAATATTAGCAAGCTCTCTTTAAATTTTCAAGTGATTTGGGTGGATATTTTGGGAGATATTAATTTTCTTTAGTTCGCTGCCCTAACTGTTAAAAATCTGCAAAAATCAATATTTTATTTGGCTGCAAATTTTCAATATTTTGTGCATTTTTAAGTGGTATCCCACAAGGGATATTTCAGTGGTATCAGAGCAGTTGTTTCTCCAACCTGTTGGGGTTGAAAGATGGGAGACAAGAGACAATGAGGATATGGGTGTGGATCTGATGAAACAATTGTTCACCAACATGGTAAAGCAACAGAGACTACCAATCTCTATTTGAGCCAGCTCACTGAGAGATTAGCACAGGAAGGATTGATGCTCATACGGAAAGAGGAGAAAATAGCAATATGGGACAACATGGTCAAAGAGGTGAGGGTGGACATTCAGGGCAGCGGTCTCCCCATTCTTCTACCAGGCCTTTGGGGCTTCACGAACCTTCTTTCTTGAAGGATCCGGAAGTTTCACAGGTATGGCAGCCAAGTGGATATTGTAGATGAGGAGTCTTGTTGGGAAAAGTACTAGACCTTGAGTGATGGCTTTCGTGACAACATGCCATTCCAGGAATATTGCAAAATGAAGATTGGCAACAGGCCTAGGAGAGATCATCAGGTACAAGTACCAGAGTTGCAAAGGAGATTGGGACAGATTTCTATTCCACACTTCGATGGTTCTAAGAAGTGTACTGCATAGTCTTGGGTTTAGAAGTTGAAGACATACTTCGACTTGAATCCTATGCGCATGAGGAAGATGCAATTAAGTTTGCAATCTTACATCTTGAGGGAGACGCTCATGATTGGTGGCATCATGGGTTGATTACACAGGGACACATATACATTACTACTTATGCAGAGTTCACGCAGAGGCTAGTGAGCAAATTTGATAGGAGGGACCTCGACAGGTATTTTAGAGAGTTGACTCATTTGAGGCAGACTGGTTCCTTGGATCAGTATATCGCAGATTTTCAGAGACTATCGGTCATGGTACCTGATGTTACAGAGATGAGGTTGATTTCCCTATTCACAAAGCAGGTTTGACAGATGCTCTCGCTAGATTTGTGAAGGCATTTGAGCCTTCTTCTTTGCATGAGGCTATTAGGAGAGCTCGTGACTTGGAGTTATCCACTCCTAAGTCGAGGTTTCCACCTCGAGTGCAGCCTAAGGTTTTCCTTCTAGATCCGATGGTTCGCAGCCGAAGGTACCTCCACCTAGGCAAGATACAACCAGAGACCATTCGTATCTAGAGAGGACAGAGATGAATTGAGGCGAAAGAAACTATGTTTTGATTGCCGCACACCTTGGGTTCCAAGACATGATTGCAAGGGTAGAGGGAAGGCCCAATTCATAGAGGTCTTTGAGGAGAGTGATGGTGATGAGGAGTTGGACACACAGGGATTAGAGGATGATGATGATGAGGCATTAGATAGTGTGGGTGTTGAGCAGGATAGCGAGACTTTTCCCCAGGAGACTATCGCCACTTTGTCTAGTACCCCGAGGTACAAGGCATTCAGAGTTAGGGGAGTTTTACAGGGACAACGAGTAGTGGTACTCATTGATAGTGGGGCAACCCACAACTTTATTGATGCCTCATTGGTTGAGAGGCGAGGGTTACAGACAGAGGAATTTGAGGGCTTCAACGTGGTTGTAGCCAATGGAGATTCTATGAGATGCACACGGCGGGTTCCCCAATTGAGCATCACGATGGGTAACTATACAGTTACCGATGATTTCTATATTGTTGGTATTGGAGAGACCAACATAGTGCTTGGAGTACAAAGTGGCTCCATTCCCTTGGTGAGTTTTGACTAACTTTCAGACGATGGAGCTGAAGTTTAAGTCTGAAGGGAGGAATGTGATCTTGAGGGGCTTATCTTCAGAGGCACCCCGAGTTGTTACAACCAAGAGGATCGAGAGGATTTATAGGCACAATGGGGTGGATTGGGCAGTACATTGTTTGGTTTCGACCAAGAAATCAGAGGATGGACAACATGAGTATCATGTGGATATACATGGCTTATTGGACAGACATAGTACAGTTTTTGGTGACATACCTCTAGGCATACCTCCAGATAGGGGATTTGAGCATGTGATTGAGCTCGAGGATGCTAGACCTGTGGTTACTTCTCCTTACCGTCACCCCAAACGGTTTAAGGATGAGATCGAGAAGACTATACATGAGCTCATTGATATGGGGCATATTAGACCGAGTTCCAGCCCTTTTGCTTCTTCGGTGGTATTGGTGAAGAAGAAGGATGGGACCATGGATGTGTATAGACTACCGTGCCTTGAATAAGAAGACAATAAAGAACAAGTATCCAGTACCACGCATTGATGAGTTGCTTGACGAGCTACATGGTGCAATCTATTTTTCAAAAATAGATTTGTGATCTAGATATCATCAGATCAAAGTCAGGGAGCAGGATGTGCATAAGACAACTTTCAGATGCCATTATGGTCACTTTGAGTTCTTGGTGATGCCCTTCGGATTGTCTAATGCTCCAGCTACATTCCAGTCTTGCATGAATCATGTGTTCAACCGCCACCTGCGGAAGTTTGTATTGGTTTTCTTTGATGATATTTTAGTCTACAACAGGACTTGGGAGGACCATATCAGGCACCTTGGTGAGATATTGGGGATATTAGAAGCTAATTCGCTATATGCGAAAGCTTCTAAGTGTGAGTTTGGCATGACCGAACTTCTATACTTGGGATATGTGATTGGTGGGGGTACAGTGAAGGTGGATAGAGAGAAGATACAGGCAATTCTGGATTGGCCGCCACCTAGGACATTGACACATTTGAGAGGATTCGTGGGGTTGTGCACATACTACAGGAGGTTCGTGAAGAATTTCTCTCGGTTGACTGCTCCATTGACCGATTTGACCAAGAAGGGGGCTTTTGCTTGGTCAGAGGCAACACAACAGGTTTTTGATCACCTCAAGGAGGTGATGAGTTCGTGTCCCATTCTCGCATTACCAGATTTCTCTCGCCCATTCATTCTAGAGTGTGATGCATCAGGAGAGGGTGTTGGGGCAGTTCTCATGCAGGATAGGCATCCCATTGCCTATGAGAGTCGGAAATTGAAACCCGTGGAGAGAGGGTATTCAATTTACGACAAGGAGATGTTGGCCATTATGCATGCTTTGGCCAAATTCAGACAGTACCTTGTGGGCAGCAAATTCGTGGTTCGTACGGATCACAACAGTTTGAGGTTCTTCTTGGGGCAGAAGGAGCTCAACGATCGCCAACAAAGATGGGTGAACAAGGTACAAACATATGACTTCGACATAGAGTACACTAGAGGTAAGAATAATATTGTTGTTGATGCTTTATCTAGGAGGCCTTACCTCACTTCTATGCTTAGTTCTATGTCTGAGATTTCAGTGGATTGGAAGGCTCATATACTTGTTGAGTATTCCAAAAATCAGTTTGCATGTGAGATCATGGATGGTATTATACAGGATGACCGATACAGAGTAGTGGATGATCTCATTTTCTACAAGGATAGGATTTTCCTTGTACCAGGTCCAAGATGAAGGAGAAGATCCTTCGAGCAGTACATGATACACCACTAGCTGGGCATCCTGGGTATTTCAAAACATACAGGTTTATCAGGGAGAGATTTGCATGGAAGGGGATGAAGGATGATGTCCTTAACCATGTCAGAGAGTGTATGGTTTGCCAGCAAACCAAATCCGAGCATTCTTTTCCAACAGGATTACTTCAACCTCTCCCCATTCCCGAATAGAAATGGGAAAGCATATCTATGGACTTTATCACAAGGCTTCCCTTGGTGCATGGGCATAGTTGCATTTATGTTGTAGTTGATCGATTAACTAAGTATGCTCATTTCTTTTCCCTACCCAAGGGGCATGAGGCGGTGGATGTGGCCCGGATCTTCTATACAAGTATTTTTAGGCTACATGGGTTGCCTAAAAATATTGTTCAATGACAGGGACAAGATCTTCATGAGCACCTTTTGGCAGGAGATCTTCAGACTAAGCAGTACGGAGTTGACTCCTAAGACTACCTACACCCACAGACAGATGGGCAGATAGAGATAGTCAATAAGTGGATAGAGGGCTACTTGCATGGAGTTATGTGTCAGGACATCAACGGGCATGGATTAGATGGTTACACATGGGTGAGTATTGCTACAATACCACCTATCAGATGAGCATAGGTATGACTCCTTTCCGAGCCTTGTATGGGTACGACGCTATGACATTTGTGGATTTGGTATTACCAGATAGCCGAGCTCCCAAAGCTCGAGATTGGTTATAAGAGAACCAGATATTCTGAAGGCTCTCAGGGAGAACCTTCAGAAGGCACAGAATCAACAGAAGGTATATGCAGATCGACACAGGATAGAGAGGTCTTTTGAGGTTGGGGATCTAGTATTCCTATGTTTGCAGCCATATAGGCAGTCCTCACTAAAGCAGAAGGGTGCAGAGAAATTGAAACCACGGTTTTATGGTCCGTACGGGTAGTTCGTCGAGTGGGGCAATTGATATGAGCTAGAGCTACTGGAGCACAAGTAAGATACATAATGTCTTCCATGTTTCATGCCTTAAGAAGGCACTCGGGACAACATATTGTACCATCTACAGAGTTTCCGCCACTAGATGAGGAGGGGAAGCTGGTGTTAGAACCAGAATCCATTATTGAGGAGAGACAGAGGGGGCTTAGGAGCAGAGTGATCACCGAGTATTTGGTGTGATGGAAGGGATTGCCACTTGAGGATGCTACTTGGGAGGGAGAGCAGATTTTGCAGCATCCTAATTTGCATTTGCTTGAGGACAAGCAAAATTTGGGAAGGGAGGACTGTAATGTCCCCTTTCCTACGCCAAAGGCCTAAGGGCCAATTCGAGTCCAAGCCTTGGTCATACCCAAGGGGCTTTGGACGCTGGGAGCTATTGGGTATGAATATCTAGTCCATTTTGTTATAATTCTTCATTGACATAAGCAAAAAAGGTGTTTTGGAGGGACTAGATATTATGTTTTGTCGTTAGGAAGGGGCCACATGGTACTAATGTTCTAATTTTGCGTTGGGGTCACTTTTGGACCATGGCGACTTAAAAGGGGAAAAGTAACTTAAGTTACTTTTATTTTATTGGCCCTTCCAAGGGAAAAATGCGACTAGGGTTTATTGGGGCTCTTTTGCCTTGGAGAAGTTATATAAAGAGTTGGGAGGAAAAAGGAAAGATTCATTCTGCATACATAATTATTTTCCTTCATGTGCAACTGTTGTTTGCAAATCTATAGCTTGTGGAGTGAAATCCCACAGGAACCCTAGCTTCGGTGGTGAGAGATCCATCCCTAGCTAGTAGGGCATTCTTCGGTAGTGAGAGATCTACCCTAGCTTGTCATTTTGGAGTTGTTTTCAAGGCTGATTTACAGAGATATTTTCAGAGGTTTCAGAGGAAGGGAGGAAGGGTTTTGGAGACATTTGGTGAAGATAATCAGAGGGTTTTCAGATCAGATTTACGGCAGCCATTTGAGCAGGGTTTAACATCACTTTGAATTTTCATCAATTTCCAACCCTTTTCCAAGCTAGGCTACTTGTTTGGAAAGGCCTTATTTGAGGGTTTCCAACCCTTCAGATCCAAGTTGGAATATCATCCTATATTTGTAAATGTTATTTCCAAAGTTTCATAATTTTTGCACTTTATTGGAGAGTTTGGAATTTTATATTGTAATTTTCTGGCAGCATTTTATTATCTGAAAAATTCAAAAACAGTTTTCTTATGTTCTTTATAATATTAGCAAGCTCTCTTTAAATTTTCAAGTGATTTGGGTGGATATTTTGGGAGATATTAATTTTCTTTAGTTCGCTGCCCTAACTGTTAAAAATCTGCAAAAATCAATATTTTATTTGGCTGCAAATTTTCAATATTTTGTGCATTTTTAAGTGGTATCCCAGTTATATGCTAGCAATTAATGGAGACGAACAAGTTTGGATGCAGCTGTGTAATGTTGGTCCAAGAGGCCAAAGATAAAGGTGGCAGAAAAGAACACAAAGTTCTACTCTTCTAGTGAACAAGGTGGCCAGAATGGACAGTGGCAGAGTAAATCTTACCCTGAACAATATATTTCTAAACAAGGACCCTATCAGGGAAGAAACAATGGCAACAACAATGGAATCAGTCCGGCAACAACCAATGCAGTAGACTGGATCCCGCAACAATAGCAACCACAGTTGCCTGCTGCTCCTCGGGGCAATGCACGTGCCTAGTAGCAGATTGTGAGAAGTAATTCTCCCCAAAGTAATAGACCCTCATCCTAGATTCCAGCACAGTCCGCCCCTAAATCTGCAAACAGATCCATGGGGACACATAAAACTTATAGTCTTATGCCAATTATTACAACCCCAAAGGACCTACAGATCCATCAAAGTATCAAGGAATATGCAAACATGAATTTGAGATCAGGAAGAGTTCTTCCGACACCTGAAGAATATGTGCCAAACATCCTAGACATTATAATAAAAGAATCCCAAGGTGAACAACTGCCATGGTCACAAGAGAAGAATGTGGAGAAAGAAGAAGTGGCACCTGCTCCAATAGAAAATCCAAGGTTCAATTTACTTTAACAAATAAGCAATCTGAACTGCCAAAGCTAGAGAGGTTAGCACCAAAAAAATCAGACCCTCAAGCTTCATTTAGTTTCGTGAAGGAATTGAAGAACCTCTATATTAAAATTCATCTTCTCCAGGCCCTTAAAGATGCCAATTTATGCCAAACGAATTAAGAATATGTGTCTTAGTAAAGGAGGAAGAAAACCCTAAGAAACACAAAATTGTTCATGTTATTGTCTGGCTATCAGATTTAATGTTGGGGAAAAATATCATGCACAAGTATGGAGACCCAAGCAGTACAGTTCCAAAGGCTAGCATTAATGGCACAGTAATTAAGAATGTTTTAGTTGATATGGGAGCTGTCATTAATTTCATGACAAATGATACAATGAACTCACGGAAATTGAGTGTTACAAAACCCACACATAGTTCCTACAGATGGCAGAGAGGTCAACAGAGAAACTAGAGGAAGCAGTTAATGATTTAATTGTTGCCATGTCTACATAGAAGTATCATGTTGATTTCATCATTGTACGGCCTAGTAATAATTTGGGTGAACACCTAATTATTTTGAAGATGCCATGGTTAGCCACTTTTGATGCATACATAAGCCTCAGATCAGGCAGGTTAAAGATTGCTCATGGAGATAGCACACGGCAGATATTTGTATAATCTATGACCAATATGACAGATTCTTGGTGGTAATAGATGATGATGAGGAGACAAAGAAGAAATGCATTGAGACTTTAAATTTATATTCTCTCCAAGCCCTATTAACAGTCAACAATTGCCACAATAAGTCAAGAGCAGATGCTGATCAATTTCTCCATAAGTTATTAATGAATATATATGCAGCAAGGGAAGTTGCCAGAGATTTGTTTACTACCTGCAATCAATAACAAACTGCAGGAAAAACATTTCAATGCTCCAGTACAAATAGGCCAAGCTCAACCAAATGAGTAAGAATAAACATGACGGAGAACATTCTGATTACTCTATTGCAGGTTAAGATATTGTCACTCTTAGTCGCAATACAGACCTTGCCTGCATACCAACTGAAGAAAATAAGAAGCATCTAGAAACATGAACATATTAGATGGTGACTCTCCTTCTGAAACTGGAGCATATTGAAATTGGGCCAGAAAGGTCATTGCTTATAAGGTAAGGCATGAGGTCTGATCAGAAGAAGAAGTTGGCTGAAGTATTCAAGAAGCGTCAAGGAGCTTTTGCTTGGAATTACCAAGATATTAAAGGAATACCTCCCAAAGTTTGCAAGCATAATACTTATATTAAAGACAAGCGCAAACCAATTAGGTAGCCACCAAGAAGAATAAAACCAGCTGTCAGTGATATTGTCAAAGAAGAATTGCAGAAGTTGTCGTAGGCCAGCTTCATCTATGCCATATGTGACAGATAATGGGTTTCTCCATTGCCTGTTGTACCAAAGAAAGAATTGAAGTGGCGTATTTGTGAGATCACAGTTAAAAAACTCATACTCAGCAATTACTTGGCAGCCCAAAATTTTGACTCGGACTCCGGGCTTGGCAATTATATGGCAACATTATCACTACTAAAAAAATACATAAATTCATAAAATAAATTTAAATAGCATGTAAAACACTGTTAAAGGACACAAGAATGAATGTAGAGAACACAAAAATCGACTTAGAAGAGCAAAAACAGCAGAAAATCCAGACTATGATAAAATTGACATTCTTTTTCTCCACCGCAGGAGGTATTATTTTACCAGTAGCCGAGTAACAGGCTCAGACTCACAAATAATGGAGAGTAATCGCAATTAATTACTCGCCATTACTCAGAAGTCTGAGTGTGTTACTTGGCTCTGCAAAGTAGTTGCACGATTACTTGATAGCAGAAAAGTGCAGATTAATCTCAAGTACTCGGAAGGTATCGCGAGTTTTAAAACAGAAGTGTGGATTATAGAGAATTAAACAAAGCAGCATGAAATGATCATTTTCCTTTACTATTCATTGATCAAGTTCGGGATTAAAAATTTGAAAGAAAGTATTTTTGGTTTTGATGGCTTCAGCAAATACAATCAAATGCATCTTGTCCCGAAGAATAAAACAGGACCACATTTACTCGTCCTTGTTGTATCTACAGAGTCCTCCAATTTGTTCTCTACAATGCACCAGCAACCTTCCAACAAACAGTCATGAACATATTTTCTATCTTTTGCATGACTTTGTTTGGATTTATATGGATGATTTTTCAATTTATGGAGCTGCATTTGAGGAAGCGATGGAAATTTTGGAAACAGTGCTCCAATGTTGTGAGGATAGCTGGCTAGCACTGAATGATGAGAAGTGCAGGTTGATGAAGGCCAAAGGGATTGTAATAGGACATTTTATTTCAATGAGAGATATGCAGGTGGACCCAGAGAAAGTATATGCAATAGAGAAGCTTCCTACACTCACAAAAGTCAGATGTAAGGGATTTTTGGGACATGCAAGGCATTAAAGAAAATTCATTCAGGATGTCAGTAAAAGATGCAGGTTTTGGGTGGACTGATTGAAGAGAATTTGATCTGATAAACAAATAAACGAGAAGCTATACTTAACAGAATATTCAAGATAAACAGAAAACAAAAATGACATACACAAGATTTATCCGGGAAACCCTTTCGAGAAAAAACTCAGCGCAGTAACTTCTCTCTTATTGCATTAACTTAACCATTTACAATATAATAATGTACTTCCAAGTTCTGCTCTACCCTACTGCATGTCCAGCTATATGTAAGCACATCAATAGGAAACTGTCAAAGCGGTTTTACAATACAATGGGTACCAAAACCATGGGCTAACAAAACAACCCATAATGGTTCCCCATAAGTCATGGGTTTTGACACCACCCATATACACATATAGATAAAAATCACATATCTATACTCCCGGGAAAATAGGGACCCCCACTAATGCTTGTGGTAGAGGTGTACAATACTCCTGGGTATACAGTATGCAAAATATACAACATATTCTAACACTGATAACTATCAAGAAGCATTTGACCCACTAAAAGAGAGACTTAGACTTACAACTGCCCCTATTTTTAAAGGACCATATTAGAGCCTCCCTTTTCATATTTATATGTGGATACTTCTGAATATGCATTAGGTGTAGTGCTCGGCTAGAAAGAAGGTATTGAATTTCATGTGATATATTATATCAGTAAATGACTGGCAGGTCCTGAAGTCAATAACACGGTCACAGAGAAAGAATTTCTGGCTGTGGTATATGTAATAAATAAATTGAGACACTATATCAATTGGGCTAATTAAATCATGCTAACTGGCGTGAAAAGTTATAAAGGACAAGCAATCTTCCGCGAGATATTGGGTCTTGTTATTGTGATTCACGGCATAGGAATTGTCATGGGAAGATAAAAAGTTGTTAGATGGGACTGTATGAAGTTGAGAAAGTATTTGACAATGGAGCATTCAGGCTGAGGACTATTGATCAATCACAACTCCCATTGATGGCAAATGGCCAGTATCTCAACTTGTATGAGAAACAATGGACAAAATAGCAATTCTTTCAGCAGGTTTCTTGTCAAGGTGAGTTGCAGCTCTTCGATGCTTTCCAAGTTTGGCCAGGCAATTGAAAACATTCAAACATTAAAAAAATTACAAAACACAAAAAATACCAATAATTTAAAATAATGCAAAACTAAAAAACTTGAAAAACTATAGTATGCTGCAGCTAGAATCTGTGCTAAATTTTCCACTTCATAAATCATAGGAGTACTACTGCAGAAGGAGTTGCATTGCACATAGGTGGGTGGGTTAGAGATGCCAAAGTTTATGTGATGCCTGTCTTTTGGGAAGGATGGCAATGGGATGATGCTAAGACATAGAGATCAGTATGTGTTGTTTTCTCTACACCTGTCTAGCAAAGCATCCATCATATTTCTTCATGAGTATTCCATTAAGAATGCCAGTGAGCCTTCATTTTCTATCTCCTTTGTCAACTCTATGCTTTCAAACAAACTATTGATGTCATTGTGGAATTCCTCCAGACTATTCCTCCCATGTGATCGTACCACATTAGACAAAAGGAAGTAAGAGCTTGTTCTTCAAATCTCTCCATAAACGAATTAGCTACAACTGGTGACAAGGGTGAACCCATGGCAATACCTTACATCTACTCATAGAACCAAGTTTGAAAACTGAAGAACATGTTAGAATAAATAAATGATAGTAAGTAATTCATCCTAGTAATATTTATTTGTAAGTGCAGTTAATTAAAACAACTCCCATAGGATTTGGTGGTTATCTATTATTGAAGTTTATTTAAACTCCCGTAGGTATTTAGAATAAATTAGTTTGTGGGATAATATTCTATCCTAGTTTTTAGGAACTAATGTTACTAGATGCAATTGCATAAATAATGCTCATTGCCATTACATTCATTAATAATATAGAATTGCTATTTTGACGAGATTTGATATCAGAGCATGGAAGAGGAAAAAAATTGAGAGAAAAGAAACTGAGAGAAAAATAGAGAGCCTCTGATACTCCCATTTTTTTTTTTCATGTGCGAATTTCAAGGGGCACACGAAATTTTTATCTCTTTCGTCCTTGTGAAAAATCTGAAAGGAATATCCACATGAGTGCATATTCAGATCAGTCAAAGTTTGAAGCCACAAAAGAGGCACTGCAAATCAGCACAGCAAAAATCCAGCCAGCAGATAACAGCACTAGGCAAAGCATTTATTTGTTTTGCTTCCGAATTTTGTTTCTTTTATCCACTGGATCAGCTCAGGCACAGCAAATATCATCTCCAGCAAAGGAGAGAGACGCCCAGATCTGAGGAGACTTCTCCAGCAAAGGAGAGAGACGCCCAGATCTGAGGAGACTTCTCCAGCAAAGGAGAGAGACGCCCAGATCTGAGGAGACTTCTCCAGCCAAGGAGAGAGATGCCCATGGCAAAAGAAACAATTTACAGCCAAAGCGGGGGAGCAAGAGAGCTAAGAAGGTGTGAGGAAGGGGCCACATTCATTGTATTGCTCTACCATGAGGAATGCCGTCTGCAGAATCACTTTTTCGGCCACATATTGCAGCTAGAACACTATTCAAACATCAAATCTGAGTCTCTGCAGCAGGAGGGATGCCATATCTACTTGGAGGAGCACTTGGCAAAACTGCACGCTCAGGTTCTTATTCATTTTCAGAACACGCACTTGTCTCACATCAGAAGGGGAAGAGGCCCATGAAACCTTCAAAACAATCCCCCAGTAGAACAATCAGCAGAACCAGCAGGGGAACACTCCTTGTTCACCAAAGATTTGTCTAATTTGTGGAAAGAAAGGCCATGAACTGAAATATTGCTGGTACAATGCATTTACGCAAGGCTCATCCAGCTACAAGAAGCCCACTGCCAAGCGATCTCTACAAGGACAGAAGAAGAGCCCCAAAACTCATGAAATCGGAAGAGGCCATGCCCACAGCAGCATGGGAACATTGCTGAAGGCAATGATCTTTCAGATGAAAATTATGTATTTGCTACTCAGACAAATGAGGAGAACACTCCTCCAAATGCAGTTTGGTACATGGATTCTTGTGCCACAAGGCACATGACTAGACAAAAGGATTTGTTTACCACCTTGAACCATTCGGCATATCATGGTAATGTATCTCTCGGTGATGATTCATCATACAGTGTCCAAGGTTGCAGTGATATTACTTTATCTCTTGGTAATCAGTCTTGTAAAATCACAGAGGACCTATATGTTCCAAGACTAACTAAAAATCTGTTATTTGTAAGTCAATTACTCGATCACAATCTCAAGGTTGAGTTTGATCGGTAAGTTGGCATTAAGTTTTGTCTCTTTCAAAACAAATCTAGGAGCTCAAAAATTGTTGCAAGAGCCTCTGGTATAGGCAAAATGTGCCAACTTCATATTGTCTACATAGGCAATCATACAATAGTTATCAAAGATACAGACTCGGCTAATCTGTGGCATAAGGGATATGGACAATCGTTGGCAGCTGACTGCACCTCATTATCCACAATAGAATGGTGTTGCAGAACAACGTAATTGCACTATTATGGAAATGGTGAGAAGCATGATCAAGGAGTCACAACCGCCTCGTTCATAGTGGGCGGAAGCAGTTCGCACAGCAGTTTACCTGTTGAATCGAGCACCCACCAAAGCTCTCAATGGTATTACTCCACAAGAAGCATGGACTACGTATAAGCCTTCTATCTCCCATCTTCATGTTTTTGGATGTAAAACACATATGCATGTTCATAAAAAGAGAAATAACAAGATAATGAGTCCTTAGCATGTGTCTTTCTTGGCTACAGTGAAGAATCAAAGGCTTACCAACTCATGGATCCAAAAAGCAGGAAGATATACATCAGCAGGGATGTTGTACTTAATGAGAAAGGTAAGTCCAATCCACCCTCCACATAGTCACCCGATACAAGTATTATTCGTGTAAACATCTCTAATGTTGATAGTGGTAGTGATAATGAGGACAATGATGATGGTCAACCATATCCTCCAACTCCTCCACACAATAATACAATTCAACGTATGCCCAAGTGGCATACCAGTACTATTTGAGATGCAAAATTGGATGGAGCCCCAAACTTCCATGACAAGACCAAGGACTCGTATCATGGCTTGTGAAGAGGTCAATTTGGCCCTTATGAGCATAGTTGCATAATCTTTTGAGCCCTCGATGAGTTGTGAGGCCCTAGCGTTAAAGCCTTGGGAAGAGACCATGGATGCAAAGTATCAATCACTAATGAAGAACAACACATGGCAACTTTTTGATCTTCCACCGAGGAAGAAGCATATCAGTTACAAGTGGGTCTTTAAGGCCAAGTACAAAGCAAATGGCAGCATCGACAAGTACAGAGCAAGAATAGTAGCAAAGGGCTACGTACAGAGAGAATGCATTGACTATGAAGAGACATATGCTCCCACAGCCAAGATAAAGACTATCAGAATGGCCTTTATTATGGCTGCACAGTTTGGATGGAAAATGTATCAGATGGACGTAAAAAGTGCCCTCCTAAATGGCAATCTGCAAGAAGTCTACATGACCCAATAAGAAGGTTTTGTCACACCAAGTTAAGAACAAAAGATGTGTAGACTTATCAAGGCTCTGTATGGTCTCAAACAGGCTCCTCGAGCCTAGTACATCAAAATTGATGAGCATCTTTTACAACATGGATTCCAGAGAAGTCCATATGATCCAAATCTCTACCTCGAGGAGCAAGGGGGAGGTTGTGATTCTCATTGTGTATATTAACGATCAAATCATCACTAGCAACGCAGTGAGGATGATTGATGCAACAAAGAATAATCTCAAGTGATAATTCGACATGACGTTACTTGGGCTTCTACATTACTGTCTCGGTTTAAAGGTATGACAAAAGGGACATCACATATTGGTGTTTCAAATGAAGTATGCCAAGACTATGCTCTAGAAATTTCAAATAATGTACTATAGGCCTATTACAACACCTATGGAGACAAGACTTCAATTGTCTCATTCTGATCCATCACCGCAAAGCAAATGCAACTCTCTATAGCTAGTTGATTCGGAGTCTCATTTATTTGACCTACACTAGGCTAGATATTAGTTATGTTGTCAACTATCTTTCTCAGCTCATGTAGGAACCAAAGTTGTGTCACTTTGGAAAGCAGCAAAGCGAAAATTGAGATATATTCGAGGTATTGAGAATGGCCTAGAATACAAGAAGAATGATCAATTCTTCTTGATAGGATATGCGGACGCAAATCAGGCAAGTGCTATTGAAGACAAGAAATCCACATTTGGATTTTTTTGGGGGATTTTGCCCTATATCGGGGAGGAACAAGAAGCAAAACTTTGTTTCTTGATCTTCCACCGAAGTAAAATATTGTGCAACAAGAGGAGTTGTTTGCAGAAAGCGGTATGGCTACACCACATACTTGCTAGACTACGAGTACCACATAAACAACCAACAATCATGTACTATGACAATGAAGGTGTTCTTAAACTTGTTTGCAATCCAATGTTTCATGAGCGCACAAAACATGTCGAGGTTCAAACATATTTCATACACAAGCATGTTCAGCAACACAACATCCAGATCCAATTTTCCCGAGTGAAGATCAATGTGCATGTCTCCACCAAGTCGCTCGCACGTGATAAGTTCGAGGGGTTCCAAGATTCTTCCTTGTTTACTTGAGACCGTGATCAATTGGGGGGTTGCTATTAGAATAAATAGATGATAGCTAATAATTCGTCCTAGTAATATTGATTTGTAAGTGAGGTTAATAGAAAACAACTTAGATAAGATTTGGTTGTTATCTATTATCGGAGATTGTTAAAACTCTCGTAGGTATTTAGAATACATTAGTTTGTGGAAAAATATTCTATCCTAAATTTTAGGATCTAATGTTAGTAAATGCAATTGTATAAGTAAAGGTTATTGCCATTATATTGATTAATAATATTGAATTGCTATTTTGACGGGAGAACATAGATTCGACATAATTCTGCAAGCTTCATTGCCTCCCCATCTGTACTTCCCTTGATGATTGAGATCCTCTCTACTAGAGGAATCCCTATGAAGAACGAAACCACATCAAAGCTAACCATGATTTTATAGACATCTATTTTCTCCCCTATAGTGACAAAAATTCTAATAAATTGGCCAGAACTTTAAAGATGAAATGACATTAAAACTATTTTCTTACCTCAAAAAAAGATTGGGAACATACTTATATTAACCAAGCTTTGTCTTTTGAACACTCTCACAGACTATTTGCATAGTATAAACCCTAACACACATTGTAGCACAAAGCCTTATTTGTGTCAGTGCTTTCAATCAACTTGCACTTGAATGTCTCACCCGAATTGCAATAAAGTAGCCACATAATCCTTGTTTTAGGAGAGTAACATGAAAATTAAACAAACACATGGCATTTCATCGCAATGATAATGAATCAAGCCCTAACAATGCCAAAAACATACAACAACCGCATTACGAGGTAACCTCTAACATAACAGATCTAACACAACTCACGCATAAAAGACACAAAGATTATTCCAATCTACACAAAAACACACTTCTCCGTTCATTTGATCAAAGAATATTACTAATCTTCCCAATCTGCATGTAATTATACACGGAATCAAGATCAACACATGAATTTACTGCAATCTTACAGCATATAAGTAAAATTTGCACTCGTTTATTATAGAAATGTCACGAAAATAATCTGTTAATGCTCACATGATGTGTTTATCATAACCATTGTATGGGTGGAATAATAATGTTAGTTACTATTGTATGTGAGGAAATATAATATAACGTGGTGTGTGTGATGAGTTGTAATAACAACTCATATAGTTTATTGTGTGAGTGATTTGTGAGAACAAATCACGTACATTATCTCTAGAGAGAGAATAAAGGAAGGAGATATTGTGAATGATTCTAGGAGATAGAGATGAGAGATTTTGGGGATTTTGTGATAAGCTTTGACTCCTTAGTTTTAGGAGTTCAACAAAGCTATATATATGTAAACTCTCGTATGAATAAGATATTGGATTAAGTATTATTATTTGTGCAATTTGAGCATTTGTATGAGTTTAGCTTATGTAAACTCTGACCAAACTTTACAAGAAACCCTTACAATTTAGAGACTATTTCCCCAAACCCTTCCAAAGCTCTCAAAGATTACAAGAAGCTATACAAGTGATCCTACAATAATGAACAATCTCTCTATAAAAATGAACATTCTCTCTACCGCAATGAACGTTCTCTCTACCACATACAACAAAGAATAGTGACACTATTTATATTATCCCACAGATTCCCAAGAATATTATCCGAATTCACATTTTGGATCCTTCTCTTTGCTCAATTATTGCTTAGCTTTCGCACATATTCTCTCCTATAAAACCTTCCTCTGGTCCTTACGTTAATTGTGCAATCCTGGACAATCCACTCTTTGGCTTTCTTCCTGCACTCCACATGTCCTCTCCTCCTCCGAGAATATTCCTAGTATATTCTTGTGCAGTTAGCTTGTTCTTGCGGTTTGTCATGTGACTGTGCATGTCTCACTCATGTGGCTTGTAGGCACAAATGCAAGAAGCTACTTTCCACCCGGCAACAACTTACGAATTCTACGGACCCTGTGGATCAGAAACGACGCAGTGGAGTCTATTGTGTCGAATGCTTGCGTCGACTTCGTACATTAGAGAGATAGGGAGAATGATTCAAAAAGGATTAAGGAAAACTGTAACGACATTCCTTCAATATGATTGTCTGAAAATCTTAGCTCTAGCAGAACATTCTTTGAAAACAACGCATGAGATTTGCATGGAGGATACTAAGGTTGGTGAAAGAAGACTGTTTCATGGATATAAAATCAAGGGAGCAATAGAAATTGGAAAGCGCATAAATAATCTGAATAGGGATAAAGGTCTAGAGCTTAGCAACACATGGGAAGTAGCGATTCACAAATTTGAGGATGTTTTATGTTTGGACTATTATTTAATAAGAGTTACAAAGGTATTAAATAATTTCACAATTTATGAGAAAAAGACCATCGTAGCATTCGATCCATATTATAGAGGAATGGCTTTTTACCTTAATGGAAAATTGGGTTAACTATACTAGGAGCTACAATTTGTAATCCTAATCGTTCATCTAGTGACGATCGGCCATGAAATGTTGATACCAAGAATATTGTTATAAATTTTACTCTGAATTATAAAGCCATTTGACTGATGAATCGTTCCCAAGCAGGTAGGTTTTGTGTTTTTATTTTAAAATCTGGGTAGTACATTTAAAACGAATACATACCCTTTGAAGACATCCCCGAAAGAACCTTTGCCAATTAGCTCCAAGGAATGAAAACGAGACTCTATACTGCTTGCCATGTTTGAACTGCGTTTTCCTTTCAGCAATCAATCGCACAAGCAGTGAGATTAAACAAGTGCGGTTAGGCTCGACCCACATGAAGCTGATCTGATGTCATTTGATCACCCTTGTTCCTTCATTCAACTGGGAGCTTTACCATTTCTTTGTCCCGCGGTGCACACGCTGGATTAATCAGCCTTCACTAAGCTTACGTTTCTTCCCCTTATCATTTGATTGATTTATAAACTTTTCCTGGTTATCGCCAACTTGTATTTTGGTGCACTTGTGGACCACGGTACTTACAGGTAAAAGCATGTTAGTTGAAATGCTAACTTTAGGGTACATCGTAAGCTATTCGTCTTCCGTGTCAAATAGGGAGACGGAAAAGGTATGGAAAGAGGGTGCAATGGAGTCGAAGAAACATTTCATATTGGAGTGTAATGTTTACAATGACATTAGGGCCTAGTTTGCAACTATGGTGGATGTTGCATCCTTACAAGGTATTTTTGGTGAGAATATGGTAGAAAAAACAAGGGAACTAATTATCAAACTCACCAACAAGGGATTTGAATGCCAAAAAGATTTTTAGCAAGATCTATTGTCCCATAGGTTGTTTTTGGTAGCCTCGTGGACGTTAAAAGTTCTTCTTCTTCTTCTTCTTTATGTAAGTATACTTAACGGAGAGGCGTATATAGGGGTTGGGTTCTCTCCATTTATATAGATATTGTGGGGGATTAGATTAAAGTCTCGCTCCCCTCTCCCTTCCTCCTCCCTAGCCTATTTATATGGTAGGAGTCCTTCTATGTATAGTTAACAAGATATACTGACAGGGGGATCAGCTTCCCCGATTCCCCCTCCTCCTCCTTGGCCATTTGATTTCAATTTAGTTGGTCTTTTGCCCTATAAAAACAAAGGGGCAAAAAAGTTCAGGTGAGGCAAGGAGGATGAGATGGAGGTAAAGCCAACCCCGCAATTTAGACCCTCCGCCAACGAGTTACAAGTGACAATTCTAGTTTTTTAGGGTCATGTCAGGGGCCAACCACTACTCTTTTGACTTATGACATATTGATCTTTATATTTTATGCACCTTTTAACATAAGTCATGTATATTATAAATGACTTTCAACACTTTTGATTTTGTGTGGACCTTTGTGATTTTGTCTTCTTCACAATTCTCTATTCTTTCTTGTTTTCTCCCATTTGTTTTTGTTTCCTCTAGTTTCTCTCCCTTCCATGGTTTTCTCTCTTCCCATGGATCTCATCACGTTTTCATATCTTGTCGTAATATTTCTTTTATGGTTTTAGCTTTGTGTGGTGTGCCCTTTTTATCCATGATTCAAGTGTCTTGAAGTTTCAACCCTTGTTTTTTGACCTTTTTCCTCACATTCCATGTCGGTTGTCATACCAACAAGGTCTTAATTTGAATTCAAAAAGCCTGTAAATACATAGGTGCATTAGTGTATTTAGGATACAAAAAATTGATTACAAGCAAATTTGGTGCTGTAAAAATAAGGAATATAACTATTTATGAAACACCCCCATGTCAAAATCAAAGTTTAACCATTTAGAGAAGCATTTAGCATTCATTACTTGTTGTATCCATTGAAATTATTAGGGGTGGGACACTTGCACTATATTGGATTGTTTGTCATAAAGTATTATACTTGTATGTTGATTTCTAATTTGTTCACTTGTCAGTGGGGGTATAAAAATTCAAGGAAGTTTGACTTTTATTTGGTTTAGCATATGGCCAAAAACTTAATGTGTTTTGTTTATGCATTTGGAAAACTTAGAACTTGAATTACAGCTTTGAAGGAGAATGGATTCTTGAATAACTCACATCGAACTTTGGAAAAGTGAAGGATGTTTTCAAGGCTCATAAGTAAACAAATTTGTCAAATTTCTTTAGAAGTTGTAGACATGTGCCAAAACTATACTTCTACATTTATTGTTGTAATGTTTTCATTTTGTACGATTTTGGCTCCCCATAACATGCTCTTCGTTTGTGTTGAATTTTTCACAATGGTATATGGACTATTTTTCATTGCTTGTCATTGATAAGTGTCTCTAGATTTATGAAAAAAATCACTCTAAAAACCCTAATTATCTCTAGTATTTTTAATTAGTTCATTTTTTATATGTTTTAGACAATATAATTTCTATAATTAGGTATGTTTTGCTTATTTATATTTCATGTAGATCTAAATTATAATATGATGTTATCATCTTAGTGCATTATTAGGGGAAAACAACTTTCTACATCTACATTATGGTGAACTTGAATTAGCTTACATGTTGGTAGCCTTCATGGTTGGATCTTACTTCTCTTGGGATCAATTGTCTAGGGCATGCTCTTTCTACTTGTTTAACCTATAATGTGTATTCAAATATGTATGCTTGATTTGTGGCGAACTTAATCTCTTACCTTGTTATATCACATTTTCTATGTTTTCGTATTGTAAAAAGTATCGACCTATAAAGTAATCATAACCTAAGTAGGCTATATATATGAGGTAATGGTTGGTACTATATCATATTGTGTATTTGTTTCTTATTGTAAGGTTGTGGATGTTTCCCCTCAAATTGGTTCAGACGTATATTTCCAATATTATGTTTTTCTCTCAATCATGTCATGTGAATCCATTGTATTTTGCTCTTATAATTACAAATTATTGTTATTGCATGTTTATGTATTATGCTACTCGATCTAATATTATATATATCTAAGCGAGTCTCAATATAAGTGACAAAGATAACTTCAATTAGGGAAAGGTTATTTTTAATGCATTCTTTTTTGGTATATCCTGGTGTTTATTCTAAGGGTTGTAAAATTGAAGAAACAAACATTATGGTCCAAAAAATGTTATTTATATCAACATAATATTGTTTGAGTTTTTAATAAAAACTTGGAAGTTTTTGTTGGCCATTGTGTATTAGGTTATCATTAATTTCAAAGGTCATTGATGGCAAAGGATGTTGAGGTGTCATATAAGTCTCCACGAGGTGTTATCCAAGTCAAATATGAAGGTTGATTGGTAGTGTCTTGGTTTGGTGAAGTTGTCATGGTGTCTTGGTGCATGGTCATAGTATGAGCTCTCCTAAGTTGGTTAAAGGTTCTCATGAGGTCAAATAAGGTAAGTATGATGTGTTAAAGGTGTCCAAGTGTCTATATGTGGTCATCATGGTCAGTTCATGAAGAGTCATGGCCGAGTCAAGTCATTTTAGGCTTATTCCTAGTCCTAGTGCATGGTGGATGATATGGTGGCATAAGAGATAGAGTAGGGTAGTCATGTATAAGCACGGGAAAGGTGTTGTGACATGTCATAGCATGTGTATGAGGAGTTTCAGTCATATCTCGGTTGTTTGATGACGTTTCATGGTTCTTGTGGAGCAAGATAGTGAAGAGAAACCAAGTAAGCACATGTAAGTCTTAGTGGTTGGATATTTACAGAGGCATTTGAGCATGGATGAGAGTTGGCATGTATAGAAGAGGTATTCATGGTGCTTCAGGTCAAGTTTTAGGTCAGTTTGAAGAGATTTGTGCAAGATACGATGATTTTGGCAAAATCAAGTTTTGAAGAAGGCAAAACCAACTCGATATGGCATCTTGTTATGCTCATCCACTCACACACCCTGCATGGGACCTTGTGCTTTGGGGGATGTTTTTGCATCGAGTCTAGATCATTTTTCAAAAAGAATGAGTCTATTTAGACGTCTCATCTGTATGAATAATTGTTAAGAAGTTAGACTGGTCATAAACCCTAATGAAACCCTCCTTCTAGAGAAATTTGGAATATTGGCTTGGTATGGCCTCCAAATGACTTGGAAATGCTAATTTGATGATTTAGGATTGTAGAGATAATTTGTCGGGCCCATTTTGATGGTGGTTTGGTGTTCCAACTATTCCAGAACCGAGAGAAAACCCTAGTTTTGTGGAGATTTGCAGTTTCAAAGTTGATATGGAAGCTTCAGGATGAAAAGTGAATTGTTCCATAATCCTTGGGAGATGTGATAGACAACCATAAAAAAATTTAGGTAGGTTGCTTGAGGAAATTTTGAGTTACACGTCCTCAAAATCAGCCTACCAATTTTGGCCTTAAGGGCTAAAAATGCTAGTCTTTTGGTTTGAAGTGAGTTTGGTCATTTTGGTACTTGTTTTTTGTCATGGAAAATTGTTAGACACACATCATATGATGTGTTTAATCATTTTCTTTTATCGATGAAGTGGTTTCATGTTGAAACCCTAATGGCCTAATTGGCCCTATTAGGCTTGCTCAAGAAGGTGACTAAAACATGTGTGTTAGATTGAATTTCTCCATATGACATATGCTTCTTAGTGCTTGAGAATGTTGGTACAAGTTTCCTTGATGTGGTCCATGCTTTGGTTGAGCTTAGAATTTTCTTTGGAGGTGTTTGGAGCTTGAATCCTCAAGACTGGTTCTTGAGTCCTTTGAGCCTTAACGACCACGATCCTGGAGATTGAGTCTGCATTTGGATGCCTTAAGCCTTGAATTGAAGATTATAATTAGTGGATTCAAATAATAAATATCATAATATTTCCATTTATATGTGGCTTGTGCCTTGGTGAGATGATTTAAGGTGTGAACCAACTCAATTTTGAAGACCTATGTTTGGGGTCTTGAAGCTAGTTTTAGTAGTATTAGAGGAGTCATTTTGGGGTCTTGTCTCGTGAGTCGAAGGTTATACTAAGTTTTATGAGATATCTGTCATAATACCTTCCTATTGATGCGTCATTTGTGTTATGGCGATAATTTTGGGTACTCCAAGTTATTCGCTTTTGGAAGGTGATTTTCAGGTGTTGAAGATCTAGTTTGAGATGTTTGCTTCTTGGAGAGATTCATGGTGGAGATGGCGATTACAAATGTTTTGAGCATATTGGTGATTCTTGGAGGTTATTCCTGAGTTTTTGATGATTATGGAGTCTTGACAAAGTTGTTAGATGACTTTGGATTTGTCGGTGCATTCGTTAGAGCTTGGAGAGTGTGTTTTGAGCTAGTTTGAGTGTCTTGGTGCTTGGTGGAGTTGCCTTGACCCCGCCGACCTAATTGTGTATTTTGGTGTGTTTTATATGATGTTGTTGTGATTTATGTTTTTCATGACTGAAATTAATGGTCTTAACCGACCCATGGTCATTATGGGGTGTGTCAAGTATAAAATAGCATTGTGTTTGGTCATTTGTGACTAGTAGAGTCTATGAGAAGGTAAACGAGCTAGAGAAGAAGGAAGAAGAACTTCAAGGATTCAAGGATAAAGATGAGGAGAGGTGTGATGAGTTGAGAAGAATTAAGGACCAAATATTCAAGGGAAATTGACCTAATCATCCCATGAAGAAGAAGAATTGAGTGAGTTAGGAGAGAGAGAGTTTGAGTTTGAGAGGTTTGGTGTGTTTGGAGTTGAATTTGGATCACTATCAATTATGGGAGCAACATATCATCAGTGATCATCCATTTCTAGGTGGTTGAGTTTGTGTTTGATCACCTTAGGGGTTGTAGCCTCCTTGTAGGATTGGTGTCCTACTAAACTAGGGGTTGGTGCTCCTTATGGGGTTGGTGCCTCACTAAAGAAATCTTGCATGATGTGTAATATTCTTGCAAGTCCTTTGTTATGAGTAATATTAGTAGAGGTTTTAGTGGTTTTTCTTCCCCTGATGGTTTCCCACTTTATATCTAGTGTTCATGTGTACTCTCTCTTGTTTTTGTTCTTTTGAATGGATGTTGCACACATAATAAGTTCATAATTGGTTATGGATGTTGAATGAATGGTTTGAATGTTGAATACATGTAATGGAAAATGAAATAAAGGTTTTGTAGGACTAATTCACCCCCAATCCATTGTGCTTCTAACGATTGGTATCGACATAGTTGATGTTGAATACATAATCTTTATGTTTATGATAATGATCGTCCCTTATATATACACATATGCATCAATAACATGGGTATCAAGCACACTTTAGATGATGATGGATCTAAGCTCAATATTTGTACGTTATAATTCATTTAGAATATAGGCCTTTCCTTGGCTAATCTTAACCCAACATCTATTTATCTCCGAGCATATGATTCTTCTACACATCCATGCATAGGCACTATTACTTTTCCTATCACCATTGGGCCAAAAATGGTTCTTACAGTATTCTTTGTTATTGATATCCCAATTCAATATAATTGCTTACTTAGTAGGCCATGGCTTCACAAAATGTAAAAATTCCTTCTACAATTCACGATGCGTTAAATTCTTACATGAGGGCTTTGAATACATAGTTGTCATTGATTGTAACCCATTCTAATATTGTCATCTAGACCCAACCACTGCATGACCTATTCCAACTTCTATTACTATGCATCATGTTGTCGATCCATAACCCTGCAGATTTTCCAGATAACTTACCTCCACTTGATGGAATTGTTTGTGCATTAGATATCATCCCATTCACTTCATCCTCGCCCCTCCTTCTACTAATGCTATGGTACTTTATCGGGGGTGTAGAAGAAAAATTGTGTTAGCATGCAAAACATGAAATGACTATGAAACCAATTCAAAACAAGATCTAACATAATTAATCAACTACCTCTGATAGAGCAAGATGGAAAGAGAGAGAAAACAATATACATGTACTTACCTACAAGTGGAATTCTCCTCCTTTGTTGATTGGATGTGCTTGATGATGATTGATTGGATTGGAAGATTGCTTGATTGTTGCTTCAAATTTGTGTGGATGAACTTGGACAACACCTCCCCTTGATTACTTGATGAATGCTTGATGATTGATGAAGGATGATAGATTGTAGATAGATTGGATGGATGATTGAGTGGATAAAATAGCAGCAATTTGATATGAATTTCTAAGATGTCTCTCATGGAGGATGAGAGCTTGATTTATAGCTTGTGAGTGGAAAATTGAATGGTTGAGATCTTGCCATGGTGGATTGAATCCAAGGGTTGGAATTGGATGAGAGGATTGGAGGATTCTAGAATGGAAAATTCTAGATTTTGTGAGGGATTTCCATTGAATTAAAAATTCAATGGAATAGTGTAGATGCATTTGAATATTTGAAAATGGGAGGGAAGAATGGAGAAGCTTCTAGATTTAGAAGCCTCTAGATTTAGAGGTGAGGATGTGCACATGATTAGGATTAGATTAGGTTAAATGATGTGATTAGGATAATTAATGATGAGATTTGATGGAAAGGCTAGGTGTAGGGATGTGTAGGGTAGGTGGTAGGTGAGATGTAGGAATATTAAATTCCTATAAATGTTAATGAAGAATTAAATAGGATAATATGATGAATTAATGAGATTAATGAATTAAAATGGTGAAATGGGATATAATAATGATTTAAAAGGATTAATAATGGAATGTTAGGATAAAATGATAAAGGGGTAAATATGATAAAATGGATTAAATAATAATAATTAATCTTGTGATTAATTATTATATGGATGATGATGGGCTATTTACGGGACATGTTAATTGTATTTAACCATGTCGACATTTTAGATGTCTACATTTTGCCCCTCTTTGAAGTGTTATTGCAAAGCAATGATAGTTCAAAGAAAAGAAGAAAAGATGTTAGGATGGTGATATGATGCCCCCTTGAGTGGGTAGGTGGGGAGGAACGAGGTGGGTAGCCACTCGAAAAGAGAGGAGATGCCCTAGTGAGAAGATGAAGGGGTTATGGGTGAGAGGATAAGAAGATGAGAGGATGTTTACTATAGGATGCCCCAGTCATTGATATATGACAAGGCTGATGTTTTGATTTTGGATGCCCCAGTAAAGGGGTTGATGTTTTGGATGTTTAGATATTGGATGTTTGGATGTTGTTGGATCACAAGATTTTGGATTGATGATGTTGTTGATGTTGGATTTTGATTATTTTGATTTAGGATTCCCCAGTAAAGGGGTTGATGTTTTGGATGTTTGGATGTTGTTGGATCACAAGATTTTGGATTGTTGGATGCCCCAAGTACGTGGGGTAGGATGTTTTGTTGCCCCTAGTAGAATTAGATAGGATCTTGGATTGATGATGTTGTTGATGTTGGATGTTGGATTTTGGATGCCCCAATCAAGGGGTAAGGATTTTGATTTTGGATGTTGGATGTTGGATGTGAAGATGTTTGGATGATAGGACTTGATAGGATTGATTGAAAATGTTGGATAGATTGATTGGATGGATAATATTTTATTATTATATGAGTAATGAAAGATTGGATAAGGTGATGATGATTAGGCTAAGTGATGATGTAAAGGGGTGGTGCTATCGTAAAGTTCCCACAATTATCATCATTAACAATTTTATTAAGATGTGGCATAAAGCAAGATGCACCAATGGTATAAAGACCATGATGTTTTAATTGTTAGATGCCCCTGTCCTCATATCATTAGACATTAAGAGGGTCCTCATATCATTGGACCCAAAAATAAAAACAAAAATGACCTCATATCGTCAAGGCAAAAAGATTATACAAATGCAAGAAAAAGATAAACAAGCAAACAAACACACACACAAATGCATGCAAAAGTGTTTAAAATTTTATGTGCATTTTTAATTTTTATGGATTTTTAAGATTTTTTTTTTTTTGTATTTTTAAGAGTTTTTTATTTTTAGGATTTTTTATTTTTTTAGATTTTTAAGATAGTTTAGATGTGGTGGGATGAATATGTGATAGGGATGGGCGGGGTTGAAAGGAGGTGAATTTCTCCTATAAGTCCCAAGGGAGATGTGGATAGGGATTAGGGCTAAAGGGATGGTTTTGGATAGGATAAGGGATGTGGGATAAAGGGATTGGTTGGATAAGATAAATGAGGTTTGATAGGATGAGGGATGTGATGAGGTAGGATATGGGACTAGGTGATGACTTAGTTGATTAGATAAGGTAGGATGCGAGAGGATTAGATAAGATAGACCCCAAGGGTGGGATGATGGATGAGGATTTGAGGAAAATGGGATAGATTTGATAGGATAAGGGGTAGATGAGGATCAGATGAGGATTGATTTGGGATAGGGATTGGTTAGATAAGATTGAAGGTTAGGAGGAGTGTTTGATATTGGATGGTTGAAGGATATATTGGATAGGATAGGGATTGGTTAAGTGATTAGTTGGGGTGTGGGATGGGAGATAGATTGAAGGATATAGGATAATATGGGGGATAAGATATGCCCCTAGCTATGGGAGGGGATTTAGCGATAAGTTTGGTGTACCCCCAAGTGTGTGGAAAAAGTAAGGGATGGTGCCCCAATAGATTATAAAGTTTCCCCCAATCATAATGATGATGGGTTAAAGGAAGAAAAAGAAGGGGGAAGTAGAGGGTGGATAGGATAAAGCAATAGGATCATTGATTTCCCACGGATGATGGATGCAAAAGGATGTGGATGTAAGGGATGGTTTGTAAAAGATGAGCTTAAAAGCACATGTTGTAAAATAAAAGTAGGACTAAAACAAGAGT
The DNA here is from genome assembly GCA_018340775.1 of Taxus wallichiana var. yunnanensis. Taxonomy (NCBI): domain Eukaryota; kingdom Viridiplantae; phylum Streptophyta; class Pinopsida; order Cupressales; family Taxaceae; genus Taxus; species Taxus wallichiana. The sequence goes on from CM031242.1 coordinate 298,006,525, forward strand.
GTGACCAAGGTCTAAGCCATACTTGGAAACATACAAGCATGATGTCTCTTCGAGATGAAGTGTGTGTGATTGTGATAGTTAATTACCACTTGAAGTGAAGACTTAATGGGTAGGATGTAAAAACAAACTAGCCAATGTATAGGGAGTGATTAAGTCAAGTAGGCTGATGGAAGGTGAACAAAAGGTTAATTCGTGCATTTTTCTCTGCTGCGCCTAGGTGTCCATAGCCTCGACAGAGATAGATCTAATTCTTGTCACAACATTGCTCTATCACACCAAAGGCCCATAGCCACTGGGTAGAGTTGCTAGAAACACCCCTAGAGAGAGTCTTGAGGTGGATTTTATTGGATATTTTTATTTTTGATATGATTTTTTGCTTTTAGTTTTGATATTTGATATTTTTTGATTCACTATCTTAAGACCTCTAGGGGTTAAGAATCACCGGTGCTTTAGATGGGGGATGGAGATGAGTGTGGTGATGAAATTGGCTAGAGTGTTGTAAGATGCACACAAGGGTATTCACCATAAGTTAATGAAAATGTGTGATTAAGTAATTAGAGCTCTAAGATACGATCGTTCTTGGATGTTGATAGTAAGGATAGACCAAGGTCACACAAGTGTAATAGTTACTAATGAATTACGTCATGTGCGAGCAAGTTGATTACATGTTCAAATGAATGGATGATAGAGGATATGAATGGATGTGAGGATAAGGATTAGATGCAAAGGGATATATATGTTGGATGGAAGGAGGATGGGTGGGAAGGAAATAACATCCGTGTGCAAAAGACAACCTAAATGCTCAATCCGATTTTAGGTGTTTGGGATGTTGAGGGGAATTATAGGATTTGTGAGTGGGTTGATTGGTTGGGATGGTAGGATCAATAAGAGGAGTGGTAGAAATGGGTTTTGATGGAGTAGTAGGAGGGTCGGTGTTAGTAGGAGGGTCGCGGATGCCTTGTTCATGGATTCCTAAGCCTTTACCATGATGTTTTATGTTGGCAAACATCTTTTTGGCTATAGGATATGAAGTGGATGGGGAAGATGATGCCATGTGGTCATCATTAGACTGGGGGTAGTAGTTTTCTCATCCGCTAAGGGCCTGGATTTAACAAAGGATGGGAGGGGATGTTTGCTTCGGTTGATTGTTGAGGAAATATGTTTGGATTGATGATTAGGGTTTGGATTTTTTGTCGATGAGGGATGTTTGGATGTACGATGAGATTTGGATGTTGAGTGGGATTTAGATGAGGAGCAATGGTTAGGGAGAGGATTCATATAGAAAGGTGGTGGATAAAGAGGTACAACGATAAGAATTCCTTGGTTAATGAGGTTTTGGACATAAGACCTAAAATGTATGCAATGATTGGTTGAATATCTGTTATCGCCAAATCACTGCACCCCTCGAATGGCCTGAAGGTGAACATGACATTCAATATGATTGGGTAACATGGGATCACCTCTCAAGTTGTGGGACTTGGGCTTGAGGTGAACCTTCGGAGAAGGCCAGCTTCCTCTTCCTAAACTAAGCACTACACTACTCCTAATGCAAGAAAAATGACTAACTAGACCTATGCTAACATTTCAAGGGATTAGGGAGAGATATTTGCAAGGAAATAAAACCTATATTAGAAGTGGTGATGCACCAAGAAAGGGTTTTGCTAGACAAAATTATGGCTTGCCAATGAAGAGAGATGATCATGAGGAAGAATGAACATGCATTACAAACCCAATTTACATACAATACTTCACTCCTTGATAAACACAATGACCTCTAAAACTTGCAAAAGAAACCATGGTTGCACAATTCACCTGCAAAACATGAGAGAGGAAAATAGAAGAAAAAAATCATGAAAGGACATATAACTGATCACAAAACATAATTTTCATTACTTCAAGCACTTGCACAGTGCATCATTACAGTGGGGAAAAGGCATAGGTGTCATTACAATTTTAGAAGAAAGGCTTGAGAGCCTACAAATTCATAGAGTTTAGCTTGTGAAGAGAGGGGAAGATTTGAAAGTGTCTCCCCTTTACATAAGCACCCCATTTACATTTATAGAAAACTTTCTGAGTGGTGAGAGAAATAAGGAAGAAACCCTAGAATTTAGGCCAGAATGTAGGAAACAATTAATCACTGTTGTTGGCCATGTTTGCCCATTTATTGCATCTCCACCTTTCAAGGCACCACTTAAAGAATGAGGAAAACCTACAAATTTGGAATGCAAAACCTCAAAAAATTCATCTTGGTGATTTCATGGCGCAACTCTCTTTCTCCTAATTCCAACGATTGTAATTTTGTGAAAACGGGCAACCGGGAGGAAGTTGTGGCTTCTTGAGCAAAAGTTGTTTTTAGGGTCTCTAGGCACTATGCTCCATCAGATCTCATAAATTCAAAAATTCAAATTCTCCTTCATTTAATTAAAAATAAAATTTTAATAAATTTTGAGTGCACTTGGATATGTCTTGGGGGACAAATAGGTTGATTTTTACATTGGAAGGGTGTTTTAATAAAGTGGCTCGGTTAATACTTACAGCTTAGCTGGCTTGCCGAGCTGATTAGCGAGTTAGCTCCTTTGCTAGGTGTGGCAAGCTCCTTGATTCAACTTCACACCTACCACCTTTTCTTTTATCTTGAATAATATTCTTCGAATCATGGTCCATGAACTCATTCTTCACACGTTGTCGATATTGAAACATCCCCCACTAGTGGCTCGGTTAGCTACTTTGACCTCTTGACACATCACCGAGCTAAACAGAAATCTCCCGACTACACCAACTTGGTCCCGAGACCCATACATGACATGATATCCATGTGGATTACAACCCAACCTATTTACCCAAGGTTTTAGGTGATATACCATGTTGTATTGATTGAGAAAATTAGTTACATTTGCATTTTTATTAGCTTACCACTTTTCTTTGGTCCATTAACATGCCGACATCTCCACCAAGCTCCTCGAGATCACCTCATACACACCACCTTGGACTTCCCCAAAACTCCTCATTGAATGACTCGATGGGTGCCTTAATACTGACCGAGCTACGTGGAATATGTATCAAGCTACTCATTTTGGGATCTTCCTTCATTGGCTCGGTGGTCAATTAACTCTTCACGTAACCCCATATTGACTCAGTCCACTCATGACTGGATTCCACGTGTAACTTGAATGGGCTAACAGCTCCTTCATCCTACATTTCACCGAGTTAAATGGAAAACATCCCACCACATTGCCGCTTCTAACTCTGAGCTCCAACCATCTTCGCAACCTCCGACTCCTGAAAACCCAAAACTCTGAATTTTAGAGTTTTGGAGTTTCAAAGTTTCGGGCTTCGAAACTATCCAACTCACTCGGACGTTTTGATCCCACAAACTTCGAAAGCCGAAACGACTAACTCCGAAGAAAGACTCGAAATCATGACTCATGAGGATGATCCAAAATTATTTGACTCGCTTCGTTGTGATACATACTTGCAACCACCCTTCAATTCATGCCACTGAGTTTTTCCTCGGTGCGAGCTTGATCCAACTTGTATCACTTCACCATGTCGAGTTTTGGAATTATATCTCCAAAATTCCCACCGATCTATGTTCCTACCTCTGCATTTGGTTTACTGAACCAATACATGCTTCACTCATCGTTGGCTTGCATTTTCCCAAGCATCCCTCAGTACATCCCGAGTTACCTGATAGCTCATTTCACGAGCTCGTAATGTACAAGGAGACTATCTTCCACTGCAACGCTAAGATCAATCTTCTGTGAATACCCTGAGAACTCAGATCCCACCTCTTCCGGCTCAACAATTATGAGATCTACTAAGCATCTCCTCACATACACCGACCAACTTAGTCTCAAATCGGGCCCCCTTTGATCCATTCACAAGGATTTTCACGCTTCTAGCTAACAGTAACCTCTTGAACTACCTATATCAACTTGGTAGACATTTGTCCCCATTCTCGCATTCCAATGTTCATTGTTCCTATCACTTCTTAGCTTGTATTTTTGGTTATTTGATAGGCACAACTTGGTAAGTCACTGAACCATTCATTAGCGAGCCCTCTTTCCTGCATCGGTTATACATTCCATGTTCATGGCCACTGAGCCAAATACCGAGTGATGCCCTTGTTCTTCACGATGACATCCCTCAGTAAGTTGACCGAGCTATCCACTATTATGCAACAAGCTTGTATTCTCCTCTCGGCTAGGCCAACCCAGCTCGGAACCAACAAGCACCTGTATGCTACCACATTGAGATATGTTTGTTTTAATTTTTGAGTCCCCCCTGGCTAAAAAAAACCGTGACTCGATTTGTTCTTCTACTCTTCTGTGTATTCGTTATAGCTCATCTCATGAGCTCTTCTTTCTTGCACCAAATTGGTTCGCTCGGCTCCAAAGTTAGAGCTCACAAACCTAAGCTCCTCTTGCCTAGCATTCACCGACATTTTTATTTCTCGGACTCATGTTTCCAAACATTCCTTCAAGGCACCTTACTCCACGAGTGACTCAAACAGTTACACCACTGTCTCGGTCTCATGAATCGAGCTATAACTCAAAATTTTCATGAATACCCCGAGCTCCTATCTTTATGTTGGTTGGGAAAACCCTAGTTGATTCATTCTTACCCCTTGGACGAGAGCGAACTAAAACTTAGTTCATTTCTTGCAATGTTTCCCCCTTGGTTTAATGGTGTTGAGCCCCTTTTTGGTCTTGAACATTACCTTTCTCTACGTAAAACTGACCCGATGCTTGTGGCCTATCTAAGTAGCATCAAGCTCGAGTCATTGACATACTTATTAACTCAGACCCAATTTAATTAACCCGAGATACATTTGGGATTTAGTACTTCCTCATGGATATACCAACATGAATTCGAAGAGGTTAATCACCGAATAACTTGCTCTAGCATACTTTCAACCTTCTCAACATAATTTAATAATTTTAATCAACTAATACCCACAATGATCGAAAGTGGTCCTGCTAGACCAATGCCTCATTCCGAGTATACCTTGATATTCTTCAAACCGAGAAAGAAAACAAATCTAAAATTATTTTGAATCCTTTGGTAATGCCACAAATGTATCTTAACAAAAAAAAATTCTTGTAGATCCCAGAATGTCTTATGAATAAGTCTTTCGGTCCCAGGGTCCACTAGACATCCTCTTCGTGCAATTTTCCCAAGTGTGGCAAAATTGGACAACAATGTCCATGGGTGCAATAGAAGTCACAATAGTAGTGTTCCTGATACCAAGATGGTTTGGGGAGGTTTTGATCGTATAATTTGATTGGGGGATGGATGATCATGTTGAAGTTTTTAAGATGATGGAAGATGGTAGTCAAGGATTCACCTAAGGAGGCGAAGGTAGTTGGGGTTGGTAAGAGAGATGGTGTGGGTAATAAGGGTGGGTTAGGTAGGATATGTGTAGGAGTGGGTAGGATAGGAGAGGATTGATTAGATTTAGGTTTAAGATGTGGATGAGATGGTTGGGATTTGAATGGAAGATTAGCCTTGGGGGCTTAAGGATGTTTGTTTGGTTTTGGAATGGTTGTGGAATTTGGATTGGGATTGGATTTGATTGTTTGATTTGGGATGGAGTGGATGAGGTGGGGTTGGATGAGAGAGGGTGATAGATTTGGGTGAGAAGTATATGTTAGATTGGTTGGATGTGGAGGAGGTAGATTGTGTGGATTTAAAGGATGGAGTAGATGTTGATGAAGGAGATGGGTTGAATTTAGGTGATGTTGGTTGAGTTGAGGTAGAGGGGGGTGGTGTGGAAACCACATTGGATTTGGGAGATTGAGGTGACTTAGGAGTCACATTGGATGGTTTGGGATTGGATTGGTGATTGGTAGATTTATTAGATGTGGATGGAGAGGATAAAGGTGGCATGGGGGCCACGTTGGATGAAGTAAGATTTGATTGGATGGGGTTGGATATAAGTGATGGAGGCTTAGTAGATAAATTAGATGTTAGAGGAGGGGACTTGGGACTATCTAGGAGAAATTCCATGGGATGAGGTTGGGATGATGAGGATGATGAGGATTTAGGACTAAGGTGTGATGTAGGGGATAAGGATTGTGGTTTGGTTTGATCTTGATTGGATGTGGATGGGTATGTATAAGGTACATTATGATATGTTTTGATGGGAGGGAGTTGGGGATTAGATTGGTTGATGGGGGATTTAGGGGTGGATAGTGGTGATGAAGGATTAGGCTTGGATAATAGGTTAGAAAATTGTAAAAGAATGTCATTAGGTTGTGGTGGTGATTTAGGTTTTGATTGTGGTGTAGATTTTGGTTTAGGTTTGGATTTGGAAATGGGTGTGGTGGATGAATCATAATTGATTAAAGTTTGATAAAGTTTGAAAAGAAGATCTTTATTAGTGGAAGGGGATGATTGGAGTTGATCAAAATCGATGTAATGCAAGGAAGGGGGTGGTTAGGGATGTTGGATGATGTAGATGTAGGATCGAGTGTGATTGAATGTGTGGATGGGGGATCATCTTGGTCGATATCAATAATATCCTCACTATCATAAGTGAATGTGAGAGAGGATGGTTGAGAAGATGTTTGGCTAAGATGTGATTGGAGGCTAAGAATTTGTTTGTTAATATTTTGGATGGTTGTGATGATGGTGGGATCAACTTGGGATGGGTTAGGATATTGTTGAATAGAGGATGTGAGTATCATAATTTGGTTTTGTAAAGATTGGATAGTAATAGGGATGTTTTGATCAAAGTAGGAGGGTAAAGGTTGATGAGTGGGGGATTTGACTTTGATGGGAGCCATGATGAGGGTGGGGGTTTAGATAAGATTTTAGGAATAGAATTGGGTATGGATAGGATGTAGGTAGGATAGGACTAAGATGGAGGGATTAGATGTGGATGGGATGGATTAGGAAAGGGGATAAGATTGGGGTAATTAAATGGATGGGGGTTTGATTGATTGTTTGATTAATGTCGATTGATTGATTAATGTGTGATCAAAATGAGATGTAAGCAAACAACACACAACCTAGATAGTCAAGCGGGTGTGCAACACAAGCTATAGCCCACTTTTAATACCACACATGTTAGTGGCACTCAATGAGCTCATCCACCTTTATGTCAATGTGTTATCGGCTAGCCAAGTAATCTTGATGGTTCCTTCCCCTACACTATAGCTTGATTGTGGCCAAAGGCTACCTATGCTAGGATAAATAAGGCTTGCTAAGGGAGTCCTCTATATACCTTTCGATACGTGAGGCCTAAATCCATGTTGCAAGGATGTTGTCTAAGGCCTAGGTATTAGGATGTGGAAGCCCCTCACTTCACGTCACACTTAAAACACGTAAATGCTTAGCCAATAACGACAGTTCTCTAAGGATGTATACACCCCTCGGAACATGAGGTGTGTATACATGCATAAAGGTGAATCCCATGATCATAATACTGCTAAGACTATGACAAGTGTGTGGTGATGAAATCCACATCACATTTCCCCTAAAAATGAAAAAGGGAAGAAGGTGGACAACTTTTGATCCTCAAGATCGTCCAAGGATGTGAGAGGAGAGCATACACAAAATCTAACCTTCGGGTTTAACAAGCAAAGATGCAAGAAATGAAAGATGCAAGATAATATGAAGATTTTTAATTTTTAAATGATAAAAAATATGATTAAACAAAATGTAAAAGGGGTCTTCAAGAGGAGGCCCTGCAAAACCAAGGATTAGTAGTTTGTTTATAACCCCAAATGTATTGGACTAAATGAGCTACAAAACAAAAAGGATTAGTAGTTTTAGATTGATTTTTTAATCATTAGTAAGCGTAGGAAGCTACACACAAAGTGTTAGTAGTTTGGAACAAGAAAAGATAACTTAATGTGTAGTTAAAAAGACAAGATTTAGTAAAATGAAAACCATGAAAAATTTATACAATGAAATTGTAAATTAACACTTTCATTGGATAGATATTTTCAATACCTTTTCGGGAAAAAAATGGAGTCATTTCGAGTTCAGGGTCAAAAGTTATGGCTCTCGGAAGGTAGGAAAAGTAAAAGAAAAAAAAAGCGTTGAAACAAGTCACATATGTGCCAATTCAAGACAAATGCGCCAAAACAAAACAAATGCACCAAAAGCGAGAGGTCATATGCGTTGTTTCATGATAAATGTGCCACGGGATGGGATAAATGCACTAAATTGTTTCCTGCACGCACAGATCCCAAAAAAAGCAAACAAATGTGTTGTTTTATAATATATGTGCTAAAACATGTCACATATGTGCTAATACGGAAGAAAAGCCCAAAAATTCAAGATTTAAAGGGGTAAATCAAAACAAAAATTTCTAAATTTTTGGCAGCTTGTTATTAGTGCCTAATGCTACTAATTTCAATTGAAATTTAGGGGGTAAGCCCCACGGTGGGTACCAAAATGTAGAAGAAAAATTATGTTAGCATGTAAAACATGAAATGACTATGAAACCAATTCAAAACAAGATCTAACACAACTAATCAACTACCTCCGATAGAGCAAGATGGAAAGAGGGAGAAAGCAATATACTTGTACTTACCTATAAGTGGAATTCTCCTCCTTTGTTGATTGGATGTGCTTGAGGATGATTGATTAGATTGGAAGATTGCTTTATTGTTGCTTCATATTTGTGTGGATGCACTTGGACAGCACCTCCCCTTGATTACTTGATGATTGATGAAGGATGATAGATTGTAGATAGATTAGATGGATGATTGAGTGGATAAAATAACAACAATTTGATATGAATTTCTAAGATGTCTCTCATGGAGGATGAGAGATTGATTTATAGCTTGTGAGTGGTAAATTGAATGGTTGAGATCTAGCCATGGTAGATTGAATCTAAGGGTTGGAATTGGATGAGAGGATTGGAGGATTCTAGAATGGAAAATTCTAGATTTTGTGAGGGATTTTCATTGAATTAAAAATTCAATGGAATAGTGTAGATGCATTTGAATATTTGAAAATGGGAGGGAATAATGGAGAAGCTTCTAGATTTAGAATCCTCTAGATTTAGAGGTGAGGATGTGCACATGATTAGGATTAGATTATGTTAAATGATGTGATTAGGATAATTAATGATGAGATTTGATGGAAAGGCTAGGTGTAGGGATGTGTAGGGTAGGTGGTAGGTGAGATGTAGGAATATTAAATTCCTATAAATGTTAATGAAGGATTTAAAATAGGATAATATGATGGATTAATGAGATTAATGAATTAAAAGGATGAAATGAGATATAATAATGATTTAAAAGGATTAATAATGGAATGTTAGGATAAAATGATAAAGGGGGAAATATGATAAAATGGATTAAATAATAATAATTAATCTTGCGATTAATTATTATATGGATGATGATGGACTATTTACGAGACATGTTAATTGTATTTAACCATGTCGACATTTTAGATGTCTACAGGGGCCTGTCCATACAATGGATGTCATTTCACCTTCCTCACCCTATCATGAGAAACCCACAACAATACTTCCACCTTTCACATGCACTCTTTTAATTAATAATGCTTATTGGCCATATATTCCATTCGATCCTACTAGTTCTGATACTATTTGCATGCATGATGGTTTGGTTTGGCTAGGATTCATGTTAGATGATCTCCTCCCTCCATCACATGTGCCTCATCTCTATCATGGATATGTTCATATTACTACATATTACGGTCTTCACATCTTCCATCTATTAGTCTTTGTCACACACACTTTTCGCACTTCTTTGCTTACTCTTAAACAATCTTGGCTTGACCATATATGGCAACACTTTAGATTCTAATCATATCGACATTTCATTCTCCATGCCCTTTGGCCGTATTTTTATTTGCAATGATTCATTTCTTGGCTATTCCCAAAATATTACTTGATGGTATGCACATGGATGTCCACTACCCCCTTTAATTGATGAAGGGTATGCAATGGGCATGTACTGACTTATACCGCATGATGGCTCCTTACTTGATCAACCACATACTATTGCTTACCAAGTCTTTGACGCATCTCCATTCGGTTTTGACCATGACAATGATGATCTCTTTAGATGACATTACTTGATTCTTATATACATCATACACTTGGGGGCATCATGCTTACCTCCACCCCCTCTTAGCATCAACAAGTTACTTGCATTCCAACTTTTCCACTTGTAACTAGTCTTTTGCATGCATCTTACACATCTTGATACACTTGTATCATGATTCCCCAATGACACAATCTCTTGATATGATTCACACTTGACTATTGAGGGCATACTACATCCATGAACATCACACACTACACATTTCTACACTTAACGCATTCATGACACATATTTCTAGCATCACATTCTCATACGACACACTTCCCGATGACACACTCTAGTTCCACGGTTCATACTCGACTGCTAAGGGTCAAAATCTGAAATGAACCTCACATCATAACATTCACACTCTTCACTCTCTAGGATTCATTGATCGATTTTTCTAGTGCATAGTTCAAACCATTTCCCGATGACGTACTCTTGTTCATGGTTCATTATTTTCGATCGCTAAGGTGTGATTTATAACATTTATAAATGAACATCATCTCATGCTCATCCACATACACTTGGGGGGCACATTGCTCTTATCACACTCACATTACATGTCATTCCATCTCACTCATTCACAACATATTGCATATCTTGGTTGCACATTGTTCTTGTTTGCTTATACTCGCATGTTACACTTTGCTTACTATGTTAGACAAATATTTTTGTGTCATTATCTTTTCCATATACACATGTGTGTTCACTTACCTTCTAGTTGTGAATGCATAATTTACATAGATCATTACATGGAACATGGATGTTTAGCATTGTGCCTCTTACCAGTCCCGATGAGGCTCCTGGGGGGCATCTACTTTCGTATACACTACAAGTGCTATTGTTGTGTTTTATACTACTTCCCATTCTTATTAGCATACTACTCTATCAATATATACACGTCTTGACATACTTTTTATCTTTCTAACATGCTAACGAGTGATCTATGTGTAGTATTTGCTTTGTAGGAACAATTTTCCACCATGGTTGTCTGATACTTTGCTTGTTATTATTTGCCATTGTTTGCGGGCTATGCCTTATGTCTTACTTGTTCATTGCTTGTATGTTTTTGGCCACTTTGTCCTTGATTGTTTTGTGACATTGTGAGTGATGTCCCATGTTTGAAACCCAATTTTTGTAGTCTACATTGTCTTCTTACTTGCTAGATTACACTTTTTATTCTATATCCGTAATTTTCTTATTTACATTAACATATTTTCCTAGCCACTTTGTTTTCAAGAAAAATTCTCTCCCTACGTAGGGCATCAGTTTCATATCAACACGCAATCTTCTCCTTTAGGCCACATACTCCTAGCGATGTTGCATGCACCCCAAACGAAGGGGGCATACATTAGGTGAATTAGTCACCCCATCCGATAGTACATAGTCACAGTTCGGACTTGCACAATACAGAACAAAGCAAGTATAGAGTTACATAAACAACCCAAAATCTAACTTAGGTCCTCAACACAACACATATGCTAGTGCCCATTTACAAACATGAGCACCTGGGTGCTTTTAATCCTTCCTAGGAGCCTATGACTAGGGAAAAGTTACATAAATTTTCTGAGATCAACATGGTTCATAGCAATCTACATAGCAGTTTGGACAATACAAGTACAATCTTCTAGCAATCAGACTGCATTCTATCGCCTTTTCCTATTTTCCTTAGATCGAACTTGATCAAATTGGAAAAAATTAGGATCACGCCATTTATAAAGTGGTGTATAAATTTCGAGAAGTAGTCAGGGATGGAGAATAACACTACACCTTTCTCCCTAACACTTCTTACGCCACGACGTGAGATCGCCCCAAAAACTCGTTCTTGAGTGAGATCACCCAAAAATGCATTCTTTTAAGTGTTTCAAGACACTTTTTATCCTTTTCACTCGTCACGAGATCAGTGCACATGTTCATTTTTACTACTTTTTCACATTTTACACACTTTTTACATACTTGAATCAAATTTGTCATATATACATATTTGACTACTTTTTTGCTCTTCTTATTGTAGGTATGTCCTTATGAGAAGAAATAGTCACAAGAACAACACATCAAACATGTCAAGCGACAACAAAAATAGGTACAACACGAGCATAACACATATGCTTCACCTACAGAGTCACTTCCTCTTCTCTAGCTTCCACGCTTCATTTTATCACTCCATGCTTTTTCTTGTCTCCTCGCCACACTTTCACCATCAATCTACATGGTTATCATGTACACATCTATTATCTACTTTATGTTATCAATTATTCACTCAACAACATAAAGTGGGGGAAAATGTAGACACGAAATCAAGTACTTGGGTACATTTCTATTCACATATTACTATTCATATGATTCCTAAGCATGAAAACTAGTAATTGACATATGTGTTTAGCCTCTTTACTTTCTTTTTGCTTTCTTTGTGGTCTTACACACCCCACTTTGCCCAATCTTACTTTCTTTGCTTTATCTTTCTTAGCTCTGAGACACTAGCGCCCATCTAGGACATTAGTGACCACCTCATCCCCTCTAGGTGCCCCCGACCTCTTTGTATCTTGCTTGCCCTTTTTGGGCCTCTTTATCTTTTCGGAATCTTCATTTTTAGTGGTCAACATTTTAGATGTTAATTAGGAAATTTAAACAAGGGAATCTTATAAATACAAAGCTATGTGACCATAATAAAGGACCACACTCTAAGAATCTACTATCATCATCTAAGGTTGCATCCAAAGGCATTCTAAGAGCATCAATGCATACATATAGCACTCACTCAAGGGACAAAGGATTGCAATTTTTGTTATACACACATAGGAGGGGAAGTTCATTTTTCCATACACACATCTATCTACATTGCTACATCTAGTTATTTCTTGCTATCAAGTGCATCTTGCACAAGAGCTTCTAGGGTAGGATTCTACACACACGTAAATAAATACATGGAGTTTGAAATACAGTGTAAAAATCAGTTGTAAGTTCACTCTATTGGGTGACCGTCGGGGTCAATCTGAATCCCCATTTGCATATTTTTATTTTTAGGATTTGATGTGTTTTAGGGTTTTATAGGAGGTCTTTTGTTTTATAGGTTATAGGAAAACTCGGTGATCTTCCAACGACATACATGAGACTAACAATGAAGGTTAGCAACATTAGTACGATACAAGAAAATTTAGATTCTAGCCATTTTCGCAGTCACAGGCGCCCATGAGTAGACCTTGGTGCTTAGGTGCCGTTGACCCGATCCAGTGCTCTAGTCACGACATATTCGATCTGCAATTTTCGGGTTCGATTCTGACATGATCTGTCCTCTGTTTCATTAGTTTTCCAACTCAATACATCTTTAGGATTATTGTGAAATCAGCTAAGTCATTTATCCGTTCTATTTCACCTAGGGTTTTAATTTTCATTTGCTTATTGCTTAGGTCAAATTTGTACTTAATTGCTTATTATTGTGTTATCACTCTGTAATTAGGATTTTAATTTTTTTATTTTTATTAAATCACCAAAAAAGGCATGAATTTCTCAAGAGAGCATCATGGTCCATCATTTCATCAAGCAAGGTATGATTTTTTCAATGAGTATTCATTTTTGTTCAAATAAAGTAATCGCATAACTATAGAAAAATGGAAGAAGGAGCAATGAAGACTCATTGTTTGAGCATGTGCATCAAGGAGGTGACCTATCTGTTCAAGCTTTTGTAGAGTTACAAAAAGCACTAGTATGTGGATCAATGTATGAAGTAGGTCATAGTTTTGTATACCTCAAGAAGGGAATGTATTATGTCATTCATGTGGAATATGGTGTGTTTTGAAGAGCTTGGATATGAAAAGTGAAATCAAGTATCACTGAGACTTAGTTGGTTGTTGTCATGGAATCTGTGATTCACTGTTTAAAGTTAACTAACAAGGGTGTTGAGCTTGTGAAAGGTCTAAGAAGACATAAATCTGGGTAGTGTTCTCTATATGTTGTTTTATCCTCATCTCAAAGTCTTGAAGGTCGGATCATCAAGAAGATCTAGAGTTTGCAAGATGATGACATTGTATTGTATTTGTTATGCAAAAGGTCTAAGAAGACTAGTCATCTCTACAAGAAGGTATGGAGGTCTTGGAGGTATGTCAAGGTTAAGTGTGATAAGGTATGGTCATGTCTTGAAGATAAAATTGGTATCCTTTAGTGTCCTATATCGGTCAAAAGGGTATGTGTTGTCATGTTGTTGAGTTATCTTGGGATGTAGAATGTATCATCTTTTCTTGAAGGTTGCATCAAACATATGAATGTCAATAGGTGTGTGTGTGTGTGTGTGTGTGTGTGTGTGTGTGTGTGTGTGTGTGTGTGTGTGTGCGCACGTGCTTGTGCGCGCTGTGCGCATGCGCATTAAGGAGGCACTATTTCATCATGTGTCATCTATCAAGAGTATATTATGTCAAGGTGATAAAGAGTATCGTCAGAAGGAGCAATGGTGGTCCTATGTTGCTATGAAGTAATATTTGTTGCGAGGAAAGTTGTTTGTCATTCCAAAGTATGTTTGTGTCTCTTATTCATGAAGGAAGGTCTCTGAGACACTAAGAAGGTTGTTGATTACTATGTATGTGTATCATAAAGGTTATTGTACTATCATTCTTGATTGTTGTAAGAATTCCTAAGACAAAGGACCAATAGGTTGATAACGAGGATACAAAATGATAGAGCTTTAGGGTTTGCATTATTAAAATATGAAGGAAACAATGTGTTGTAAGTTCTTGACAACTAGAAGAGGTGTTTGATTAATAGAGCTATGTAAATAATGCCAAAATAAGGTGACTCGCTTAGAAACATGATTTGTTTGTGATGGTATAGTTATGTTGATCGAGGTATACTTAAAGTTGTTGAACCTAGAAGAAGGTGCATTGTAGGACAAGCTGTAAAATTATTTAAGACCATTATGGATACTAGGAAAGTATTCTTTAGATGTTAATGTTGATATCCTTATTTTGGACCCAAAAATATTGGCCAAGTATGCAAGAGGCGCATGTGCGCAAGATCGAGTAGATAGAAGGGCACTCAGGGAAAAGCACATAGGGAAAAGGGGTTTAAGAAGGGTTTTAGTGAAACTAGGATGCGCGTAGGAGGTAGAACAAGGGTTTAAAGGACTTAGCCATATTTGACATCATGGAGTCACTTAAGGAAAAATGTGAGGACCCAACTAGGTGTGATGAGTGGATAAGGTGCCAACCTAGAACCTTGGAGGTCAAGAAAAGGATATTCCATGTAGGGAATATTCCCAGAGACATCATTACAGTTAGTGGAAGGTTTGCAAAGAGGATAATAATTCACCAATGGAGGACCACATCGAAACTTGGCACACGATCTGCTCAGAAGAGAAGTCATGGTGGTGGTCGATGATCCTATTTAAAGAGGTGCTTGGGATAGGAGTAGAGACACAAAGAGGCATGGAGGGAATGTAGAGAGAATGCATAGAGAAAGTAGAGAAAGAGAAGGAGAGTAACAAAGTGTTGCGAAATGTTAGGAAATGCTAAGGGTTTGGAGTTCATGGTGCTAGGGTTTAGAGTACTTAGTGATAGAGGGTTGTAAGGGATACCATTAAGCATATGTATGGGTACTTGGGATCTGTAATAAGGGATAGAATGGGAAAAAGCATAGTTAGGATCTCATGATCATATAGGTTTGTAGGAGTTGAGTCTCTGTCATTTGATGTATATGGTCTGAGATGACCCTTTTGAATGTAATATGGCTACCATAACTCTGTTAAATCAATATACCGGATCTATTCTATACAAACTTCTTATGGGTGTAAACCCTCATGTTATATGGCTTATCATGACTCAAATATGGTTTTTGTACTTCTTACAATGTCATTTATCTTTTGTGATGCATTAATGTGTAGATCTATTAGTTATACCTTCTGTCTTTTAAAGTAGATGAATGTACTTCTATTTCTGCAAATAATCCTCCATTAATGGCAGAACTCTCTTACAAAGCTCACATAAAGGAGGGGCTTGGTGCTCGCGCATGCCTTGGTGGCGCGTCCATCGTATGTTGGATGATATCTTTGATGCGCTTGGGGTTAGAAAGAAGTATTGAGGGTAAAATAATGACTACATCTTGGTTCCATTACCGGGACCTCTTTTGAAGCTATTGTGAGAGGAATGTGTGATGACGAAGCACTTGACCTTGGATAGTATCGAAGTGTGGCTCAAAACACAGAGGATGAGTTTTCTCAGAGGTTCAATACTGGATCTGAGTTTGATGCATGAAAATGGGTGGAGGAGAACCTATATCACGAGCTCTATGAGAAATTCTTTTGCTATTTTCCAATAGAGTTGTATGAATTGCTATCAACATATGCATCAAGGAAGAGTTGGTACTATAGACCTCATGTTTGGACCTATGAGGAATAATAGCGGTTGCATGATTGCAATCTAACATGGACCCGTGTTGTTAATCATTGGTGGAGTAGAGTGTTGACTAGTTATATCTTGGAATACACTCTTCTACCTATTTTTGCCTAAAGATTGTTGAGTTTGAGTTCTTGAGGGAGCATAGAGGATATTTCTTGCATGTTATTCCACTGGCTCTCAAGATCTTGGTCATTACTTTAAGTTTTGAAGCCTTTCCCATGGCTGGCTAAATTCCTACTAGGTGCGAGGCACGAAAGATGACATGGTAGAAGGATGGCGGACCTTGTGGCAGAAATGGAGAGAGAGGAGAGGTAACTCAAGTATAATGAAGCTCAAGAGAGGGAGTTGGCAAGATAACGTGAAGCTGTAGGAGTGATGGATTTATGGAGGTAGATGTTACGGGAAGGATTTGAGGTTCACGTGGAGGACGTGGAACTTGAGCAGTCTGTGCTACCCCATCTTGGCAAGCGTAGAAGAGAAACCCCCTCGGCTTTTGGAGAGAGATCATCATATGAAGAAAAAGGAGAAGAGCCGTTGGCATGCATCTAAATCCACCTGGTTACCAACCATTGACACTTAGTTTTCTAAATCTAGAGATAAGTATTACTAACCTAGTTGGTATTGGTGGAAGTAACCGATCAACACCTAGGAGGTATAATTTTTCATTTGGTACATCCATGGCTACACAATCATTTCTTGTGTTTGGAGGTATATTATTTGGTACAATATTTAGACAAAGTAAAAATACAAAAAGCTTTGGTATCTTATTTGGAAGCGACACGTGACACACATCTGGTAGTGGTGCAATATCACAGACTATTGGCACACAGTTCAACGCGATAGTGGGGACACAAGGCGCGACCACTTCAGGACCTTTACCAGCTACAAGAGGTGGATCTGGTGGGACAAGTGGAGTAGGAACTAGTGACTTGGTGGACCTGGCGTATTTGGAGGATACGGTGGGTCGGGGAGGAACATGCACTAGTAGATATGGTGGTGGAGGCAACACTGAGGGGAATGTAGGTTCTGGATCAGGTGGACAAGGGCCTCCACCACCTCAGCAAGTGTTCTTTGAGATGTATTTGAATTTTTCATATTAAAAAGGTGTTGAGGATGCTGCAGAGCATGTAAAAAAATGTGAGTTGTTATTGCACGTGAAGGGGATCACTACCCCGGAATGGAAGGCAAGTCAATTTGCAATGATGTTATAAGGGCACGCACATAGTTGGTACCAGGAAGTATGACCCTCACCAGATAGTAGTAGATTATACCACACTATGTAATGCCTTCTTAGCTGAATTCCATATTCCTGAGTTTGAATAGAAGAGCATTAGCATGTTGAAGGAGATTCAACAAGGTATGAGAGAGTGTACGGGAGTATGATGTGCGCTTTAAGACTCTCTTGTCAAAACTGTCTTATGATATTCATCCTTCTCAGCATGCTCAATGGTTTTTGAAGGATTAATAATGCCCTTCAAGAGAGCGCTTTCACATAAAAATTTCATAGACCCACGTGAAGCCTTGGACGCTACCCTATGCACTGAGGTTGTGGGAAGCATGGATAATGGTCTTGGTTCTTTTCTCGAAGCTCAAATTTTTGCCATGACAAAATAACTAGAGAAGCTATCTTAAAACTCAACACATGAGACTCAAGGTGGCCTATGGTATACAAATTGTGAGGTAGAGGGGCATACGAAGGACAGTTGTCCTCGGAGATCGGTACGTGCCATGATGGTAGACTGTGAGATTTTCCATGGAGATCATGATGTAATTAGGTGTCCACTACTGCAGTGTGTGATCCATAAGAATGTGTCTTGCTATTGCAAGATTTTCACCTCTACTACTCATGACACCAAGGATTATAGATTGATTAACCAAATACATGATGCCATTGATATTAGTGTGCGTTAGACCAGCGTTGTAAACAATTCCAAGGATGATGGTCGTCACTATGAAGGACATGTGAATGGAGGAGCTCATGGAAGAGGATTTCACGGAGGATTTAGAGGCCATGGCGATTCAAAGGTGGAAGAGGTGAATTCCATCGTAGAACTTGTTATAAGTGGGTCCACAAAGTATTACATGCACGAATTTCCGACCTACTACAATGCTCTTGGTGTGGGAAAAAGCATAAGTATGAGGAGTGCCCATAATTATTTGAACACATGATCCATCAAAAAATGAGAAAGACAAGAGCACTTTGGGATGGTAAGCATAAAGAAAGTAGACTCGCAGTGGATCTTAAGGGTGGCATATGACTCGAGAGTTAGAACCTGTATTGGTGACGATGCGAGTTGAGGTTGCACATGCCAGGGAAATACCAAAGCAAGAGACCGCGATTGAGAAGAGGTGATATATGGGAAGTATCTGGACCCTACCCATTAGAAGGAAGTCTATCAAGAGACCATGGATGTAATCAAAAGTCTTCAAGGGGAAATTTAGTGTCTAAAAGATAAATCCATGAAGTTGCATTAGAAGAAAAAATGCCGAGGTCCCTTAGTCGAGATACGAGATAATGTCGAGAGAGGTGCAAGATGATGCTCAAGAAAATTTCATTCCTCTATTAGGAAAATGGTTGAGGTATAAAATACCAAGCACTGGAGGAGAGCACGAGAGGAAGGTTTTGCATGCTAACCTTCCTCCCCACAACCTTGACTACGATAAGGAGATTACCTTGAATGTAGTTGTTGATGGATGGCTCCTAAGTAATATTTTGATTGACACAAGTGTGGAAGTTAATGTTCTCACCCTAGACGCCTGGAATCAAATGGGAAGGCCCCCATTACAACCATCTTCAAATGTGTTATATATGGCTAATAAGACAAAGGCAATGCCCATTGGTGTTTTAAAGGATCTGCTTATCACTATCTAAGGAGTGAAATTCACTAGAGACTTTAAAGTCTTAGCACTTGCTGAGGTAGACAACTTTCTAGCATTACTTGGGTGCCCTTGGTGTTATAAGAACAATGTTGACTTATGTTTCAATAAGGGGTATATAATTTTTGAGAACAAAGAGGAACATGTTATCATTCCTTTGATGGATGGGAAGTCAACACCCTATATTGAGCCTTTAAGAGAAGAATACCTAGACAAAATTTATGTGTGCACTATTTGGGATCCTTGAGGTTGTGCAACCAACAAAAGAATGTGTTATTCAGTGGGAAGACACTCAATCTATAAGTGATATAACTAGTGTGGCATGTAACAATTGGGCACACGGGACATATGAGTTATTCGAAAGGTAGTTAAGAGGATTTGTGATGAGAGTAACAAAGGCACACTTAGTCAAGCGCTAGGAGGAGAGAAGTAGCCAAGTTAATTCTAGGGGATCCGACCTTGATGTTATTCTGTGAGAAATGGAGACCTAGGGGAGATGTGAGATCAAAAGTAGAAGGATGTTTAGCTATACCTTGCTTGGAACGACAACATGTTGGTGGGTGACCCATCATGATAACCTTCGAGAGTGGTGCGAAGTGGGAATCACATTCTCTTTTAGGTTTTTCCAGATCAATGCACCTACTATCATATAAGATTACCATGGGAAGGAACTCCGCCCTGTTTCACGTCCAAGCATGTGAGAAGGCACGGATGGAAGGTGTGAAAGCCTACCGCATTCTTTATGGGTGTAGAAGCTTTAATCCACTTTAAAATTTTGTGTGCGTGCATGGTCCATTCACTCGAGAGATGCATCGTTAGATAGGAAAGCTGGCGAGGAGTTGATGGTGATCTCCTTCAAGATTTCGAATATCAGTACTAAGCCATTGGTGGATGAGGTGTTACAGGTTTTCAAGTGCCTAACTATGGGAGATAGTGCCATGATGAAGGATAAAATACTGGAATTATTAGGTGAACTGGCTTAGAAGTGCGCTTTGATGAGGAAGAATAAGAGGAGATACAACTTGAGTGCGCATGCATGGAAAAAGAGAAAGGAAAGTTGGTCTATGTGATTGATGGTGAAGAGGTGGAAAAATTGGATGTTAACCATACTATGGGTACATGTGAGGTTATGGATAGTGCTTGATGAGCAAGCATGTGCCTACTATGAAACCCTGAAAACCAAGAAGGTTAACATTGGTTCGGAGGCGAGAATGTAAGGAGACTATTATTGGAGATTCTTGGACAAAATAGGAGGTTTCAAAGACCATCAATCTATTTTTAAAATTTCAAGATTTATTTCCGCATAGGTACCATGAGATTAAAGGAGTTCACCACTCCTTGGGAGAAATGAAGATCAAGTTAAAGGAAGGTGCACACCTAATTCAGAGGAGACCTTACCGGATGAATCGAATTTGCGCATCAGGGTTAAGGAAGAGATTGATAAGATGATCACTTCAGGCATCATTAAGATTTTGAAGAATTAGAATGGATAAGTCCAATGGTCATTAACATTAAGAAGGATGGGAGGATAAATATTTGTGTTGATTATAGGGATCTGAATGCGGTATGTGTTATTGACCCTTTTCCAACCCCCTTTCACTAAGGAGATCCTGGAAGGAGTAGATGGGCGTGAAATCTATTCTTTCACAGATGGATTCTCAGGATATCATTAGGTTATAATTGTAAAGGAGGGCCAAGAAAAGATAACTTTCGCCACTAAATGGGGAATTTTTGCCTACACGGGCATGCCTGTTAGACTGAAGAACGTGCCCGCTGTGTTTTCGCACATTATGGTTTAGGCATTTCAGGACTTCATTCACAAGTTTCTATAAGTCTACATGGATGATTGGACGATATATGGATTAGTGAGGGACCATTGTGACAATTTGAGGCTGATGTTTGGAAGATGTTGATAGTTGAGGATATCCCACAACATTAAGAATTATATTTTTGCTACTCCATTTGGAACCTTGTTGGGGCATATCATATGTAAGGAAGGCTTGCTGGTGGATCCTTCCAAAGTTGTCATTATTGTGGGATTGGGGAACCTACCAACCAGAGCGTGGTACGTAGATTCCTTACGCATACGGGGTATTACCAAAAATTTATTAAGGGGCATGCCAAGATCATTGCGCCATTAGAAAAGTTGCTAAAACACAAAAGTATATTTCACTGGGGAGAGGTGCAATCAGATGCGTTTGATACATTGAAGAATAGGCTTATCATTGCACCCATATTATGATTTCCTTCTTGGGATAAGCCATTCCATGTTCATGTTGATGCTTTAAGGATGGAAATTGGAGAAATCTTAGCACAACTTGGAGAGGGAATTGTTGACCACCCCTTATGCTTTGCTAGTAGGAAGCTAACCCCAGCAGAATAGAACTATACTACTATTGAGCGCGAGGCATTGTCAATGATCTATGCACTACACAAATTCAGGTAGTATCTATTAGAAACACCCTTTATATTCTACACGGACCACATGACATTGAAGTACTTAGTAAACAAGCTCGTTTTACAAGGCGCATATACAGGTGGGTCTGTTGTTTCAAGAGTTTGAGTTTATGGTTGTTGTGAAACCGGATAAGATTAATTTGGGACTGACCATTTATCAAGGATTGAATCAAGGAGGATGGGCAAACCATTTAGGATACAATGCCAAATGTGTAAATGTTTATATTGTGGCGTGCACCCTCTGACTTGGAAGATATTGTTGTGTTTCTCAAAACAAGTGTGGCACTGGAGGGAATAAAGACTTTGGAAAGAAAAAAATTATCCATACATGTCATGCCCTACATGTTAATTAGTGGAGACTTATACAAGCTAGGCCATAATGAGGTTTTGCACCGGTGCATGTTAGAGCATGAGCACATTGCAATCATGGAGGAAACACATGGTGGAATTGTAGGAGGACACTATGTAGGGAATGCAACCGTGCACAAGATCCTTATAGCAAGATTTTGGTGGGAAATGGTCAACAAAGATTGTATCGAGTATTACAAGGCATGTGACCACTTCTAGCGCCTTGGTAAACTAGGGAAAAGAGATGAAATTCCATTAAGACCAATTGCCAGTGCAGAACCATTCGAGAAGTGGGCAATTGACTTCATAGGCCCTATTTCCCTAGCCGTGTGAAGGAAAGGTTTGCGTTATATCATTACATGCACAAATTACCTTACTGAGGTGCATAGAAGTGGCACCTACTGAGGGATTACACAACAGTAACAACACCTAGGTTCTCGTATGAAATTATAATCAATAGATATGGATGCCTTCTTAGCTTAACAAGTGATAGGAGTACTCATTTGTGTAATGAGATAATTAGGATCTTTTGGCGAGAATTCATGGTAGACCACCACAAGACTACCCCTTATCACCCACAAGCTAATGGGATTGTTGAGGCGTTTAACAAAATTTTGAATCACACATTAACCAAGATTTGTGATGTGGGAAGAAAGGATTGGGATGATAAAGTTTTTGTTGTGTTATGGTCATATCGGACTAATTATAAGAGACTAAACAAGGCCACACCTTTTCAATTGGTGTTTGGCATGGAAGCAATGTTACCTATTGAATTCATGTTACCATTGTTATGTATAGCATGCATAGGAGGATTAGATGATGAACAAGTGCTTGAAGAGAGGATTGATAATTTAATGCAGTTAGATGAGAGGCGGGGTATTACTCATTAGAGTCAGAAAACATGAAAATCTAGACAGAAGGCATGACATGATAGACACATAAAGAACAAACAGTTTGAGGTTGGAAAGATGGCTCTATTATATGATTCCAAGTTTCAACACCATCCTGGGAAATCCAAAGTCCATTGGATGTGTCCATACATTGTATCTTATATACTTGATTTAGGCACTTTCGATTCACAAACACGAGATGGAAAATATACTAGACCATTTCAATGGGAGTAGGCTGAAGCCCTACTATAAATAAGTCTTCTTTGTGTTTGTAAATAAGGCAATATTGCTAGTTAGCCTAGGTTTTGCTTTGTTGCAATTTCCTTTCTTTGTGTTTCCCTTTCTCATTGCTTTGTGTTGTGCACATTTGTGCATTGGAGCCACTTATTATTTTCAAAAAAATTCTATGCATAGAGGACCATGCATCCATTTTTGTGTGGGGTGGAGTGATGTGATAAGTCTTAGAAAGCTATGGTTGTGGATGGCCCCTGGTTGAAAAAATCAAAAACACATGGATTGGAAGATTGCACGTGGAAAAGGTGAACATAAGGGAAGATTGGTGTCAAAAGGATTTGAGAAACCACGTACAAGGGTAAAAGTGCAGGAGCAACATGAGATAGGTAGTGGAAATAACTTGGTCTAAGACATAGAAGAAGAATTGACTTCGGCATGCGAGAAAGCATGAAGAACTCTATGGTCGAGGAAGTTGCATGCCAGAAGGTTATAGAAGTGTTTGCGTAGGATGAGTGTAGAGAAAAAGCATTGGAGGTTGGCATTGGAAAAAAACTACATTTATTGAAAAAGTACTGGTTGGTAGGTGGCATGGCATTTATTACGGAGAAAATAAAAAGTTATAAATAGAATATTGGGGTGCGTTATTTTCTACCTTGCGTTTTAAGTTATCAAAGAGCTCTCACAAACTAGGGCATCCTTACGAAGAAAGTTTGAGAAGAGTTGTGAAGATTTGTGTGCATATCTAGTTTGATCGATGAAAACCAGAGTGGAAAGAAGTACACAGGCATAAGTGGAGAAGGTTGTGTGGAAGAATCCTGTGGGTGTTATGCCATCTTGTGGAAAAAGGGTTTTCCAAGTTAGGGTTGCATAGCTAGGGCACGGGGTTTGAAGGAACTTTCACAAAGGAGTGGAGCCAAAAATTTGAGCAGAGTCAGGACTAAGAGAGAGGAAGAAGTTTTAAGGACCCGACCAAGGAATTCCACCAAGGAAAGTAGCTAATGTTTCACCGAAGAAGGGTAAGGGCAAGGTAAAACAAGTTGTCTCTACCAATTTCAATGAAGAGTGGTATGCAGAAATGTAGTTACCAGATGATGTATTGCTTGGTAAAGAATGGGTGTCTCACATCAGGAAGATGGCCGTTAGTGATTACAACCATTGAACAAGCACCATAGAGAATGAAATGACACTAGAACTGGTTCACCCTATAGAGAAGAGGACACCAGATGGAATGCCCATCTATGCTGACATGGTAAAGGTAAAAAGGAGAAGGTTGGGTTTCGTGACTCTACAAGTTTCCCTATTTTGGAAAGCCCTGAGCGACTATACCAATGGTTGATGTCATGCGTGCATGAAGACCACTTCTATTTCACAAGTCGGAGGATGCGCATAACCCCCCAGCTAATTTCTAAGTTCACCGGCCTTATCTGTGAAGGAGATTCATTGAATAATGAATTGAAAGAAAAATAAGACATTAATAAGATCGTTAAGGCTTATGACTACAAGAAGGGTTCGCGCTTACTCCAAAATTTCTATAATTACTGACTTTGGTGATGAGGATGGTCGTGTGCTTGGTTACAAAGTTGAATGGGTAAGAGAGATGGACACATATCTACAAGGCTTGGTTGAATGTGCATCGCAGGATCTCGAGAGGAACTATATATAACCTCTCGGCTTTCATTGCGAGAGGAGATCATGGATGCCATGTGTATGAAAAGAGATGATCATGTTTGGTAATGTCCTCTTCACCATTGTCTTTTTCAGAGATTTGAGTGCTCGATGGGCTAGATAAGTTTGTTTGGGAATACCTAGATGAGAACCCCTCCCCTTCCAAGAGGTTTGAACAATATACCTATGACACCATGACGACCACTCATAAGGCGCACTTGAAAAAGTGGTATAGCAGATGTGCAATGCATTTGGGGATGAATGGAGAATACCTGAACAGTTGCCTTCACTAGTGCAAGGAGAATTTTATTTTTCCATAAACCAACATTATTGCATTGTCGGATGTACTTTGGTAGATGGCGGTAAGAGTCTTTGGTGTAAATTGCATTTCTCCTTCACAACGCATGAGTACTTCTAGGCCGAGGTCAATCGTTTCAAAGAGGTGAAGAAAATAAGTTTGATCTAAGTGTAGTGGATCAAGACTACCACGAGCTATGTAGGAAACTAATATACCCCAAGAAGTGCACTTATGTGGAGAATTATGTCTCCCATGACGTGCACATGTTAAAACAAGTAACATTACATGTTGTAGAGAGGATAAAAATGAGGGTGTATTTTTGCATAAGGCCTAAGTATGAAAAGGGCACTTATTTTGAAGATTATGTCTCCATTCCTTAAGATCCCATCGTGTGGAAGAAAACTTCATTAAGAAAAAGAGACAAAGGAGAAACTCCTGAGAAAAAGGCACCGAGTGCGTAGACAATGCAGACAATAGGAGTATAGGAGTCGCACGCACACCAATACTTACATCCACTAGAAGAAGTCTCCCATGAGCAAAGAGTCACCACGAAGGAAGAGTCACCGGTAAGGGAAGAGTCACCCGAGAAAGAAGAAAAAGAGAAGTCCCCTAAACTGGAATCACTAGTAAGGAAGAAGCTAGAGGGTGAAAAAGGGTCAGACTCAAGCGAGACAGAAAGCATGGAGGATGATAAGGGAAATGAAGATGATAGGCTCATAATCATCATGTGTACAATGTACATGAGTTAGAGGAATAAGTAAATGAAGAGAAGGATGAGAACGAGGGCACTCAAGATAAAGGGGAAAGAGAGGAAGTAAACATGAAGGATTAGAAGACCTCGACCCCAACCAAGGAGAAAATGGATAATACCATAGAGAGGGAAGTAATAAGAATTATCCAATAGTTGGTAGAGCACGAAGTTGAGCGAAGTACCAAGGAAGTACTAAAGGAAATAGAGGAAAGCACCAAAGTGTGGGAAAGGAGTATGGAAGCATGGGTGAAGACCTCAGCTTAGTAGTAAACTTCCCAAAGGCAGCGCACACAAGTGGAAAAGGCATAGTAGCGATGCAAGAATAAGAAATGACTTACATTAATGATCCTAACAAGTTATTGCGTGCTCACTTCCAGTCATGTGCCCATAAACCAACTCCTTGCTTGGCCTTCTTTCTATGAAGAGAGTAAATACCCGCACACAAGGAAAACACTATCTTGGGATTTTGAGTCCCACATTGATGAACCTAAATTTGAGGTAAACCGAGATGCATTGATATAGATACCAGATGCCAAGGAGAAAACCCTCACGGTAAATTCCCAACAACTGTCCGATGAGCAAGTTTGCAACGCACTCAACAAAGTATTGGTGGAGGTAGAGGAAAGACTCTTCAGCATAAACAATGAGAATAAGGGTCTTGGAGGAAGAGCTTGAGAAAAAGAATGAGGAGATCATTAAGTGGGAAAAAGAGATAAAACAAAAGGAATTGATCAGTGCACAGTTAAGGTGTGAGATGAGGGATGAAAAGGAAAAGGTGTGTGAAATCCATAAGAAGATAGAGGCCATTTCAGATACCATAATCTTGAAGCACCTGGACTTGGCCCCGCCTGAGCAGAAATATGAGTCAACCATGCAATGCTTGGAAGACTTGACCCACATCCTCACCATGGAAAGGCAACCACTCGCATTAGAGTCAATAGAGGAGGTGATGACACACTAGAAGGAGGAGGAAAAGCTGAAGATTAGGGAGACAGTGACTCGGTACTCTGAGCTCCTTACCACAGTAAAGACTACCGCATAGATGGATGAAGCCATGTATGAAAACTGTGCCAATAGGGATAGGGTAGCAAGCATATTGGTTGTTACACATGAGGCATATCTAAAAGAATTTTAGGAAAAGCACAAAGGTAATAGGGAAGAGTGTGACAAGATCTGGCTAGTTGAGAAGAAATTGGAAGCAATCGAGACCTTGTGGGGTTTGATTAAGAATAAGCTAAAGGAACTATACCCCTAATTCACTCGCAAGATGGATGCGCTAGGTGATCTTAGCAAGAAGCTGGAAAGCATTATTGATATGCTGAAATCTAAGAGCAAGGAACTTAGTTTTGATGAAGTAAGTGCATTAGTGGGTGACCTACTTCAGCAGGCATAAGGAGAAGTAGATGCATGGGAGAAGATTGAGGCATCCGTGAAGAAGGAGTTCCCACTCCTCATGTAGCAATAGCACATTCTTCTATTCTTCCATTTCTTTCATCCTTCCATTCTTTGATTGTTTTGATACCTCTATTATTTATTCTTTGAGGAAGCAGAATGTTTCTGAGGATGGAGAACATGCATAGTGTGGGGTGATGTTAGACCCTAAAATATTGGCTAAGTACTAAGAGGTGCATGCGTATAGGTTAATAGATAGAAGGGTTCTCAGGGAAAAACACATAGGGAAAAGGGGTTTAAGAAGGGTTTAAGTGAAACCAGGATGCACGCGGGAGGAAGAATAAGGGTTTAAAGGACTTAGCCGTATTTGGCATCATGGAGTCACTTGAGGAAAAATGTGAGGACCCGACTAGGCATGATGAGTGGATAAGGTGCCAACTTGGAACCTTGGAGGTCAAGAAAAGGATATTCCACATAGGGAATATTCCCAGAGACATCATTACAATTAGTGGAAGGTTTGTAAAGAGGATAAGCATTCACCAATGGAGGACCACATCGACACTTGGCATGCGATATGATTAGAAGAGAAGTCATGGTGGTGGTCGATGATCCTATTTAAAGAGGTCTTGGGACGGGGGAGTAGAGACACGAGACAGGCACATAGGGAATGTAAAGAGAATGCATAGAGAAAGTAGAGAAAGAGAAGGAGAGTAATGAAGTGTTGCAGAAATGTTAGGAAATGTTAAGGGTTTGGAGTTCATGGTGCTAGGGTTTAAATTACTTAATGCTAGAGGGTTATAAGGGATACCATTAAGCATATGTATGGGTACTGGGATCTGTAACAAGGGACAAAATGGGAAAAAGTATAGTTAGGATCTCTGATCATATAGGTTTGTAGGAATTGAATCTTTGTCATTTGATGTATATGGTCTGAGATGGCCCTTTTGAATGTAATATGGTTACCAGAACTCTGTTAAATCAATATACCTTGATCTATTTTGTATAAAGCGCTTACAGGTGTAAACCCTCATGTTATATGGTTTATCATGACTCAGATCTAGTTTCTTGTACTTCTTACAATGTCATTTAGCTTTTGTGATGCATTAATGTGTAGATATGTTAGTTATACCTTCTACCTTTCAAAGTACATGAATGTACTTTTGTTTATGCAAATAATCCTCCTTTAATGGAAGAAATTTCTTGTAAATATCACATAAAGGAGGGACTCAATGCCTACATGCGCCTCGGTGGCGCAAGCGTATGTTGGATGATAGGCCGACACGCTTGGGGTTAGAAAGAAGTTATGAGGGTAAAAAAATGACTACAAATGTGTTGTATGTTCTTGTGACTAGAAGAGGTGTTTGATTAATAGAGCTATGTAAATACTTGCCAAAACAAGGTGACTCTACTCGAAACATGTACATTTATGATGGTATAGTTATGTTGATCATGGTCTACTTAAATTTCTTCAACCTAGAAGAAGGTGCATTGTAGGACAATTGCAAAATTGTTGAAGACCATTATGGATATTAGGAAAGTATGCTTTAGATGTTAATGTTGATATCCTTATTTTCCTTAAAGACCATTATATGAAGCATCGAGGAAGTTTGAGGGTTCTAGCAGAAAGAATATATTGCTGCAAAAGGATCTTGGAGAACAATCAGATTTACACAGCAAAATAATAATATATTTTCAATATGTTTCACACAATACAATAGCCTAATATATAGGCTGGAGTTTCCCTAGAATTTAGGAAACTAACTCAACTACAAAATCTCAACCAAGCCTAATTATGTGGGGTGAGAATAACTCACGTAACCCACACATAACAATAATAATATATTGTTGAAACAATATATTATAATATCTCTAACAATAATCTCTCAATAATAATTACACACGTAATTATTATTCACACACATAAATATGTGAAGCACTATATAAATATTTCCTAACATTCCCCCCCTTAGTGCGAACATGGGAAAACTTGCCTTTGTATTTGCACCTGGTCATGATCTGGTGATTTTCACAGGATGATCACAAACCTCAGGGATGGTTTTGCAAATGGTTGACCAAAAACCGAGAATGGTGGTCTTTGCAATTAGTTTACCACAAACCACAAAGTGATGGTTTTGCACATGGATTACCAACAACCAAGAATGGTGGTTTTGCTATTGGTTTACCACAAACCACAAACGAAGGTTTTCAAGTGGTTTACCTACAACCACATCATGATGTGCTAAGCACTATCATCGGCCCTCATCACATTTCACTATAGGGAATAACATAGGAAATTCTGCTGACATCTGTTGCTCATACATACATAGAAAAAACTAATATACTGGAAATGGAACATTGGAATCATGTTCCCCCCTCAATGTGAAATTTACACTTATTGAAAACAAGATCACTACAACTTGAGGCACATCACACTAGAAGCACTAAAATCAAACTGCACACACACCTGTCACCAAAGTTGATATGCGGCCCCGTCGTTGGTGACTGACGAGAGGTCGCTGAATGACCTCCAACCTCCGATGCCTCCTGCCTCCGGTTTCATGCTGCTAGCTCAGCTGGATTTGATCATGGAGCTCAAATGCATATCAGAGGACGTCGGATTCCACCGATAGTGCGTCCAGTTGAAATGCGGGAAATTTTTTTATTTTGACAATTTTCCTAATAATCACCTAAATGACGATAACAAAATGACACAAATATATTTTTGACACCTTGACTCTGACTATTTTAATGCAACAAAGATGAGACGATACTTAACTTTTGGTGACACACTTTTAGAATAAAAACCCACAAGAACTTAATTATTTTGACACTTTTGACAACTACTCACAATTGAAAAAATAAAAAAATGACCTATTTAAATTAAAATACTTATTGTGACAATTTACAAACATGGAATACTTTACTTTAACAACCTAATAAAGACAAACTAACCACTTTCGATCCCAATGAAATAGCTACACCAATTTTGGCAAACTTGGTTCAAAGACCTTAAAGCCTGTGTCACTTGGATTAAAATAGAATTTTCTTGATAGCTTTGGCCCATCGGGAATATGTGATTTCCGGTATAAACCAAGATCTGTTCCATCTGCATCAATTACCACAACTGAATTGTAATGTGCATTATTTGCCTCCTCAAAGAAGCTCACTGGTATCACAACGCTTAACTCCCTTGCACGATATTCTCGCATCCTCAAAATCGTAGGATGGCCTTTTCGAGGTTTAGCTCTTGCAAAATAATCCTCTCTCTGGGCCTGGCAAAAGTAGTAACCCTCAAATAGCTCTTGAATGAGAATGATGTTGGCACCTTTGCATGTGCCTCCCTTACCAACCTTTCGGCGTGAGCAACATTTGTTTGAATGTCATGCGTGCGGGAACCAGTAAGGCCGACACTGAAACCATCCCGCCTCCATCAATTGCCATTGGACTATCTTATGCCGAACGAGGAGTAGGTTACGATTCGTTGATTTTACCCTCTGTATGCACAAATAATGATCTTCCGTGGTTTTTTTTTAAATTTTCAATAGAGATTATCTACAAGAAAAAGTGACGGTGCATCTCTTCCTTTTTATGAAGCCCGATCTCAAACCCTTTCACTAAAATTTCTCATACACATATGTGTCAGATCTGCATCGAAGGACTATAATGTACTGATCAATATGCACGTATTGCAAGAAAACTGGTACAGTTAGAGGAAATTTATTTCTGAGTCAAGTAGAGGTGATCATCTACTGCGACCTATTTTTTTTTTCAAGCTCAACAGTGATTTCTTGGATCCAAGATGCTTCGATCCACCCACTCAGAGCCTTAATTCAACACCCTACGCAAGATAAATCCGTAGATGAAAATTAGAGCCGAGCAAAATTAGCACAAGATTGAATGCTATCTCTTAATGATGGAGAGTTGTCCAATGTTGATCGAATTCCTTTGAAGTTGGTTTGGTCGGGTGAGTAAATGTGTACAGACCTCTACAAAGATCTAACGTACTTAATAACTACAAGTTACCTTAGTGCAAATACGTATAAACTCTTCTCAAAAAATAATTTCACATCCACAGGGGCAAAGACAGATATGACAGCCCCCACACAAATCCACTACACATCCATCATGAAAAAAATAATCACGCTCGATACCAAATCTTGGAGAACAATCAGATTTACACAAAGAAAATAATAATATATTTTCAATATGTTTCACACAATACAATAGCCTAATATATAGGTGGAGTTTCCTAGAATTTAGGAAACTAACTCAACTACAAAATCTCAACCAAGCCTAATTATGTGGGGTGAGAATAACTCACGTAACCCACACATAACAATAATAATATATTGTTGAAACAATATATTATAATATCTCTAACAATAATCTCTCAATAATAATTACACACGTAATTATTATTCACACACATAAATATGTGAAGCACTATATAAATATTTCCTAACAAAGGACTATTTAGGATGATTACTCAATAAGGGTGTCTTAGAGGTTAGTGTTCTTTGTATAAAGGATTAAATGTTGTTATATAAGTCCATGTTGATCTACAATGGTTGGGGAAATCCTTGAAAATTGTATAAGCGCATGAGCATGTGAAGAAGGATTTATGGGTGTCAAACAACTATCATATTATGTTTTGTTAGTACCGTTGTAGTAGGTCTTCAAGTGTGATGTGTCCTTGTGCAAGTAGTAGTCAAAAAGTGAAATAATCTGTCATGTAAGGAAGTTTTCATGTTGAGGTATATTTGGTTTGATCCTAATTAGTATATTAGGAATTGGAAGGAATCAAGAACATGATCTCAACATCAATCATCAAAAGGATCTATGTCAAGAAAGAGGGTTTTTATCATTCAGTTTATTTAGAGTATGTATACTGATATGATTAAGAAAATATGGAAATAAATTCCTAAATTTGATTGTTATTACAATAGTAAATAAATGAACAATTAAGTATAAAATAGACCTAGGCAAATTAAGCTAGAAACTATGAAACCCTAGTTATAAAGAAGAGGTATAATGACTTAGCTGATTCACACTTAATCGTGGATTGTGCCAAAGTGATGACTAGGTGAATAGAGAGGGAGAAGTGTTGCACGGAGCCCCAGAAAAATGTGTGGTGACGATCTACATGGAAAGGGGTAGGGGCACCGGAAAGGGATAAGGGAACTTGCAGGCACCCCGGAGCTTCTCTTGGCACCTGTGATTTCTAAAACCCTTAGAAAACCTTCTTAACATGGTCACAAGGTGTTCATTGTACTTCACCTTTGGTTGCTGGTATGTCACACAATGATTGCGATGTCGTTGGTAACCCGAAATGAAATATTGACCCATGATGCGCCTAAAATCCACCACAAACAA
Source organism: Taxus wallichiana var. yunnanensis (assembly GCA_018340775.1). NCBI lineage: Eukaryota > Viridiplantae > Streptophyta > Pinopsida > Cupressales > Taxaceae > Taxus > Taxus wallichiana. The sequence continues at coordinate 298,039,269 of CM031242.1, forward strand.
CCTAGGCACACCGACACATCACGCAACTTGAGCTGAGTGCTCACCCGAAGCACACAAAGGTACGAGGACCCTCTTTAGAGTTTCTTGTGCAGGAATTCAATGTGTTGAAGATAAAACATACATCCAAAACCCTAACTAACCATAAACATTCCACAAAGCATATTCCTAGATCTAGATCTTAAAGAATCATGAATTAAATGATAATCATAATGAAATCAACCATGCAAGAACCAATTACAGTCATGTTTAACACCTTTATCCACCCAATACACTCCATTATATTAAACATAGTAAATACAGAAGCTTCTTATAATAAATAGTATCATAAGTTTATGCGTGTATTAGTTCTAGTAGTTTAACTCCACAATAGCTCCTACATAATGTCTCTCTCTAACTACATAGACTAATACATACTTATAGGGGTGGGGAATTTCCCTTCACTACTTACGTACCTCCCAAAATAGGTTGCATGCTTTGAAAATAGCCATTTGTCTTTACAATAATATGCACATATGCAAGTGCGCTAATAATAGATCTCTTATAGTTAATTGGCAGTAGTAATCCTATTATTATCCCAAACTCATGCATGGCGCTTAGTAGACACTCATCTTATGAATAGAATTTACGTGTTGTGCAAGTCTCCATCTTGTTGTGTGCTTTGCACGCTATCTCCAAAAATAACTTGAAACCATGAAAAATGGCTAAGTCCCAAATCAACTTGTCCTGGCGTGCATTTCCTTTTCTATCCTTCCACGCCTTCAAATGTGCCTTATTCCTGTGCATGAATCTTATGTGTTCCCTCTCCTTAGTGTCATACTCTATCTATTCAACATTACTATTATCCAAATAGATCCCCTAGCGATTTAGGATAACTTGCATACACATTCTGGCCCTAAGATATCTATTGAAGAATTGCGTGTGCTCAAAATCATTTGGCACATTCCCTTAGGTTCGGTTTACTGCGCGCCCCTTTCCTTCCTCCTTCCACTTCCCCTCGCGCCCACCTTCTACACATTCACCTTCTTCCGAGTCAGTTTCTTTCCACCCCACATGCTTAAGTATTTGACCCAAAGACGCCGCATGCATTACTTTGTAATAGTTGCGCCTTAACCATACGTTCTCTGCTCACCACTTGATTCATCTCCTGTGCCCATTGCGTGCACTCCCTTTGTGATTTCCTCTATTTTCTCCATGCACCCTTCTGTGCTAGATCATCTTTTGACATGCTTAAAAGTGCAGCGCATGACTAGTCAGCAGGCACTAATAGGGTGCCAAATCCTTGCAACAAATGAATGATTAACACATGGCGAAACAACAAATAGGCTGTATATTTGGCCACAATCTTAGGCAATCGAGCATGCAGTGTCTTGCATATCTGACAACTCGACATCTTTTGACAGACCATATCATTAGCTATAGAGCTCAGACTAGCATGCACCTGGACTTGTTAGAAAGCTGCTAACATCAGCAACAGTGCCATAAATTCAAATTTCAAATTTTGATGGATGTGGTACATGAGAATCAAGAAAACGTATCTCTAAACATTAATGAGTAGATCTGATTGCTCCAACCACCCAATTTGGTATGATCTACCCTCTTTTGTCTTTAACACATCAAACAGGCATGGGGAAGTGTATTTCATAGATTTCAAGCGGATTTCTGAGACATTGAATGCTTCTTGTTGGTGGTTGTGTTTGAATTCAGGTTTTCCCTCCTTTTACCTTCTTCCTCTATGAATTCATATATAAATTCAAGAGTGAGGCTCATTTATTATGTTGGATACACTGGATCCTTACGCATGTTGCTAAGAACTGCATATTTTCTATACTTTGAGTTGCAAACCTCCATGTTTGGTTCTTACATGTGGACATCGGCCTCCTTATCATTGTAATAGTTTTGTGCATTTTTGGAAGTAATGGAAGCATAATTTTGTGACTATTCTCTGTCCTAGCATGTTTGTGTTCCCTCTTCTTGTCTTTTCTCTTGCATTGTGTATTGTTGTGCTACTTGAGATCCCCCGCAGTTCCATATTTGGTTGTGTCCCATAAGGACAATTTGGTGAATGCGTGTTTCTTTGTCTTGCTTGTGCCTAGTCTCCTCTCACACATTCCCTGTCATTCTTACTTAGAATATATAGTGTTCATCCCTCTTTTCTGGTGCTATCACCTTTTAGTTTAGTTTACTTCATGTTATCCTTCTTTCCCTGGTCCCTTGGAATTCTTAGCTTAGTTTCCCCTTCCAACACTAGGAGTAGCAATAGCAAGTAGATATAGATAGAGGAACTGACATTCTCACGGAGATCCGTACCAAGTTCGTAAGGTCCCACAACTTGGGGGATGGTTCCATTGTGGTCTAAGACACCTCGGCCCTTTCGGAGATCCGAGATGTGGGTGAGCGTTTGAGTAACCAACAATTACCCCATACTAACTACATTGTAGTCCGATAATGGGGTTTTCTTTTTACAATCCTAAACAATAAAGAATAAGAATGGAAAGAATGTAAAGAATTATTGTTCAAAGAATGGACTTCTATTATGCGGCACCCTCTGCTTCAACTGGGAGGATCAACTCTGGATATTCTATTTTTATCTCAACCTCCAATGTTTACTAGTCATCCAGTGCAGTTCGTGTCTTCTTTGGAATGTCTGTGGTAATAGCTTCCAACTCATCTTGGGTTATCTCTCCTTTTTCATTCTACACTACTAGGACAACATTGGCCATAGTAGACATCCTTCCTTCTAGAAGATCCATCTTTTGTGTTATGAGATTCCCAATCTCATCCTGCCTCTCCTTATGCGGGTTTTGTGCTACCGCAAGGGCTTCACACTTTTGCTTTACTAATTCCAATCTCTCTCTGTACAACCTAAAGTCTCATCCTTCATTTCCTTCAGAACTTCATTATCTTATATTATAGTCTTGATCCTGATCACTACTTCTAGAGCTACACATATGTTCAAAGCTTGATATGCTTTCTTCATCTCATCTTGTAAAGTTTCTAGTAATGCCTCGTAAGATGAAATATTTCTAAACACGGAGGCCTTGGATCTCTACTTCTTGTTCATGATCCTTCTAAGACTTTGGAATTTGAATTGATCCATCCTCAAGCAACAAATCAACTAATGTGCACACATAATGCATAGCTGAAGGAATTTTTTAGGTACCTTAGAATCTAGATGTGGTCTTGCTTTCAGGACATAATCATTAATTTCTTCTTCCACATTGGTGAAGGCCTCATTATTTTTCTTCTCTAGATCCTTCTCCTTTTAGATGTGTTATTTTTGTAGTTTTTTCCTTATTATCTTCAAGTAGCACTCTAATAGTGGCAGCCTTATCAATGTTCCTCCATGCCACCTCTGTAGATACCTTAACCAAGGCATTTCTCACCTACTCATCAGACATGAGAGTGGGATTTATAGTCATGTGCCTACTCTGAGGTGCCTTCTTCACTCTTCTTGACACATAAGACTCCTCACATACATCAAAATCTAGCTCGTCCATGTGAGTTTGCATAGACTAGGACAACTATTTCCTTACACACATAGTGGCCATGTCCGGGTCCATCATCTCCCACCCATATAACTCCTTCAGGTCCACTGTGCTTTGAAAATGGGCATGAATGATTTTTCTTGTGTCCTCAACATAGCCCATACTTGACACAATGTATTCTTCACTTGTTCTCCTTATTCTTGGTCCCTTAGGAACCTGAGTGCCAAGGTTTGGAGTTGGCCCTTCGACGTCCTAAGTAGTGTCATATGTGTGAGGCTACTCACGCTCTAGTTCTTCTGCCTCTTTCACACCTTCCTCTTCATCCTTTATATACTCATCTCTGGGATTCTCTATATCTTGGCTATCTTTTGGGGTTCCAGGCGTGCTCTCTGCAGACTCCTCCACCTCCTCATTCAGCTTTAGCTTTCTCCTCTTCTTCTCAGTTGCCTCTTTATGAGGGGAGAGTCATGGTGATCTTCTTACAGGCTATGGAGTTCCCACACCTTAGGTTCTTGTTCTTCTGAATACCCTCTTAAAACGGTGCTCTTCATGGACTAATTCCACATCCAAGTCCTTATATTCCTTGCGCATGAAGTGGAGTATCCACACACTCTGTCTCCACTCTATCTATGGGTTGCCTCCGGCCTCTATGATCTAAGCCAACACTATCTTCATTTTCTTCTTCCTCCTCATCTACCTCTATAGTCAATGTAGGCTTTAGAGTGACACGTTCTCCACTATGCCCAATAGCCAAGCTTACTGGCTTCATACTTATAACATCTGAGATGAGCCTCTCAATATAGGCAATCCGACCTAGATACACATATGTCTTCCTTAGAGTGTGGTAGTCACAGTCTACCTTATCGTGTTAAAGTTAATTTGGTGCGCATCAGTAAATCTATGAATTGCGGCCTAGAAGTAGCACACTTGTGAAGGCATAGGGTAGTTCGTACCATGGTCTCCACGTCACATCTCTCATAACAAACCACACGATGCAAAAGTGTTGGTACACCGTGAGCAGTACTACTTTTCCCACCAACAAAGGTAGCTCCTTGGGAATGCGCCACTCCTTAAATGACCCACTCATTGATCCTTCACATAAATACTTTTTAAACCTTTCCGCGAGGGACTTCTGTTCCAAGGGGTACTCCTAGATCTTGTTCTTTGGCCCATCGGGCACTCTAATTTCTAAAAACACAAGAGAAAGGAGGATAACACCAAAACTTATCTTCTCTCCTATGTGTGCTTCCTCAACAATGGTGTCTGTAATATAGCCTACTAGGTTGTATACTACTCCCTGAGACATTTTCTTTGCAATGTGGAGCCACATGGTTTTACCCATGACCATCTCTCTTGGTCATCCAACTTGGTTAGCAGATGCATGACTACCTGCACCACATGAAACTTCTTCAGTTTAATAATATTCATTCCGCATTTGAGCCTTGGTATACCCCCCAACTCCTTTCTTATTTCTATGATCAATGCTTTATTAGTCAGATCACTAACAAGGTCTACCCATACACCCTTCAATCTTGTTAGTGTTGAAACCAGGGCTGCTATGATCTTAACCCTTCGTCCGATGAAATAAAAGAAGTCCTCATGGACTCTGATCATCAACCATTGGTAAAAGGGTTCATATTTGCCAAAATACGGGAGTTCATATGAATGATAAACTCCTACCTAATTCAGTAATTTATCGCTAGCATCATCATACACTGGCATATCCTCCACCGTGCACTTGTTGGTCTTCTTATTCAGCAATGCATCCAACTCTCCCTTGTTGTCAGAGGTACGGTGGTTGTAGTCACTTATCTTACATCTGCGGATGTGGGAATCCCACTCTTTTCTGACTATTAATCCTTATGGGTATTGTATCTATGAAAAATTACTCTTAGGAGCAATTTCAACTTCATCTTCTACCTTCTTCTTTCCTTTTCCATGCCTTGTAAGTGCTTTCTTTGGTGCCATTGTAAAAATCCCACCTTTTTGTTGTCGTAACAAGAAAACTCAAACCCTAGCTCAAATCTACATTCCCTATCTTGAAATTGCTTTCCCTAGATCCTTCTCAATGCTTTTACTTCACTCAAACCCTTCACCAATGGGGACGTAAGCTTCTTCCATGCAATAGTCTAATTTTCATGTTTGGTTTCACAACGCTCGCACCTCAACACAATTCGATCAACTTGATCAAAGTTAGCTCACTCAAATGCTTGTGATCACAAAGGTAAAAATGAACCCGCATCATGTCCTTATATAGATTTTCAAAAAGTTAGTGCATTTATTGCTCCTTCACCTACCAACAATCCTCTCATTAATTGACCATTTTCACAATATCTGCGCAATACATCTTTGTGCCCTAGCTATAACCTTCTAGCATGCCTTCCTACCTTCTGACTACAAAATTCTCTTCAACATGCTTCCATGAAACCAATACCTCACCACTGTGCCTTCCCTTGGTATTCTCCATGGTTGTTGCTTACCTCATGTTATACTATTCCCTCATTTATCTCCATCTATGGTCATCTTTTAGAGCAATTTCCTTTCTAACAACTCCTTTCCATACTTAAATAGCACTTGTAACAGTTTCATTCTCATGTGTACCAGGTTGTGAGTAACCACCTCACACGAATGGTATGTGTAGTCCTTTACACATAAAAATACTTTAAATGGTAATTAGCTTCCAACACGCAAAATCACTTATTACATAAACCACCAAACTAAATTTACAAAGCATAGCGATGGAGAAGGAAATACTTTAAGGAAATTAAAAAGGAAATCCTATCCTAAATGGAAACACCGCCTTATTACAAAGACCAAGAAGACTTATTTATAGTAGGGCATCACCTACTCCCATTGAAGTAATCTGGTAATCGTATTCCATCAAGTGTATCTAACTAAAAACACTTGATTCAAGTATATGGGTGATAATATACGGTCTGAACCAATTGACTTTAAGCTTTCTGGATGGCGCAAAAACTTAGAATCATAAAGAAGTACCATCTATCCAATCTCAAGATTTTTGTCCCTGATGTGCCTGTCATGCCATGCCTTCTGCCTAGCCTTTTCCTACTTTTGACTCCAACGTGCTATGGCACACCTCTCATCCAACTGTATCAATTTATCAATTATTTCTTCTAATGCTTGCTCATCGGCTAGACCTATAGCACACGTAATACATAAAGAAGGTAACATGAATTCCATCGGAAGAAGCGCCGACACAAAACACCAAATGAAAGGGTGTGGCCTTGTTCAACAACTTATATGTTGTTCTATATGCCTAAAGCATGGTAGAAACTTTATCATCCCAATATTTCCTTCCAACATCATAGATTTTTGTCAAGGTCTGGCTCTAAATCTTGTTGAAGGCCTCAGCAGTCCCATTTTCCTAAGGATGATAGGGTGTAGTCTTATGGTGCGCAATCATAAATTCATCCAATAGTATCCGATTATCTCATTCAAAAAATGTGTACCCCTATCACTTGTCAAGATTAGCGGGCATCCATACCTTGTAAGAACATTTTCCCATAAGAACCTGCTGTTGTAGCTACTGTACAATCCTTGGTAGGTGCTTTCGCCCACCTTGTAAGATAATCTATGCAAGTGATGATGTAGCGTGATCTATTTCTACGTAATTTGGTGAAATAATACCTACAAAGTCTATATCAAATTTCTCAAATGGATCTGCATTAAGAATAGGTCTTAAGGGCATGTCATATCTTTGCCAGTGGTTACCAACGCATTGACAATGATCACATGCCTTAGAATATGCTTCACAATCTTTGTAGAGGGTCTCCCACCACAATCTAATGAGTAGAATCTTACGCGCAATGGTCACGTCACTGCATAGTTCCCACCTACAATACCACCACGAGCCTCTTCCATGATATCCATGCACTCGTGCTCTAATACACACCGGTGTAATACTTCATCTCAACCTAACTTGCATAGGTCACCATTTGATCAATATAAAAGGTATCGCGTGAATTACAAGTTGTTTCTTCTCTAAGGATTTCATCCCTTCGGTGCCATACCGTATGTAAAAAGATATCAATATCCTCCAATTTTGAAGGAACGTGTTGTAACCTATATAACTGTGCATCCAACATTGTATCTTTAATTGTCTATATGTCCTCCCCTGATTGAATTCTTGATAAATGGTCTAGGCTAGAATTACTTTTACCTAGTTTTACCACAACTGTGAAATCAAATTCTTAGAATAAGAGCACCCATCGACATATGCACCCCTATAAAATGGGCTTGTTTACCAAGTATTTCAATGCCATGTGATCAGTGTAAAATAAAAATGGTGTTGTTAGTAGGTATTGTATGAATTTATGTAGTGCATAGATCATTGATAAGGCTTCGCGCTCAGTAGTTCTATAATTATACTCTGCAGGAGTCAAATTTATACTAGCAAAAGCAGATTGGATGATCTATAACACCTTCTCTAGGCTAAGCTAACACCGTGTCAATGGTCATGTTGTGAGGCATCCACATGTACATGAAATAGTTAGTTTCATGAGGAAAACACATAATAGGCTTGTAGGAAGTCTTTCCTTCAATGCCTCAAATGCATGCTCTTTGCAGTTCTCCCCAATAAAATGTTTCTTTTCCTTTTAGTAACTCTTTCAAGGGTGCAACAATCTTAACATATCCCTTGATAATTTTTCTTTAATACCTAGTGTGACCCAATAATCCATGCACCTCACTCTGACTAGTAGGCTCTTCTAGGCCTACAATAACTGCAACCTTAGCTAGATCCACTAACAAACCTTCCTTGCAGATGATGTGCCCTAACAAAGTGCCAAAAGGTGTAGCAAACACACACTTATTGATGTTTAAAGAGATGCTTAATTGTATACATATTTCAAACATTCAATGCAAATTGTCATAGTGGTCCTTAACAAGTCCATACACTGTCTAATCATCTAAGTAAACCTATAAGAAAATGTGAATAAAATCCTGGAATGTTTGAACAAATATGCACAAAAATACAATAGGTGTATTTTTTAGACCAAAGGGCATCATAGTATATGTAAAAATTCCCCATTCAGTGGTGAAAGTTATTTTCTTTTGATCCTCCTGTGCAATCGACTGATGATACCCAGAGAATCCATTTGTATAAGAATAGATTTTGCGCCCCGCAATGCCTTCTAATATCTCCTCGTAAAAGGTGTAGGAAAGGGATCAATCACACATGCAACATTCGATTACATATAATCCACACAAATCCTAATATGACTATATTTATTTATACCGATAACCATGGGACTAACCCACTCGATTCTTCTAGGGCTTGATGATGCCAAATTTCAACATCTTTTCAATTTCTTCCTTAACCTTTATGTGCAGGTTAGGGTTCATTTTGTAAGGTCTTTTCTTGACCGGGCGTGCACCTTCCTTAAGCTTAGTATTCATCCATCCTAATGATTCATGCACTCCTTTTAATTCATGATAGCCCCTAGGAAATAATTCTTGAAAATCACGTAGTAACTTAATGGTTTTTTCCACTTCAAAGTCAAACCAATAATCCCCAATTATTACCTCGTTAGGTTCAACATCCGCACCAATATTCACTTTTTTTTTTGTCTTCATGGGTTTATGATAGGTGCGCGAATTTTTATCCGCATTATCTAACACCTCACGTATACCCGCTAAATGATCTATACTCATCATCCACTGTGTAGACCATCTTTCCTTTTTCTTTCTCCAAGCAAGCATGCTTAAGTAGTGCGACATCTATTTCTTATTCTTTATCAAAGTGTGCCCCGATTTTGTCTCACCAAATAACTCTTGAATAAGCTCTTCCGTCTTTGCACTTTCTCCCATAGTTAAGCACTATAACCCTTAATTCCTTTTCCACTGGAGAGTTAGTAGAGAAGTAGTATAAAGTCTGGACCATTCCTATAATCAAATCCTGCCAATTTCTAGTCTCTCTATATAGCTCCGCATATACATACCAAGCACTTACGCAACCTTGTAAAGTGGAATAAAGTTTGTGCACCCATAGTGAAGGCGGTAAAGCTTCCTACCCCTCTTGTCAGAGCCTCTCACACTTATGAACGTGGTGCTGAACAAGTTGATTACCATGATATGTGCAAATTTGAGTAGTTTCATTACTCTTAGAAAACTAAGTTGTTAGAGCAATCTTGAATTCATTCCATTCTACAAGATTATCCCTGTGAACCACCCACTAGTGTCGTTGTTGTCCCGTGTAGGGTATATGCTAACATATTTCTTCTTTCAAATTGGTTTGTCCACTATTCCTCCATGGCACATAGGAATACCGTAGGGTCTCCTTCTCTAGTGTACCGAGGTATAAAGTTGTTACCTATCCTCCTAATACAACGAGGTTTGATTTTCCATGTAAATGCGCTCCTTAATTTACACCCAACCATCTCATAAGTGTCATGAGCCCAATTATCACAAGAAATACTTGTGGTATCACTAATAGACTGTGCATCTTCCCACTAGAGGATTCCTTCCTTAGATGGCTTGAGTACTTTTGGGTCCCAAATGGCACGTACATAAATCCTATTCAGATCTTCTTCACTCAAAGGCTCAACATAGGGCGTAAATTTCCCATATGTTAAAGGGATAATAAATCTTTCCTCCTTGTTCTCAAAACTTATATATCCTTTATTGAATCGAAGATCAACATTATTTACGTAACACCAAGGGCACCCAAGCAGAGTTGGGAAACTGTTTACTTCTGTAAGTGTTAAAACCTCAAAATACCCAGTGATCTTGGCCCCTTTTATAGTAATGGATGCATCTTGTAAAACTCCGATAGGAATGGCCTTAGTTTGATTAGCCATAAAAATACATTAGAAGATGGCTACTATGGAGGTCTCCCCATATGTACCCATGCATCTAAAGTAAACACATTTACCTTTGTGCCTGTGTCAATCAATATTAATCAAGAGCCATCCATCCACTACAACATTTATAGTGATTTCCTTGTCATAATCTAAGATATGAGGGGGAAGATTTGCATGTAGGATTTGACGTCCATTCTCAATATTCACACACAAAGTGTTTCCCTTTAGCCAACTCCCTAGTAATGGAATGATATTTTCTGGTGCAACATTTTACATACCTCCTTCAAGTCATCTATATCCGACTGGACCGTCTCTACTACCTTCTTCTATTCCATCTTCGTGATTGCTCCTTTAAACACTATATTTCCCCATGAAGGTTTTTATTACCTCCATGGCCTCTTGATAAACCTCCTTCTGGTGCACTGGATACAAATACCTTGCATACAAAATGTCCTCCTTAGTGATGGTAGGCTTCTGTTGTAATACTTCTTTAGTACACACAACTTCGGTGTGTGGTAGTAATCTTCATAGGTAGTACCTCAAGTTCTAGTGCTAATATTAGCATCCACTGGTTCTCCAAAACACACTACATCCTAACAATCCCTACGCCTTTGTTCTCTTGTTTATCCTACTTGCTAAGATGCTTATATAAGTCTGGGAACTCCTCATAGCTATGACTCTTCCCACAAAAATAACAAGTAATATTCTAAGGATATTCACACTTGTAGTGGTTAGGAAATCCACATGTAAAGCACATTCTGTGAGGAAACTCACCTCGTCAACACCACGACCTCGACCCCCGAATCCACCACCATAGTATCCTTGACCTCTGCCGAGTCCTCTTTCATAGTGCCCCTCATTTAGATCATAAATCACTTGATTGTGATCCTGATCCTTGTGCTCACCCTTACCCTTAGAGTTATCGATACTCATATCCGCCGTACACCAATATCTATAACATCATGGATCGACCAATCAACCTAGAGTCTTTTATATCGTGAGTTGTGGAGATTTTTTTACAATAGTAGGATACACTATTCCTTATCACACGTTGTAATAATGGGCAGCAGATGACATCATGGTTCAGATGACATATCTCATAGTCTAGCATTAATGAACACATTGACTGCGAGGATAACTATCCTTGGTGTTCCATTCCAATTCATAATATGTACACCAAATCTTAGTGCACATCTCATGTGCGAATTCGACAATAGCTTCTCCAACTATTTTTCCATAACTATAATCTATGCTTCCAAGAATGGGTTGACTCTAGTGTCTATACTTCCAACTACCTCAAAGCATGTAAAGTTTCTTCAAGTGCTTCACGCAGATCAATGTATGTCTTATGTGACAACACCCTTCTAAAAGGTGTGATTAGTCCTCCAACGAACCATTGTGCATGCTGGATTACATGAATATCATAAGAAATATTAGATAAAAGTGTTTTGAAATGGGCATCATACTCCCGACACTCTCAGTAGTGCCCTACTTAATATCCTTGAGCGTGCTTATACTCTTCTACTCAAATTCAGGGATATAGAACTCTTTAAGGAAAGCATATTTTAATGCTGCATAATCTATGCAAGTTTGATTAAGGTCAAAATTTCTATACCAATTGTGTGTCCATCCCTGTAATGTAGTTATAAATTGAATTTCCTTGTGCTCAGAAGCTGTGATCCCTTTTGCACACCATAGTATCTCATACATGTGCATGTGTTCAACATCTTCTATGCCCCTATACTTTGGAAGGTGAAGAGTCATCTCCATGTAAATATTCTAGGGTTGGTGCGGACCTTGCCCACCTGATCGAAAACCTCCTGTGTTGCCTTTACCTCCAAAACCACTAGATCCAATAGAACTAGAGCCACCTATACCCCTTGATCCTCCACCCAGCGAAGCGGACCGGAAGATATACTTCCTTGTGTCCCAATAGTAGCCTGAATTGAACTCCTATAGTCTCTATGGTGGTACTACTCCCAGAAGTGATTCCAAAATTCTACGCATTCAAATTATATGTTGATGATGCACCTAAAAAGGTACCTCCAAACAACAATGAAGATGTCTGCCCTGCCATAGATGTACTTGCTATGTGACTTACCCCTACTTCCTATTGCCTAAATTAGCTTGCTGACTATTGGATGTATTAGATATTAGAAAACCAAGCACAAGGGCTAGGTTGTTACGTAGATTCATATATGCACCTATGGTCCAGGTCATCTTTGTTGGCGCACTCCTGTGTGAGGCCGAGGAGGGTTCCTTATCATGCTTGCCCAAATAGGGGAGTTATAGATGCTCTAACTCCACACCTTCTACGAGAGCTCCAAATCCTTCACAAGCCATCTCTCTCCTCAATGCCATCCGCTCGTAATATCCCGTTAATTTTTGGTCTCCCTTTCGCGCACCTCATTGTACTCAAGCTACTTTTCTTCTCTTTACCTTTCTACTACTAGGTTTGCCATCTTTCACCAAACCTACTCCCGCCTTGCATGCAAAGTGGGGTTTAGCTAGCCATCCTTTTTCTTCAAAGTTTAGGGTCACCATCAAAATATTGATCGCGCAAAGTGGAATGCTTTGCAAGTAAGTTCCCCCTGGGATACGAAAAATTAGAACTTAGCTACCTCTAGACAAGAATAATTGTAAATTGAGTGCTCTAGAATACGGCTTGTTCAAAACACCATGAAACTAAGTATCCTTAATGTGTGTCCAAATCGATCAAAGCATCATACAGGGCCTAAAATTCTTCCCGCATCCAGACAAGTATGTGATACCTCCAATTCCATTTAGACACATAAACAACCACCCACTCATATAGTTCTACTAGGAAAATAGTAAAAAAGCTCTCATACAAACATTCATATTGATTCTTTTCCACCAACGCACATGCGTAAAACTAAGATCTAGTGCTAAACCTCTGTGTGTACTCTTCTTCTAGATCTTTTATCCACTCCTTAACATTTTTACGGGTCAACCAAGTATGTCTTCATTGTGAACCATCCTGAAAACAATTGAAAAAGAGGTCCCAACAAATGAATCAATGATGCAACCTAAAATCCACCACAAATAACCGGGCATGCCGACACATCACTCGCCTTGAGTTGAGCACTCACCCAAAGTGCGCAAAGGTATCAAGACCCTCTTTAGAGTTGCTTGTGTGGAAAGTTAATGTGTTGAAGATAAAACATACATCCAAAACCCTAACTAACCATAAACATTCCATAGAGCATATTCCAGATCTAGATCTTAAAGAATCATGAATTAAATGATAATCATAATGAAATCAACCATGTAAGAACCAATTGCAATCATGTTTAACACCTTTATATACCCAATACACTCCATTATATTAAACACAATAAATACAAAAGCTTCTTACAATAAATATTATCATAAGTTTATGCTTGATCGATTATGGCGGCAAGATAACTCCATAATAGCTCATACACAATATCTCTCTCTAACTACACAGACTAATACATACTTATAGGGGTGGGGACTTGCCCTTCACTACTTATGTACTTCCCAAAATAGGTCACATGCTGAAAATAGCCATGCACCTTTACAATAATATGCACACATGCAAGTGCGCTAATAATAGATCTCCTATAGTTAATTGGAAGTAGTAATCCTATTATTATCCCAAACTCATGCATGGCACTTAGTAGATGCTCATCCTTAAAATAACATTTTCATATCATGCAAGTCTCCATCCCATTGTGTGCTCCACACGTTATCTCAAAAAATAGCCCATAACCATGAAAACGGCTAAGTCCCAAATCAACTTGTCTGGCGCATGTTTCCTTTTCTATCCTTCCACACCTTCAAATGTGCCTTATTCTCACACGTGAATATTTTGTGTGCCCTCTCCTTAGTGTCATTACTCTATCTCGATTAACAACTGCAAAACCCTCAAGAGTGCATCAAATCCTAAAAAGAAAAGAATGCAAATGAGGGGCCAAACTATCCTCAACTTTCAAACAAGTGAAATTACGACTAAGCATTGCACTACATTTCAAACCCAATGTAGTTCTAGGTGTGTGTGTGTGGAATTGTGCCTTATGTGGCTCTTGTGCATGTCGCACTTGATAGCAAGAAAAAGATAGATGTAAGAGATATAAATAGATGTGTGCATGGAATAGAATGAACTTCCCATCCTATGAAGTTTATGCAAAATAATGCAGTCCTTTTCCCTTGAATGGATGCTTTAATTCTCTTGAATATCCTTTTGATGCAACCTTAGGTGGTGATAGCTAATGCTTAGTGCTTGGTCCTTTATTATGGTCACATAACTTTATATTTATATGATTCCCTTACTTGAATTTTGTAATTAACCTTGAAAATGTTGACTACCAAAAAGATAAGATGCTCAAATGGCTAAAAATGACACAAAATATGTGAACAAAGTACAACGAGGTTAGGGGACTCTAAGGGGATGGGGGCACCAGTGTTTGGCGTCTTGGCTAGGCGCTGGTGTCCAGGATGAGAAATGCTGAGGTATGAAAAGACATAATAAGAAAGTAAGAGTGTAAGACCAAAAGTGGCAACAAAAAGGAAGCAAAGATGACCAAAGACATGGGTTCATGAGCACTTCTCTTACTTAGGAATCATATGAATAGTAATATGTAATTAGGACTAGATAATTACCCAAAGTGCATGATTTTATGTCTACATTTGCCCCCACTTTATGTTGTTGAGAGAAAGATCGATGAAATAAAGTAGATAAGAGATGCGTACCTGATAACCATGTAGATCGATGACGTAAGTGTGCCAAACAATGAAAAATGTGGAGTGATAAAAAATGTGAAACATGGAAACTAAAGAGGAGAAAGTGTAAAAAGTGACAATGAATGATGACCCTAGGGTGGAAATGCATGTGTAGAGGTTGCCATTGTACCCATTGTTGATGTCAATGTTGATGTGATTGATGTTGTTGATGTAAGATGATTTTGAATAATGTTGATTACTTCTTCCCATAAGGATGAACATGTAAAAGAGAATAATAAATAAATAGTCAAATATTCATGTATGCGATAAAAATGTGTAAAAAGTATGTAAAATGTGAAAAAGGAACATGTGCACTTGATCCGTGATGAGAAAAGAGTGTAGAAAGGATCCTAATGATGATGTAGAAGAACGAGTTTTTTGGGCGATCTCACGCCAGTTGTACAGCACTACGAGTTTTTTAGGCGATCTCATGCCAAGAACTGGAAGAAGTGTAGGTAAAAATTCTTATGTGTTCCTCCAACTTTTGACCGCTTCCAACAATGTAGAACACTACTATAGATGGTGTTTAAAAATATGACTGGTTTGACTAATTTCGATCCAATGTCAGTATGTTGTATGTATGGTGAGTGCTAAGGACTGTATGCCCTATAAATTTTTTTGTGTGAAGTGTTGTAGACTGTGTTGCACTTGAATAATTTTGTGTAACTTCCCTAGTCACGTGCATCTAGGAATTGTCGGGGGCACCCATGCGCTACTTGTGCCCCTGGTCCGGGCATTGGTGTCTATACTATGCTAAGGACCCAAGTTTGATTCTAAGCCTTATCTCGAGACTTATAAGCGTGTTGTGCTCAGTGTTTGTGTCTATAAACTACTATACGGGGTGACTTATTCATCCATATGATTCCTCCCTCATTTTAGGTGCATGCAACATCATTGAGGAGTATGCAGCCCAAAGGAGGACCGAACACCGTGTCGAAACTAATGCCCCTGTAGGGGAGGGAGTGTACTTGGTAGAAACCAAGGCACACACAAACAAAGTGGCTGGAAATAAGTGTTAGTACAAGCAAAGACAAACACTCATGTAAAATACGGTATGTAAGATAAGTAGACAATAATACAATGTGTAAGCTAACATGCAAGAAGATAATGTAGACCAAAAAAAGTAGGCTGCAAATATGGGACATCACTCATGATGTCGTAAGAAAATCAAGGCCAAAGAGGACAAAAGCAAGCAAGTGTGCACAAAAGACAGGATAAAGCCTACAAATAATGACATACAATGAAAAGCAAAGGCCGACAATATTAAGAAATGTAACATACAACTATGGTGGAAAATATATCGTCAAAGAAAATGCTACACATGAAACTCCTGTTAGCATGCTAGAATTATAAAAAGTACATCAAATCACTTATAATATGATAAAGTAATGTCCTATGAAAATGCAATAATAACACCTATAGTGTATGAAAGTGGATGCCCCCAAGAGCCGCTATGGGACTGGTAATAGGTATTGCACCAAACATCCATGTTGAATGTGTGGATCTGTAGAATTTGCAATCATAAATAGAAAACATGTGAATGCGCATGTGTGTATGATAAAGATAATGACATACACGATATCTATCTAGCATGTGTAATAAAGTGTACATGTAAAATCATAAGAAAGAAATAGTAAATGTGACCAAGATATGTAGTATGTTGTGGATGAGATGGAATGGAATGTAGAGTGAATGATAGGAGCAACGTGTCCCCCAAGTGGATTTATATGTATGACATGAGGTTCATTGATACATTCCCCCTCAACAATCAAGAATGAATTATAGAACAAGAGTGCATCATCAGAAAATGCTCTGAATGTGTGCGATAGAAAGATATGATCAATAAAACATATAGTGTAGAGAATGTATGAGTGAGTGAGTGTGGTGGGGTTCATTCTAGATATAACCCACAATAGTTGAGTATGAACCGCATAACTAGAGTGTGTCATAGGGAAATTAATGCAACGTGTTGAAGTAGATGTAAGAAAGATGTAGTGTAAATGTGTATAGTGAACAATTCATGTAGTCTGTGATAGAAGTTACGAGAGGAAGATTTCGTGTGTCTATAATGTGTGTTGTGTAATGTGTAGTGTGACTAAGCAATGCTAGAGATATGTGTTGTAAATGTGCCAAATGTGTAATATTGTAGAGTGATGAGAAGGATGTGCTTTGAATATGTCCAATGTGAGAGAATGTTTAGTATATAATGTGCAGTGTGTGAGGTTCATGTGTATAGTATGCCCTCAATAGTCAAGTGTGAACCAAAGCACGAGAGTGCATCATCGGGAAATGATGATACTAATGTATCAAGATGTGTATGATGTATGTGATAGATTGAATGTGAAATGATGAGAAAATAAGATGTATGTTTATGTAATGGGGGAATAAGTGTGATATGCCCCATAAGTGTGTGATGATGAATGTGCTAGTCGATGAAAGTAAAAGATGAGGGTCCTCCACCCAATTCTTGTGGAGATGAAGGCGTGTGATTATGCTCGAAGAGTGGTGGTATATGAGATAGATGTTGTGTAGGTGAATGAATCCTAAATGCATGCGATTGATGAGTATAATGTGGAGGTGATGGACATCCATGTGTGTGAGACAGATGTAAGGAGATGGACACCTATGTGTAACCAAACACAAAGGTGATGGACACCTATGTGTAACTAAATGCAAAGGTGATGGACACCTATATGTAATCGAACAAAAGGTGATGGACACCTATGTGTAACCAAACTTGAAGGTTATGGACATCTATGTGTAATCGAATGTGGAGGTGATGAACACCTATGTGTAGGAGAGTGAAGTGGGGATGTATACCGATGTGAAGGAGTGGTGCAATTAGTGAACCTAGAATGGTGTGAGATGACTAGGTGACCAATGCAACTAGGTAGGCCAAGTGTGAACATGCGTTCTAAGATCATATTGTGATTTAGTTTCGAGGAGGCCGTGAGGACCTAGATGCTCTAGTCAATGTAATGGAAACCTCAAGAGGAGGTTGTGGCCATGGTGTAGATGGTGGAACACCATTAATAGAAATGACTTGCTTTTTGTTATGAATGAGCTTAAGACACAAATAAGTCATAGAGATGATAACAATTGCGTGGAGCCATTGGAGACCTAAGAACATGTCACACCCTCAACGGATGGTACCATAGTTAAAGGCACACGTATGGTGAGATAACCAATAGTCACCAGAAGTTTGACAAATCCATGTGATTTGGGAATTGGATATGAGATTTGTGATAGTGGATAACAAATAACAAGGAACGTAATGGAACATGAATTGACGCACCATGATGGATCAACTTTAGCGTTATTGATAGGAGTGGATCCAATAGAATCACAAATGTGTAAGCAATCCAAAAATAATGTAGCGTGATAATCGTAATGGGAGAAAGTAATGAGTGGTGGGGATGTCTCAGTATGAGAAACTAGAAAATCAAGACCCCCGATGCAAGAGGAAGTAGTGTGCGATAGGTATGATTTTCCAAATAATTAGTCATTTGTCATGTTTCGAGAGAGGATTGTTAAATATTTTGAGCTTATGATTTTCATTGATGAGTGTAGAGGCCATAGCCTTGAAAGCTCAAGTTTATTATTATCGATAAGATCACAAATAAGGTTGTGAAGTTTAAAACAAGGATCTATAGAATGTATAATACATTGATGATAGTTGCATTGATAGTTTTTATTATAATTATGAACTTTTGGATGAGATGGATCCAAGTTGAGTGGAGGGGGAAGCATAATAATATTGCTCTCAATAAGTTGTGGTAATATAAGATGTGGAGTGATAGTCAATTTTGTATATGCACACTTAGGTGACTACCATTAGAGCTCTTTAGTGTTAGATACAACATTGACAAGAACCTTATCCTTAGTAGGTTTGGGTGATGGATTGAAATTTGATTTAGTTTGGAAGTGCGCGAAGAGAGGAAGCATGTTCCTAATACTTAATCTTGCCTATAGATAAATTCTTTATTTTGTGTAGCTTAAGTGTGTGATACAAATGGTCAAATGATGGAGAGGTCTCAAAGATAACACTCTCCTGAAGAGGCGGTAATAGACTTTGTAAAAATAGATCTTGAAGTTTAGAGTCCGCAAGCACATTAGAAATCTTAGCTAAGTTATTTTTGTATCGCAAGACATAATCCGCTAGATGTTCGTTAGACCCTTTTTAAGATGAGGAAGTTGAGCATAGGAAATATTAGATCCGATATTGATAGAGAAATGCACGAGAAAAGCATTGTCTAGATGCATGAAATATGCTACCGAGTGGATAGGTAGGTCATAGAACCAATGCATCGCATAATCTTGGAGATTGTAAGGAAAAATATTTGCAAGCAAAGTGTGGTCATCCGCATAGTTTAAGCATGCTACATGAAAAGCTCAAATATGTTATTGAGGGTTTCCATGGCCTTTGAAAGTAAGAATCTTAGGGGTGACGAAATTGAGAGGAAATGAATAAGTGGAGATAATGGGCATGAAAGGAGTGTGAAGGAGTGAAGTGGAATCCAAAGATGGTGATGCTTGAGAAGTAGCCAATTGAAGTTGGTGAATTTGCGTTTGTAGATCCTGATATAAAGAGGCTAAATCGGGAGTATTCGAAGAAGATCCAAGCTGTATATTGGGATTATTAGGTTGAATAATGGGAGCGGTAGTTGTAAGAATGGAATTAGGAATATGAAGGGGTTTAATAGAGGCCACGACAACTAAAAATAACCTACAAGTGGTTTGAAGCAACATCACGAGTATTTTTAGCAGAAATCAAAGCATGCGAGAAGATGAGTAGGATTATCACGTAAATCTTGATGAAAATTTGTGAGTTTTTCTAATTGTTCTTGATTAACATTGGTATCCTCATCATATGATTGTTCACTATCAGATGTTTCTATTTCATTAAGAGGAACATTGTGAGAGTTGGCAAAAGGATTTGCAGTTTCAACCATTGATGTAGAAACCTCAACCATTGATTTATAAAACTTACAGAAAGATAGCGGATGTTCAAGATGCTCAAAAGACCTAAAATAACCACTATGGGTGACAGACATAAGAAGAAAAACTCTAGGAAGAAGGTGGATTCGAAAGGCGTCGGGTTCACCATCATGATTAAGAAAATATGGAAATAAATTCCTAAATTTGATTGCTATTACAACAAAAGTAAATAAATGAATAATTAAGTACAAAATAGACTGAAGCATATTAAGCTAGAAAGTATGAAACCCTAGTTTCAAATAAGAGATAGAATGAATTAGTTGATTCACAATTAATGCTAGACTGCATGTCAAGTGATGACCAGTGAATAGAGTGGGGAGAAGTGTCGCATGAGCCTCAAAAAAATGTGTGTGAGGCGACGATCTTCCATGACCGGGGCGCCTATAAAGGGGCGCGGGCACCTACGAGTGCCTGTGAGTACTAAAACCCTCGAAAACCTTCTTTATAGGGTCACAAGGTGTTCACTGTCCTTCGCCTTTGGTTGTTAGTATGTCATATAATGATTGTCGATGTCACCGCTAACCCGTAATAAAATATTGACCTACAAAAACCTCAAGAGTGCATCAAATCCTAAAAATAAAATAATGCAAATGAGGGATTAGACTGTCCTGGATGTTAAACAAGTGAACTTACGACTGAGCGTTGCACTACATTTTAGACCCAATGTAGTTCTAGGTGTGTGTGTGTGTGTGTGTGCAAATTTTTCCCTAGGTGGCTCTTTTGCGTGTCACACTTGATAATGAGAAAATATCTAGATGTAAATAAATGTGTGCATGGAATAGAATGAACTTCCTTTCATATGAAGTGTATGCTTTGAATAATGATATCCCTTGCCCATGAATGGATACTTTAATGCTCTTGAATAACCTTTAGATGTAACCTTAGGTTGTGATAGCTAATGCTTAGTGCTTGGTACTTTATTATGGTCACATAAATATATATTTATATAATTCCCTTGCTTGAATTTTGTAATTAACCCCAAAAATGCCTACAAAAAGATAAGATGCTCAAACGGCAAGAAAGGACCCAAAAAATGTGAATAAAGTACAAAGAGGCGGGGGTTCCCAGAGGGGACAGGGGGTGCCTCGACGCTGGTGTCTGGTTGGGTGTTGGTGTCTAGGATTAGAAATACAAAGGTATGAAAAGACAGATTGAGCAAGTAAGAGTGTAAGACCAAAAGTGACAACAACAAGGTAGAAAAGATGGCCAAAGACATGGGTTAATTAGTAATTTTCTTAATTAAGAATCATATGAAGTAATATGCAATTAGAAATAGATAATTATCCAAAGTGCATGATTTTGTGTCTACACACTCATTAGTTTATCATCCCATTTCATGGTGTGTCCCCGAGGTCTACAAAGTTGTGTATGAATTTTCAAGCAAGGTAGGTATAAGTGGATGTTATTATAATAATCTTGAAGGCTTATAAGTCAAGATAAGATCTATAGTTGCTGAAGTAAGTCTTTATCCTAGGGTGAGTATGGAAGATTATTCAAGACTATGTGTATATACAAATGATTGCAAGAAGTTTGATTCTTTGTATTTATGCTCTAAAATCATTTTAGTATTAATAATTCCATGAGAAGGTCTATTTTTGCTATAAAGAGTTGAACCATGAACAAGCTAAGTATATGGTAACTATAAGTGGTTCTTATGAAAAGAAGTGTTAGTTGATGCTTTGTGTCTCAATTCTGCATGAAAAGTACTAGCATGCATATTTTGATGCTCATGTTGAAGACCTCGAATTTTTAGAGTGAACTACGATCAAACAAGGTATAAATGAAGTAAAAACTTGCATAAATGAGATGGGGAAGATTTTTTTAGAGTTAATTATGATCAAAAAACCATTGGAGATGATGGAGAAGGTATTTATAAAGGCGTGGACAAAATTTGAATTATGAAGGATGACTTTTGTGCAAGAAATTGAAGTTTTGTCAAAACTAGGCCAAGCAAGGTATGCTAAAATAGTGCCTTGAATTCTTAGCATTTTATCTAAATTAACAAGAATTTTTAAAATAAATTATAAGAGACTTTTTTGAAGAGCATAAAGATACAAATATTTTTAAAAAAATTTGAAGTAAGAAGGATGACGAATAAGAAAGTTCTATTCATTTTTCTCGCACATCTAAAACCCGCATAAACCCTAAGTCTAAAGTGATGGACAAGAAATGATTTTTTTGTCTTCAAATCACTTAAGAAAGATAATAAAACCACTTAGGGTTATAGAGAAGTCCTTCTTGTGGAAGGTGATGGCATTTGGTACTTCAGGCATGACTGCTCCATACAAGGGTTTGACCTTGTTTTGTAAGATTTTGACTATACAATCTTGTTTATAAGGTTCCAAGATGAATCTCCAGTTATGGAAGCTTGTATATGATGTGTACTTGATTTTATCAAAGAGTTTAAGGCATGCTCCTTGTATGTTTGGTGTGATATTAGTCAATCTTCCCCTCCTACTGCTAAAAGGTAGTCAAGTCAAACCAGTCATGGGGGTTTGAAAGGGGTTTTTGTGCATAAACATGTTATTGAGGTGAAAAATGAATAAGGACACTTGCTACAGGTTCAATGTAACTTGTTGGAGCTTATGGCCTTATTTTTGAAGTGGTTTGAAGTCTAAATCTCATTGGTCTTCAAATGTCTCGTATGCCTAGTCAAGAAGACTTAGAAATTGAGTTGGTATTATGGATTTATCTTCACAAACCATGCTCACAAGCATTTGGAGATGGAGTAGAGATCCAATTTGAGGTATTTGGGGCATTGGTTGGTCATGTGAATAAAGTTATGTTAGTAAGGAGTATCTAAGTCAAGACTAGTCTTTGGTGCCTTAAGAACCAATACACATAGTCCTAGAAATGTTTGATTCTCATGACCGTATTTCTTGAGTTGGTGATTACACTTGGTATGGTAAGTGGCACAAGGATAAGAGCCTCTCGTAAAAGTAACTTAGAAGCTCTGGAAAAAGGTTCACATAAGTAGACCAACTCATTCTTGAATATTGGTTTTGATTTCTCATGACCCCGCTTTCGAGTATTCCTTAGAGATCGTGCAAGGTTGACCTAGTCACACATCATCCACATCCTCCCGAAATATGAAATTAAATTCATAAATGATAGGGTAACATTACGATCTTGCTTAATCTTTGAATTTGTTCTCTGTGTATGAAAAATTTGTATGTGTCATGCTCTAATGCATGTTTCATGAAGAAGAATAATGCTACCCTACCACTCTTGTTATTTTAAGGTGATCTAAAAGTCACAAATCACCTTCCCCCAAGATGTGAAATCAAATGAATTCCTATTATTTATGTTTTTCCAAGATCATCCTGATCTGCGATCAAGTTCTCCATGTTGTGTGTTGAAGAATGTGAAGGAGAGTTGGACAAAGTGCTCCATGCCATGAATTGATAATTTTCAAGCTCTTGTTGTTGATGTGAACCTCCTGCAAACCTAATTCTTTTGAAATCATGGCTTGATGTGAGGTCATAAGTCTTATCTTTTGTCATGATTAAGACTATGCTAACTAGAACAAACACCTAATGCTCTTATAAATTCTTTAATGAAGTTAGAAGGATAGAATGGTGAAGGATGAGAGTTGTAAATAGTTTATAAAGAATATTAGAGGCCCTCATAATGTTTTTACATGTTGTTGACACCTAACACTTAACCATGCACCTACCTTAGATTAGTTCACTTGCCAAAGCAAACCGAATTGAGTGTTGTTCAAAAAAAAAATGAAGCAATATGGGTTAGAGGAAAGGGTACAGTGAAGACAGAGTGAGCAAATAGGCAAAGTAAGAATTTCACCCCAAGTGATAACATACATCGGATTCCCAAGTCCCGAAAAAGAACGAGCTCGAGAGAATGCGAGAAGTTGTGAAAATAAGCTCGGGCCGAAAAAATTGTGAAAATCGGCAAGTCCTCCTTGTCCTAGAAATATTTGGGACATGCGGGACACCAAGGCACGGTTCGGATAAAATGCCTCCAGGCAGCCCGTGAAGCAAAGGGACATCTGGGACAAATGGACGTGAAATGCCCGAATCGGCCGAAAGAAAGAAAATTTGTCCAAGTCCTTCACCGAGAGCAAGCGGGACAAGAGTACGCAGAAGACCCGAACCGGCCGATTCGGCCGAAATAGGAAACTTTCGCACTGGGACATCTGGGACCATGAGTGCGTGGAGGACGCGAACCGCCCGTTCGGGCTGAAAAGAAATTTTTAGCACAAGGACAAGTGGGACAAGGACGCATGGGGACGCGGATAGCCAAGGAGCCGAAAGCCAATCGATAACGCCACGTGTCACCGCGTAAAGGGACAAATGGAAGCCCATTTTGGGCGGAATCGAAGAATTTGTCCTGCATAAAGACCGGGACATCCGGGACAAAAAGACGTGGTGGACGCGAAAATCCGGCAGGCCCGTGGACGAATCACAGCATGACACGTGTCGCCAAGGAAAAAGGTCCAAAAAGTCAAAGGGGCGAGTTTTCGAGCACTGATCCAAACCAATGAAATAGTGCCACGTGTCCAAGTTTAAGGGGCCCACAAGAAAACCCATGAAAAGGTGGAGAGAGGGAATTGCTCAGTGAATCAGAGCCCGCCACGTGTCGTCCAGATGGCAGAGCGCGGGAAAAGAAATTTAAAAATCCGTTTTCACCTGTTTTGTGCCCTAAATCTTCAGATCATCATATCTTTCGATCCAGAGCTCGGATTTGCACGTTCTTTATATCAACGGAAAGCTGTTGAAATTATCTACATGATTCTGGGGTCAATCTTGCATTTTGGTGTAGTTTGGAGGGAGAAAATTAAGAAAACGTCTCTGACGTGTGTAATGCTTCAACAACCAACTTTAATGCAAGAGATACCGCCGCCGCTCCCGTTAGACAACCCGCCGCCATTTTTGCCAGATCCACCGCTTGATCATAATGAGATGATTTAAATGCTACCAAGAAGTGGTTGAGTAGATTCTGATTTTCTCTCTCTCTCTCTCATTTCTTGATATATATTGTAAAGAGGAGCCCTTTTAGAGGCCGGACATTCTTGTTTTGCATCCTCCCTTCTTCCCCGCTCGCAAGAGAATTTGTGGAGCTTTTCAAACCTCCCATATGGATCAGAATGCCATTTTTTGCCTCTTGGCCACCGCAATGTATCAGATCGACTCTTGAGCAATATATATATGTTTGTGATTGATTCTCAACCCTCTCATGTATTCATTGTTGTTATTTTGATCTCTTATCATAGTTTGGTTACCCGTGCATAGTGTTTGATTGCATCTATGTGGTCTGTGTTAGATTTGCAAAACGAGTGTCTAACATTCCTGGTGCATCACCTCCGTAGTTTAGGTTTTATTCTATGCATTTTCTCACCCCGTCTCCTCGACAAGTTAGATTAGGTTTTAGTAAACCTCTCGCATTTTTGTGTGCATCTCAACAGAGGAATAGAACCAACTTTTCTCTCGGAGAATCCTTTTTCATCTTTACAAGTCCCACACTGGAGAAAGGATTCCATGTTGTGCAATCACACGGATGCCCGAACATCAACCTAGAAGCCCGATCTCGCATCCAGGGGTGCCGTGAGTCTCGCAACAACAGTTTTGGGCACGACCCAAGTGGGACACTAGAGGTCTCATTTTTATTGCAAAGCAAAGTTGATATGCATCTCGCTGCAGTTTTCTTGCTTATAAGAGCTATTATTTGCATATCCGTGACTCCAAGGGGAAGAATCAACTCGGTTTCAGCAAAGGCAGCCCGAAACTCATGAGAAGAATCACCACAAGGTCAAGAGTCGGAGAAGAAGAGGTGCTATTTGAATACCCGCAGCTATCTCCGAGAAGAAGGCAAAGAGGAAGAAGGATTCAAAGGTCTCCATCTCCACCAAATGTAACTCTCTCAACTCCTCCACCGATGTGCCTTTCTTTCAATATACAAGGGTTTTAAGACCAATCGAATGGCTCGTAACAACCCCTACGTCAACTTCACACAAAAAGCCCACTTGCTCTCAATGCACAACATCCAGCTTCCTATTGCAGCCTCAAGAACATTCCCTACTTCACCGGAGAAAATCGACTACTGTGTGATCATGTTAAAGATATTGCTAACCTTTGTGCAATCCATGAAATCGATGAAATGCAAGTGGTCACAAATTACATCGCATCTTCATTCAAGGGTAAAGCATTGCAATGGTTTAGGAGCCTTGGGGCTGGTTCTATTACAAACCGGAATCACCGGCATTGCACTTCATGAGCAATTTGGAGAGAAGGGAGACAACTTGTCTCTTTTGAGAGCAGCTTGACAACTATCAAGAGAGCCCCCAACGAGCAAATTGATCGACTTCAACTTCAGATTTCAAAGGTCTTGGGATAGGATTCCAAAGTGGGCAAAGCCAACAAATAGGAGGTGCTTTTCTATATTACCTTAAAGCTTTGAATTTCGATATTTCTATGTTAATTCAGTCCATGGGAGGCACAACAATCCCTATGGCTTATAAAGATTGCCATTAGAGCTGAAAACCTGTCTTATTCAAGCCGGTAAACCGGCTCCTAGGCCTCCTATGCCCTCAGTATCCAAACTTAGAAAATCCAAGCACTAGTCAAGCACCCACTTTGGCCTCGCTCCCACTCCTAGAAATCAGAGTTCGAATGAAGCTTCCACTTCATCTCCAAGTGCTTCAAATGAACTCCAAGAGGTCATGAAACAGTTGCAAAATTTGGGAAATGAGCTGGTTACTATTAAGAGGCAGCAAGCCCAAGGTTTCAGACCTTCTTATCAACCTCAAGCTCAGCCTAATAGGCAGCCATACCAACCACAAAGACCACCTAATCCAACTGCAAATATGAATCAAAATCAAAGCCAAGTAAGGCCTCCTGCCAATAGACCATTCCAGCCCTATAATCCAAATGCCATATCTGCCTCTAAGGCATTAGTGCCAACACAGAACAACATTGCTCAGGAATATGATTGGTGCTTTCCATGCAACGAGCCTCACAACCAATCCATGTGCTTCAATGGTGCTCTCAATCAAGCACTAATGGTGACAACTACCGGTGTGGAGGGCGAGGGCAGTCAAGGAAACAACCAACAACCAGAAACATTCCAACAGCAATCAGCCCCAAATGACACTACATTGGTGAACTGGCAAGCAGAAGATTTCTGTGGCATGAATCAGGCAGTTTCTCAAGGTGTTGCAGCCAACACAAGGTCAAAAAGGAGGAATCTGGGTGAAGAACAGCCATTAGCCCCAGCCAATCCACAACCTTCCACGGCTCCACAAATGATTGGCAAGCAGAGTCCAGTTTCAAATACACAAGGGCAGCCAAGAACAGCCCCTAGGCCAACTCAAATGCCAGCTGTTGCTGCCCACGTGCAGGGAGTAAACGTGCAAACCAAAGGACAACAGAGAGATTCTTCATCACCATTCAGTATCATTGATCAGATGAAGAAGACAAACGTTAACATATCAATGTGGGAATCCCTATCTATCCCAGGCCAAAGAGATCTGCTGCAAGCTGCCATGAAGGATTGGACAACTTCGAATCAGCGGGTTCAGATGCAAGACAAAGTGCTTACAAATGCTGCCCAGCCTGAAGGAAGTCATGGAGGACAACAAGGTAAAATGTTGAAGCCCCCTCCTTTCTATGTTTCATTAATCATTGGGGATAAACTAGTACACAATTGCATGATTGATTCCGGGGCAAGTAGCTCCGTGATGCCCAAGCAAATAGCTGATCAGCTGGGTCTCGAATATGAAGTAATATCTAAAGGAGTAGTGTAATTGGATGGGACAGCAATAGCAACAGTTGGAGTGATTAAAAACTTGAGTCTTACCTTGCATGCATGTCCAAATGTTGTTGTCTTACAAGATGTATCAATCATAGACCTTCCACCACTCTTTGCCCTTTGCTTGTCAAGGGACTTCACACCAAGATCGAGGGTATTTGTCTCGCTGATTGGTCTCACATGCCGTTTAGAACAAGGTATGGAACTAAGGCCACAATCAGATCCGAACCCATTGCAAACTTCCATATTGAGCCTTACACCCCAAGTCGATTAATGCCAATTGCTCAAAGATTTGATCAAGAAGATCACCCTAGTACTCGATGAGGCCGACACCAAGGTCGAAGTATCCCGGACCTAACTCTTGATGAATGGGCAAACAAGATACATGCTTTTGATCCCTATCAAGAAGTAGAAGAATCTGAGCTGGGAGTCTATTGTATACACGAAGAAAATCAACCTGTTCCTAGCATCACCAAGCCAAGCCATAATGATGACAACGAGGTATGGCAGCTGTTTTTTGATGGATCAAGGAGTAGGCAAGGTGCAGGAGGTGGAGCCATGCTTGTTTCACCCCAAGGAATAAAGTACTATTCAGCTTTTAGATTTCAATTTGCATGCTCCAATAACACTGCTGAATATGAAGCCTTGGTGCAAGGGATGCATTGGGCAATCAAGAGAAAAATAAAGAATCTGCAAGTCTTTGGGGACAGTGAATTGATTGTAAATCAGGTCAAGGGATGGCATGCTGCCAAGAATGATCTACTCAGGTGCTACAAGAACAGGGTGTGGGACCTCATGGAAGATTTTGAAGGTTTTGGCATCGAATCCATTCCCAGGAAAGAGAATCAAGCTGCTGACAGGCTTGCAGCAGTAGGGGCAGCCTTTGACATTACGAAAAGCATTCAACAAGACAAGGTACAACCAAACATCCACGTGATTGTGAGGCCTTCAGTGCCGGATAACAATGTCAGTTGGCAAGTGTTTGAGAATGACCAGCAAATCGTCAATTTCCTACAAGAAGAAGCTGAGTTCTCTGCCAGGAATCAAGACAAGTTGCATCAGCAGTATGGTGACCAAGTGGTGCAGTTGAGAACTAACAAATTACCAAAAGGCCTCATAACCTTGGAGTCAATCTTCAACCCGAATGATCAGTTCCAGAAGGAGAAGGCAAACATTCAAGTAAAGGGTGAGGATTCAGAGCCTATTTTAGTGGAAGAAGGCAAAACATTGCAGATTGGCAAAGTAAGTACCTCACAAGAGAAATCTGATTTTGTTCAGCTTTGCCAAGAATTTCCAGATGTCTTCGCTTGGAGCTATGAAGACTTGAGAGGATTCAATCCAAATTTGGCACAACATACCATAGAATTGGATCCAGATGCTAAGCCCATCAGGCAAAAGCAGAGACCAGTCAACCCTCACATTGAGCCTCTGATGAAGAAAGAGCTAAATAAGCTAATAGAGGCAAGCATTATATTCCCGATCAAGCACTCAAGCTGGGTTGCTAACTTGGTTCCGGTCAAGAAGAAGAGCGGAGAAATCAGGTTGTGTGTGGACTTCCGAGACCTCAATAGGGCATCTCTCAAGGATCATTATCCACTCCCTTCCATGGAGCAAATATTGCAAGTAGTATCCGGTTCAGAGAGATTCTCTCTCCTAGATGGCTACTCAGGGTATAATCAGGTGATGGTAAAAGAAGAGGACCAATTCAAGACAGCCTTCACAACTAAATGGGGCACGTATGCTTACAAGAAGATGCCATTTGGGCTGTCCAACGCTGGTGCTACCTTTCAAAGGGCAATGGACATGGCGTTCAAGGGCTTGATCAACAAGATAGTGCTGATATACCTTGATGACATCACTGTATTCTCCAAGAATGCAGCAGACCATCTCTTTCACCTCAGGCAAGTGTTTCAGAGGTGTAGAAAGTTCGGAGTGTCTTTGAACCCCAAGAAGTGCATCTTTCTTGCACATGAAGGAAAGCTCCTTGGCCATATTGTCTCGAAAGAGGGACTGGCAATTGACCCAGAGAGAGTTGAAGCCATAAGAGCACTACCATTGCCAAGTCACAAGAAGGCTCTTCAAAGTTTCTTGGGAAGGATCAATTTTGTCCGCAGGTTTATCCCAGATTTTGCAGCCCTTGTCAAGCCCATCACCAAAATGTTAAAGAAGAGCATGGCTTTTAAGTGGACAAAGCAGAAGGCAAGGAGAGTTTTGAGGCAATCAAAGAAGCTATCTCTCAAGCACCAACTCTCATTAACCCAGACTTCTCCAAGGATTTCATCCTCTATGCATTTGGAGGTGATGACACTATCTCTCGCCATTCTAGTACAAAAAAGAACAAAGATAATGATGAGCAGCCGATTGCCTTTTTCAGCCAGAGCTCTAGATGATCATGAGGTGAGGTACTCTTTATGAAAAGCATGTACTTGCAAAGAATCGAAGCTTGAAGAAATTCAAGCATTTAGTCTCAAACAACAAGGTCCAGTTGCTGGTCTCACATGCTGGAGTTAAAGACTTCCTCCTCAACAAGGATTTGAATGAGAAAAGGGCAGGTTGGATCACCCGTGTCATGGAGTATGACATTGATATCAAGATCACCAAGCTGGTAAGAGGGAAAGGACTGTGTGAGCAGCTGGTTTTGGGGAAGCAAAAGGAAGTATGCAACGAAGAAGAGGCTGTTTTGACAGTCCAGGACAATCATGAGCCAAGTGGCAATCAAGAAGAAGACGATGCTTCCCCCACTCCTTGCTGGACCCAAGATATTATGCACTTCCTAAGCACAAAGCCAAATGCCCCTAGAGATGAACAAGACCCAAAGGAGACACTTCAGTTGCAAAGCTGTTCCGTATGCCATTGTTGATGGAGTTTTGTTCAAGAAAGACGTGAATGGAGCCGCCGAGATGCATTAGCACAGCATCGATTCAAAGGGTGTTGGAAGAGTTTCATGGTGGACCAGCTGGTGGCCATTTTGCACCAAGAGTGACAGCTCTAAAAATCATGAAGGCTGGTTATTATTGGCCTAAAATCTTCAGTGATTGCTATGCATGGATCAAGAGGTGTAAGAATTGTGCATTCTTCACAGGAAAAGAGAAGTTTGCTGCCCTTCCATCGCATCCAATCTCAGCTTGACCAGCCATTCATGCAATGGGGTTTGGACTTCATCGAGTCATTAATCCCAATTCAAGCCAAGGGCATAAATGGATTTTGATACCACCGACTACTTCACCAAATGGATGGAAAAGCAAAGAGCACTCAAAGAGGCAAATGAGTCTAAAGATCCTAGACTTTTATGAGGGAATAACAACCAGATTTGGTGTACCGCCACAATAATCTCCGATAATGCATTGGCATTCATGGATCTAAGGTGACCGAGTGGGCCGTCAAGAATGGTATTTACCCGAGCACTTCATCGAACTATTACCCTCGTGGTAATGGCTGTGCCGAGTCTACAAACAAGAACTTGTTAAGGATCATTAGGAGAACTCTTGATGAGAATCGAAGTCTTGGCACACCAAGCTGAAATCAGCCTTATGGGCTGATAGGATCACTCCCAAAAGATCCAGTGTAACTCTCCATTCAGCTTGTCTATGGAAGAGAGGCAATCTTGCCCATGTCACTTGAGTTACCAACATGGAACTCATGAAGCACTGGAGTTACTTGAATTTGAGCCCATGGAGGTGAGGTATGCAGAGTTGATGGAGCTGCAAGAGATCAGAAATCAGGCATCCCAAGCAATGGAAAAGGATCAAGCTTTGATCAAGAAAACCTTCGATAGAAAGGCCAAGGATAGATCTTTTCAAGTTGGAGATCTAGTGTTGAAATGGGATGTGGACAGAGCAAAACCGGGAAGGCATTCAAAATTTGATGCTATTTGGAGTGGCCCATACATGGTCACAAAGTGCAAGAGCAGCAATGCTTTCCAATTGGCCTCATTGGACGGTGAAGAACTGCAGATTCCAGTAAATGGAATCTATCTCAAACATTGCTATTGAAAATAAAAGGTTCACCCTTGTAAATATTAGTCTAGATTTCAATTCCTCTAAGTGCGTATGCACATTGTCTTGTTGTAGTTAGGTTTCAGTTTCCCTAAGTGCTTTGGCGCAGGTTTTGTTGCTCCTGGATTGAGTTTTTACAGTTCAGCGTGCTCTCGTAGAAGGAGTTGCAGTATCAGGCTCATTTCAGGTCATTGCTTATGACTCCATGCCCAATGGATCGCTAAAAGGCACTGGTCTTTTCATCTAGCAGGTAGATGACCCCGCCGAAGTCACCAAATTGTTATCCAATTTCACCCCCAGGGTTGAATTGATAACATACATCAGGATTCCCAAGTCCTAGGCTGAAAAAGAACGAGCTCTGAGAGAATGCGAGAAGTTGCAGAAAATAAGCCTGGGCCAGAAAAAATTGTGAAAATCGGCTAAGTCCTTGTCCTAGAAATATTTGGGACATGTGGGACACCAAGGCGTGGTTCGGCCGAAATGCCTCCAGTGGCCACGCGAAGCAAAGGGACATCTGGGACAAATGGACGCGAAATGCCCGAATCGGCCGAAAGAAAGAAAATTTGTCCAAGTCCTTCACCGAGAGCAAGCGGGACAAGAGTACGCGGAAGACCCGAACCGGCCGGTTCGGCCGAAACAGGAAACTTTCACACTGGGACATCTGGGCCATGAGTGCGTGGAGGACGCGAACCGGCTGGTTCAGCCGAAACGGAAAATTTTAGCACAAGGACAAGTGGGACAAAGGGACGCGTGGGACGCGGATAGCCGAAGGAGCCGAAAGCCAATCAGATAACGCCACGTGTCACTGGCAGAAAGGGGATGTGGAAGCCCATTTCGGGTGAACCGGAAGAATTTGTCCCAGACAACACTGGGACATCCGGGACAAAAAGACGCGGTGGACGTGAAAATCCGGCAGGCCCGTGGACGAATCACAGCATGACACGTGTCGCCAAGGAAAAAGGTCCAAAAAGTCAAAGGGGCGAGTTTTCGAGCACTGATCCAAACCAATGAAATAGTGCCACATGTCCAAGTTTAAGGGGCCCACAAGAAAAACCCGTGAAAAGGTGGAGAGAGGGAATTGCTCAGTGAATCAGAGCCTGCCACGTGTCGTCCAGATGGCAGAGCGGGAAAAGAAATTTAAAAATCCGTTTTCACCTGTTTTGTGCCCTAAATCTTCAGATCATCATATCTTTCGATCCAGAGCTCAGATTTGCACGTTCTTTATATCAACGGAAAGCTGTTGAAATTATCTACATGATTCTTGGGGTCAATCTTGCATTTTGGTGTAGTTTGAGGGAGAAAATTAAGAAAACGTCTCGACGTGGTGTGATGTGTAATGCTTCAACAACCAACTTTAATACAAGCAGAGTACTCGCCGCTCCCGTTAGACAATAGCCCACCGCTTTTGCCAGATCCACCGCTTGATCATAATGAGATGATTTAAATGCTACCAAGAAGTGGTTGAGTAGATTCGATTTCCCCTCTCTCCTCTCTCATTTCTTGATATATATTGTAAAGAGGAGCCCTTTTAAGAGGTCAGACATTCTTGTTTTGCATCCTCCCTTCTTCCCCGCTCAGCAAGAGAATTTGTGGAGCTTTTCAAACCTCCCATATGGATCAGTAATGCCAATTTTTGCCTCTTGGCCACTGCAATGTACTGTATCGACTCTTGAGCAATATATATATGTTTGTGATTGATTCTCAACCCTCTCATGTATTCATTGTTGTTATTTTGATCTCTTATTGCAGTTTGGTTACCTGTGCATAGTGTTTGTATTGCATCTATGTGGTCTCGTGTTAGATTTGCAAAATGAGTGTCTAACATTCCTGGTGCATCACCTCTCGTAGTTTAGGTTTTATTCTATGCATTTTCTCACCCCGTCTCCTTGACAAGTTAGATTAGGTTTTAGTAAACCCTCTCGCATTTTTGTGTGCATTCGAATAGAGGAATAGAACCAGCCTTCTCTCGGAAGAAGCCCGATCCGCATCCAGGGGTCTTTGTGAGTCTCGCAACAACAATAACTATGTAAAGTGAGTGATCAAAATTGGTGTAAAGTCTAAGTTAAAGCTTAGCAAGTTTATGAAAGTAGGTGCTTTCATGCAAGTTGTAGCTTGCAAGGAGTCAAGTAGGTGTTTGATTAAATCTTGAAGTTTGGTGCTTCATGTTGAGTGGGTGCTCAACAAGTTGGAGACCTTTGTAATCTTTCATTAGACAAGTTGTTCTACTTAGTGCATTGGTTTCACAAGTGGGGTTTCTCCCATCATGGGTTTCCCACTTTAAATATTTTCTTCTCATGTGTTTCATTTCTTATTTTCTCATGGTTAATAGTTTTATTTTCTCATATCAAGTAATCAATTTGAATTATGCTTCAAAATTTTCAATTTACACCGATTCACCCCCACAATGCCTTGATTTCTAACAATTGGTATCAGATCTTGGTCTTTTTTGCAGCAAGTTTAACAACTCAAAGAAGATCTAGATATCACAAGCATGACCAACATTAAGAAAAAAGTGGTTTCTCTATCTCTTAGGAACCTCTCTTCAATGGATCCAATTATAAATTTTGGAGTGTTATGATGAATACGTATCTCATGTCTCCATGATTTGACATATGACAATCAATAGTTGATGGCTATAACATCTCAACTACACCTCCAAATGATGCAACAAGAAAGAGTGCTATTGAAAATAATTTAAAAGCTATAAATCCTATCCTATGTGGAATGCCAGAGGATGAGTTCATAAAATTCATGCATTGCACCACAACTCAAGAGATTTGGGAAAAATTGAAGACCATCTATTAAGGATATAATAAGGTTAAGTTAGCCAAGTTTCAGATCTACCAAGCTCAATATAAAAACTTGAAAATGAAAGAAGGTGAAAATATTTCATCCTACTTGCAAAGAGTGGATGAAGTGATAAATATTATTAGAGGTCTAGGAGAGAAGATGAAGGAGAGTTTGGTTTTTCAAAAGGTATTGAGGTCCTTATCTCTTAAATATGACTCAGAGGTGTCAACTATGGAAGAAGCTAAGGTCTTAACCACTCTCAAAATAGATGATCTTCATGGTATTTTAACTACATATGAGATGAGAACAAATGAATCAAAATCAATCAAGAAATAAGTAACATTCAAGGATGATAAGGAATCCCAAGCTAAGAAGAACATAGATGAATCTGATATGGATGAGGATGAGGAGAAGATTGAAGCCATGTTTTTCAGGAGGCTAAAGAGAGGGTCAAGAAAATACAAAGGAAAAATACCTTTCAAATGTTTTGACTATGGACAAGCTGGTCATTTGCATATTAGTTTCCTAACAAGAACAAGGAGGAGCATGATGAGCATGAAGAAGAGAACAAAA
Source organism: Taxus wallichiana var. yunnanensis (assembly GCA_018340775.1). Lineage (NCBI taxonomy): Eukaryota > Viridiplantae > Streptophyta > Pinopsida > Cupressales > Taxaceae > Taxus > Taxus wallichiana. The sequence continues at coordinate 298,074,462 of CM031242.1, forward strand.
TTCCTTACAAACATAAGAAGAGCTATAAGAAAAGTGAGGGAAATAAAAAGTTCTTCAAGAATAAAAGAAACTTCTACACCAAAGAAGAGACCAACTCATCAAATTCAAGTGATTCCAACAAATCTGAAAGTGAAGATGAGGATACTCATGCTGAGACACTATTCATGGCCATGGAGACAACTCTTGCAAGTTGCTCAAAAGGTAAGTATTTTAGCCTAGATGATAATTCTAATGAAGATGTGAATATTGAAGCTGAGTTAATCACGTCTCTAGAAGAATTAAAACACCAAAGAAAGAAGAATCAAAAGTTGAGATCAATGGTGAAAGAGTATGAAGATAATAACATCCTGTTGAGAAATAATAAGAAAATAATGCTTAAGAACATGATGATATGGTTAAGGAACTTGAAGCACAAATAACATTGATTAAGGAATATTTCAAATCCAAGGAGGAAGAACATTTAAAACTCAAATCGAGTTGAAGCAACTACAAATTCAATTGGATCAAACTTCAAGAAAATTGAAGGCCTATCAAAAATTTGATAAAATAACAAATGATCTAGATGAACTTCTAAGCAAGAAAAGAGATTTCAATGAAAAAACTAGCCTAGGATTTAAGGAAGAACATAAGGATGATGAACCAACAAGTAAGAATGTGATTAAGACCACTCAAGAACCACCTAAAGAAAGGAATGTTGATGTCAAGAATGTCAAGAAGAGATACAATTCAAGAAAGCAATCCCATGCAATAAGGTATGCTCATTCTTTCTATGGATATTGTTTTTCATGTAATATGTTTGGTCACAAAGCTTCAAAGTGTAGGAGACATGCAAAAGGTCATGGAAGACACCTCAACTCATATCATTTTAGAAACAAGAATGGACTAATTTGTTACAAGAGTCAAAAGTCTAGTCGCATAGAAATTTTTTTCTATTAGAAACTTCCAAAGCAAGGCAAAAGGGTGTACATAGTGAAATTAGATCCTACAAGTAAGAAGGAACAATGTTTGATAGCCCAAACTGCCTTTCACTCTCAAAGTGAAGACATGGAATGGTATATAGATAGTGGATGTTCAAGTCATATGAGTGGAAACAAAGGAAAAATCATCTCTTTAGAAGAAAATGCATCAGAAACAATGAGATTTGGTGATAATACATCAGCTAGCATTATAGGAAAGGGTACACTAAGCCTTAACAATGGAAAGAAAATTATTGAAAATGTTTTATATGTAGAAGGTTTGAAGCATAATATCCTAAGTGTGAGTCAGATGTGTAAGAAATGATACAATGTTTTCTTTCATGACAAAGGGTATGACATAAAAAAAAATAAATCAGGTAAGGTTGTTGGTAAGGAAAAGAGAACCAAGAACAATATGTATGTCCTAAAGGAGATCAACAAAGAAAAATATTTTACTAGTAAAGTAGATGATAGTTGGCTTTAGAACAGGAGGTTAGGACATCCCAACTTTTACAACCTTGTTATTATCAGCTCCAAGGGATGCATAAAAACATGCCTAAAATAACTAAACCCATTAACACTATTTTCAAAGCATGCCTACATGTAAAACAAACTAGAAGAAGTTTCAAATACAAAGATTATTCAACTACAAGACCTCTAGAGCTGATTCACACTGATCTTGTTGGACCAACAAGGACTAAAAGCATTCAAGGAGAAATATATTTCATGCTATTGATTGATGACTTCACAAGGATGACTTGGGTTGCCTTCCTTAAGGAGAAATCAAAAGCACTAGAAAGGTTCAAGACATTCAAAGCACTAGTTGAGAATGAGAAAAATGCAAAGATTAAGAGCTTGAGATTTGATAGAGGAGGAGAATTTTGGTCAAATGAGTTTGATGAGTTTTGTGAGACTCATGGGATAAGAAGGAAATTCTCAGTAGTAAGAACACCTCAACAAAATGGGGTAGTGGAGAGAAAGAACAAAACAATGTAAGAAATGGAAAGAACCATGTTGAATGAGTCAAAGTTATCGAGATGGTTATTGGAGGGAGGAAGTTAGCACAACAATATACATCTTAAATAGAGCTCAAATCAGAATAAACAACAAGAAGACACCTTATGAGATTTGGAGAGGAAGACCTGCAAGTGTAAAACACCTAAGAGTGTTTGGAAGCAAGTGTTTTATCAAAAGAGATGAAGACAATCTTGGAAAGTTTGATTCAAGGTGTGATGAAGGAATATTCTTGGGATACTTAATAATTAGTTCAACATATAGGTGCTACAATAAGAGCCAACAAAAGATAGTAGAGAGCACCAATGTCATAATTGATGAATCATATCCAAGGAAAACTAAAACTCAGCCCAAGGAGACTCCCAAAGCACTAAAAATTAGGATGATGATGAAATTGTAGAAGTTAATCAAGAAGAAGAGAGTGAAGATGAAGAAAGACCAGATACTAGAGCTCCTTCAAGACAAGTTAAGAGAGATCATCCTTTAACTCAGATAATAGGGAATAAGGAAACAAATATACAAACAAAAATAAGGTTGAAGAACATTCAAGATCAAGAGAACATAGCCATTCTACCCAAGATATAATCAAGGAATGTCATGGAAGCTAGTAAGGACTAACATTGGATTAAAGCAATGAATGAAGAACTATAAGAACTATACTAAATAAAGAAAAATGAAACTTGGGAACTTATTTTTAGGCCAAAAACAAGAACATCATTGGAACCGAGTGGGTGTTTAGAAACAAACTAAATGAAAAAGCTGAATTTACGAGAAATAAAGGGGGCTGGTTTGCAAAAGGATATGCTCAGGTTGAAGGAGTTTATTTTGATGAGAAATTTTCTCATGTGGCTAGAATGGAGGCCATTAGGCTCTTCTTGACATATGCAACATATAAAGGATTCAAAGTATATAAAATGGATGTAAAGTCAACATTTATAAATGGGCATTTGAATGAGGAAGTCTACATTGAACAACCTGATGAATTTTATCTCGGTGAGGAAAAGGATTATGTTTGTAAGTTGAAGAAGGCATTGTATGGTCTGAAACATTCCCCTAGGTCTTGGTATAACATGTTGGATAAGTACTTGGTTGATCAAGACCGTAGTGCCCACTTTCCTTGGACACTATTCAGATACTGATCCTGACACTATTGGTCACATTTTGGATATTATTATGTTTTGATGTAGTATGATGTATCAGGGATTATTATGGACATTATTATGTTTTTATTAGTATGATGGTTAGATGTTAGATCCTGGATTAATATTGATCTGGATTCAGATGTTTTTCTTGAGGATCATTGAGACATTTTTATTGTTATGTGGATGATGATATACTAGTTGACATGGACAGGTTATTGATGTTAATTTTAGACATGTGACATTGATTATTATGAATAGCTCTAGTATAGAAATCTATTGGATGATGATATAGTTACAAATTGAATTTTAATGATAAATATTGAATCTTGATATTGTTGTGATTTGGATCTAATGTTTATATATCATTTAGATGTTCTGATATGGCCACGAGGCCGAAGGAGGTATTTTGCATTTTGCAGGTTAAAATCACAACAATGTTGGGGGACTGGAGACTAACCATATTGGAATTCAGTGTGAAATCAACAAGGTCACCATGGCAACTGTGTTTGATTGTGTGTTTAGTTGTTAGGATTTCCCATGGGGGATTTCCATTATTGTGACCATAGGGGCATATGTGTGTTTTTATTATGTGTTCCCTTTTTAATTATTGTTGTGTGTATTTTATTTGTAATGTGCTTTTGTTTTAATTATTTAAAAGTGATAGTATGATGTGAGAGTCATATAGTTAAAATTTAATTAAATTAAATAGGATGTGGAAGGTGAAATTAAATGTTATTGTCTTGGTTGAAAATGAAATTTATTTATATATTTTATAACCATATGGTAATTAAATATATGGTTGTGTCTAAAGTTTGTAATAAATAAATGTCATAGAAATAAATGCATTTTAAAAGAGTGTGTAAGTTACCAAGTATGGGTTGTGTAAGTGAAGTGATAGATTGTGTAAGAAATTGTAAGAGGTTGTAAGAAGATTTTGGAAGGTCAAACACTCCATCTCTCTCTTGAAATTCGAATTTGAGCTTGGAGGACAAATTTGGAGGCTTATGGGACAAGTTAAACTTGTCCCACACCTCTCAAAATCCTCCACCAATCATGTTTATTATATTGGAGTCAAAATCAACTTATTTTATTGCATTTTGACATGATTTATTGTAAGATTTGTTTGCACTTGTCTTACAAATTTTAAATGCATTCCTTTTTTTTAGGATGGGCAAAAATGAAGTGTGTAAGTGGTTTGTCATTCACATTTATTAGGATTTAATTGACTTGATGTTGATTGCATTTTAGGGTGAGGAAAAATGATGTGGCATCCCACTTGGAATCCACATCATCCTCTTCCACCCTCTCCTTTAAAATTGGAATTCCTCCTCATTTTGAGGTTGTTGAAAGTTGGAGATTTCACTCTTGGGTCAAATTTTTCTCTTGCCTTTGGAGCTTGCTTTGTGGAAGAGCTTGGATTGATTCACATGCTTGTACATTGCTATTTTGGGACTATGTTTTGAGCATCAAAAGAACTACTGTTTGGAAACAAGTCTCCATTATGGAGAGGTAGGCTCTCACTCTTTTAATTTTTTTTTTTTTTCCCTCTTTTAGCATGAATTTTTGAATGTGTTGTGTTTGCAAATCTTAGAGGGATGGGTAGAATGCTTAGGGCATGGTGTGGAGAGAAGATTATGAGGTTAATCAAAGAAGGGATAAGGAATTTGCCATTGGCACTTGTCTTGAGGAGGGAGTGTTGGTTGGAATCCACCTAGGAAAAGAATATGCATGCATTTCTTACTTTGGGGGAGGTATAAGGGATAAATTTGGAGGAGGGATAAGGAGGGGTTGAGGAGGGATAAGGTTTATGGGATGGTTATGTTCTTGGTGGTTGTTGTAGGTGGATGTCCAATTTCAACATGGGAGGCATAAGGAGACCTCCATAGTTCTTGCTCTTGTTTGGCTTGCTTGCTCAAGCCTTTGTGATTTTATGACTGTTTTCTAATGCAGTTGAGAACTGCTACCTTGTTTTGATTTGTGTCTTCTTTGATTTTTATGATACATGAGTGTTGCTTGCATGTGAAAGAAGTCCATGTTGCCATGAGTTGAATTATCATGCTCCATTTCAATATGGTTGGGGCTCGGGGGCCAATGGGGAAAGATGGCTTCTATTTTCCCATTGGGTATCTTGGTTGGGTGGAGAGTGTTGCCTTTCCCCCTTCCTTGTTGTGATTCAAAGATGAATAAAGAAGAAGAAAACAACAAGCTGCTGTTTGGGGAAAGAATAAAATAGTTTGACAGTCCTCTTTTCTTGAGAAAATTGAATGTAACCCTTCCCACTTAGAGTGGATGAATGTAATTGATGTTGAAATGTGAGATGTTACCTTGTAATTGGAAGTTGTAATTGAATTGAGAAATGTATTCTCTGTTTTACCTTGGGAAGATAATGTAATTGATATCCATACTTGTAATTTTGAAATTTGAAATCAAATCAAATTGGAAAGGAGTTCGGTTGTAAAGCTATTTGACCTCTCAATAAAGGATGGCATTGATTCTTTTAATTCTGTTGGAATGTGCATACTGGATTGTATTGAATGTTTTAAATTACATTTGTTGTTTGAAATGGTATCCTGTCAAAAAAATGCGTGAAGAATAAATGACAACATTCTGTTTCCTTGTTTTATTGTCAAATTCAGATATCAAAATGGTGCCATGTAATTTAAGTAATAAATTAAAGCAATAGGATGTTACTGGATCAGAAATGAAAATGCTTCCACTTTGGAAATTATAAATTGACCTTTAAATTGTTAGTAATTGAATTCTGTTTTCTTTGGAATTTGGCACTAGAATTAATTCATTAAATGCACTGAGTTTAGATTCATAACTAAAATTAAGGAATGAGATAAGAAAATTTAGATGTATTAAGGTTTATAAACCCTGTGGAAACGAAACAATTAAAATGATCATCAAGAACTGCATCAAACTAGATTTTGAACTTGCATAATAGATTTCCTGTCAAAAGATGCAAAATATATCAATTGCAACCCAATACATAATTTGAACCTAGAAAACACTCTTTAACACACCCATGATCATCCCTCCATGTTCAATTTACATGTTGAGGAGAAAGGGAATCAAAATTGAACGAAACTTGCAAGTTAGAAAAACTGCCAGTTTTAAAATTATAATTCCCTGCAGATCTATTTCTTAAAATTGACCCTCTAAACTTCACCAAATTCTAAAATTGATGAATTCTGTGTAAAGAGGACTCGAGAGATTTCTGGAAAGTCCTCGTTTGCCTAAAATGGAGTTTCCTATCAAAAGTTGTGGCCATTTGAAGTTTTACTTCAAAATGGCCATCCCAAACCAAAAATAAATTAATTCAACCTTAGAAAAATTTAAATTTTGAACTTTGGAAAAATTTCCTAAAAATTTCCGTGGCCCCGCCAACCTCTCATCCTATCAGAAGTTGCCACGTGGCACCTTGGAGGGGCATGCCCTTAATAAAAACTTAACTTTTTGAAAATTTTCACAAATTTCCCCGCAACCCCGCGGACCCCAACCAATCACGTGCTGACACGTGGCGGGGGTGCGTGGATCAAAATGGAAAACTTAACCCTTTTTTTCCCTTTTGGAAAAATTTCTCTTTTTCCTCCACCGGCTGCGGTGAATCACAAAGCGCCACGTGGCCATTTGAGCAAGTGCGGAGGCATGGAGGAAAATTTTCCTTTGGAAAATTGAGACTTTGGTTTTGGAAAAATTTCAAATGTTTCCCCACGACCCACCGGCTGAACGAATCACGTGATGACACGTGGCATTTGGGAAAATTTTCCCAATTTTCTCCCTATCCCCGCAGACCTCTAAGGGAAAATTTTCCCCTAAAACTCCACTGGCCATAACTTAAGTTTTACAAGGAGTTAGGAGGACTTCTTTATATGGTTGGAAAGGTGAGGAAATTTCCTATCCAATGAGCCTAGTTTAGGAAAGTTTTGATAATTATAAGTGTGTGAAAAATCTAGTTGAATTTCAGGGCTTGATAGAGAGCATGCCTGGCGATAAATTTCTCCCTGAACCTTAGTAAAACTTGTAACCCCCAAATTGGAACCTTGTAAACTTGTTATAAGATAAAGATGGAAATCTTGTGTTTGGTTAATCAGAATCTATTCCGGAACCTATTGGTTTCAAACTAGTATCTTGCTACTTGTTTGTAGACCCTTCTAAAAAAAAAAATTATTCCATAATTTTCCTAGTTTGTTTCTTGGTCTGAAGTGGTAGTTGAAGCAGGCATTACAAAGACTTTAGGAAAGGAGTAGCTGATAGAAATCTATATATAAAAGACGAAGAAGATAATTTGTTTCTTGTTGTTGTCTATGTTGATGATATAATCTTTGGAAGTGATAGTGAGACTATGTCATATGGGTTTTTAGAGGTTATGAAGAAGGGGTTTGAAATGGTAATGCTTGGAGAACTTTCATTCTTCCTAGGGATGCAAATCAGTCAATCCAAAGAAGGAATCTTCATATCACATAAAAAGTACATTAGGAAACATTCAAGAGATTTCAAATGGAGAATTTCCATCCAGTAAGCACTCCAATGATTGTAGGATACAAAATCAGAAAGGATGATAGCTCACCAAATCTAAATTATACCTCATACAAATCTATGATAGGTATCCTCTTGTAATTAACTGCATCTAGGCTTGATATCATGTAAGCAGTTGGTTTGGTTATAAGGTTTCAAGAAGATCCCAGAGAAATCCATCTTCAAGTTGTCAAAAGAGTCTTCAAGTATCTCACGGGGACCATGAAATATGGACTTTGGTATCCAAAATGCAATGAATTTCAAATCGAGCCTTCAAAGATGCAAATTGGGAAGGTATAATTAATGAAAGGAAGAACACAACTAACTAATCTTTCTTTATAGGTAAGTGCCTTATGTCTTGGTTGAGTAAGAAGCTAGTCTCTTGTAGCACTTTCCACATGTGAAGCTAAGTATGTAGCAACAACCATATGTTGTACTCAAGTGATGTGGATGAAGCAAACACTTGAAGACTATACAATTGAAAACGAACGTCCTATACCTCGTATTATGATAACACAAGTGTAATAAGTGTGTCCAAGAACCTAGTGCTGCACTCTAAGACAAAACACATACTAATCAAGTACCATTTCTTAAGAGAGCAAGTGAGTGAACAAAGAATCAAGCTTGAACATGTCTCAACAAAGGAGGAGGTAGTTGATATCATTACCAAACCTCTATTAATTTTTTTTTTTGAGCATTTGAGTCACAAAATGGGGGTAATCCTGCCTCAAGAAATCACTAAAGACCTCAAGTCACATAGGGGAACAACTCATGTGCCATATCTGCTCTAAGAAGACTTAATATGTGTCAAGATAGGGAGATAGTTCACTAGCTCGAGGTACAAGATGAGTAGACCAAAGAAAGGCATGGGAAAAGTGTGAAAAATATATTTTTGAAGATGATAGGTTCCAATGATCAGTGAGGTTGATTGGTGAAGAAATCCATACATATTTTTAAGCCATAAATGATAAGATTGCTAGCCTAATACAAGGGGAGCTTCACGAGGTATGTTTATGCTTTATCAATTATTCTTACATGTTTTTCAGTGTATGAACATTTATCATGGATGTCAAAGAGGGAGAGTGCTATCAGAAAAAAATGAATGAATGTTGTTGGTGTGTATTTTTTCCATCAAGGTTTCCAAGTTTGCTGCCATCAATGACAAAGGGGAGATTGTTGAACCCTGTTGCATTGGTGTTGTCATTGATGTCACATGGAATTGATGGTAGAGGTTTTGGTGAAGTGAATATAGGCCAAGGGCATGAAAAATATTATAGGTGCTTGACATAAAGGGCATGATGACATTGTTGGATTCTCTTGATGGAAGGTAACTCAATCATATCTAGTTAAAATACCTATTATTAGAAAGTCTTGGTGTGTGATGGTATGCAGGTAAAATCATGGCATTCCAAGTTGGTGATTATGTGTATGGCATGTATACATATTGTGCGAGGCTCCCATATGATGAGGTGATGATGAGATAGGTTTGTTTTGCTTCAAAAGGTGACTGTTCTATGCCAATTCAAGTGTATTTCCAAGAAAACAAGGCATGAGATGATGAATCAAGGTATGAAGATGCTAACCAAGTAGTGTATGAGCATTATATGAGCATAGATTATGTGTTCATGACTTCACAAGTGTCTAAGGAGGCATTTTTAACACTTATATAAGTTTGTGTAGCATGTTTTCTTAAGATCTTAAGAAAAGAAGCAAAACCTTGGGAAAATGAGATGGGTCAAAGTTTTTAGAGGAAACTATGATCAAAAAACCATTTGAGATGATGGAGAATATATTTGTGAAGGTGTGGAAAAAATTTTAAGTTTGGAGGATGAGTTTTGTGCAAGAAATTGAAGTTTTGTCAAAATCGGGCTAAGCAAGGTATGCTAAAACAATGCCTTGAATTCTTAGCATTTGATCTAAATTGACAAGAATTGTTCATATAAATCATAAGATACTTTTTTAAAGAGCATAGAGAGACAAATATTTTGTAAAATGTCTAAATTCAAAAGGATTAAGAATACGAAAGTTCTATTGATTAATATGACCTGTCGAAAACCCTCCCAAACCCTAAGTCTGAAGTGATGGACAAGAAATGATGTTTTTGGTCTTCAAATCAATTGAGAAAGCTAAGACAACCAATCAAGGTTGTATAGAATTCCTTCTAGTCCAAGGTGATGGCATTTTTTTACTTTAGGCATGACTGTTTTGTACATGTTTGACCATGTTTTGCAATATTTTGGCTATATAGTCTTGTTTAGAAGGTTCCAAGATGAATCTTTAGTTATGGAAGCTTGTATCTGATGTGTAATTGATGTTCTCAAATATTTTTAGGCATGCTCCTTGTATATTTGGTGTGAACTTAGTCAATCTTCCCCTCCTACCGCTAAAGGGTAGTCAAGTCAAACCAGTCATGAGGGTTTGAAAGGGGTTTTTGTGCATAAGCTTGTTATTGAGGTGAAAAATGAATATGGACACTTTCTACATGTTCAATGTAACTTGTTGGAGCTCATGGTCTATTTTTGTGAAGTGGTTTGAAGTCTAAATCTCATTGGTATTCAACTGTCATGTATGCCTAGTCAAGAAGATTGAGAAATTGAGGTGGTCTTATGGATTTCTCTTCACAACCCATGCTCAAAACCAATTAGAGATGGAGTAGAGACCCCATTTGAGTAATTTGTCACATTGGTTGGTCATGTGAGTGATGTTATGTTAGTTATGTCACACCCACAATTTTGACACACAATTACAACAACAAAAATACCGAAATAAGTTTTTAAAACTTACATTCTTGGATACATGACATTACATGAAATCACAAGGGACAATGAACAACACATAAGATGTTTGCACTAAAATAACCCACATAGGTAACATGAAAACATGTGATGCACATCAAGCTAAATTCTCCCCAAATGATAAAGTATAACATAATGATTCAACAACAATATAACTCATGTATAGGAACTATCCATGACACGACACTTTCCTGGTTTACCTATTTGTTATAGTCATATTTCATTATTGACCTTAATTATTTGAAAGACATTTAACATGTAGTTCTTCATTCTTATTTAGACTAGACTACATTTTCTTTATTTTTCTTAACATTTTACTTGTAATGATTCCATCTGATTTTTCTCATTTCTCTTATCGTAATTGAATTATATAGCCTGATTGTTGATAAGAACATATGTACACATATGAGGCTACTAGTATTTGTTCTAAGGATTTGTTTCTAAGTTGCATGTTTTCTTGGTTTGCAATTTATCTTAGTTGCAACAAGGGAGGTTCACATGAAACAAAGGAAGTTTATTAGTTCAAGAGTAAATAAATTATGTGTTCCTTTCATATTAACATTTAATCACTAAGGTTACACTATTTTTTTTAAGTTATTACAACTAACTGTATATTCTAAATACTTCACTTAAATACTTATTTTTCATTAGTCATGATACAGTTGTTGTCATGCAAATGTGCAACAGGAAATTGACAATTTTTAGCACGACAACAATACCCATGTGCAAAAATATTCATGTCTTATCATTCCCAGGCACACTAAGTCCACCAAGTTAGTCCAAGTGACCTCCTAATTGATGTTATCTCATCTCCTAGGTGATTTAGGAAAGTCCATTCATTCCCCTAGGTGATTTTAGGAGTTCATTAAAAATTGCAAGCTATAGGAAGTTGTGGGAAGGGCTATCACCGACCTTCTTAGGATTAGAGCGACCCCATGGAGTGGAGTAGAAATTAAAAAATGGATTTGGAGGTGATTCAAAGGTCTTGGGACATCATGGAAATTATTCATGAATATTATGGAAGGGTTTAGAGAAGTTGGGGTAGTTTCGCCAAAATTAGGGTTCATAGGCCTAGTCAGTACACATGCTAAAACAACCGCTGAGCTTGAGCTTAAAGGTGAATTCAGGAGCTCTGAATGGAGTTAGGAGAAAAAAATAGTTACACAAAGATAATTTCCAAGCCCTACAAGATGGTGAAATCATGTTTTCACAAAACTTTGCGCGCATTAGGTCTCAAGCGTTTTCTCATGCACTGTGGAGTACAAAATAAAAATCAGAATTTTCAGGGATAAAATTGAAGAATCAAGACATAATACCCCCACCATTGGATTTAAAATTCCATTTCTATTCAGGATCATATAAAATTTCACCAAAAAGTCCATCGGGAGGTTAAGTTATCATCGTCTCAAGTTTTCCTCTTGGAGCGAGTTTGGGAGTTAGCCAAATTTTGGGAGGACACGTGTCAGATCCAGGAGCTTGGTGGGATTTTATGTCCTTGACATCCCTCAAGGTTAGGGAAATAAACCATGAAAAAATGTTCCCAGCCCCCATATGACCTCTAAAACCTCATGCGACTTTTAGGATTGTCAATTCAGGCCCCGGGTGCTATTAGGAGCTCAAATTCCCTACCGTCGGATCTCTACCACATGTTAGCTCCAGAAGCAATGTGGAATTTGATGTCCCTCATATCCCTCACATTTTAGGAAAATAAAACATTAAAAAATGTGCCCATCCCTCAAGGAGGACTTCTGGTCACCCATATGACCAGCTTAAACCCTCGGTGCTTTAAAGCTAAATTTTTAGCTTTCATTCCTTGCCATCGGATCTCCACCACGTGTTGTCACCTTGCTTACCATGAAATTTTATCTCCCTCATGTCCATTTGAGGTGAGGGATGTCATGGATATGAAAATTCACCTCATCCCTTCTCATCTTTAATTTTTAAATTTTAAAAATTCCTCCTACTTCTAACTTCTAACATCTAACTCCTCCATGCACAACTTGCTCTGTAACTTTCTATGCAACTTCTCACCACCACTCCACCATTGCCAAAGCTCAAACCAGATTCACCACAACAATTAAATCCTTCACTCCATGAAAATACATAGGTTAAGAATAAATATTGATCAAACAAAGAATGAAGAAGCCAAAAGTTTGAAAATCTTCATTGCCATGAAACCAAAAATCGAAGAGATCTTACAAATCGGTGCACGGATTGACAAACCGTCTGTTGCTAAGTTCTTCTCTCTTGAAGGACATTAAAAATCATATTAAAACCTCCCATTTACAACAATAAATTCTCACAAAAAATAAATTCCACTTCTATCTCCACGAAGAACAAAGCTCAAATTCTGTCAAACCGACAATCGGATCGAAGAGAAATTTCACCAGTGAGACAAGAAACAAAAACCTATCACAATGAAATTGATTTCATCACAAATGGAGAAAAAAACTAGAACTGAAAATTTCAAGCTCCATTAATGGCCACCATGACACAGTAGTGGAAAAAATCAGTGAGCTACCTCTCCACTTCTCAGGGTTCCAGTGGGAAAAATTGTGCGAAAATTAGAGGGAATGATCGTCAAAAATCTAGTTTCATGTAAACTAGTTTTCGTGCCATGAAGTCCCTATTTTTAGGGATGTGGAGGGCTATGTTTTTGTTAGTATTCTACCCCATTAATGAAAATATCATTTTCCAACTTGTTCAGATGAAGGAATTGCTCAAAATTTGGAGTGTGGAACCCGAAATAAAACCCAAAGTTTTAAGAGACTGTTTTGTTGCAATCTAACATCCGTGGTGCACTTACTAAAAATAGCATGCCTTCCTACATAGGGGTCTGTTACTTTGGGTAAGCCACCATTTGAAGAGGCTATGAAAAAGGTGGTGAACACAGAGGGAGTATCGTAGGCAAAGTCATCAAAAAGGTCATCTCGACTCGTAATTGACACTTACTTAAAATAGTAAGTGGTTCCACAAGCCCTTGTTATAAATAGCCAGTTGGCCCAAAAGGTGAGAGGAAAATAGTAAGAAGAAATAATTCAAGCTACTATATCCTGTTAAAGTTGGGAAAAGATAACTATGACACTTACTAAAAATAGTAAGTTGCCCATGTGTACTTACTAAAAATAGTAGGTTGTTCTCAAAGGGAAATTTTGGCACAGGACATTGAGGGATAATCATTCAAGCCAATATCACCATTTGGTGTCCAAAAGGAAAAATTCGACACTTACTAAAGATAGTAAGTTGTCCCTTCCAAATATAGTAAGTGTTAAGGAAACATGAATTTCAATGTCTAGGTTTATATAGTTTAAGAGGTGTAATCAATCATGAAGAGATGACAATTTTTGTGGTTTGGAACAATCATCTCATATTACAAAGTAGGGCATCACAAGGCACATCATGTGAATTCATATTCATCACTTAAGGAGCCTAAGGTGATTCAAAGAGAGTTGATTAGAATGATTTCAATGAGTCAAGGAGTTCATCAACCAAGTTTCAAGGAGGGTCATCATGGGAATTATATGTTTTCATCTCAAGCTTGTAGTAGTAAACATCATAATAGTGTTTCTAAACACTCATTATATAGTCCAGGATTTCCATGCATCATAAAGTTTGTGGTCATCACTAGATTGGGAAAATGATTCAAATTTATTCAAGGGAGCAATCTTCATCAGTGTAGAAGATCACCAGTGGTAGAAATCTTCGCTCAAAGTTCATGGCTGCATCAAGGCATTCAAAGCATTTCATCATGAGGAGTGTTTTCCCCTCCATCCCTTCCCTCTTCCTATATTTTCCTATCTTCTTTCTCTCTCCATTCTAATTCTTTGTTATGCGTCATCATTGTATTTCGTCCTATTCACTTAAGTGACCTATTTTAAATTTGTAAAAAGTATTTTCTCAAAATTATAAGAGAAATACTTAATTCATGGAAAACGAAAGGTCACGAGTGGAATATGGAAATGAAGAGTCATGTGAGGGAGGTGAAAGGACAATTCAAAGTTGCTTTATAAATTGTAATGAGCTCTTCATTCCAAAGGGTTATAATTATGAAATTCTTCTAGCTGGTTGTATTCTTGTAAGTTCATGAGAGAGATTTTTCTCACTTGTGAGTGAAAATAGTTAGCCACTTTTCCCCTATTCTCAATGTCTTCCATTCTCATACTATGTACAATTTATTCTTGAGCATCAATACAAGAAGAAGTAGTTTTGATCCTTTTTGACTAAGGGGTTTACTGATAATTTGTGTTCATTAAATTCTAATTGGTCTTGTTCTTTGTTTGTAGTATTGTTTCTTCCTAATTTTAGTGCATGTGATGAAATTTATAACTAGTGTGTGCAAGAATATGATTTTCTACCTGCAACATTAGTTCTCCTACCTCTTTTCTCACTCCCCTTTCCCACTCTTCAGACAAAGTCTTCCCTAGCAAGAGATTTCTAGCTTTGTTACAGGGTCAGTGGAGTGCCCCTATTAGATCCCCGGCCACAAGGCCACCAGGAAAATCCACCTTTACTCGCGCATGCATATACGAAAACTACATCAGTTAAGTAGAGGGACTTAGATTCCCAGAGCATTGGCAAGAAATCCACAAGTTTGTCCACCCAAAATTTTTTCTCACCAATAGTTTTGGTACCCACAATGCAAGGCAGATTTAACAACATCCGCACCCAAAATATGACCGCAAGGTCGAAAAAATAAATAAATCAAATTTCAAAGGAAAATCATTTTTGAAGGTGAATCCATCAAGGAAAAAAATCCTGTCATGTTTGTTTCCCACATCATGAAGAAATTTCAGATTGGAGTGAAGTACCAATGAGTGACAAAGTGAAGAAGAAGAAAAAGAAGAAGAAGAAGAAGAAGATGTATGTCCACAAAAGAAGATCGTTTCATCACCATGGTTCCGGACTAGTGTTGAAAAAGGAAAGAAGAAAGAACCTGTCACCAATGAAGAGGAATGGATTCAAAGGAGACATAATATAAGGTGTGAAGCTCAAGAATATGCCAAATTATTACGAGATGAATGAGTAACTTGAAGCAGCCTATAACAAGGAAGAAGAAGAGGATATTTTTCCTATAGAGGAAGATCTTGAAGATCATTCGTACAATAGGGTTTTCATACCGAAAGGTTCTTGAATGCCGTTGAAGAAATATCAAGTTGTTCTCAATTGGCTAGTGTTGAAGCTCACCTACTCACTATGCGCTAATCGAGGAAGATGGAAGATTGAATGGGTTTAAAGCACAATTCCATTTTAATTTTATAGAGAGATACTTTTTTCTACCATATAAAATGGATGTTTCACAACATAGCTACAAATGAAATCAAGAAGATAATTAGTAAAATTTGGATAACTCTTTAACTCAATCTCCTTTTTAAGAAAAATTACACGTTTACTAAAGATTCATGCACCACAAGGAAAATCTCCTTTTTTAAAGAAAATAATGTAATGATACTTTACTGAAAACGTAACAATACATTTTTTTCCATAACATATATGAATTACAAAAATACACAAATGAGTTAGAACCACACCATTTTTCCTTCTTATTAGCATCTTGCAAAACCATGTGAGCATGAGTCAACAAAAATCGCTGGCATGGATCCACCCTCCCTCTAACATGTTATCGTCATGCAAAAACAATTTTAAAGGAGAGAAAAATAACATAACTAATTTCCATATTTTTGGAGCATGATTTCTATTCAGATTCAAGAGAGAAAGGAAGAGTAGAGAGAGAAAACATTTCTTTTTCTCTTTCACAAGCAAATGGGTGAAAGAGTATCCTATCAAGTGTTACGTACAACAACATATATGAACAGATGTATCATAATAGTTTACGTTTTCCAATACATATCACTTTTGTTTGGTTGCTGGGAGGTTCAAGACATGTCATATCATGCCAATATGGTATTTTTATAACCATATAATTACAATATTCGCACAACGTATTTTAAATCCATATGCTTGTTATCAACAATTACACTAGTCTTAATCTTAACACAAACATTGGAAGGTTGACTGGGTCCATGGCCTCACATTTTGTTATTGCACAAACTAGTATAAGTGGCCACAAAATGGGCCCATAAAAAGAGAACACGACATCATAATGAGATGTTTAATGCCTCCGATTAACTCTATACTATATCACAAATTACGAGAACAAGACGAATCACAAAATGGATAAGCGGAGCTAAAACTGGATATAACTTTCTAGAGCTAGTTGGCTAAATTTGGTTGTTTGTCCTTCAAAAAATAAGGCCAAGTGGCCTCCAAAAGAGGCACACCAAAAGGGTGCGGTAAATCCAAATGGAATGTTTCAAAATCATATCTTCTTCTCTACTAAACAAACAAACACCAGAACAAATGGTATCCAAAAAAATAAGCGATGCTCAAATGGGAGTATTTTTTTGGGGTCACTAGCTAAATTTAAGCGATGTCCAACAACGGCCTAAGCCAAGTTGGCTACGAAATGGTTACGTAAAAGTGCATTTTCGAGAGAGTACGGTTTAAATGAACCATGCAACATGATTCTATGTATGAAAAATAAGAGGTTTGAGGTTTCACATTTCATTTTTAGGGACCATGGGCACTAAAACCAAGGTGGTTTCAAAGGGGTTTTGTTGTTTTTGAGCAGTTGCCTCCAACAGGAAATTCACAAACTTAGCCTTCAAAAAAACTTAGAAAAACATGGTTAATGGTTGTGTTGGAAGTGTTTTAGGTTGGGATGACAACCTCGTATAACAAGGAAGGAGTTACATCAATTAGATTTAGGAAATGAGTTCAAGAGGCACTCTTTACGCATTGATCTCGAGAGGCATTTATCAAATTTAGAGGGGTTGTTTTGAGTTTGAGAAGGAACACCTTTTCTCTGTTTTCCTTTGTGATTGGTTGACACAAATGGAAAATACATGATAGTAATATTTTGACGTAGTTTTATTTGGTTCACAATGAAAATGGACTATAATGACATCAAAAGGGGTATTTCATGGTATGTTTAATTGATATGATTTTCCATTTGAAATGGTTTATATGACAAAAATTAAATCTTTTTAACTAATCACACAACATTTTCTCAACCCAAAATTATAGATGCAAGTTACGAAAGAAAAATTTAAGAGAGAGGATGAGAACCATGCTTATTATATAATAAGGCGGTGTAAGAAGTGCTATAGGTGGTTCCATTCACAATCCACGAGACTCTAAATCTCTTTTACACATTCCGTCCATAAAGCACTTGCTTGAAAGATCCATATATTTTCTGCCAAACTCGTTGTGTGAACATGATGCAACCTTCACATTCCAGGAGACCGAACTCATTGGGATATTTTTAACCCGTTTACATGCTTGTAAATTTTTTCTACATTTTTACATGTAAATCAAAACACCAAGTAGCTATAGAAAATGACAATCCCCTTTACATACATTCTACCACGGTGATGGAAACTACAACATCTGAAAATCTCACTTTCCATTATACTTTGACTGGTACACACCATGTAATCTTTGCTATCTCTGGGATCAATTTATTCCAAACATTTTTATTAAGCTATTTGCATGCCTAGCATAGGGCATGCTATTCCTCTCTAAGGTGCCCCCTTGAAAAACAAACAAATAATATACAAACATTCCTCGTGCCTTTTCCAAAGTGTCCATTTACCTTTAATATATGCCCACACGACAAAGCTTCCCACGTGTTTTTCAACAACTCTATTTTGTGCATACCTACAACCCCGACAATCCATGAGAGGACGTCTGGTTGTGGCATTGGTGAGATTGGGAAAACATAGAGTTTCACACAAAGGAAGAGTGAAAGAGACAATCTTGCAGAGACATACATGGGATAGTAGGAAAGGGCACTTCTAATGTCTTATTCAATACAACTAAAAAAAAAATATAAAGAGAAGGACAACAAAGTGGTAGCCGACATCTACCCAAGAATGGTGTAGCAAGGTTAGGTGCTTAGAAGTAGAAAATAAAAATCAATATGGCTAGGCATCACGCCCGAATGAAACGCCTCCTCATCCTCACTCTTAATCTTCTTCTACGCTACCTACAACATGAGACAAAACAATGGTAGAGAATAACTTATTTTCATCTCATATACAATTGAACCCACTTTAGATATATATATATATTCATCTCATATACAATTGAACCCACTTTAGATATATATATATATATATATATACAGATCTAGATCAAACAATTTGTATATAGTAAGATGAGGAGATCTAAGGTTATAGGTCTATCTTTGTGTATAGGTATGGTTGAACCCAAAAGGGTACTAATTTTAGGATGGCTTATGCGAGAGATTTATTTAGCACAATTCCCCAAAACATTTTATTTATTTAATTATGAAAGTTCAAAACCCTGCTTTACCATTGATAATAAAGCATAGATTTGACTTCTGCACTCACTGCAAAAATCCAATAACTATTAAATTCACAATGTTACCTTGGGTTTCAGCGTGGTTATGGCCTCTGGATCTCAAGTAAAGTGTTTGTATTACTATGCAAGGAAAGTGATAGGTCTGAAGTTCGTATAGGATTACTAGAAAAGGTGAAAGGATTAGACTTGGGGGATGTAGACTATGACTTGTTGAGGGTGCCCATGTCCTACCACCCCTGACAACCCTCACTCCACGTCCTCTCCTTCACCCACTCATTTGCAAAAAATTCACCCTTCTTCACCTACCCGCCATTCCTCTTCCACCACCACTTCACATCTCCCTTTTTTAATTTATTCTTTTATTTTGTTTATTTACTTATTTTTAACCTCTATTTAATTTACTTGTATATTTATTTTTACATTTTTCGTTTATTTAAAAAATATCACTTCATTTTTCTTAGAGGGCCAACTAGGTAGGGGTGCTACATCTCCCTCCCATTATACAAGCATCTTACTCAATGTGACATGGCACGAAAGATAAATAGATAAGTAGCATGGAATTTCAACAACTGCATGTTTCATTTAGATCAAGGTCTTTGTCATTAAAACATTACCATAAGGAAGTAAGAGATTTTTGAAATTTACTTAAATTTTTAATGTTCTATAAAGATTAAAAGTTCCATTTTACCTTATTAATTAGTTAGTCCTTTCTCCTACATAATTTATTATTTGTAAAACTCATAATATTCTATTACTTAGGATTTATATGTACAGATTTTCATGAGTGCCCAACATAACATAACATCACGATGTCACACAATGCTCAAACACAACACTAAGACCCACAAGAAATCTTGTTACACACTTTCATGACTGTACCACATCGATATACCTCAATCCAACCATGGGTACAACATACAATCCAAATGGCATAACAATCGACACACACACATACCCCGACATAATAATACTCGTAACATAAGCATATTATAGCAACACGAAATTCCCAACAATAACATACACATGTTTCATGCAACTTGAAACCATAATAAAACTACACAATGTCAAAATGGAATCAACATCATACCACTAACAAGGAACATCAATCCTCAACATCACAAAACATAACTAGACTCACATGAGTACTCATGAATCATAAATATCAACTCCATATACCTCAAATCTCTATAAACATCCCAAAACAACTCCATGTACCTCCCAAAGCATCCCAAAACAATTCCATATACCTCACAAAGCATAAAAAAACAACTCCATATACCTCCCAAAGCATCACAAAACAACTCCATATACCTCCCAAAGCATCACAAAACAACTCCATATACCTCCCAAAACATCACAAAACAACTCCATATACCTCCCAAAGAATAAAAAAACAACTCCATATACCTCCCAAAACATCACAAAACAACTCCATATACCTCCCAAATAATAGAATAAAGAAACAATTTCCTTTTCACTCCACCAAAGAAGACAATTTTTAATTTTTGCTCCACCAAAGAGGCGGTCACCCTATGACCCTAAGCACATAAATCCTAAGCACCTCTAACTCAAGTGACATAATAACCCATGGTTCATCAACCCACTAGTCATCTGTAACTCCTTAGGGCGTACCCCCATTTAACGAAGTGGGCCAATAGGTACCACTAATCCTTGGTGAACCCATGTCCCTATTACAATGCATAACAACATTTGAACCAAAATAATAAACAAAATTTCCAAGCTACATCAAATTGAATTGCTTTGGGCCAAGCGAGAAAATAAATTGAAACTCAAGGAAGAATTTTAACTTAAATTTAACTTTCAATCAAAGTAAAATAAATGGATAATTAGTTGCAGTTAGTGTGAAAATCATCATGTTAGTGCAACAATCAAATAAAATTCCCAAAATTGCAAATAATAACTCAACCAAAAGTTAAATAGAATAATTTTCTGGTTCCAGAAAAGGAAGAGAAAAGAAAATTCAAATTTATGAATAAAATACGTATAAATAAATATCACATCAAAATCACTATGTGGCCTTATACGGCCACCAAAGGGGTACTCATTGAGTTGTTGACACTCAGATATCAAGCCTTAGCTCATAAAATAATATAATAACATATCAAATAATATAACTGTCATTATCTCTACCTGAATCATCCCTCCATACTCCCACAAGGCTCAACATAGTCTCAACATAGTCTAAGAGGAAAGGGTACAAGTTGCATCTATTGAGCCTAAGGTGTTCACGAAACATAATATACATGGTGCATGTTGGGTAAATGCCATGCATACCAAATGAACAAAAGTGGGTTTTCAGTCTATGTAAGACTCCACTTCCTATCTCGTACTCGGCTCGAGTGACTAGTCAACTATACATCGGGTACACATAGGTCATCTATACGACAACCATATAGGGAGAGAGAGAAAGGTACAAGTCACCATCTACTGAGCCTAAGGTGTTCACAAAACATAATATACATGGTGCCCATTGGGTGAATGCCATGCACACAAAATGAACAAAAGGGGTTTTAGTCTATGTAAGACTCCACTTCCTATCTCGTACTTAGCTCGAGTGACTGGTTGATGGTACTCATTTCCTATCTCCACACATACATTTTTTTATCGATTGCTTCCCTTAGGTTTGGTTAGTGTAAGGTTCACAACATAACACATAACTACATTACTAACACAATGGTGATTCATGCACATCAACCATAACATCTTACACATGGTATATTTATAGGGTATAACACAACATTACTTTCATGAGTTTACAATACATCACATTTCCACATAATGCACCCAAAGTGCAAGTACAATACAATAGGGGTCATAAGATCACCATATGCCCCTAATTCATGACATGAATCCATCACATAACACATGAATTACACATATGATGAACATAATGACTAACATCACAACATACAAACAATTACAATACAACATGGTGACACAACATGATACATCACAACATGGTGGTGACATCATGACATGATCCAATTCACTATGAAACAATTTTTTTCATACAACACATTAACACACATACATATCACAAAATAATAAAACACTCCAACACTTTGCAGTCCACAATAACATTCTTTTCACACAACAAGGCGGTACATCACATGTGAAATTCTCATTGAATTCATGAAAGAGAGAGTGAATAATCTCATCACAAGAACATCAACATCATAACAAAACCACTCTAAGTGGCATGCACAATAGGTGCATTCATAATATCACAAGTACAATGTTGGTCACATCACAACATATATCACATTACTCTTCCCATCTCCTCCACCACCATGCATAATCATCAAAAATCCAATTTATCCTAGAGGTTCGAGAGCATGAACCTTCGCTTTGATACCAAATGTCATGCCCATAATTTTGACACATAAATACAACAACAAAAATGCCATAATAATTTTTTTCTAAAATTACATTGCCAAATACACATTACCACATAAAATCACTTAGGATAACACACAACACATGAGATGTTTGCACCAAAATAATTCACATAGGTAACATGAAAACACATGATGCACATCAAGCCACATTTTCCCCAAATGACAAAGCACAACATAACGATTCAACTACAATATAACTCTTGTATAGGTACTATCCATGACACGACACTTTCTGGTTTACCTATTTATTACAGTCATATTTCATTATTGACCTTAATTATTTGAAAAGCACTTAACATGTAGTCCTTCATTCTTCTTTAAACTAGACTACATTTTCTTTATTTTGCTTAACATTTTACTTGTAATGATTTCATCTGTTTTTACTCATTTACCTTATTGCAATTGAGTTATATATCCTGATTGTTGATGGGAACACATGTACACATATTAGGCTACTAGTTTTTGTTCTAATGATTTGTTTCTAAGTTACATGTTTTCTTGGTTTACAATTTATCTTAGTTACAATAAGGGAGGTACACATGAAACAAGGGAAGTTTATTAGTTCAAGAGTAAATAGATTACGTGTTCCTTTCATATTAGCATTTAATCACTAAGGTTACACTGTTTTATTTTAAGTTATTACAACTAACCATATATTCTAACTAATTCACTTAAATACGCAGTTTTTCATCATTCATCATATGCACATGCGGAGAGGATTTTCCTTGAGTCAAAAGGGTGAGGCTCAAATTCCATTAAAAAAATCTAAATCATTTAATATTATTATTTAAACCATGTTGAGGGTGTGGCGTGTAGTGCCCACTTCCCTTTGACACTTTTAGATACTGATTTTAATATTGTTGATCATATTATGGACACTATTATGTTTTGTTTTAGTATGATGGTTAGATGTTAGATCATGGATTATTATTGATCTGGATTCAGTTATTATGCATGATGGTTACTAGAGACATTTTTATATGTGGATGATGATATATTGTTTGACATGGACATATTATAGATGTTGATTTGGACATGTGACATTGGATATTTTGAGTAGACCTAGTATGGAAGATTATTGATGATGATATAGTTGATTAATTAATTGAAAATGATAATATTGAATTCTTGATGTTGTTGTGATTCATGTGTTTAGATGATATTGAGATGTTGTTTATATCATTTTGGATGTTCTGATATGGCCATGAGGCCGAAGGAGGTATTTACATTTTGCAGGTTTAAAATATCACAACAATGTCGGGGGACTGGAGACTAACCATATTGAAATTTGGGTGAATTCAACAAGGTCACCATGGAAACTATTGTGTGTGTGTGTGTGTGTGTGTTTTGTGTTTTGCTAGGGGTTTCCTTGGGGGATTTCCATTATATGTGACCATGGGTTGTGCTTTTATTATGGTATTTTCTTTATTAATGTTGCATGTATTTATTTTGTGATGTGTCACCCCTTTCTTTAATTATTTATATGTTGTATTAATGTTGTGAATAACCGTGTGTTAAAATAAATAAATCAATATGTCATAAGAATGTAATTAATGAAGTTGTTGATCTTAAATGTGATGTTGTAAGAGTGTGTAAGAAATGTTGTAAGAAATGTGTAAGAGATATATAAGAGAATGTAAGATAGATTTTTAGAGTGTGAAACACTTCATCCTTTTGGGAAATTCGAATTTGTCCTTGGAGGCTTTATTTGGAGGCTTGTGGGACAAGTTAAACTTGTCCCACACCTCTTAAAATTATTCACCAACCATACCTATGGTGTGGAGGTTAAATTTAGACCTTTTAATGCATTTTGAAATGACTAATTGTAAATTTTATTGCACTACTCTTACATATTTTAAATTCAGTCCTTTTGGAGTATGGGTTATTTTGGAGTGTGTAAGTAAATTTGTCATTTTTATTTATTGTGTTTAGGTGCATGATGTTGACTTACTCTTGGGTTGAGGAAGAATGATGTGGCATCCCACATGGATCCACATCATCCTCTTCTCTTCCCTCTCCTTTAAAAATTCAAATTCCTTACTTGTTTGTGGTTGTGAAACTTTGTTTATCCTTCTTGTGGGAGAATTTTTGCTTGCTGTTTTGGGAGATTGTTGTGGAAGGAGTTTGGAATCATTTTGCATGCTTGAGCATTGCTGATTTTGGACTGCATTTGGAATTTGGAAAGCTTGTGGATCTTGGAACAAACTCCATTATGGAGAGGTAGGAACTTGTGCCTTTTGAAAATGTTTCTTTCTCTTGCATGCTTGTATGAAATGGTGAATGTTGTTATGTGTGTGTTGGCTGGTTGGGTAGACTGCTTAGGATTTGGTGTAGGAGAAGGCTATGGGGATTTCACATGAGGGGCATAAGGGAATGCCAATGGCATCAGTTTTATTGTGGAGGGAGTTTGGGATTGGGATCCACCTTGGAAAAGAAATAGCTTGCATTTCTTACTCTTGGGGGGCATAAGGGAGAAAGTTTGGGGGGGCATAAGGAGGGGTTGGGAGGCATAAGGTTTATGGGATGTGACATGTTATTTTTGTGGTATGATCATTTTGGATGCCCAATTTCCAAATTGGGAGGCATAAGAAGTATCCCCATAGTTCCTTGCTCTTCCTAGCTTGCTTGATCAAGCCTAAGTTTTGTGTAAATGTTTTCAAATGCAGTTTCGGTCTGTTGTTTTTTTTGGACTGTGTTTCTTACTATATTATGCTGTGAAGGAATACTACATGTTTGTTGTGGAAGCCATTATTTCCATGTGTTGATTATCATCTCCTATTTCAATATGGTTGGGGCTTGGGGGCCAATGAGGAAGGATGGATTCTCCCTTCTCATTGGATGTCTTGGTTGGATGGAGAGCATTGCCTTTCCCCCTTCCTTGTTGTGATCAAGATGAAAAGATGGAGAAACTAGCATGCTGCTATTTTGGAGCAAGAGGAATATAGTTTGACAGTCCCTTCTTTTGTGCAAGTTCATTGTAACCCTTCCCACTTGAAGTGGATGAATTGTATAGCATTTTGTAATGTGAAACCATTTGCATTGATAATGGAAGATTGAAATTGGAATTGTGAAATGTAAAGGAGATTCATTTTACTCTCTGTTTTGGAAAAGAAATGTAAAAGATATAATATGCATTGTATTTTGTATCTTAGGAATCAAATGGAGAAGAGAAGATTGTAAAAGTTGTATTGGAAAGGAATAAAGGATTGCATTAGTTTTCAAAATTGCACTGTGTATTGAATGTGTTTTATTATTATTGAAGATTGAAATTGTTGTTTGAAAAAGGAAGAATGCGTAGGAAGGAAGTATATTATTTTTGCATACTTGGAACTATATTAAAATTGAAATCAGGAATTGTAATTTTAACTTGGAATTGAATGGTTAATCAAATCCAGTAGATGTATTAGACTAGTTTAGAAACTATTCACACATTTAAATGATAAAAATGAACATGCAAATTTAGAAGAAAAAGATCACTGTTATAAACTTCATTATGGCAATTCATTTTAATAAAAATGTACAGTTTATACCTGCACTCAATAATCAACTTAAAAATGTTATGGAATAGCATGCTAAGACACTAAGGAATTCAAATTGACCCTAACATTTAAGAAAGAACCTTCAAAACTTTCTAAAATCCAATTTGAAACTTGCACAGTCATTTTTCTGTCTATTGTTGGAAAAATACAACTTTGAATAAATTGAACAAATTCACTCTCCGAAAACACTCTAATTCCTCCCTAGACCAACCCTCCATGTCTGTTTGACATGTTGAGTGAAGGAGGAGATCTAATTTAACCAAATTGAGAAGTTGAAAACTACCAGTTCACAAATTAAAAGACTACAGATTGGTTTCTAAAAATTGACCCTTTAAATTTCATCAAAAAGTAAATTTTATGGTTTTTTTCAAAGAGGGAATTGAGAGATTTCTGAAAACTCCTCATTTTCCCAAAACCGAGCTTTCTAGCTCAAGTTATGGCCATTTGAAGTTTTTACTTCAAATTGGCATTAAAAAAATAAAACAAATAAATCTAACTGTTAGAAAAATTTAAATTTTAACTTTGGAAAAATTTCCCTAAAATGTCCACACCCCCACAATCCCATAACCAATCGGGACCTGCCACATGGCACCTCGAGGGGGTGGACCGAATTTAAACTTATCCTTCTTGAAAATTTTTCTTTGGGAAAATTTTCCCATTTTTATTGTGACCTCGCCGGCCCGTAGCCAATCACATGCTGACACGTGGCATAGTGGAAGGGCGGACCATTGTTGAACTTAAAATTTTTAAGTTTTGGACTTGAAAAATTTCCCAATTTTTCCCACATTCTCACTAACCCGTGACCAATCACGTCTTTGACACATGGCTCAATGGATGCGCAAGAGAATTTAGGAAGTTAACTTTTATTTCTTCTTTTGGCACAATTCTCTTTTTCCTCTCGCGGCCCGCAACCAATCGAAGCTGCCACATGTCCTCATGGGGCAGCATGAGGTATGGATTTTATTTTTCCTTTTTCCCTTTTGAAACGCTTGGGGAAAATTTCCATTTTGGCCCCGCGGCCTGCAACCAATGAGAAGGTACCATGTGGCACTTTGGGGGTGGTAGCGGGTAGGACAGAGCCCCTTTATTATTTTAGTTTTTTGGCCTTTGGGAAAATTTTGAAAATTCTCCCCATGGCCCCTAACTCCACCTTCCTCTTGGATTTCTTTCTTCCATGGGCGCGTGGACCCGCCCATCCCCTTTTCCCATTTTGTCTCCTTTTGGCATAATCTTCCAATCTCTCCCGCCGCTCCGCCAATCCCTTACCATTCTCCCACTCAAACTGGGCCCGACGCATGTCCACTATGGCCGCGGAGGAGTGGAAGGACTTGTGAATTTGTGCTTGCATTATGGGGAAAATTCCCTAAGCCACCCCGTGACACGCTGCAAGCATTCTGGGTGTTTTCTCCATCTCTTGACACGTGTCCCCTAGGGGAAAATTTGACCCTAGAACTCCGCCTGACCATATCATGAGTTCTATAAGGAGTTAGGAGGACTTATTTATATCATCGGAAAGGTGAGAAAATTTCCTATCCATTGGGAATATATTAGGGAAATTTTGGAACCATTAAGTATGAGAAAAATTTATTTGAATCTCAGAGCCTTTTAGAGAGCAGACATGGGGGTAAATTACTCCCTGAACCTAACTAAAACATATAACCCTAAGGTTTGAACCTTGTGAACTTGATATTAGTTAATAAAGGAAAACATATTTTGTAGTACTTTGGTCTTGTTCTAGAACCTCTTAGTGAAAACTCGATGTCTTACTGTAACACAGTTGTAGACACTTCAAAGCAAACAAAAAAATTATCTCCTAATTTTTCTAGCTAACCCTAGGTTTTTCTTGGTTTGAAGTGGTTGTTTGAATGAGGCACAATAGTTTGGTATCGAGTAGTGGTTCAAAGGCTTGGACCATTCGGTACACTAGAAAACTTGAGACATGAAAACTTAAACCTAGCACACTTTAAGTCTAAGCAAACAACTTAGCAAGAATTTGTATATTTTAGTAAACATGGAAGATGTATAAACTTAGAAAAATGAAATAACTCTCGCTTTGGTCTATGTAGGAGACTCATACAGAGTGAGAGGAACCTTTGTAGAGACTCAGACTCACCACCAACACCACCACTAGATCAGGGTGTAGCAACCATTCTACCTCAAATTCTACAGACCCTTTAGGATGTTAATGCCGCTCTATGTGGAGGATTAGGTGGAGGATAGGCAACTAGTCATGACAAAGATCCTTCTATCGAGGGTCAGGTATCTCCTTGACTCAGTGAGGAGCATAGAGGAGAGAAATCCCATGTGGAGTCAGTCAGAGCAGAGTCACCACCTAGGATACAGGGTGACAGAGTTCCTGAGCATAGAGAGAGGTCTCGGAGCCCTAAACTTAGGGATGAGCGGTGAGAGACCTAGAGGTGACAGATGACCATAACATCGGATCATATTAGGCAGATCCTGAAGCTTTGGCCCTCACACTACTTAGGTAACATGGGTGGATTTTAGGCAGAGGCCTAGCTTCTGAGCTTGGGAAAATGCTTTGAGCTTTGTCCTTGTTCTAACAACATGAAAGATCATGTTGCAATCTATCTACTGAGGGATAAAGATGGAGTATGGTGGAGGAAAGAGGAGTAGAAGCACCATGTAGATACAGAGACAGTGACCTGGGACCTATTTGAGGAGAGATTTAGGAGTAGGTATCTATCATGGAGGTTCATATAGCAGAGGATTGACGAGTTTCATGACCTTCGATAGGCTTCTATTTCAAAGATAGCAGTATGAGAGCAGATTTCTAGATATACTCCAATATGTAGAGTATATGCGGGATGAGCAGTGCACGGATTCATAGGTTCATCCAGGGCTTGAATTTGGATATTGGAGGTGCAGTGTGGATTCACTATCCATAGACATTAGAAAAGGCCATCAAGAAGTTCTATATTACAAAGGAGACTTGGGGTAAGACCCAACGGGATAGAGACCGAGGGAGCCGCATTTAGCTTGATTTAGGATGATAGATTGAGAGGTTTAATACCTCTTCCTCATGGTGGCTAGGGTACAATACAGTCATCCTTTAGGCCACAACAACATCGTAGTAGTAGTAGTCTTGCCAACCTTATAGACCTCCACGAGAGTTGATGCATATAGAGGTTGGAGTATGGGGCCTCCTCACAGGGGTCCCATTAAGACACGGAGGTGGACCTAGAGCTCGGTCGAGGGAGCTCGCTAATGCAGAGGCCACATCAAACCACATCCAGATCATCAAGATCCACATGACAATATTTTTAGGGAACCTATTGGAGGTGCTACTCCTTGGAGAGGATTAGGTGAATGCTTTGGATGTGGAGTTGTGGGACATTTTGGAGAGATTACACTCGAACCCTAACAAGGGTAAGGCATAGGTTGCAGAGCCAACAGTTGGTAATATGGGACATAGGCACATGATTTATGCAATGGTTGAGAACCACCGGGCAGAGCACGAGCATAGTCATTGAGACAATAGGTAGCATTGGTGGTATTCCTACCTCTGTATTGTTTGATTAAGTTCTTGATTCTTTCATTGCACCATCTTTAGTAGAGCGATGTAGGTGGTGGTAGTTAGGTAGGGTCTTACATGGGATGTTGAGATGGCTTATGGAGCCAAGATCTCTGTGGAATCCTTAGTTAAGGAATGTCTAGTGGATTTGGGACCTTTCACCACTACCTTAGATCTTCGTATTCTTCCTTTGGGCTCGTATGGAGTCATTTTGGGTATGGATTGGTTATCCAAACATAGGGCCGAGGATGAATGTTACCACAAGACTACATCTTGTGTAGATGATTTAGGATTTGAGTCGGTGATCTCGGGGGTTAAGAGACCCGTTTCTGTTCACACCATCTCCACTATGTAGCTTAAGTGATGTGTGCGATGGGGTTGTCGGATATATATCTTTATTACTGATTAGTGACGAGATCGAGAGGATGGTCTAGTGGATCATCACTTGATGATCATCCCATCTTGAGAGAGTTTTCTAATGTCTTTCTGAGGAGCTACCGGGTTACCACCCCATGTGAGATTGATTTTCATATAGATTTATTTCGGAGCAGAGCCTATCTCACAAGAACGTTATTCGATAACCACCCCGAGCTCTGTGAGCTCAAGTTGTAGCTTGAGGGCCTTTTGAAGAAGGGCCTTATCCATCCTAGTGTATCCCCTTGGGGTGCATTGGTGATCTTTGTGAAGAAGAAGGATGGATCCTTGTGGTTTTGTATTAATTACCGAGTTGAACAAGGTAACGATCAAGAATCGTTATCCTCTTCCTCACATTGATGAATTGTTTGATCGGATGAAGGGACCCACGGTGTTCTCTAAGATTGATCTCAAGTCGTGGTACCATCAGCTAAAGATTTGAGAGGTGGACATTCATACGACCGCCTTCCATATGAGATATGGGCACTAGGAGTTGGCAGTGGTGCCTTTTGGTTTGACGAATGTCCCTGTAGTGTTTATGAGCTTGATGAATGGGGTATTCGGGACCTTCTTAGATCATCTTTGTTGTCAAAATTTCACCCCCCAGGGTAAAATTTCGATAACATGCATCAAAGGTTGCAGAAAGGCAAATAGGTCAATCCAGAAAAAATCGCGAAAATCGGCTAAGTCCTAGTCCTAAGTGTTGCTCGGGACAAGCGGGACAAAAATGCCCGAACCGGCCGGTTCGGCCGAAATGAGCACAAGCAGTCCAAAAGAAAATGGGACAAGTGGGACAGAAGTACGCGACGGGCGCGAAAAGCCGATCCAGCCGAGGAGAAAAATTGGCTAACTGCTGAAGAGGATCGCCTTCGGGACAAGCGGGACAAAAATGCGTGAAATGTCTGAACCGGCGAAATCAGCACAAGGAGCCCAAAAGCAATTGGGACGCGTGGGACAAAAGGACCCGAACCGGCCGAAAGGAGTCAAGTCAGTCCGAAAAAAGTGGAACAAGCGGGCCAGAAATACCCGAACCGGCCGAATCGGCCGAAATTGTCCCAAGAGGTCCAAAATCAAAAGGGACGTCCGGGACGGATGGACGCGAAGTACGCGGAAGACCCGGCAGGCCCGAGAACCATTGAGAAATTGCCACGTGTCCTCATAGGAGTAAAGGTCAGAAAAGTCAAAGGGCGAATTTTCGAGCACCGAGCCGAACAAATAGGATCGTGCCACGTGTCCCATTTAAGAACCCACGAGGAAAATTCAAAGGAAAGCCCACCGAAAAGTAGAGGAGAGAGAATTATTCAGTGAATCAGAGCGCGCCACGTGTCATCCAAGTGGCAGAGCGCGGGAAGAAATTCAAAAATCTGTTTTCACTGTTCCGTGTCCTAAATCTTCAGATTGACATATCTTTCGATCCAGAGCTCGGATTTACACGTTCTTGATATCAACGGAAAGCTTGTGAGATTCTCTACACGTTTCCAGGGTCAATCTTGCATTTTGGTTCAGTTTGAAGAAAGAAAATCAGAAGACGCCTCTGGCACGAAATAATAAGCAGAAGTGATGCTCAACTAACAACTTTAATGCAGCAGACAACCCGCCGCTTCTGTTAGACAAACCACCGCTTTGCCAGAACCCGTTGCTTCTACCATGATGGACGAATTAAATGCAACCTAGAGGTGGTTGGGGCAGTTTGAATTCCTCTCTCTTTTCTCTCCCATTCTTCCTATATATTGTAAGGAGGGGTTTCTTTCTGTAGTTGGACATTTTCTGCTTTGCACCCTCCCTTCTCTCCTGTTCATAAGAAGATTTGTGGAGTTTTCAAACCTCCCATATAGACTGTAACACCGTTTCTTGCTTTTGGCCATTGCAATGTATTGAATCGATCCTTGAGCAATATATATGTGTCTGTGGTTGCTTCTAAACCCTCTTACATATTTATTACTGTCATTCTTGATCTTTCATTGCATTTTTGCTATCTGTGCATGGTGTTGTGTTATATCTACATGGTCTGTGTTTAATGTGGCAAAGCATATGTTCTTCATTCCTCGGTGCATCACCTCTATTAGCTTAGATTTATTTTATGCATCTTCTTACCTTGTCTCCTTGGCAGATTAGATTAGATTTTGAGAAAACCCTCTGCATATTTTGTGTGCACCTGAACAGAGGAATAGGAACCAGCCTTTCTCTGGAGATTCCTTTCTCACTCTTCAAGTCCCACACTTGGAGAAAGGATTCAATGTTATGCTATCACACTGGATATTAATATGATCAACCTGGAAAACTGATCAATATCCAGGGGTGCTGTGATTTTGCATCAACAGTTTTGGCACGCCCGGTGGGACCAGAGGTCTCATTTTTATGCAGCAAGGTTGATGTGCATCTGCTGCAATTTTCTTGCTTAAAAAGAGCTATTATTTGCATATCTGGTGACTCCAGAGGGAAGAATCAACTAAGTTTCAGCAGTCAGGCCTAAAAGCTTATGAGAAGAATCACAAGGTCAAGAGCTGGAGAAGAGGAAGTACCGTTTGAATACCTGCAACTATCTCCAAGAAGAAGGCAAAGAGGAAGAAGGATTCAAAGGTCTCCATCTCCACCAAACAGAACTCTCTCAACTCCTCCACCTGACAGGCCTTTCTTTCAATATACAAGGGTTTTAAGACCACTCAGAATGGCGCAACCAGTAAACCCCTATGTCAACTTCACAGGCAGCAGCCCACTTGCTCTCAATGCACAAAATCCAATCCCAGTTGCAGCATTGAAGAACATTCCATATTTTACTGGAGAAAACCAGACCACTCCTGGTGATCATGTCAAGGACATTGCTAACATTTGTGCAATCCATGAGATTAATGAGATGCAAGTAGCTGTCAAATTGCTGGCGTCTTCATTCAAGGGAAAAGCATTGCAATGGTTTAGGAGCCTTGAAGCTGCTTCTATCACGAACTGGAATCAGCTGTGTATTGCACTTCATAATCAATTTGGAGAGAAGGGAGACAACTTGTCTCTTTTGGAGCAGCTGACAACCATCAAGAGAGCTTCCAATGAGCAGCTAACTGACTTCAACTTCAGATTTCAAAGATCTTGGGATAGAATTCCAGTAGCAGTCAGACCAACAGCAGAAGGTGCTTTTCTATACTACCTTAAAGCTTTAAATTCTGATATTTCTATGTTGATTCAATCCATGGGAGGCACAACTATCCCTGCTGCTTATAGTATTGCCATTAGAGCTGAAAATTGTCTGATTCAAGCTGGCAAGCTAGCTCCTAGGCCTCCAATGCCATTATATCCAAGTTTAGAGAGCCCAAGTACTAGTCAGGCACCTGTCTTAGCTCCTTCTCCCACTCCTAGAAATCAGAGTTCAAATGAAGCTTCCACTTCATCTCCAAGTGCCCCAAATGAGCTTCAAGAAGTCATGAAGCAAGCTGCAAAATTTAGGTAATGAGCTGGTCACACTCAAGAGACAGCAAACTCAAGGTTTTAGACCTTCGTATTAGCCTCAAGCTCAACCTAATAGGCAGCCATATCAGCCTCAAAGGCCACCTAATCTAGCTGCAAATATGAATCAAACAAGGCCTCCTGTCAATAGACCATTCCAGCCCTATAATCCAAATGCCATATCTGCCTCTAAGGCATTAGTACCAGCACAAAACAATATTGCCCAGGAGTATGAATGGTGTTTTCCATGTAATGAACCCCATAATCAATCCATGTGCTATAATGGTGCTTTAACCCAAGCTTTAATGGTAACAAGTGCTGGTGTGGAGGGTGAAAGTAGTCAAGAAAACAACCAACAACAAGAAACATTCCAACAGCAACCTGCCCCAAATGACACCACATTGGTAAATTGGCAGGCAGAGGATTTCTGTGGTATGAATCAGGCAGTCTCTCAAGGTGTTGCAGCCAACACAAGGTCAAAAAGGAGAAATTTGGGTGAGGAACAGCCGTTAGCCCCAGCCAATCCACAACCTTCCACAGCTCCACAAATGATTGGCAAGCAAAACCCAGTTTCAAATGCACGAGGGCAGCCAAGAACAACCCCTTGGCCAAATCAAATGCCAGCTGTTGCTGCCCATATTCAAGGAGCAAATGTGCAAATCAAGGGACAAGCAGAGAGATCCTTCATCACCATTCAGTATCATTGATCAGATGAAGAAAACAAACGTCAATATATCTATGTGGGAATCCCTATCCATCCCAGGCCAAAGAGATCTGCTGCAAGCTGCTATGAAGGACTGGCCAATTTCGAATCAGCAGGTTCAAAGGCAAGACAAAGTGCTTACAAATGCTGCCCAGCCTGAAGGAAATCATGGAGCACAACAAGGTAAAATGCTGAAGCCCCCTCCATTTTATGTTTCATTGATCATAGGAGACAAGTTGGTACATAATTGCATGATTGACTCTGGGGCAAGTAGTTTAGTAATGCCTAAACAGATAGCTGATCAGCTAGGGCTCCAGTATGAAATAACAACTAAGGGAGTAGTGCAATTAGATGGGACAGCAGTAGCCACAGTTGGAATTATAAAAAACTTGAGTCTTACCTTGCATGCATGTCCCAACGTGGTTGTTTTGCAAGACGTCTCAGTCATAGACCTTCCACCACTCTTTGCCCTATGCTTGTCAAGGGACTTTACTGCCAGGATTGGGGGATATTTGTCCGCTGATTGGTCACACATGCTGTTCAGAACGAGGTATGGAACTAAAGCTACAATTAGGTCAGAACCTATTGCAGACTTCCACATTGAACCCTATACTCCAAGTCATATTAATACCAATTGCTCAACATTTTGATCAAGAAGATCACCTCGGCACTGATGAAGCCGACACTAAGGTTGGAAGTATCCGGATTTGACTCTTGATGAATGGGCAAGCAAGGTGCATGCTTTTGATCCTTATCAAGAAGTAGAAGAATCTGAGCTGGGGGTCTATTGTATACACGAAGAAAGTCAACCTATTCCTAGCATCACCAAGCCAAACCACAAGGATGAGAACGAGGTATGGCAACTGTTTTTTGATGGATCAAGGAGTAGACAAGGCGCAGGAGGAGGAGCCATGCTTATTTCACCGCAAGGAGTAAAGTATTATTCATCTTTTAGATTTCAATTTGCATGCTCCAATAACACTGCTGAATATGAAGCCTTGGTGCAGGGGATGCATTGGGCAATAAAAAGAAAAATAAATAACTTGCAAGTTTTTGGGGACAGTGAGCTGATTGTAAATCAGGTCAAGGGACAGCATGCTGCCAAAAATGATCTACTCAGATGCTACAAGAACAGGGTGTGGGACCTCATGGAGGATTTTGAAGGTTTCGGCATCAAGGCCATTCCCAGAAAAGAGAATCAAGCTGCTGACAGGCTTGCAGCAGTAGGGGCAGCCTTTGACATCGTAGAAAACATTCAACAAGACAAGGTACAGCCAAACATCCACGTGATTGTGAGGCCTTCAAATGCCGGATAACGATGTCGGCCAAGCGGTATTTGAGAATGATCAACAAATCATCCGCTTCTTGCAGGAAGAAGCGAGTTCTCACTAAGAATCAAGAGAAGTTGGAACAACAATATGGTGACCGGGTGATACGGTGAGAACTCGACAAGCTGCCTAAGGACTTGTCACCTGGAGTCCATTTTTAACCCCAATGATCGGTTTAGAAAGGAGAAAGCAAATATTCAGGTCAAGAGGGAAGATTCGGTATCCATCTTGGTAAAAGAGAACAAGCCATTGCAAATTGGAAAAATGACAACTGAGCAAGAGAGATATGAGTTCATACAACTTTGTCAAGAATTCCCTGACGTGTTTGCTTGGAGCTATGAAGACTTGAAGGGCTTCAATCCCAACTTAGCTCAGCATACCATCGAGTTGGATCCAAATACTAAGCCTGTCAGGTAGAAACAGAGACCAGTCAATCCACACATGGAGCCTCTCATGAGAAAGGAGCTGGACAAGCTGATTGAGTTAGTAATTATATTCCCTATCAAGCACTTTCAAGTGGGTTGCGAACTTGGTTCGGTCGAAAAGAAAAGTGGAGAGATCAGGCTATGTGTTGACTTCCGAGACCTCAATAGGGCATCTCTCAAGGACCATTATCCACTCTCTTCCATGGAGCAAATATTGCAGG
Organism: Taxus wallichiana var. yunnanensis; assembly: GCA_018340775.1. Taxonomy (NCBI): domain Eukaryota; kingdom Viridiplantae; phylum Streptophyta; class Pinopsida; order Cupressales; family Taxaceae; genus Taxus; species Taxus wallichiana. The sequence goes on from CM031242.1 coordinate 298,110,288, forward strand.
TCGTAGCTGGGTCAGAAAGGTTTTCACTACTTGATGGTTACTCAAGCTTCAATCAAATTATGGTGAAGGAGGAAGACCGATTCAAGACACCTTCACAACCAAATGGGGCACGTATGCTTACAAAAAGATGCCATTTGGGATCTGCCGAACGCCGGAGCAACATTCAAAGCGAGCTATGGATATGGCATTCAAAGGCTTGATCAACAAGGTAGTGCTGATATACACGGATGATATCATTTGTCTTCTCAAAAAATGCTGCAGACCATCTCTTTCACCTCAGGCAAGTGTTTCAAAGATGTAGAAAGTTTGGAGTGTCTTTAAATCCTAAGAAGTGCATCTTTCTTGCACATGAAGGGAAACTCCTTGGCCACATTGTCTCCAAGGAAGGATTAGCAATTGATCCAGAGAGGGTTGAAGCCATAAGGGCTCTACCATTGCCAAGTCACAAGAAAGCTCTTCAGAGTTTCCTGGGAAGGATAAACTTTGTTCGAAGGTTTGTCCCAAACTTTGCAGCCCTTGTCAAGCCCATCACCAAAATGTTAAGGAAAAGCATGGCTTTCAAATGGACGGCAGAAGGCAAGGAGAGCTTTGAAGCAATCAAAGAAGCCATCTCCCAGGCACCCACTCTCATCAACCCGGACTTTTCCAAGGATTTCATCCTCTATGCATTTGGGGGTGATGACACTATTTCTGCCATTTTGGTGCAACATAATAAAGATAATGATGAGCAGCCGATTGCTTTCTTCAGCCAAAGCCTAAATGACTGCGAATTAAGGTACTCTTTTATTGAAAAGCATGTGCTTGCAAAGAATCGAAGCTTGAATATATTCAAGCATTTAGTCTCGAATAACAAGGTCCATTATTGGTCTCACATGTGGGGTTAAGGCCTTCCTCCTCAACAAGGATTTGAATGAGAAAAGGGCGGGATGGATCACCCGTGTCATGGAGTATGACATTGAGATAAGGATCACCAAGCTGGTAAGAGGCAAAGGTCGTGTGAGCAGCTCACTTCCAAACAACCAGACAGCCCAAAAGATGAAGAAGACGCTGTCCTGCTATTACAAGAAGATCAAAAATAGGAAAATGATGATGTGTTCACCCCCTGTTGGACTCAGAATATGATACATTTCCTACAAACAGGCATGTGCCCTCCAGAAATGAGCAAAGTGAAAAGAAGGTACTTCAGATTACAAGCAATTCCTTATGTGCTTGTTGATAATGTTTTGTTTAAAAGGGACATCAACGGTGTTCTATTGAGATGCATCGGGACAGGTCAGATCGAGAGGATCTTACAAGAGTTCCATGACGGGGAGGCAGGAGGCCATTTCACCCCACGAGTAACAACTCTCAAAATCATGAAAGCTGGTTACTATTGGCCTACTGTATTCAATGATTGCTACTCATGGGTTAAAAAATGCAAGAAATGTGCGTTCTTCACAGGGAAAGGAAGGTTAGCAGCACTTCCCCTTCGTCCAATTTCAGTAGATCATCCATTCATGCAATGGGGATTGGACTTCATTGGAGTCATCAATCCCAATTCGAGTCAAGGCCACAAGTGGATTCTTACAGCAACAGACTATTTCACCAAGTGGACCGAGGCAGTAGCGCTCAAAGAGGCAAGTGAGTCTAGCATACTAGACTTTTATGAAGGGATAATAACCAGATTCGGTGTGCCGGCCACCATCATATCGAGATAATGCATTAGCATTCATAGGTTCAAAATTACGAGAATGGGCTATCAAGAATGGAATCTATTTGAGCACCTCTTCAAATTATTACCCGCAGGTAATGGACAGCAGAGTCCACAAACAAGAATTTGCTAAAAATCATCAGAAGGACTTTGAATGAAAATCAAAGAACATGGCATATAAGGCTAAAATCAGCGTTATGGGCTGACAGAATAACACCAAAGAGGTCTACAGGTAATTCTCCCTACAAGTTGGTCTATGGGAAGGAGGCAGTATTGCCTATATCATTAGAATTGCCAGCCTTGGAGCTCATGAAGCAGCTTGAGTTATCTGAATTCGAACCAATGGAGGCCAGGTATGCAGAATTGATGGAATTAGAAGAAATCAGAGAACATGCGGTTCAGACGATTGAAAAGGATCAAGCCGTAGTAAAAAGATGGTTTGATAAGAGAGCTAGGGCAAGGACCTTCCAGGAAGGGGACCTAGTTCTGAAATGGGATGCAGATCGGGCAAAACCAGGAAGGCATTCAAAATTTGATGCCATTTGGAGTGGCCCATACATGGTCACAAAGTGCAAGAACAACAATGCTTTCCAATTGGCCTCATTGGATGGTGAAGAACTGCAGATTCCAGTAAATGGAATCTATCTCAAGCGTTGCTTCTAGAGGGAGGTTCACTACATCTGTAAATACTAGTTTAGATTTTCTTTCCTCCAAGTGCGTATGCACATTGTCTATTGTAGTTAGGTTTCTATTTCCCTAAGTGCTTTGGCATAGGTTTTGCTGCTCTCAGGTTGTTTTCTACAGTTCAGAGTGTTGCTGAAGGGGAAGTTGCAGTATCAGGCTTGTTTCAGGATAATGCTTAACTCCATGCCCAATGGACCGCTAAAAGGCCACTGATCTTCTACCTAGCAGGCAGGTAACCCCGCTGAGTCGTCAAAATTGTTGTCAAAATTTCACCCCCCAGGGTAAAATTTCGATAACATGCATCAAAGGTTGCAGAAAGGAAAATAGGTCAATCCAGAAAAAATCGCGAAAATCGGCTAAGTCCTAGTCCTAAGTGTTGCTCGGGACAAGCGGGACAAAAATGCCCGAACCGGCCGGTTCGGCCGAAATGAGCACAAGCAGTCCAAAAGAAAATGGGACAAGTGGGGGGGAGCACGCGACGGGCGCGAAAAGCCGATCCAGCCGAGGAGAAAAATTGGCTAACTGCTGAAGAGGATCGCCTTCGGGACAAGCGGGACAAAAATGCGCGAAATGTCCGAACCGGCCGAAATCAGCACAAGGAGCCCAAAAGCAATTGGGACGCGCGGGACAAAAGGACCCGAACCGGCCGAAAGGAGTCAAGTCAGTCCGAAAAAAGTGGAACAAGCGGGCCAGAAATACCCGAACCGGCCGAATCGGCCGAAATTGTCCCAAGAGGTCCAAAATCAAAAGGGACGTCCGGGACGGATGGACGCGAAGTACGCGGAAGACCCGGCAGGCCCGAGAACCATTGAGAAATTGCCACGTGTCCTCATAGGAGTAAAGGTCAGAAAAGTCAAAGGGTGAATTTTCGAGCACCGAGCCGAACAAATAGGATTGTGCCACGTGTCCCATTTAAGAACCCACGAGGAAAATTCAAAGGAAAGCCCACCGAAAAGTAGAGGAGAGAGAATTATTCAGCGAATCAGAGCGCGCCACGTGTCATCCAAGTGGCAGAGCGTGGGAAGAAATTCAAAAATCCGTTTTCACTGTTCCGTGTCCTAAATCTTCAGATTGACATATCTTTCGATCCAGAGCTCGGATTTACACGTTCTTGATATCAACGGAAAGCTTGTGAGATTCTCTACACGTTTCCAGGGTCAATCTTGCATTTTGGTTCAGTTTGAAGAAAGAAAATCAGAAGATGCCTCTGGCACGAAATAATAAGCAGAAGTGATGCTCAACTAACAACTTTAATGCAGCAGACAACCCGCCGCTTCTGTTAGGCAAACCGCCGCTTTTCCAGAACCCGCCGCTTCTGCCATGATGGACGAATTAAATGCAACCTAGAGGTGGTTGGGGCAGTTTGAATTCCTCTCTCTTTTCTCTCCCATTCTTCCTATATATTGTAAAGAGGGGTTTCTTTCTGTAGTTGGACATTTTCGCTTTGCACCCTCCCTTCTCTCCTGTTCATAAGAAGATTTGTGGAGTTTTCAAACCTCCCATATAGACTGTAACACCGTTTCTTGCTTTTGGCCATTACAATGTATTGAATCGATCCTTGAGCAATATATATGTGTCTGTGGTTGCTTCTAAACCCTCTTACATATTTATTACTGTCATTCTTGATCTTTCATTGCATTTTTGCTATCTGTGCATGGTGTTGTGTTATATCTACATGGTCTGTGTTTAATGTGGCAAAACATATGTTCTTCATTCCTCGGTGCATCACCTCTATTAGCTTAGATTTATTTTATGCATCTTCTTACCTTGTCTCCTTGGTGATTAGATTAGATTTTGAGAAAACCCTCTCGCATATTTTGTGTGCACTGAACAGAGGAATAGGAACCAGCCTTTCTCTGGAGATTCCTTTCTCACTCTTCAAGTCCCACACTTGGAGAAAGGATTCAATGTTATGCTATCACACTGGATATTAATATGATCAACCTGGAAAACTGATCAATATCCAGGGGTGCCTGTGATTTTGCATCAACAATCACTTCATGCTCATCTTCTTAGATGAAATTTTGATATACTCATGTACACATGAGGAGCACGAGGGGCACCTTTGCTAGATTCTTCAGTGTCTTCGTGAGCAACAACTTTACGAAACTTGGAGAAGTGTGCTTTCTTTCATACAGAGGTACAATATTTGGGCCATATCATTTCCGGGGAAGGTATCACAGTCGATCCTTCCAAGATTAGAGCCATTATGGATTGTCCAACACCCACTACAATGACTGAGGTGCACAACTTCATGGGATTAGTAGGTTACTATAGGAGATTTTTTCAGGACTTCTCTCAAATTGCGCACCCCATCACTTCCCTTAAGAGGAAAGGGAAGAAGTTTGTTTGGTTAGACAGATGTGAGTAGGCCTTGAAAGCGAAGGAGTGCCTCACTACAACACCTATTCTTACGATTCGGATCCACAGGTGAAGTATTTATTTGCAGAGATGATTTGTTAGCAAGGCTTGGAGGTGTGTTGATGTAGGATGGTAAAGTAGTGACCTTTGAGTCTCGAAAACTCGAGAGATCATGAGATTAATTATCCAACCCATGATCTTGAGCTTGTGGTAGTTGTGCATGCTTTGGTTAGATGGAGACATTTTCTTCTTGGACAAAGATTCACACTCAGGACTGATCATTTGAATCTTTGCCACCTCTTCACATAGCCCAATCTCAATGCTCATCAGTGGTGTTAGACGGAGTTTTTTTGTGAGTATGACATGGAGATTGAGCATGTGAAGGGGATGGAGAAAGTGGTAGCAAATGCTCTCAGAAGATGGAGACATGTGGCTATGGCCACTAAAGTGAGTACAAATTTGTGGAGCAGGATTCTTTAGTAGCTTCCTCTTGACAACTTCTACATTCATAAAGACGAGTAAAGATTGAGTCACAAAGACCCATTGAGGGAATTTTTATGGTTTTTCCTTAGATGCAAATGGTCTTCTTAGGCACAAAGGCTAGATATATGTTCCCAGAGATGGTGGCTTGAGGTAGGACATCTTGGTAGAGGCACATCATGCACCTTATTCAGCGTATCCCGGGGTGAAGAAGATGCATGCTACCTTGAGACAGTTATACCACTGGAAAGGACTTCGTAGAGACGTGGCTCAATTTGTGTCACGGTTTTTAGAGTGCCAAAGGGTTAAGGCTGAGCATCAACATCCAGCAGGCCTTCTTTATCCTCATGCCATACCGAATGGAAGTGGGGCACAATTTTCATGGATTTCATTATTGGGCTACCGATGTCGAGATATCACCACGACACCATTATGGTCACGGTTGATAAATTGAAAAAATTGGCTCAGCTTTTCTCCAATAAAGACCACTTATACAGCTAGAGCGTTGGCACAAGTATATTTGGATGAGATCGTCAAGTTTACGGGATTCCATAGAAGATCATTTGTGACCACGATACTTTGTACACTTCACATTTTTGGACTACTACGCAAAGTATATCCTCGGGATGAGGATCAAATTCATCATGGAATATCACCCTGAGACAGATGGACAGACCGAGTGAGTGAATCAAATTTTAGAGGATATGCTCAGGATGTATGTGATGAATCAATAGTCAAAGTGGGAGGAGTAACTATACTTAGTAGAGTTTGCCTACAATAATAGTTTTCAGAGTTCTATAGGCATGGCCCCTTTTTCAGGCCTTGTATGGTAGAGAGTGCAAGACACCTCTTAGTTGGGATAGGTTAGAGGACAGAGTATCTCTTAGACTAGATCTTTTACAGGACATGGAGCAGCATGTAGTATTGATCAGGTAGAGATTGTAGGAGGCACATGATAGGCAGAAGAAGTATGTGGATCAGCATAGGATTGACCGTAGCTTTGATGTGGGCATGAAGGTGTTCCTTCGTGTCAGGCCACACAAGAGCCCTATCCATTATGGAAGAGGTTCTAAGTTAGCTCCTAGATTCGTTGGTCCTTTTGAGATCTTGGAGCGTATAGGCCCTTTGGCCTACCATCTAGCATTACCACCCAACTTGTCTTATGTACATGATGTGTTTCATGTTTCAGTTCTTAGGAAATATATTGCAGATCCATCTCATGTACTATATTAGACATCATTGCAGGTGTAGGATTAGGGGTAGGTGATGGTGGAGCCCATCTCGTATCATAGATTGCAGGACCCTGGGCCTTCGAGGCAAAGAGATTGATCGCCACGAGTGCAAAGTGGGATAAATACGATGAGACCGTAACCACTTTGGAGGATGCCACAGTATTACAAGTGCAGTTTCCACATTTGTCCTAGTGAATTCCAAGAGGAAGTCGAGTCTAAGGGGAGGGGGATGTAGTGCCCATTTCCCTTTGACACTTTTAGATATCGATCTTGATACTATTGATCATATTATGGACACTATATGTTTTGTTTTAGTATGATGGTTAGATGTTAGATCATGGATTATTATTCATCTGGATTCTTTTATTATACATGATGGTTACTAGAGACATTTTTATATGTGGATGATGATATATTGTTTGACATGGACATATTATAGATGTTGATTTGGACATGTGACATTGGATATTTTGAGTAGACCTAGTATGGAAGATTATTGATGATGATATAGTTGATTAATTAATTGAAAATGATAATGTTGAATTCTTGATGTTGTTGTGATTCATGTGTTTAGATGATCTTGAGATGTTGTTTATATCATTTTGGATGTTTTGATATGGCCACGAGGCCGAAGGAGGTATTTACATTTTGCAGGTTTAAAATATCACAACAATGTCGGGGGACTGGAGACTAACCATATTGAAATTCTGGGTGAATTCAACAAGGTCACCATGGCAACTATTGTGTGTGTGTGTGTGTGTTGTGTTTTTGCTAGGGATTTCCTTGGGGGATTTCCATTATATGTGACCATGGGTTGTGCATTTATTATGGTATTTTCTTTATTAATGTTGCATGTGTTTATTTTGTGATGTGTTACCCCTTTCTTTAATTATTTATATGTTGTATTAATGTTGTGAATAATCATGTGTTAAAATAAATAAATCAATATGTCATAAGAATGTAATTAATGAAGTTGTTGATCTTAAATGTAATGTTGTAAGAGTGTGTAAGAAATGTGTAAGAAGGTGTAAGAGATATGTAAGAGAATGTAAGATAGATTTTTGGAGTGTGAAACACTTCATCCTTTTGGGAAATTCGAATTTGTCCTTGGAGGCTTTATTTGGAGGCTTATGGGACAAGTTAAACTAGTCCCACACCTCTTAAAATTATTCACCAACTTGTGGAGGTTAAATTTAGACCTTTTTAATGAATTTTGAAATGACTAATTGTAAGTTTTTATTGCACTACTCTTACATATTTTAAATTCAGTCCTTTTGGAGTATGGGTTATTTTGGAGTTTGTAAGTAAATTTATTATTTTTAATTATTGTGTTTGGGTGCATGATGTTGACTTACTCTTGGGTTGAGGAAGAATGATGTGGCATCCCACATGGATCAACATCATCCTCTTCTCTTCCCTCTCCTTTAAAAATTTGAATTCCTTGCTTGTTTGTGGTTGTTGAAACTTTGTTCATTCTTCTTGGGGGAAAATTTTTTCTTGCTATTTTGGGAGCTTGTTGTGGAAGGAGTTTGGAGTCATTTTGCATGCTTGAGCATTGCTGATTTTGGACTGCATTTGGCATTTGGAAAGCTTGTGGATCTTGGAACAAACTCCATTATGGAGAGGTAGGAACTTGTGCCTTTTGAAAATGTTTCTTTCTCTTACATGCTTGTATGAAATGGTGAATGTTGTTATGTGTGTGTTGGCTGGTTGGGTAGACTACTTAGGATTTGGTGTAGGAGAAGGCTATGGGGCTTTCACATAGGGGGGCATAAGAGAATGCCAATGACATTGGTTTTATTGTGGAGGGATTTTGGGATTGGGATCCACCTTGGAAAATAAATAACTTGCATTTCTTACTCTTGGGGGGCATAAGGGAGAAACTTTGGAGGGGCATAAGGAGGGGTTGGGAGGCATAAGGTTTATGGGATATGACATGTTATTTTGGTGGTATGACCATTTGTGGATGCCCTATTTCTAAATTGGGAGGCATAAGTAGTGTCCCCATAATTCCTTTCTCTTCTTGGCTTGCTTGATCAAGCCTAAGTTTTGTGTGAATGTTTTCAAATGCAGTTGTGAACTGTTGTTTTGTTTGGACTATGTTTCTTATTATATTATGCATGTGAAAGAATACTACATGTTTGTTGTGGAAGCCATTGTTTCCATGTGTTGATTATCATCTCCTATTTCAATATGGTTGGGGCTCGGGGGCCAATGAGGAAGGATGGCTTCTCCCTTCTCATTGGATGTCTTGGTTGGGTGGAGAGCATTGCCTTTCCCCCTTCCTTGTTGTGATCAAGATGAAAATATGGAGAAACTAGCATGCTGCTGTTTTGGAGCAAGAGGAATACAGTTTGACAGTCCCTTCTTTTGTGCAAGTTCATTGTAACCCTTCCCACTTGAAGTGGATGAATTGTATAGCATTTTGTAATGTGAAACCATTTGCATTGATAATGGAAGATTGAAATTGGAATTGTGAAATGTAAAGGAGATTCATTTTACTCTATTTTGGAAAAGAAATGTAAAGGATATAATATGCATTGTATTTTGTATCCGAGGAATCAAATGGAGAAGAGAAGATTGTAAAATTTGTATTGGAAAGTAATAAAGGATTGTATTAGTTTTCAAAATTACACTGTGTATTGAATGTGTTTTATTATTATTGAAGATTGAAATTGCTGTTTGAAAAAGGAAGAATGCGTAGGAAGGAAGTATATTATTTTTACATACTTAGAACTATATTAAAACTGAAATAAAGAATTTTAATTTTAACTTGGAATTGAATGGTTAAACAAATCTAGTAGATGTATTAGACTATATTTGAAACTATTCTCACATTTAAATGATAAAAATGGACATGCAGATTTAGAAGAAAATATCATCGTTATAAACTTCATTCGTAATTCATTTTAATAAAAATGTACTGATTCAAACCCGTACTCAATAATCAACTTAAAATGTTATGGAATAACATGCTAAGACACTAAGGAATTAAAATTTACCCTAACATTTAAGAAAGAACCTTCAAAACTTTCTAAAATCCAATTTTAAACTTGCACTGTTGTTTTTTTGTCTATTGTTGGAAAAATACAACTTTGAATAAATTGAACAAATTCACTCTCCAAAAAACACTCCAATTCCTCCCTATACCAACCCTCCATGTTTGTTTGACATGTTGAGTGAAGGATGAGATCTAATTTAACCAAATTGAGAAGTTTAAACGCCAGTTCACAAATTAAAAGCCTGCAGATTGGTTTCTCAAAATTGACCCTTTAAATTTCATCAAAAAGTAAATTTTATGGTTCCTATGCAAAGAGGGCATTGAGAGCTTTCTGAAAATTCCTCATTTTTCCAAAACCAAGCTTTCTAGCTAAAGTTATGGCCATTTGAAGTTTTACTTCAAATTGACATTCAAAAAATGAAACAAATAAATCTAACTGTTAGAAAAATTTAAATTTTAACTTCAGAAAAATTTGCCTAAAAGTCCATGGCCCCCATAATCTCATGACCAATCGGGACCTATCATATGGCACCTTGGAGGGGTGGACCGAATTTAAACTTATCCTTTTTGAAAATTTTGCCTTGGGAAAATTTTCCCATTTTTCCCCACAACCCCGCCAGCCCGCAGCCAATCACATGCTGACACGTGGCATGGTGGAGGGGCAGACCTTTTTGAACTTAAAATTTTTAAGTTTTGGACTTCTGAAAAATTTCCCAATTTTTCCCACATTCCCGCTAACCCGCAACTTATCATGTGCTGACACGTGGCTCGAGGGATGTGTGGGAGAATTTTGGAAGTTAACTTTTATTTCTTCTTTTCGCACAATTCTCTTTTTTCCTCCGTCGGCCCACAACCAATCATAGGCTGCCACATGTCCTCACGGGGTAGTAGAGGAGGTTTGGCTTTTCCTTGTCCTTTTTCCCTTTTTAAACTCTTGGGAAAATTTTCCATTTTGGTCTTGTGGCCCGCAACCAATGAGAAGGTGCCACGTGGCACTTTGCGGGGGGTGACAGCGGGTAGGGTGAAACCTCTTTGTTATTTTGGTTTTTTGGCCTTTGGGAAAATTTTGAAAATTCTCCCCATGGCCTATAACTCTGTCTTCCTCTCGATTTCCTTTCTCCACGGGCACGTGGACCCGTGTGTCCACTTTTCCCATTTTTCCTCCTTTCGGTGTAATCCACCAATCTCCCCGCCGCTCCGCCAATCCCTTACCCTTCTCCCACTCAAACCTCGGGCTCGACGCGTGTCCACCGGGGCCTGTGAAGGCACGTTAGGACTTGTGACTTTGTGCCTATGCCATGGGGAAAATTCCCTAAGCTGCACCACCGTAGACACCTATAACTATGCCCAAGAAATTTAAATACTTAAATTGCGCTAATTATCCCCTTTCTCGCAAATCAACGACATATTGTCAAAAGCACTCATTTTCCCTCATATCATCATTAATTAATTACACTAAGCTAATTAATTAAGTTTCCTATCCAACAAATACCCTAATTAATGACCTTCCGTTAATAAATCACCCCTTCTACCTAGACTAATTAATTATTATTAATTAATTAGCTTTCCCTTCCATTTAACCAATAAATCAATATTTAATTGATTTAATCCCCTTTTAATAGCCTAAATCATACTAATATTCCTCTAATTATCTTCTATAAGCTTACATCTACCTATTAGTTAATCACCTTTGATTAATTAAAACACCCCCCAACTCCCATGACTTGCTAAACATGTATTAAACTCTTCTAAAGTAAGGTTACCTTTAATAAAGCAACCTTATCCATTCCTAATCATGTTTTACCTTTATCCCACATTCATGAGAATGTGTTGAATCCTTTATCCTCTGGGCTATATAAAGAGCCCTCCACCTACCTTTTAACTTACACCAAAACTCCTTAGAGAGCAAATGCAAAGCATATAACAAAGAGACTAAGAGCTTGCACCTTGCCCTTTTGAGAGTTCATCATCTTGAAGAGTTAAGCCTCTTTCTTAAAGTGCTTGGGTCATATGGGAGGTGTCAAAAGGGTCTGTCAGAGCCCAACTTTGATTAGCCCCATTCCTAGGTTCTTGGAACATTAAGGACAACTATTTTGATAGCCATGGAGCTTACTTAGGTCCATTCATTTATTTGTTGTTAGAGAATAGAGGAGTTTAGATATTTAGCATTGTTAGTTTCAAAGTTTGTATTTATGAATGCTAAAGCATCTAACCCTTGTTTAATTCTTATCATGATGGTGTTTATGCTTTGTTTTAGCTAAATTGTAGAACTATTTTAGGTGGTAGTTCTTGCTTCATTTGATTTAGCATTAAGCAAAGTATACAGCACACAACCACGACCCACCAAGCCGTTCTAGGTGTTTTCTCCATCTCTTGACACGTGTTCCCCTAGGGGAAATTTTACCCTAGAACTCCGCTTTGGCCATATCATGAGTTATATAAGGAGTTAGGAGGACTTATTTATGTCACCGGAAAGGTGAGAAAATTTCCTATCCATTGGGTATGGTTTAGGGAAATTTTGGAAGCATTAAGTTTGAGAAAAATCCAGTTATATCTCCGAGCTCGTTAGAGAGCAGGCATGGGGTAAATTACTCCCGAACCTAACTAAAACATATAACCCTAAAGTTTGAACCTTGTGAACTTGATATTAGTTAATAAGGGAAAACACATGTTGTAGTAATTTGGTCTTGATCGGAACTTGTTAGTGAAAACCGATGTCTGCAAACCGGTTATAGACACTTTAAAGAAAACAAAAAAATTATCCTATAATTTTTCTAGCTAACCCTAGGTTGTTTCTTGGATGTAAGTGGTTGTTTAAATGGGCATGACATGGTGATTATGTTTTTCACTTACATAATGCAAGTTTCCCATTTACTAGGTTGAGAGATCACTAATGAGGCATTTTAAATTTTATTTGTTATAAAAATCATCTTAGTCATCTTATAATGTTGACATCATTCAAGTGTATGCGACATTTAACAACAGTTCCAAAATCTCCTCTCATGTTCTTGTAACCCTTATGTCATTACGTTGACTTCATAATGACTTCTTTTTAGAACAACTAAGGTTCATATACTATTTTTCCTTTACTTAGTCACCAAGATCCTAAGGAGTATGATTTCATACTTAACCAAGTTTGGGATTATTCTGGGTAATTTAAGTATTAGATGCGTGTTACAAGGAGACATTCAATTATAATTTTATACACCCTATTACCTTCTAGCCACTACCCTTCTCGCTGGTCAAACATATATTAATGTGTAATTCACCCTAATTCTCATGAGAGGTCCACGATAGACTAATTTCATTAACACCCAAAAGGGTTATACAACAAACTAATAGGAAAAACTTAGGGAAACTAAATTTCCTTATCTCACAACCTTTGCACGACCAAAATTACTTCTTACCCAGGTAAAAATTCTATTTGTGAGAAGCATAAGGGATTCAACTCATTAGTTTTATACATAGGTAACTTACAACATAGGCTCTATTCATGGATCAATCCCTCATATCATACATACATAACATGTTGATCACTAAGTCCAGGGAATAAATCATGAGTTTTACTTTACTTTAGGTTCAACACCTTATTAGGACCAAGTCTAGAGGTTTATACTAGATATGTGCCTTGTCCAAAATGACCTCTCAAGAGGTCTTAGGTTAGCTTTAAAAATTAAGGTCAACAAATTTCATAGTTGACACTACAAAAGTTTCACAACTCCATCTTGTTAGAGCATGGAGCCTTAACAAACATCCCTAACATGGTATCTTCCTTGTGATACATTGTGGGTTAACTAAGAGGATTCTAAATAAAATCATGTTTTCTAACAACTTCAAAGATGGCCTTACCATAAATTTGGTCACAACTCATTTCTTCATTAAATACGAGACTTGTATTATATGCAAGGTGACATCATGAGTTATCCACTAGATATAATATTTTCATGATGAAACATAAGGGGCACAACTCATCATCATGAGGTTTTATCGAAGCATGACACCTGAGAGTAGAATTATTAGTTGGTAAAAGCAAGCACCCATACTTGGGATGATCATGGTCAAAGTGGGGATCACTCCATATGGAAGGAATCTCAAGTTGTTCTTAATTTTCTAGTGTCAAATCTCACTTACTCACCGTGCACTAATTAAGGAAAGATGGAAGATTGAATGGGTTTAAAACACAATTTCATTTTAATTTTATAGAGAGATACTCTTTTCTACCATACAAAATGTAGGTTTCACAACATAGCTACAAATGAAATCAAGAAGAGCATTAGTAAAATTTGGCTAACTCTTTAAACTCAATATCCAAGAACAATTACACGTTTACTAAAGATTCATGCACAACAAGGACAATCTCCTTTTCTTTAAAGAAAATAATGTAATGATACTTTACTAAAAACGTAGCTATACATTTTTTTTCCATAACATATATGAATTACAAAAATACAAAAATGGGTTAGAACCAAGCCATTTCACCTTTATACTAGCATCCTAAAAAATCATGTGAGCATGAGTCAGCAAAAATCAATGGAATAGATCCACCCATCCTCTAACATGCTATTTTCATGCAAAAAAAAATTTAAAGGAGAGAAAAATAACATAACTAAATTCCATATTTTCAGAGCATGATTTCTATTCAAATTCAAGAGAGAGAAAGGAAGATTAAAGAGAGAAATTTTCTTTTTCACAAGCATATGGGTGGAATAGTATCTTATGAAGTGTTACATACAACAACATATATGACAAATTAGCTCTCTATGTATAAAAACATATACAACAACATAACAAGATGTTTAATGCCTCTAATTAACTCTCTACTATATAATGAATTATAAGAACAAGATGGATCACAAAATAGATAATCAGAGCTCAAACTGGATGCAAATTTTAGGATCTCGTTGGCTAAATTTGGTCATTTTTCATTCAGAAAATAAGGCCAAGTGTCCTCCAAAATGGGCTCACCCAAAGGGCACGGTAAATCCAAATGGAATGTTTCAAAATCATAGCTTCTTTTCTAATAAACAGAGAAACACCAGGAACAAACAATATCTAAAACTGATAAGTGATGCTCAAACATGGAGTATTTTTCTAGGGTCACTTGGCTGAATTTAAGCAAAATAAGAATATGTTTGGTTTGTAGGTATGATATGCTTAGTTGGTATAAAGATAAATGGTTGTTTGTTAATTGGGATTTGGAGGGGGAGGAAAATTGCTTTTATGACCTTGATAGAGTAGTGTTCCCATGGAATGAATCCATCCTTAATCTGTGATGATTGAAAAGAACAATCAATTTAACATGATATGTGAAATAACATTTGCATTCATTAATACTCAATTAGCACAAATGTTGTCTACAAGTCTTCCCAATCCTAACTACAAATCATGGAGTTAGAGCTGAGATAAAGCACTTGTTAGATTTTTCTTATACACCCAAAAGACCCTTAAGGGATAACAAGAACTCTTCAAAAGTGATGTTGCCTATAGGATTTTATAACTGAGCTGAGATATTGCCTAATATACACTATTATGCAATAGTCTTATAGTGACCAGAAGAATACAATGACTAAGAAATACCCTTGTGTACTTAACAAAGTAAATCCAATGCAAGATAGTAATAGAAACAATATTGCATCTTTCATTCCTTTAAAACATAAGAAAGGGAAAGTATAGCTTGATCAATCACAGAGAGATCTATTCATGTAAGTTCTGGCTAGGGGACAAAAAAATGCCCTAAAAACCTAATAATGGTTATATAATGTAACCACCTTAGCTCTTCCTTACAAACTAGATACAAACAACTGATTTCCAAAAGCTAGAAACTGGAACAAAAAATTGAACTTAATAAAAAAACTCTACAACTACCCCCAATTCGCCTCCTTATGAAAATGAAATATTGTTACATTATATAGAGGATGAGAAGGATAAAGAAAGAATTAAAATTTGATTTCCTTCTCGTAGACACATAAATTCCACTTTTGTAATCTTATTGCTAAAAGCACACAAATCACTCTCATTCTTACCATTTTCATTATAATTAGTGATTTCCACTAATTAACTAATGTTTCTTACCATTTTGGTCAATTAACAACACTTTGTTGATTACCTAACCCCTTTCGCATTTAGGATGCCACTTTATGATGAATCGTAAGTCAAAATCCTCTTCCAAACAGACAATTAGTGATTATTAGCTAATTAAGCCTATTTTACCCTTGTTTTGGTCAATATACCCTATTATTGGCTTAAAACCCTCTTCCAACCACTCAAAATCACCCCACTTCCTTCCAAAACATCTCAGAAGGCTTCAAAATCTTATCCTAACCTCCTAATTGACCCTAAGTGGTTGATTAAGGCTCCTCACATCCTAATCACTTGTTAATTCACTAATCAGGATTAACAAGCCTTAATCATGATTAACAAGCCTTTAATATTCTTTGTACTTTTAGTCCCACATGCACCAAGATGCAAGTTTTCCTCAAAGGAAAAACTATAAATAAGACTAAGTACTACCTTCCAACTTTACACCATGCTTTGAATTGCATATCATATAAGAAATATGATTAATAGCCAAGCTCAATCCTTGCCTCAAGTATTCAATGGGGTTAGTAGATGGGTATCCAATATGATCTTGTAGTCATTATTGGAGAGACCATCTCACCTTCCTTGGAGTAGCAACAAATCCCAATTTGATTGCTCCTAGATCTATTTAGGTCTATGTTAGCTAGCAATTGAACATACTAGTAGGCATGCTTTAGCTAGGTTTTGAATTATATTCATGTTAGTTATTTCAAGAATTCCATTAAGCTTTTATCTTTGATGTAACTATTGTTAGATTTAATAATAATTTTCTCAATTAGACTATGTGGTGTTAGTTTTGTTAATTTATCTTTGCTTTGGAACTTTTAGTAGTCTTCACCTTCTACAACCACCAATAAGAAGCATTAAAATCTTACAAAGGAGCATGGTCTACCTACCAAAATCATTCATTCCTCCTGTCATGCATGTAAAAACACCACACTTCATCAATTCAAGTGGTTGGCCAATACTATAATTGTATCTTTAATGAAAAATACGTTTCTTCTTTTTCTCCCACTAATTATCATCAATTTCTGAATTTGATGATTCCAAAGTGAAGGGCTTGAAGAGACCTTTCCAACGATATAAAATTTATAATATTTGGAGCTTTGGATCGAAAGATATGGCCCTCTAAAATTTAATATATTGGGATGCAGATAAATGTGACACGTGGCAACCTTTGATTAGCTCGGGGACTTCTCTGCCAACGTGTGCACTGCTTTTCCATTTTCCATGTGTTGGTCTTTGATTGGATTGTTGGGTTGGGTTTTCTTCTTTTCTTTCCTTTCTTTTCTTTATGTGGGTAGGTTTGTTCCTTAATAAAAAGTGAGCCAATAAATCAATGCCATATTCTCCTACCTTGTCAGACTATCCTTTTCTTTGACTGATAGCGGTGAAGCAAGAGCCAATAGGAAAGCTCCATGATTCATTCGCAATTTACCCTTTTTATAGCCCTTGATTGACCACTGTGAAACATGAGCCAATAAGAAATCTCCATGCTCTTGGTAGTGTCAGCCTTTCCTATATCTCTTTTGATAAAGTGCAAAGTATCAACCAATGAGGAAGCCCCACACTTACTTCATATTTTACCTTTTCTTTAGCCTTGAATGACAATCGTGAAATGTGAGCCAATAGAAAAGCTCCACGTTCCTGGGTCTGTCAGTATTCCTTGCATCGTGCTTTCTTTTGATTGGTTTAGCCTTCACGTTGTAACCTTTTCCTTTTGGGGGACTTAGAAAATTTTGGCTTCCTAAAAAGGTTGCCACGTATCCCTATTTTGACCTCGCTCTTCTGCCACTTGTCACCTCCAAACTCTGCCATGTTTCTTTGACCTTTGCTAAATTTGATTTCATTGTGGACCCAAAATGATTTGAAACATAGTCCATTCCATGGACTTTAAGTCCCGATTGGATCCCATCGCTTGAAGATTTCTGGAATGCCGACACATTCCCTGTCTTTGACACTTAAGATCATGCCATGTGTCAACCTTATATTCCGACATGTTTCCTGGACCTTTGCTGACCCAAACCTAGACCCAAAAGTTTTATGAATTACAAATCATCCAGGGCTAGACATCCACCATAGCCCAAAAGCAATAAGGACCCTGGAATCCCACCACATGTTGGTCTCTCATTGGTGTGACATTTCAATGTATCACGTATATTATTTTTTATGCGGCTTTTACTTACTTTCCGCAGTTTAATTAAAACCATTCTAAGTCCAAGTGACACTCCTTTGTTTTATGGGTTAGGAGAACCCATGTAACACTAAGTTCTTGTACTCTAAGGTAAACTAAACTAGTCCCCCAACATTTTTGGAATCCTTTCATTTATATTGCTAAGGCACAAGATCTATTACAAATAGTAACTTTTTCTTGACTCAAACTGATCTTTAAAGCACAAGGAGCAACATGAAGCATACACAATCAATTAATTTATGGGGGAGTATATTGAAAAAGACCAATTTAATGCAAGGATTTGGATTGAGCACTAACAACATGTATATACATGTTTTGATTTAAAATATCTAATAAAATTCTTGGGTATCAAAAACATCTCGTGTGGAAAAGGTAATGTCCTATGGTATATAAAGGTATATTGTATATGTGCAAGAATTCATCCCTTAACAAAAGGGTTCTCATAGATCTACGCACACCTTTAGTAAGGGTCATTCAATATTATCGAAGACTTGTCATTGGATCAAGAAAAAGTATTTTAGGAATGACTGAATGGGTAAGTATAGAAATTTGTGGTAGAATGTATGGTGTGAGAAAACAAGGCCAAGACAATTAATACACTCTGTATTTTGTATCCCTTATTTATCCCAAGCCAAAGGTTTCCATGAATTTCATAATAGGATTGTCGAGTATAGAATATTTTCAAACCCTTTGATGAAATGATAAAAATGGTTTTAGATGTCGGTAACTCTTATTTTCAAGATATTTTCCCTTTTTCCTATAAAGCGAGTCATTGGATTCGTCATGGAGAGACAGTCCAACACTATTAGTTGTTAGTAATCCTATTTTTTATTCTTGAAACTCAAATCCTTGTTATCAAGCCCTAAGCCCTAAATCATTGTATTTTTATAAGGGAGTGCCAAAAGTTAGAGGCCATAGAAAAGGATTAGGCAATTCAAAAAATATGCCAAGTAAGGAAGAGGAGTTGTAAATTATGATATGGTTTTTAGGGTTAGTGACCCAAATGTAGGCAGAGGTATAAAAATTGATGAAAAAGAAGATCAGATGCAACTAAAAATAAATTAGATATGATGAAAGGATAATTACTCCACCATTTACAACCATTTATTCTCGATATTGGATAACATGCAAACAAAACCATAGTCCAACAATTCCCAACCTAGTCATACGGGTGTTCAAGCTAGTGTAGACACCCAAATTTGTAATCAATACTTGATATTGGTAATTTGGCATAAATCCATATGTCATGATTTATGTGTGTAAAAAAATCTTAAACACATTATCTTAATCTCTCCTAAGGATTTAAAACACTTCCTATTACATATTTTTCTCGCTTAGACACTGAAAGATTTTTTATAATCCTTATTGACATCTTAAAATTCCTATAAGGATTTTCTAGATCTCCACTTACAATTTTCTATCCCCCTAGATGGTATTATACAAGTGGGATAAAACCCTTGTATGATAGTGTCCCCTATTCTATGGTTTTGACCTTTGTGCGTAAACAATCAAGTTTTCTTATGTTTATCTTTATTCCATCTCTGTTTACACCATTTTAAACTTTTATTAATGTTATGGAAATGCACAAGAATAATTAGGAATGTAAGGTTTGTTACAAGGGTTATTATGATTAATTAACTTCCAAAATTAATCATGTAATATCATAATAACACATTAATACTTATAAATAATAACGAATATATGCTACAAGTTTAAACAAATAAGAGGAGATATGTAATTAGCTATACACAAAGGTGGCATAAGGGAGATCTGGGTGTACTTGATTAGAGAATATGGGAGTATTGAACTTGAAGATAATTTTTTCCCGAGACTACCATTGGAAAATTCCCTAGTACAAAACCATATATCTCTTCCATGATCCTCTTGTACAACCTTGGACCTGTTATATTGTCTTACACCTACTGAGTGGGGTTCTATAAATTTGTGTTCCCTTCAAGAGATTGGAAATATACGTCGTAGTAAAACCCTAAGTGTCACATTATTTCAAAACCATATAATATCGGGTTAACCAAACTCAAACCCTAACCATGAATGGAAGACCTTGTAAGAAGGTTAGTGTTTGGGTTGAAGTACAATCCATGCACATCCTACATTAGCACTACTCTAAAGAGGCCTCAAACAACACACCATTCTCCACCTAGAATGTAATATCTATATCAATGTAACTAGTTCACGATTGGAACCACTTTGACCATGCTTGAGATGATTGTGCTCTTGTTAAGAAATTGATTTGGGATCTTTTGGTGATTATAAATGATGGAATCGAACTCCTTGACCTAATTGAGTGCTTTATAACCGTAGTAGTGACTACCATAGTATATGTGCTTAAGCTTTGGGAATATTTAAGGATACTTGAGTTCATTTTGTATTGGTATTTGTAATGAGAATTCCAAGATTTTTCAGGTCCTTGAATGATGTAATGTCAACTTGCTTATATAGGGTTCTAAATGTTGTCATGTTGTTGCATAAGTATTGTCATTGATGAAAAACCTCATTAATGAAAAAGTGGATGATGGAGTAGAGTCAGATCATGTTGAGGATGATGATGAAATGATGGTTCAGATGTGTTCATGATGATATTAGGTGTTTTAGTGAGGATTGCTTGTTCTTACAAGCCTATTCAGGTGACCTAGCTAGCCTAGGTGATGGTGTATGGAGGTTGGAGCTTCTTTGTAAATTTAGAAGCATATTGAAATGATGGAGATCATGTTTTGGGATTTTATAGGCACTCACACGAGTTACAAGGTGTAGATACAGGTTGGTGACCATGTTTGTGTGCTCATTTAGACCAAGTATGGTTATTAGAATACATAAGGTTGAGTTGTAAAGATATATAAGCTCATGGATGCATATAGGTAGTTGATTTATGATGTAATAGGTATGTTAGGGCATTTTTGAGAGTTTTCATGATGTGTTATGAGGTTGTTTTAGTTAACCCTAGCCTTTACAATACAAAACCCTAAGGGCTAGCTATGAAAATGAGATAGGATGGAGAGATGGAGTGTTATTTGTGACATGATGATGATTGGAGATGTATGTAGGGTGTTTCATGGTGTTTTGGGAAAATTTTCAAGTTTCCATGATGAGTATTTTGTATGTTATGTCAGTTTTGATGAAACAAGGTTAAGAGCAAGGTCATTTATAGCTCGAATTTGGTCTTCTGGTGCTCACCCTGAATTGTGTGATTTGAATGGGACCTTATGGATTTCAGGGATGTTTATAAATTTGAGTATAAAAGGTTTAAAAAAATTATGAGGTCATTTCATCATCGTGTGTTTATAAACAAATGTTAACAAGGTAAATAACTCATAATGTGTTTAAAACCCTACCTTGAAAGTAGTTTGACAGATTTATTTTATTGATAGTGATTGGATTATTATTGGAAAATGTAGAGGAATAATATAGGTTTTAAAAAGGTATAGTAGATCTTATGGTGATAAGTGGAACCCACTCAAACAGGTCAATTTCTGAAGAAATTCAGTTTGGGACAAGGTTATCCAAAGGAGTTGAAATATAAATGACCATTATATGATTTATGTGAGTTTTTATTGATTTAAATGATAGTTTTAGGTCATGGTGATTCTGATAAATGATCAATTATGCTTCATTTATGTTGACTGGTCAAAGGTCAGTTTTGGGGTAGTTAGAAGCAGTCTTCAGTAATGTAGACATCACAAGATCTATAAGATGAGTTAGGAGGTGATTCAAGTTTTTTTGGAAATATAATTAAAAGATATTTCCAATGATATAATTTTTGTCTCATGATGAGGAGTTTTGATGCATTTTATAAGTTAGTTTGGGAACAAATTTTTTTGGCTTTACAGGACATGATAGTTTTGATTGAAAGATTGAGTTGGTTAGTGCATGAAATGGATTGGGTGATGATTGATATCACTTGGAATGTGAAGAGGGATAAATTTTTCATCAAATTAATCCATTTGTAGGTATTGAATCTATTAGGAAGGATGTTAACCAGTTGTATTTGTAAAACTACTTTTTGGGTAACATGTTTGTGTGTAGACAAAAGTTGTTGTGGTTTGAACTAGTGGATGTTTCATGCTCTCTAAATTTCTTAAAAGTTTTATAAAGGTTATTGTATTTCCATTGAGTTGTAAAATTACATATTTGAGGTGTTATTAAGTGATATTGAGGCCAAAAGGTGAAGACATGGTGCTAGAAACAAGTGTTTTGTGAAGGCAATGAGCCACTGGGCCCATTAAATGAAATAATTTGATTGGTTAATGATAATTGAAACCATGGATGATGTTTAAATTTAATTTTAAACATGTGTGGTGATTTTTAGAGATTTAATAAAAATATTTTTGGTGTTAGAGGATTTTTCTCATTCCAATGATGGGATTTTGAGGATTTTTGGTGCATGGATGAAGGGTTTTGGCTAGGCCGACCTACTTGGGTCACTTGTGACTATTGTGATAAATTTTATGGGATGTTTTAAAGTTTTAATGGTCATGATAAATGAGGTAAAATAACACATTTTGAATTTTAATGAAGGAAATCTTATAAAATCATAGTTTTGGGTGCTTTTGTGAGCTAGTGGAGTGTGTGCAAGAAGTGTGACCTAGGTGTGATATTTTTTTAGGTGTGTGAGAATGAATTGAGATATGATAAAGTTAGTGACAGGTTTAGGAATGACATTAATCATGTATATAAGGGTTTGATGCATTTAAAAGTGAAGAAAGTGCTAGTTTGTGAGAGATTTAAGACTTAGGGTTTGAAAAAGAGTTTGAAGGTGTGTGAGCTGAAATTGTGATCTCTATCAATTTTGAAAGAATCAATACATCATAGATATTATTCATAAGGTGGTTAAGTGGGTACTTGATCATATTGGGGGCTTGTAGCCTCCTTGTGGAGTTTTTGATTCACAAAATTAGGGCTTGATGCTTCTTTTAGGGTTGTAGATTTACTAAACTAGGGGTTGGTGCCTCACTAAATTTGAAACATATCAATATAAAGATTGTGTTTCAGTGGGTTTTCTTCCCCTTGAGGGTTTCCCACTTATATCTTGTGTCTTGTGTTGATTCTCTTGTTCATGGTTCATTGCATGTATGGTATTTGATAGTGTACACACATTAATGGATGGTTAAGTGATTTTGTGTTTTGAATAAGCAATCTGAAATCTGATTTAAAATTTTGTAAGGATTGATTCACCCCCTCAATCCATTATGCTTTTAATAATTGAAATTAGAGTAGCTACTTGAGGAGAATTTTGACCACTTAAAAGGAGACCCTTGAAGCATAAAAATGGTGAGTGATTCCTCTACTGGGAAGACACCATTGTTTGATGGAACAAAATATGATTTTTGGAGTATGAGGATGAAGACTCATATCATGTCTCTAGGGTTTTATGTTTGGAAATATGTTGAAGATGGGTATAATAGTCCTACCACTCTTACCAGTAAAATAGACAAGGAGGCATATGAAAATAAATCCAAGGCCTATAATGCTATCATACATGGCATTGGATAATCTGAGTTGGAAAAAGTATTGAATTACAAATCAACAAAGGAAACATGGGAGAAACTTAAATATTTGTATGAAGGTGAATCAAGGGTAAAAATTTCTAAGCTTCAAACTTTTAGAAATTAGTTCGAGAGTCTTAAAATGAATTATAATGAATCTATTACTGCATATCTTCTTAGAGTTGACAAGGTTGTAAATAAAAAGAAAGGGTTAGGAGAATATGTGAAAGAAGAAGTAGTTGTTCAAAAGGTCTTGAGGTCCTTAATTCCTAAGTTTGATTCTAAAGTATCTGCTATTGAAGAAGCAAAGGATTTGACTACTCTAAAGATGGATGAATTACATGATACTTTGAATGCTTATGAGATGAGGGTGATGGAATCCAAACTAGCCAAGAAAGAAATAAATTTCAAAGATGAAAAGAAGAAAAATGATAAGAAGGTAAAATTTGATGATGCTCATGAGCTAGGTGATGAAGAACTATTTTCCATGGTTGCTAGAAGGCTAACTATTGGAATTGGTAAGTACAAGGGTAGACTTATTTTCAAATGCTTTGTTTATGGTAAAGTAGGTCATTTTGTTAATAATTTTCCTCATAGAAATGATAAGAAAGGGAGTGATGATCATGAGAAGAAAAATTACAAGTACAATAAAAATAAGAAAGAGTTCAAGAATTCCAATTTCAAGAGGAAGAGTAAGAAGAGTTTCTATATCAAGGAAGAGGCTTATTCTCTCAAGAAGATAGTGGAGCTGATGGATCTGATTCTGAGTTTGAATCTGATCAAAAAGATGTAGGTGATGAGGTCCTATTTATGACAAAGTAAGATATGAGATCCTTTAGTGGAGGTTCTACTTTGTGGGGTGATTTTACACCTAAATATTACAAAGAAGATGAAGGAGATGATGATGGCTTAAGAATTGAGTTGGATTGTGTCCAATCAGAACTAGAACATGCTAAAAAGAATAATAAGAAATTAAATTCTCAAGTCAAGGAATATGAGACAAAGATTCAAGAACTTTAAGAGA
This sequence comes from Taxus wallichiana var. yunnanensis, assembly GCA_018340775.1. NCBI lineage: Eukaryota > Viridiplantae > Streptophyta > Pinopsida > Cupressales > Taxaceae > Taxus > Taxus wallichiana. Next base: position 298,134,533 of record CM031242.1, read on the forward strand.
AGCATTGGGCTATTACTGAAAATCTTGATGAAACTGTGAGAAAGCTAGAAATGCAAATGAGTAACATGACTCTTAGCTTGCAATATAAGGAAGAAGAAGTGATCATTATTAAGAAAGAGCTATCATATACAACAAGTAAAATAAAAACATATCAGAAATTTGAAGAAAGCTTCAATGTTCTTGGTAATATCTTGAGCAATCAGAAAATAACATGGTGTGAGAGCTGGTTTGGATTCAAATCGAGGAAAAGGACAAAGAAGTGAAGCAAGAGGACCTAGTTTCAAGCAAATATTTTGGTGAACCAAACATCAAGGAAGAAAATAAAGTATCATTCATTAAGAACAATGAGAGGACAAAGCTTATTAGGAAACCTAATGCCTCAAGGTATGAAAGAACCTGTTATCCAAAATGTTCCCCTTGCACATTTTGTGGCTAACTCCCTTCATTCTTCCCTCTCTTGTGCCTCAGTCATAATTTTTTGCTTTTAGGCACTCAAGACCTTCTAGAAATGGCACCATTGGATAGATATTTTTCTTAGCTTTCCAGAAAGGTAAAGTTTTCCTCCTAACTCCATGTATTTTTGAAGTTATGGCTCGGCGGAGATTTTGTGGGAAATTTTCCCCTGAAAGGCCCGCAACTAATAAGATGAGGCCACATGTCCTCGGGAGGGTGGAAGGTGGAGGAAAACTTGGAATTTTTACCAAGTGTTTGGAAAATTTTTAGAAGGAATATTTCACCCCGAAGGCCCGCCGACGAATTGGATGTTGCCACGTGTCCAAGGGGAAGAAATTAGAAAAATTTCCTAAGGGTTGATACAAGCAAAATTTTTGATGCCAGGCCCGCATCCAATCACATTGTGCCACGTGTCTCTAGAGGAAAGGAGTGGCGGAGGGTGGAGGTAAAATAGAAAATTTGACTAAGTGTTGGTGCCATGGAAAAATCTCCAGGAAAGGCCGCGCCAATCACACTACGCCATGTGTCCTTAGGCCAAGGGAGTGGTGGAGGGCGGGGAGGAAAGATTGGAAATTTGGCAAAAGTGATCAGTGAGGGTGCAAAGTTAATTTTTTTCCCCAAAGGCCCGCGTCAAATGGGAGCTCACCATATGTCTCCTCGGGTCATCGAGCTTGACCATGGGGAAAAGTGGGAAAATTTCCCAAAGGTTAGAGCAAAGGAGAAATGTTAGCCCCAAGGTCCGCGACGAATGGAAACCCGCCACGTGTCTTCAACCAGCAGAGCGCTGGGAGAAATTGGGAGATTTTTCCCAAGCAAAATCAAGGAAAAATTCAAAGGAAAAGCTCGCGTCAATAGGGTTTTGCCACGTGCATCCCTGGGGAAAATGGTCAACAGTGATGGAAAATTTAAGAGAAGATGCCCATGGTGAATCATATCACGCCACGTGTCCTTAGGTCATCGGCCCGGTGGAGAATTTTTGGAAAATTTTCCAATGGCCAAAATGATGGAAAATGAAGCATCAAGAGCCTACGGCCAATGGAATCATGCCAAATGGTGCCAAATTGGTGGGGCGCATGGGGATTTTTGGGGAAATTTTCCCAAATGTAAAAAAGTGGGAAAATTTCAAATTTTTGGCCCGCCAACCCATTTTGGCCCTGTTTTGCCCTAAATTTTCAAATGACCATAACTTTCGATCCAGAGCTCATTTTTCATGTTATTTATATCAACGGAAAGATGGTGAAATTATCTACAAGATTTTGGGATCAATTTTGTATTTTATTGATTTTTGAGAGAGAAAATTGAAAAACTCCTCTGGCACGTGGTAATGAACAAAAATGACATTTCAACCACCATTTTTAATGCAGCATGGCTCACATTCTCTCCCAGCATGGCAAAAATGTCAGGGAATGGACCTATAAGGATACCCATGTTGTTTATTATGAATTTGGTTAGTGGTTGAAAGTTTTCTCATGTTTTCCCATGTTTCTCTCTCCTGGGCTTAGTTTTGCATTGTAAAAAACCAGATTTGGCTCATTTTTTTGGGTTTTTTGGACATTTTTTATGTTTTGCAGGCTCCCTCCTTCACCTTAAAAAGTGATTTTGTGGAATATCAGACCTCTTCCAAGACTGTAACATGTTTTCTGCCTCTCTGATGTTGTAATGCATGTATTTTTGATATTGGAAATGACAATGCAAGCTCTGTGAATGAGTTTCAATCCTCTATTTGTGTTGTTTGCTTCATTTCTGACCTCTCATTACATTTTATCAGTTTGTGCATGATGTTTTTTGCATTTCTATAATCTGTGCAAATGCGTAGAAGTAAAAATGCTAACTACTCCTTTGGTGCATCACCTTATTAGCATTAGTTTCAGTTTTTGCATTCTCTATCTTTGTCCCCTTGGAATTTAGAGTAGGATTTTGAGTTTAAAACCTCTACAACTTGCAAGTAATACACCCGATAAGAGGAGTTGAGCTAAGAGATTCTTTTCCCATTTTTACAAGTCCCACACTTGGGGAAGAGATTCAATGTTGTGTAATCACACTGGATGTCTAAAATGTCAAACTAGAAATCTGATCAACATCCAGGGGTGCTGCTGATTTGCACTAATAGTTTTGGCATGCCCGATGGGAGCTTAGAGGTCTTCATCTTCATTGCAACAAAATTGATGTGCATTTGTTGCAAGTTTCTTGCTTAAAAGAGCCCTAAATTACACATCTGGCGACTGCAAGGAAGAAGAATAAGTTGGTTTTAGCATTGCAGACTTGAAAACTCATGAGAAGAATCACCACAAGGTCAAGAGTTGGAGAAGAAGAGGTGTTATTTGAGTATATGTAATTATCTCCAAGAAGAAGACAAAGAGGGAGGAGAATTCAAAGGTCTCCATCTCCACCAAACATAACTCTATCAACTCCTCCACCGGTAGGCCTTTCATCAATCAACGAGGGTTCTAAGGCCAATCGAATGGCACAACATAACCCATATGTCAATTTCACCTGCAATATCCCACTTGCTCTCAATACAAAAATCCAATCCTAGTTGCAACATTGAAGAACATTCCATACTTTACTGGAGAGAATTAGACCACTCCTGGTGATCATGTCAAGGATATTGCTAATATTTGTGTAATCCATGAGATTAATGAGATGCAAGTTGTTGTCAAACTACTGGCATCTTCATTCAAAGGGAAATATTTGTAATGGTTCAGGAGTCTTGCCTCGTGCTCTATTCAAAATTGGAACAACTATGTATAGCCCTCCATGAGTAGTTTGGAGAAAAGGGAGATAACTTGTCCCTTTTGGAACAGTTGACAACCATCAAGAGAGCTCCCAATGAGTAGCTGACTGACTTCAACTTCAGGTTTCAAAGGACTTGGGAGAGGATTCCAGTGGCAGTAAGGCCAACAAAGCAGAAGGTGCTTTTCTATATTACCTTAAAGCTCTAAATTCTGATATTTCTATGTTAATTCAATCCATGGGAGGCACAACTATCCCTGTTGCTTATAGCATTGCCATTAGAGCTGAAAATTGTTTGATTCAGGCTGGAAAGCTAGCTCCTAGGCCTCCAATGCCATTATATCCAAGTTTAGAGGGTCCAAGCACTAGTCAAGTACCTATTTTAGCTCCTATTCCCACTCCTAGAAATCAGAATTCAAGTGAAGCTTCTACTTCATCTTCTAGTGCCTCAAATGAACTTCAAGAAGTCATGAAGCAATTGTAAAATTTAGGTAATGAGCTGGTTACACTCAAGAGGCAGCAAGCCCAAGGTTTTAGACCTTCTTTCCAGCCTCAAGCTTAGCCTAACAGGTAGCCATACTAGCCTCAAAGACCACCCAATCTAGTTACAAATCAAAATCAAGCAAGACCTCCTGCCAACAGACCATTTCAGCCCTATAATCCCAATGCTACATCTACCTCTAAAGCAATAGTGCCAGTGCAAAACAACATAGCTCAAGAGTATGATTGGTGTTTCCCATGCAATGAACCTCACAACCAGTCTATGTGCTTCAACGGTGCCTTAAATCAAGCATTAATGGTGACAAATACTAGTGTGGAGGGTGAAGGGAGTCAAGGAAATAACCAACAACAAGAAACATTCTAGCAAAATTAGCTCCAAATGATACCACACTTGTAAACTGGCAGGCAAAAGATTTTTGTGGCATGAATCAAACAATCTCCCAAAGTGTTGCAGAAAAACATGAGCTCAAAGAGAAGGAATTTGGGTGAAGAACAACCATTTGCTCTAAGTAATTCACAACCTTCTACCACTCCACAAATTATTGGAAAACAAAATGTAGTTCCAAACACGTAAGGACTGCTGAAAACAACTCCTAGGCCAACTAAGATGCCAATTGTTGCTGCCCATGTGCAAGGAATGAATGTGTGCAGCAAAGGGACAACAGAGATATGCTTCATCTCCATTCAAAATCATTGATTAGATGAAGAAGACAAATGTAAACATATCAATGTGGGAATCACTATCCATCCTAGGCCAAAGAGATTTGCTACAAGTTGCCATGAAGGACTGGTCAACTTCAAATCAGTAGGTCCAAATGCAAGAGAAGGTACTCACAAATGCTTCCCAGCCTGAGGGGAATCATGGAGGACAATAAGGTAAAATGTTGAAGCCCCCTCCATTCTATGTTTCATTGATCATTGGAAACCAATTAGTACACAATTGCATGATTGATTTTGGGGCAAGTAGTTCAGTAATGCCCAAGAAAATAGCTGATTAGTTGGGGCTTCAATATGAATTCATATCCAAAGGGGTAGTGTAATTAGATGGGACAACAATAACAACAGTTGGAGTGATCAAAAACTTGAGTCTTACTTTGCATGCATGCCCCAACGTTGTTGTTTTGCAAGATGTCTTGGTAATAGACCTTCCACCACTCTTTGCCCTATGTCTGTCAAGGGATTTCATAGCCAAGATTGGAGGGTACTTATCTACTGATTGGTCACACATGTTGTTCAGAACAAGATATGGAACTAAAGCCACAATCAGTCTGAGCCTATTGCAAAATTTCACATTGAGCCTCACACTCCAAGCCAAATCAATACCAATTGTTCAGCGTTTGATCAAGAGGATTATCCAAGCACTGATGAAGCTGACACCAAGGTTGGAAGCATCCCAGATCTGACTCTTGATGAATGGGAAAGCAAGGTGCATGATTTTGATCCTTATCAAGAAATAAAAGAATCTGAGCTAGGAGTCTATTGCATGCATGAAGAAAATCAACCTATCCCTATCTTCACCAAGCCGAACACAAGGATGGACAATGAGGTATGGCAAGTTGTTTTTGATGGATCAAGGAGTAGACAAGGTGCAGGAGGGGGAGCCATGCTTGTTTCACCTCAAGGAGTTAAGTATTATTCAGCTTTTAGATTTCAGTTTGCATGCTCTAATAACACTGCTGAATATGAAGCTTTGATACAAGGATTACATTGGTCAATCAAGAGAGGAATAAAGAACTTGCAAGTCTTTGGTGACAAAGTGAGTTGATTGTCAACCAAGTTAAGGGGCAGCATGCTGTCAAGAATGATCTGCTCAAGTGCTACAAAAATAGGGTGTGGGACCTCATTGAAGATTTTGAGGGCTTTGGCATCAAATCCATTCCTAGAAAAGAGAACCAAGCTGCTGATAGGCTTGCAGCAGTTGGAGCAGCCTTTGATGTTGTTGAAAGCATCAAAAAAGACAAGGTACAACCAAACATCCATGTGATTATAAGGCCTTCAGTGCTAGACAACAATGTGAGTTGGCAAGTGTTTGAAAGTGATCAACAAATCATCCATTTCTTGCAAGAAGAGGCTGAGTTCTCAGCTAAAAATTAGGAAAAGTTGGAACAACAGTATGGTGACCAAGTGGTACAGCTGAGAACCAACAAACTACCAAAGGGACTTATTACTTTGGAGTCCATTTTCAATCCTAATGATCAGTTTAGGAAGGAGAAAGAAAACATCCAAGTCAAGGGAGAAGATTCAGTGTCCATCTTGGTGGAAGAAGGCAAATCACTCCAAGTTGGTAAAGTGACAATTGAGCGAGAAAGGTATGAGTTCATACAACTTTGTCAAGAATTCCATGATGTGTTTGCTTGGAGCTATGAATATTTGAAAGGTTTCAATCCTGAGTTAGCTCAAAACACCATTGAATTGGATCCAAGTACTAAACCCATTAGGAAAAAATAAAGGCCAGTCAATCCACACATGGAGCCTATCATGAGAAAAGAATTGAATAAGTTGATAGAGTCAAGTATCATATTCCCTAGAAAGCATTCTAGTTGGGTGGCCAACTTGGTTCTAGTTAGAAAGAAGAGTGGGGAAATCAGATTGTGTGTTGACTTTAGAGATTTGAATAGAGCATCTCTCAAGGATCATTATCCACTTCCTTCTATGGAGTAGATTTTACAAGTTGTTGCTCGGCTCTGAGAGGTTTTCATTACTTGATGGCTATTCAGGGTACAATTAGAATATGGTGAAAGAAGAGGATCAGTTCAAGACAGCCTTTACAACCAAATGGGGAACTTATGCATACAGGAAAATGCCATTTGGGCTGTCCAACGTTGGAGCTACTTTCCAAAGAGCAATGGACATGGCGTTCAAGGATTTGATTAACAACATGGTGCTGATATATCTTGATGATATCACTATTTTTTCAAAAAATTTAGCAGACCATCTCTTTCATTTGAGACAAGTGTTCCAAAGGTGCAGAAGATTTGGGTATCCTTGAATCCTAAAAAGTGTATTTTTCTAGCCCATGAAGGAAAGCTCCTTGGCCACATTGTCTCCAAGGAAGGATTAGCAATTGATCCAGAAAGAGTTGAAGCCATAAGAGCACTACCATTGCCAAGCCACAAGAAGGCCCTTCAAAGTTTCTTGGGGAGGATAAATTTTGTTCGGAGGTTTGTCCCAAATTTTGCAGCCCTAGTCAAGCCTATCACCAAGATGTTAAAGAAAAGCATAGCTTTCAAATGGATAGCAGAAGGCAAAGAAAGTTTTGGAGCAATCAAAGAAGCCATCTCTCAAGCCCCAACTCTCATTAACCTAGATTTCTCCAAGGATTTCATCCTCTATGCATTTGGGGGTGATGATACTATTTCTGTAATTTTGGTACAACAGAACAAAGACAATGATGAGCAGCCAATTGCTTTCTTCAGCCAAAGTCCTGGAAGACTATGAGGTGAGGTATTCTTTCATTGAGAAGCATGTTCTTGCAGTAATAAGGAGCTTAAAGAAATTCAAGCATCTAGTTTCAAACAACAAGGTTCAATTGCTGGTTTCTCATGTGGGAGTTAAGGACTTCCTCCTCAACAAAGACCTAAATGAAAAAAGAGCAGGTTGGATTACTCGTGTCATGGAGTATGACATTGAGATCAAATTCACCAAGTTGGTTAGAGGAAAAGGGTTGTGTGAGCAGCTGGTCTTGAATAAACACAAGGAAGCATGCAATGAGAAGGAGGTTGTTTTGGCGTTGCAAGACAGCCATGAGAAAGGAAACACTCAAAAGGAAAATGATGGTGTCCTCACTCCTTGCTAGACCCAAGACATAATGCACTTCCTAAGCACAGGTCTATGCCCTCTAGAGATGAACAAGACCAAAAGAAGACACTTTAGATTGCAAGCTGTCCCATATGCCCTTGTTGATGGTGTTTTGTTCAAAAGGGATGTGAATGGAGTGCTGTTGAGATGCATTGGTACAAATCAGATTCACAAGGTGTTGGAAGAGTTCCATGGTGGATCAGTTGGTGGTCATTTTGCATCGAGAGTGATAGCTCTAAAGATCATGAGGGTTGGCTATTATTGGCCCAAGATTTTCAGTGATTGTTATGCATGGATCAAGAGGTGCAAGAATTGTGCATTCTTCACGGGTAAGGAGAGACTAGCTGCCCTTCCATTGCATCCAATTTTAGTTGACCAGCCATTCATGTAATGGGGTTTGGACTTCATTGGAGTCATTAATCCAAATTCAAGCCAAGGACACAAATGGATTCTAATAGCAACAAATTACTTCACCAAATGGACTGAAGCAGTAGCACTCAAGGAAGCAAATGAATCTAGCATCCTGGACTTCTATGAGGGAATAGCAACCAAATTTGGCATACCTGCTACAATAATATCAGATAATGCATTGGCATTCATTGGGTCCAAGGTAACTAAATGGGCTGTCAAGAATGGGATCTACCTAAGAACTTCATCAAATTATTACCCTCAGGGTAATGGCCAAGCTGAATCTACAAACAAGAACTTGTTGAGGATCATTAGGAGGACTCTTGATGAAAATCAAAGGTCTTGGCATACTAAGTTGAAATCAGCCTTATGGGATGATAGGATAACTCCCAAGAGATCTATAGGTAATTCTCCATTCAAGATTGTTTATGGAAGAGAGGCAATTTTTCCCATGTCACTTGAGTTACCAACATTAGAACTCATGAAACAATTGGAGTTGTTGGAGTTTGGACCCATGGAGGTTAGATATGTAGAATTGATGGAGCTCCAAGAAATCAGAAATCAGGCATCCCAAGCAATGGAGAAGGATCAAGCTTTGATCAAGAAGACCTTTGATAGGAAGGCCAAGGATAGATCTTTCCAAGTTGGAGATCTAGTGTTAAAATGGGATGTAGATAGAGCAAAACCGGGAAGGCATTCAAAATTTGATGCCATTTGGAGTGGCCCATACATGGTCACAAAGTGTAAGGACAACAATGCTTTCCAATTGTCTTCATTGGATGGTGAAGAATTATAGATTCCAGTCAATGGAATCCATCTAAAGCATTACTACTGAAGGAAATTCTCCACCTTGTACATATTAGCTTAGGTTTTCATTCCTCCAAGTGCTTATGCACATTGTTTTGTTGTAGATTAGCTTTGCTTTCCCTAAGTGCTTTGGCACAAGCTTGCTATTCTAGGAAATGTGTTTTACAAGCCTTGCTCCATCAAATGGTGTTCTACCTTCCATCTTCCTCCTTGCAGTGTTCTAATCAGTTGGGGTACCAAGTAGAGAATTTAATGACTCCATGCCCAATGGATTGTTTTAGGCAACTAGTAACTTCATCCAGCAGGTAGATGACCCCTTTGAGTCACCAAAATTGTTATCCAAAATGTTCCCCTTGCACATTTTGTGGCTAACTCCCTTCATTCTTCCATCTATTTTGCCTTAGTCATAATTTTTTGCTTTTAGGCACTCAAGACCTTGAAAATGGCACCATTGGATGAAGTTTTTTCTCTTTCCAGAAAGGTAAAGTTTTCCTCCTAACTCCATGTATTTTTAAGTTATGGCTTGGTGGAGATTTTGTGGGAAATTTTCCCGAAAGGCCGCAGACTAATAAGATGAGGCCACATGTCCTCGGGAGGCGGAAGGTGGAGGAAACTTGGAATTTTTACCAAGTGTTTGGAAAAATTTGGAAGGAATATTTCACCCCGAGGGCCGCCGCCGACGAATTGGATCTTTGCCACGTGTCCAAGGGGAAGAAATTAGAAAAATTTCCTAAGGGTTGATACAAGAAAAATTTTCGATGCCAGGCCCACATCCAATCACATTGTGCCACGTGTCTCTAGAGGAAAGGAGTGGTAGAGGGCGGAGGTAAAATAGAAAATTTGACTAAGTGTTGGTGCCATGGAAAAATCTCCAGGAAAGGCCCATGCCCAATCACACTACGCCATGTGTCCTTAGGCCAAGGGAGTGGCAGAGGGCGGAGGAAAGATTGGAAATTTGGAAAAAGTGATCGACGAGGGTAAAAGTTAATTTTTTTGCCCCAAGGCCGCGTAAAATGAAAGCTCGCCATGTGTCTCATCAGGTCATTGGAGCTTCGGCCGCAAGGGAAAAAGTGGGAAAATTTCCCAAAGGTTAGAGAAAAGGAGAAATGTTAGCCCCAAGGTCCGCGATGAATGGAAACCCACCATGTGTCTTCGACCGCGAAGCGCGGGAGAAATTGGGAGATTTTTCCCAAGCAAAATCAAGGGAAAAATTCAAAGGGAAAAGCCGCGTCCAATAGGGTTTTGCCACGTGTCCAGCCTAGAGAAAATGGTCAACATCGATGGAAAATTTAAGAGAAGATGCCCACGGTGAATCATATCATGCCACGTGTCCTCAGGTCATCGGCCCGGTGGAGAATTTTTAGAAAATTTTCCAATGGCCAAAATGATGGAAAATGAAGCATCAAGAGCCCGTGACCAATGGAATAATGCCACATGGCACCGGATCGGTGGGGTGCGAGATTTTTGGGAAATTTTCCCAAATGCAAAAAGTGGGAAAATTTCAAATTTTTGGCCCGCTAACCCATTTTGGCCCTATTTTCCCTAAATTTTCAAACAACCATAACTTTTGATCCAGAGCTCGGTTTTTTGCGTTCTTTATATCAATGGAAAGCTGGTGAAATTATATACAAGATTCTGGGCTCAATTTTTATTTTGATGGAGTTTGGAGAGAAAAATTAAAAAAATGCCTTTGGCACGTGGTAATGAACAAAAATGACATTTCAACCACCATTTTTAATGCAGCATGGCTCGCATTCTCTCCCAGCATGGTGAAAAATGTCAGGGAATGGACCTGTAAGGATACCCATGCTATTTATTATGAATTTGGTTAGTGGTTGAAATTTTTCTCACGTTTTCCCATGTTTCTCTCTCATGGGCTCGGTTTTGCATTGTAAAAAGCGATTTGGCTCATTTTAAAAAGGTTTTTGGACATTTTTTTATGTTTTGCAGGCTCTCTCCTTCACCTTAAAAAGTGATTTTGTTGAATATCAAACCTCTTCCAAGATTGTAACATGTTTTCTACCTCTGATGTTGTAGTGCATGTATTTTTGATATTGGAAATGACAATGCAAGCTCTGTGAATGAGTTTCAATCCTCTGTTTGTGTTGTTTGCTTCATTTCGACCTCTCATTACCTTTTATCAGTTTGTGCATGATGTTTGTTGCATTTCTATGATCGTGTCAATTTTAGAAATAGAAAATGCTAACCACTCCTTTGGTGCATCACCTTATTAGCATTAGTTTTGGTTTTTAACATTCTTTATCTCTGTCCCCTTGGAATTTAGAATAGGATTTTGACTTTAAAACCTCTGCAACTTACAAGTAATACACCTGATTAGAGGAGTTGAGGAACTAGCCTCTAACCTAGAGATTATTTTCCAATTTTTACAAGTCCCACACTTGGGGAAGAGATTCAATGTTGTGCAATCACACTAGATGTCCAAAATGTCAAACTCCAAATCTGATCAACATCCGGGAGTCTGCTGATTTGCATTAAGAGAACCTTCAATGGATATTGTTATACTTAATGCATTTACTATTTGGGATAAATAATGTATAAGGTATTCTAAAGATACTTAGTTATGGAGAGATAATAGGAGTGAATATTCTAGGAATGTGGTATGTTACAAGTGTAATGAGGTAGATCACATTGCTCAGTTTTCTTATATGACTCATCTAATTATGGTGATGGTTTCAAGAGGAATAATGTTATGGTGTGCTATAGTTGTAATCAAGTTGGTCATGTGGTAGGGACCGTGACTCTAATTTGTCAAGGAAAAATAAGAGTGTTCAAGATCGCAAAGTATAAAGAGATATATTGCATAAGACTAAAATGCATGAAAATAGTCTAAGAAGGACTTGGGAGCCTATAATATATCTTAGTGTCTCATCAAGAGATGATAATGATGGAAGTAAATGTATAACTCAGAGTTCAAATCAAAAGAGAGAAGGAGTTCTACAAGTGTCTATTAGGGTTTGGGACCTCTTCAAGACCTTCTTTTAGGTCTTAATGGTATTCATATGCCTCTATTATGCTTCTTAGAGGTATATTAGTCCATATGAAGCATTTGAGTGAGGGGGCTATCTAAGTCAAAGTGTGTCTCCTCCATGATGTCAAGGTAGATCTTCTCAAGTCATTTTGAAATTTCTTGTGGATCTAAGTGATTGATCATATTGTGAGAGTTAAGTTTTAAGTCTTGTTGTCATCATCATGTCTATGTCCTTAAAGTATGAGTTTGCATTATCATGGTGTATTGTCAGTTTGAGATGACTCAGTGTCTGTAAGAGTCATGTTGATGTCTCATACAAGGGTTGTAGTGTCATAAATTCATAAGGAGAGTCTTATTGTAGTCCGAGTGTGTGTCTAGAAATGTTGTCTTGTGTAGTCATTTTATTTACCCTCAATACTACTTTCTAACCCTGTGCACACCGACGTATCACCCAGCGGGTGTAAGGCACTCACCCAAGGCACGGGCGGGCATTGAGCCCCTCCTTTATGTGAGCATTATGAGAAGGTTTTTCCATTAATGGAGGATGAATTACAGAATGAGAAGTACATTTACTTAGTTAAAATAAAAGTGGAAGGGACAACTTACAGATCCACACATCAATGCATTATAGAAACTTAATAACAATGTAATAATCATAATAAACTAGATTTGAGCCATGGTAGTCATATAACATGAGGGTTTACACCCTTATATGCATGATATGCACAACAAACCCTTATATATATTCATTTAGAATAGTTTTAATAACCACATTGAAATCAAAAGAGGTCATCACAGACCATAAATGTTAAATGACAGAGGCCCAACTCCCACATATATTCCCTTGCATGAGACCCCTGGCTATACCCTTCCATTTTAACCCCTATTACAGATCTTAGTGCCATATAGGGGCTCATGACATCCCTCAGAACCATCAAAACTAAGTTCTCTAAACCCCAGCATTACTGAAACACTATGTTACTTAGCATATTATTCTTGATGCATTCTCTCTGTCCATCTCTTGCATTCTCTTCTCTCCCTCTCCTTGTCGATCCGTATCCTTTCTCTAGTTTGAGCATCTCTTTTTATAAGATCAAAACCCACCGCTATGCTTTCTCTTGAACATATTGTATGCCAAGTTTTGATGTGGTTCTCTCTTGGAGAATTCTTATCCCTTTACAAACCCTCCACTCTTTGTAATGATATCTTTTGAGAATATTCCCGAGTGGAATATCCTTTTCTTGACCCGAGGTTCAGTGCAGGACCTTATCCACTCATCACACCTAATCAGGTCCTCATGTTTTTCCTCAAGTTTCTTTCGAATGCAAGATATAGATAAGTCCTTTGAACTCATATTTTTCCTTCCACGTGTGCCATGGTTTCACCTAAACCCTTCTTAAACCTATTTTCCATGCGCTCTTTTCCCTGAGTTCCCTTCTTCTCACTAGTCCTATACACGCACACCTTTTGGTACTTAGCAAATATTTCAAGTTTTAACATCACCCCACACTAAGCGTGTTCTCCATCCATGGAAACATATTACCCCTTCAAATAATAAAGAAAAGAGGGACAAAGAGAACTAAATAGAGAATGAAAGAATGGAAGAATGGATGAATGGAAGAATATGCTACTGCTGTAGTAGGAGTGGGAACTCCTTCCTCACTGTTGCCTCAATATTTTCCCAGTCATCCACATCACCTTCCACCTACCTAAGTAGGTCACCCACTAGGCACTCACCTCCTCAAAATTCAATTCATCACCCTTAGCATTTAATCTATCTACAATTCCTTCTAATTACTTGCTAAGGTCATCCAACTCATCCATTCTGCGAGTGACTTGGGGATACAAATCCTTAATTTGATTCTTGATCGAACCCTGCAAGGCTTCAATTTCTTCCATCTTCTTCTCAACCTCGGTTAGGATTTTATCATGCTCTACCCTATTTCCTTTGTTCTTCTTTTGAAACTCCTTCAGACCCGCCGCATGCACAACAACTAATATGCTTATTACCCTGTCTCTATCAAATCAATTTTCATACATAGCCTCAACCATTTGTGTAGTGGTATTTATAGCGGAAAGGAGCTCGGAACATTGAGTAACTATTTCCCGATCTTTAGTATTTCTTCCTCCTTTTGGCATGTCAATGCCTCTTCTGCTGATTCCAATGTGAGTGGCTACCTTTCCATGGTGAGGATGCGGGTCAAGTCTTCCAAGAATTACATGGTTGACTCATATTTTTGCTCAGGAAGGGCCAGTCCAGTGCTTCAATATTATGGCATCTGAAATCATCTCTATTTTCTTATAAATATCATGCACCTTTTCCTTCTCCTCCCTTAATTCACACCTTAATTATGCATGAGATCAAATCCTCCTGCTTTAAATCCTTGTTCTTCTCAATGATTTCTTCATTTTTATTTTCAAGTTCTTCTTCTAGGACCCTTACTCTGTCATTTCTCCCGAAGAGTCTCACCTCAACCTCTACCGACACCTTATTGAGTGCATTACAAACTTTCTCATCTGATAGTTGTTGAGCATTCACTAGAGGGTTTACTCCCTTAGTATCTGGTATCTTCATCAACACCTCTTGGTTGACCTTGAACTCGGGCTCATCAACATGGGACTCAAAGGCCCAAGACAACATCTTCCTTATGCATGGGTACGCACCCTCTTCTTTGAATGAAGACCATGCAAGGAATTGGTTTGAAGGCAGATGGTTTGGAAATGCATGCATAGTACCTTATTTAGATCATTGATATAAGTCATTCCTTTCTCTGTGCCACTACCATACCCTTTCCTCCCATGTGTGTTGCCTTTGGGAAGCTTACCGCTAGGTTGGGATCTCCGTCCATGCTTCCATATTCCTTTTCTACACTTTTACTTTCCTCCACCTCCTTGAGCACTTATTCGGTGCTATGCTCCACCTCTTGTTCCACCAAGTATTTTATTATGCCTACTACCTCCCTTTCTGTGGCATCTTCTATCGATCCTTGGTGAGGCTTGATTCCTTTGAACCCTCATGTTGACCTCCTCACTTCCCCATTTTTCATGAGCACCGCCTTCATCCTTATCCTTCTCTTCATTTCTATCCTCTTCTGACTCATGTACATCATACACAAGATGGTCCCGAGCCTCACCGTGCTCATTTTCATCCTTTTCATCCTTGTCACCTCCATGCTTTCTATTTATTCTAAGTCCATCCTTTACTGTTACTTTGACTTCTTCCTAAGCTGGTGATTTCAATATAAGAGATTCTTATTTTTCTTCTTTAGTAGGCAACTCCTTCCTTACTTGGTGATTATTATTTCATAGGAGGATCCTCTTACTGCGGTGTCTCTTCCTCGAGATGTCTTCTCTTTCTCTTATATGGGGACTTCTTCCTCCGTGCACAGTGCTTGCTTTTACACTCAACTTGTAACACCCTTGACAATTTTTATATTTCTCCTTTGCATTTCAAGTGTTGACATGTGATTTTCTTGATAAATATGTGTTCTTTTGATGCTGAAGATCATGCTTGATATGGATAAATCATTTATGCTCTTTGATTGTAGGGATGGTATCTTTGTTCCTTGAAGTAATCTATTTCACGTCTTATGAGTAAAGTTGTAATATGGTTTGAATGGTTACAAAATTATCCTTTGTAATTGGACTCATCCTTAGATCAATTCCATTGATCCAAGGTATGGTTTAAATCTTCTTATCTAAACCTGAATGAAAACCGACATTCATTGATTAAGAGACTTAACAGACTGAACTTGTGTTTTTAACAAATTATTTACTATCTCGAAGGACTGTGCTTGTATTCTGTTTTGTGTTGTGCTCGGCTCTTCTTTATTGACCCTTGTAGGGTGCCTAATGGCGTTAGGGGAAACTGCTACAAGATTCCGTGGAAAGAGAGAAAAATGTGTCCTATATCTCTAAGGCCTATCCTAAAGAGATTCGGGACTCAGGTAAATCCTGCCTAACTCTTTCTACACCACTTTACATGGGATGATATCCTAACCTAGGTTGTTAACACTAAGTTATTATGAAGGAAATAACCTAAGGGATTCAAAGTTATTTATAACTTGTTGTATTTGGTTAAGCTAAGACCTAATGTAGGGTGGCAATCTATTTAATTGTGGGTTATATCCTAAGGTTATATATTTTAAACTAACCTAAGATCTAACCTAAGAAAATTCTATATATCCTAAACTAATGGGATATGAAAGGGGACCTATGGGTCATTGAAAAGTGGGGAGCTAAGTGGCGGTTCCTAAGATTTTTATTGGGATTAAATTTTGATTTGGTTTTAAATGTATGTAAGTCTGCCAATTTGGCGAGGGCTAGTGAAAGTTAGTGGAACCTACGTGGAGGCATCACTAAGTTTGGAAATGCATGTTGAAATTTGTTTTGGTCACGCCAACTTTGGATGGTGGTGGCAAAGAGAGAGAAGTGGGAATGTGAAAATTAATGTCATTAATTCACCTCGGTTCTAGTGAGAAAACCGTTTTGGAAGGCATGCTAGTAGATTTGTTTGGGGTTGTTTTGTTTTGCATGTTTCTTGATTTTTTCTCTGCATGGAGCTATCTGGTTCTTCAAACCAACGGTTTGATCTCCAATTAACAACTATTTTAAAATTCTCTAAGCTATTTTCGGTTCAAGGAATGTATAAGTGGCATTGTGGAAAAAGATTATGGTTGTTTGATCTTTCTTGGAAAAGAAGAGGTGTTGGAAACTTAGCTGGAAGTCTTCTTCGAATCGGAAGAGGCACTATCAAGCATGATAGGCTCTACCCATTAAGATTTATTACTTTCTTCTAAATGATTCATTAAAACAATTCTGCTCACTAGAAATTTTATATTTGCATGATGTATCTGGTTAATCACTTGCATGTATTCTTGAAAATTATGTGGGTTTTGGAATGTGAATCCTTTGCTGTTATTGACAGTTTTTGGGAACTTTCTCTGTACTAGTTGTTAGAGGTTTGCATGCAATTTGTATTCAAACTTTGTAACCTGTACTTGAAGATCTATTGAACTCGTAGTTTGTATTTGAAAGTTTATTTCTATCATCTCGAGACTAATGTTAATCGAACGAGCTTATTGCTTGTTGGGTTCGAATCTCTGTTTAGACTTGTGTTTCGTGAGCTAGAAGTGGAGCTCCGTAGGGGTTCTAAACTTGTATTGAAGCTTGAAATTTGTTTTAGCTTTATTAGGACCATGTGTTTGTTTGGACTGTGTTTGAACTTATTGAAGTTTTGAACCTTGGTTGAATCTTTGTATTCAACAACTGAACTTGTATATAGTTCTTATGAATATTGAATTCACTTTGTTGAGTTGTTGTGTTGTGCCCTATACTTAAGCTCTTAACTGAGGTTTTATTCTTCCTTAGGGAAATGGAAGGCTTGAACCCGTAATAGGGTGTTGGTGTTTATTTTGAGCTTTTATTAGGGCCATGGGATTCCATTTTAAACTTGTATTTGAGATTGTGTTGTTAGAACTTGTGCTCGAAGCTCATATATGACTCGATACTGAGTATTCCATTGATGGTTGTTTTGATTATGTATTTGGAAATCGACGTGTTGTATATTTACAGTATTCGAGCTCGAGTTTAGGGGGTATTATGAATTGAAAAAAATTAGTGTCATTTAATATTGTTTGATGGAAGGGGTGTTGTGATTTTTGTTTGATAGAAGCATACTATGTAACTTCTTTGAGACGTCCTTTGTTTTTATTTTGAGAAGGAATGGTTTTTTTACTTCTACCTTTTAGATTGCATCGTGTTTTTGAACTAGATATGGTGTGTGAGTTAAGGACTATATTATATTCATATCGCTTTGAGCGTACCCATGTCTTGTGGGAAAACTTGACTGTTTTGTTCTTAGAAATAATTAGAACTAGAACTACGTTCTGTTATGGGACAGTCGTATCAGTTGTAGAGGTTAATGGAATAAATTACTTACTTCCTTTCTATCTTTGATGTTGAGAAAATTCTTACTTGTCATAATATTTTTATAGAACTCGAGAATTTTGTGGTGGTTATGTTTAGTCATGTTGGAAGAAGTTGGGACAATATTTGTCTTTGATGAACTGTTTGTTTCCTTGCTCTCATCTGACCTTTCATCCGGTTCATGGATTTCATTTGTATTTTGAATCTAAACAATGTATACTAGTATAGTATGAAGGGATATAGTATCAATGTGGTTTGAGGTAGATTCACATGGTTTGAGGTCTATGTGCTCGGCATGGTTTGAGGTGGTTTTCCATTTGAATGCTCGGTCTCCTTTGTCAAACTCCAATCTACCTTGCATTGGTGTTGCAGCTCGTGTTCTGGTTTCCTTGGCCCATTTCAAACTTGCAGCTCCACTCACCAACCATTTCAAACCCGCAGTTTCGTGCTCGTTTCAACGTGTGGCCTCCTTACCATGTTTCAATATCTATCATGACATGCTATTTTAACCATCTCTCCTCCACGTGGGCTCTCCTCCTTCCACCTCGCTACCTCACCGTTTGCTCCGGCCTACACAACAGTGTACTTAGTCAATTGGTCCAAAGCACTCCACCAATGGTTTCTCTCTCCACGTAGGCTTCCATGACTCACCGCCACCACATGATTAGTCAAAGTGGCCCCCTCCTCCCTTTTAGTATTGTTTGGAGGTTAAAACAACCCTTTTTAATGTTTTGAGGTGAAAAACATTTATTCCATGGCATTGTAATAATTTAGGCTTCATTTTGCTTGTAAATTATTCCCTTCATACGCATGTCGAAGATGGAGGGTGAGGTCGGGGTTGGCAGGAGGCTAATCCCCGTCGTAAGCAAAACAAAATATGCCTAAAATTTGATGTGTTTCCAATGGGTACCCACACGACACCCTTTGCACCCATTTTGGGTACTTTTTTAATGTGTTTGTAGCATTTAGTGGCATTTTCCATTAGTTGCGGGAATAATTTTAATGCCATAACTTTTGACTCGCAGCTTGTTTTTGAGCGCTTATTTATTCAAAGTTACGTGATTTCTCACAAATTATGTGATGAAATTGTCAGTTTTGTAAATGCACTACTTTATAAAGTGCCACATTCTGGGGGGGTTGACTAGTACTCTTGGGATTTGACACACAGATGCATTATCGGTCGAGTTTAACGTCTTGCATTTGTGCACCTTGCACTTTTGATTCCACATCATGGTGAGTGATCTTTCTAGACTTGATCATTGTAGGATCACTTTATAGCCTCCACCACTTCTCATTGGGAGAGGGAACTATTCATCTTGGCATGCTTCCATGGAATGTTACTTCACTCATGAGGGTCTTTCACCCTTCTTACTTGGGCCCATTCCTACACCCACTGATCATCATCATCTGGAGGAATTTCTTGACACTTGTGAACATGTATTTGGTAACATGATGATGCATGTCTCCAGATCTCTCTAGTTTCACGTGGTGCACTCGAGATCCACCTCACCGTGTTTGGAGCATTCTTCAATCCCTCTATGGAGACCCTTCACATACTACCGCCATTGTTGTTGCTGCTG
Organism: Taxus wallichiana var. yunnanensis; assembly: GCA_018340775.1. Lineage (NCBI taxonomy): Eukaryota > Viridiplantae > Streptophyta > Pinopsida > Cupressales > Taxaceae > Taxus > Taxus wallichiana. The sequence continues at coordinate 298,153,730 of CM031242.1, forward strand.
ATTCAGTTGTCTCCTCTATTTATTTGTGTGATGATAGTTCCACCGACACATGCTTGCTTGGTTCTACTTCTAATGACAGGGATTATGCATCCAGTTTTGATGTCAAGAGTACTACAGAGGACTTCTCTCCTCTTTCTCTCACTATTCCAGAGAGTGTTGACACTTCCCACATCTCATCAGATATCAAGCAGTATCCTATTTAGTCTTATACAGTCATCAAACCTACCTCTTTTCCACCTTCAGTGTGTGAGGCCCCTTCCACTCCTCTACCTTCGAGTGTGTGAGGACCCTTCCACTCCTCTACCTTCATTGCATGACTTATACCATCGACATTGCTCTTGTTTGTTGAGCCCCCTCATTAGGGACGAGTATCTGCTTGACCTTAGTCATCTTTTGCAGAGTCTAGCAGAGTCTAATTGTGATGCACTACGGGACCTCATCCAAATACATGTGTTTTAGAGGAGTTCATCATCTCTCTGTTGTTGGGAGTGCCCCTTCTGGGACTCTTACCACTTCCACTTTTCCAGAGACCTTCATTGATCCACCCTTGTTTGTGGATCCCTCTTCTATTGTGAGGGATGTTTTGTTACCTTCACATCACTTGGACATCCTTGCTGCCTTGGTGTTCACTTTTCATACTCACGCAGTTCCACACTCATGAAATTACCTTCGGTTCCTTCATTCTCACTTGCTAGACCTATGTCACACTTTCATGGACCAGACTCAGAGTTCATTGTGCTACTACTTTCAGTTTCCTTTGCGGAGTGGGTGGAATTTCAACATGTCATTTGTGTCCTTTCTAAGGGCAGGCACCTAGTTCAGTGTGGGTGGCTCTTCTTCAGTCTATAGGGAGAGGATATCATCATCGACATTATTTTGGGAGACCTTCTAGAGATGCAGAGTTCAAATCCATCCATGGCATCTTCTACATTCCTCTTGTGTCCCTCTTCTTCTCTCTTCTTCTTCTTTCCGAGAGATTTCCTCTTTGTACATGGGTACCTTTTCAGGCTCGTCTAGAGCTGGGACCCATATTTGGCATCTTTCTTAGATTAGAGAGTGTTTTGTTCTCTTGTGGTGGATTTTTTTCCCACTGGGTTTTCCTTCACTTCTTGGGACCTTTTTCTTGTACGTGGGTACCTCATCATGCTTTGTGTGGGACCAATTTCTTGTTTCTGACTTGCCACCTCATCCTAAGTTATGATGAAGGGGGGGTATTGGTGTGTGTTATTTTCCACATAATTAGGTGAGCCATCTCACTTAGGTGAGATCATAGGTCCATGTGTCATTTAGGGGTCATTATGAGATTCTCATACGCTTGATTGCATCATATGCATAATTGGGATTTACACTTCTATTTCAGGAATGTAACTCCCCTCTCTACTTGAGTTATCATGATTGCAGCACTGGGGGTTACTCAACACCTCCTATATGTACACCCCATTTAATCTATGAGATAGATGAGATTTTTATGGCTTAACTAGGTTCTGCCTGTGTTTCAAATCTTTGCATGCACATTTGGTTGATGCTCAGTCCTCCAAGATCTCTTCACGCTACCATTCACACGTCCATTGATGTGCATGTCATCCCTCGTGATCCTTGCTTGTGGGTTTTAAACCCTCTTTCAGTTATATGCTTAATTCAGATAAACTTGATAAGTTAGATAAAAGGGAATTAGTTTAATCTCCCTTAATAAGATGCAACTTGTTAAGTTGCATAAGTTAACAATCTTATCTAAACAATTCAAATATAGTATTGGAATGTGTAATGAATATGTGATAAAACTATAGAGTTTGTGAAAGATAAGAAGGGTTTGACAAACCCTAACACTTAATCAAGTAGAGGAAGGTTCTTCCTCACTAAAAGGAATGTAATCTAAAGAATGGTGATATGATTGTAAATCATTAGACTTCATTTCCCTAGAAAGTCTACTCTAGTTGAACCTATTTAGTTGCCACACCTTTTTCGAATGATTAAGTTATATTTAATGGAACTTATGATATTGCCATCCTATTTTAGGTTAACTGTTGTTAAACTAAATAAATTCTCATTAAAAGCAATCATGAGTTAAAGGAAGTTCTTTCATGCTTAATTGATTCAAGTATAGAAACAAAAATTAAGGAGTGTTGGATTAGGGTTTAGCATAGATGTTGTAATTTGTTTTATAATCCAAATTAATTAAATATTAATAACCTCCTTGGGGTATGTACATCTTGATGAGATAGTTTTTGTAGGATGTTGGCACACGCCAACTGCAGGATGTACCTTTGAGAAGACTAGGATTTTCTCGAGGATACAACATTGCAGTTGACATGTGGCAACACCCTTCTACATTGATCATCTAGATCTACACTCAAATAAGGACTTGAGATTAGTTTCTCTCTAGGTCAAGTTAGTGGCATGTTTAGGATAGGTAGTAGCTTTCAATGGCTCAGGGTACCTTAGCACACCCGATTGACTTAGGTAACCCGAGTATGCCCATATACCGTAAGTCATCGTGAGTGTCTTCCTATAATGATTTATGTTTCTAACTAGGGCTAGGGTTAAACTTTGGGCAAGTGGACTGATGGTAGTCAGTAAAGACCATTCATGATAATAGAGGAGTGAGGTGAAGGACGTATTCCAAAATGATGAGTATGTCATCTAGGAATAGTGACATACACAGTATGTTGTAAATATTTGGCCAAAGTATCGCAAGCTACTGGTTGTGTTTTCCTATGTCACCAATTTTAAAGCAATGTGATATCATATGAATATTAGTAATAAATATTCATATATGTTCTTTAAACAGATCACTCAGTACCCAGTTTAGGGTAGGAAAAACCAAGTATACGATAAGTATTCAATACTTAGATTTATGAAATAAATAGATCGGTGGATCACCGAGTTATGAAATAAATAGATCGGTAGATTACCGAGTTATGAAATGAATAGATCGGTGGATCACTGAGTCATTTATAGCTACATATGGTTATCTGTTTGAGATTGATTGGCATGGAATGTTTGTTCTAAATAATTCTTTATTTAGAATAGTGAACATTATGTAAAAAATAAATAAAAATTCCTTGTTTCTAAAGTCTTAAAATGGGAATTTGACATATTGGTATCAGAGCTGAAGGTTGCAGACTCTTGGACCTATTATGTCCATAATTTGATGAAACTTAAATTTTTTTGTAAAGAAAATGGTTAGAACAAGAGGAAATGTTGCAAATAACCCTCTGCCTGAGGAAGGAGTAGTAACTACCTAGAAAATAGGTGAGATCCTTGCTACCCTATTAGACATAAGAGATCATTTGGCTATACTTGAACAACAAGTAATGGGAAATGAGGAAGAAGAAAATGCTGACAACAACAATCAGCCACCTCCTGGGGACAACACCAATGTAGGTGTTGATAATAATAATGTGAACATACCTTTTAATCTTGAAAAAAAAAAGGCTAGGATGGCAAGTGAACTCACTAATGATATTAAAAGGATAAGTCCACCTAAGTTTAATGGCACCACATTAGGATATGGAGCTAAGAACGGCTCACCAAAATGGATAAATACTTTGTAATAAGGAATTTCTCGAAGAAGAAACAAAGGCGATATGGGGAGCATATCAGATTTCTCATGAAGCATTTTCATGGTGGGACAACTATATGGACGAGTTAAACATTGATGAAGATAATATCACATGGGATCAATTTAAAGGATACTTTAGGCAACGTTGGCTGCTCAGTAACTTTATTATGATCGAAAATGACTGAATTCTAGAACTTAGCTCAAGGAAATCTAATCAGAATCGAGTATTGGGAATGATTTACAAAAATCCTTAAGTATGTACCTAGTACCAAATTGACGAGAAATTTAGGATATAGAAATTCATCATGGGATTGAATCGATGTTATAGGAGGAGAGGTGGATGTTCACATGACCGATGGAAGGGGTTGTTGAGAAAGCCATAAGGAAGGAACATAAATTAAAGGAAATTTAAGCTCATAAGGAGGAAGTAATGAAGAAAGCTCCCAACTCCTCTTCATCATCTCTTGCACCTAAGAAAGGACCATGGAAGAAATTTAGAATGAAAAGTAAGTTTTCATCTAATAGTAATAAGAAAGAAGCAACAAACAAGTCTACTGGTAATGCATGAAACAACTTTGCTAAGAACAATAATAATGGAAAAAAGTCCTATGGGGGTCAGAACAATAACTCTAAGGCTGGAAATAAACCCGAGCCTAGAAAGGGACCTATAGGAGGCTGTTATAACTATGGCAAAGATCATTATGAAAATCAGTTCCCTTTGAAAAAGGATGATCATAATCAACAACACAAGATACATGAAAATGTTGAGATGACAAATAGGTTGAGAAACATGCCATGCCTATAGAAGTTCTAAGTAAGTTTTTGGTTTTACTGTAACTATTATTTTTGATACTGTAGAGCTCGAATGTTTTATTTCTAATAAATTAGCATCAAAATTAAAAAGAAAAAGATGGAAACATGGATAAAAATTGGACCGTATAGTATGGAAACAATGCTATTCATATAATTAGTATGTGTCTTTTTGAGCGAGTCCTTGATTTACCTAACTTTTCCATTGAAGGTGATCTTTATGTTACACCCTTGGGGTCTTATGATGTAATCATAGGTGTTAATTAGTTAGTAGAACATAAGGCTAAAGTGACCTATTTTGAAAAACACATTAGTTGTTTAGATGACTGCAGAAAAAACAATAGATTAGTGGTGTGAAACGTGAGATTTTTGTTAGAAACTCGTCACTATGTAACTTAAAAAGGTAAAAATAAAGGTTATAGTTTTTATGTAGTATAAATTCCAAAAACAATGAAGAGAAAAACAATGTTATGGAAAGATATGCCTTTGTTACGAGACATCAATGACGTATTTCTAGAAGAATTGCCAGGTCTTCCACCCAAAAGGAGTTTGATTTCATGATTGAGATCAATCCTAGAATTGAACATATTTCTAAAGCACCATATCGAATGACTACTACAAAATTAGTAGAGCTTAAGGCTCAGTTGCATGAGCTTTTTCTAAAGGTTTGATTAGACCAAGTGCCTCACCTTTGGGAGCACCTATAATTTTTGTGAAAAAGAAGGATGGAACACTTAGATTGTGCATTGATTACAAAATGTTAAATAAAGCAACAATCAAGAATATATACCCACTCCCTAGGATTGATGATTTATTTGATTAGATGCGTGGAGCATTAGTATATTCTAAGATAGATCTTGATCTAGATATAATCAATTACGGATTAAGGATGAGGATATTCATAAAACAACTTTCAAAACAAGGTATGGACATTATGAGTTCACAATTTTACCTTTTGGATTAACAAATGCACCTGCAACATTTATGAATTTAATGAATAATATATTTCAAGAATACTTGGACAAATTTTTTCTCGTATTCTTGGATGACATTCTCATATATTCTAAAATTATTGAGGAAAACATGAGACTTTGAAGATAGTTTTGGAAATATTAAGAAAAATCCAGTTATTTGGTAAGTTGTCTAAATGTTCTTTCTATGACACAAAAGTACACTATTTGGGACATGTAATAAGTAAGAATGGCATTAGCTTGTAGATCCTTCAAAGATTATACCTATAATCGAGTGGCCTACACTAAAGAATGTACATGAAGTTAGAAGCTTCATGGGACTTACGGGCTACTATAGAAAATTTGTAAAAGACTTCTCTAAGGTGGTTGCATGAATAACTTCCTTTAGAAGAAGGATAAAAAGTGTGTTTGGAGTACTGAATTAATCATTTAGATAAAGATCCTAGAATGATGTCAAGATTTTGGAAAACACTTAATACAACTCTAGGAACTAAGCTGAATTTCAGTTCTTCATATCATCCGGAAACGGATGGATAGATTGAAAGAGTTAATCAAGTCTTAGAGGATATGTTACGAATGTATTGTATGGATTAATAGTATAAGTGGGAAGAGTACCTTCCACTAGTTGAGTTTGCATATAATAATACATATCATGTCTCTCTCTTAAGATGGCACCTTTCTAAGCATTATACAGAAGAAAATGTAGAACCCCTGTTAGTTAGGACAACATGGAGGATAGAGAGGTAATTGGACCTAAAATCCTTACTAAAATGGATCAACAAGTTAAATTGATTCGTGAATGCTTGAAAAAAGTAAGAAGATAAACAAAAGAGTTATGCTGATTTAAAATGGATAGACAGGAAATTTGAACTTGGTGAGAAAGTCATTCTTGAGGTCAAATCAAAAAGATATCTATAACTTTTGGCAAGGTTACCAAGTTATCACCTCATTATGTGGGACCTTTTGAGATAGTTGAAGTTATCAACCTTGTAGCTTACGCTTAGCATTACCTCCTACTTTATCATGAATGCATGATGTTTTCCATATTTCTTTGCTTAAAAATACATTTGATTTATCACATGTGTTAAATTGGAATTCCTTATAAGTCCAAGACACAGGAATAATTTGGTTAAACCCATATGAGTGCTTGAAACTCACGAGTTGCATTTAAGAAATCATGAGATAAGTCAATGAAAGGTCCAATGGGACAAATTTAACAAAGAAAGTGCAACAGGAAAATGCGAGACGATATGAAAATGCTTTTCCATATCTATTTGAATAGAATTGAATTCTGTTGATGATAATATAATTTGTGATTTTATCTTTATAATATAATAAGTATGCCAGTTTTGGGCAGATATTTATTTGTTTTGAATAAATAGCTATTTAATGTTGATTTCTAAAACTTAAAATTCAGATACTGTTGCAAACATATGTTAAGAAAGTGAATAAAAATTGATTATCCTAAATGTAATGACTAAAATGAGGTAATCATCGGGATGATGATTATTTTTAGAGGAAGCATGTAACACCCTTGACAATTTTTATATTCCTCCTTTGCATTTCAAGTGTTGACATGTGATTTTCTTGATAAAGATGTGTTCTTTTGACTGCTAAAGATCATGCTTGATATGGATAAATCATTTATGCTCTTTGATTGTAGGGTATGGTATGCTATTGCTTGCAATAATCTATTTCACTTCTTATGAGTAAAGTTGTAATCTGGTTTGAATGGTTACAAACTTATCCTTTGTAATTGGACTCATCCTTGGATCAATTCCATTGATCCAAGGTATGTTTTAAATCTTCTTATCAAAATTGAATGAAAAATGACATTCATCGATTAAGAGACTTAATGGACTGAACTTGTGTTTGTTGCAAATTCTTTATCATCTTGAAAATAGTGCTTGCATTCTGTTTTTGTGTTGTGCTTGGCTCTTCTTGATTCGACCCTTGTAGGGTGCTTAATGGTGTTAAGGGAAATAGAAACAAGATTCTTGAGAAAAAAAAAATTATATATCTCTAAGGTCTATCCTAAATAGATTCGGGACTCGGTAAATTTACCTAACTCTTTCTACACCACTTTATGTGGGATGACATCCTAACCTAAGTTGTTAACACTAAGTTAGTATGAAGGAAATAACCTAAGGGATCTAAGTTATTTCTAAACCTATTGTATTTGGTTAAATCTACAGACCTATCCTAAGGTGGAATCTATTTAATTGTGGGTTATATCCTAAGGTTATATATTTAAACTAACCTAAGATCTAACCTAAGAAAATTCTATCTATCCTAAACTAATGGGATATGAAAGGGGACCTATGGGTCATTGGAAAGTGGGGAACTAAGTGGCGGTTCCTAATATTTTTATTGGGATTTGATTTTGATTTGGTTTTAAATGCATGTAAGTACTGCCAGTTTGGTAGGGGCTAGTGAAAGTTTAGTGGAACCTACGTGGAGGCATCACTAAGTTTGGAAATGCATGTTGAAATTCATTTTGGTCATGCCAACTTTGGATGGTGGTGGCAAGAGAGATAAGTGGGAATATGCAAATTAATGTCATTAATTCACCTTGGTTTTGGCAAGCAAACCATCTTGGAAGGCATGCTGGAAGATTTTTTTGGGGTTGATTTTATTTTGCATGCTTCCTAATTTTTACTCTGCATGGAGCTATCTGGTTTTTGAACCAACTAGTTTGATCTCCACTTAGTGGCTATTTTTGAATTCTCTGATCTATTTTCGGTTTGAGGAATGTATAAGTGGCATTGTGGAAAAATATTATGGTTGTTTGATCTTTCTTGGAAAAGAAGAGGTGTTGGAAACTCAGCTGGAAGTCTTCTTCGAATCGGCAGAGGCACTATCAGGCATGATAGGCTCTACCCATTAAGATTTCTTGCTTTCTTCTAAATGATTCATTAAAACAATTCTGCTCACTAGAAATTTTATATTTGCATGATGTATCTGGTTATTCACTTGCATGTATTCTTGAAAATTATGTGGGTTTTGGAATGTGAATCCTTTGTTGTTATTGTAGTTTTTGGGAACTTTCTCTATGTTGGTTGTTAGAGGTTTGCATGCGATTTGTATTGGAACTCTGTAACTTGTACTTGAAGCTCTATTGAACTATGTAGCTTGTATTTGAAACTTTGTTTCTATCATTTGAGACTAATGTTGATCGAATGAGCTTATTTCTTGTTGGGTTCTGAATCTCTATTTAGACTTGTTTTTTGCTTGAGTGGAAGTGGAGCTCGTAGGGGTTCTAAACTTGTATTGAAGCTTGAAATTTGTTTTAGCTTTATTGGGACCATGTGTTTGTTTTGGATTGTGTTTGAACTTATTGAAGTTTTGAACCTTGGTTGAATCTTCGTATTCAACAATTGAACTTGTATATAGTTCTTATGAATACTGAATTTGTTGTTGAGTTGTTGCGTTGTGCCCTGTACTTAAGCTCTTAACTGAGGTTTTATTCTTCCTTAGGGAAATGGAAGGCTTGAACCCATAATAGGGTGTTGGTGTTTATTCTGAGATTTTATTAGGGCCATGGATTTCATTTTAAACTCGTATTTGAGCTTGTGTTGTTAGAACTTGTGTTCAAAACTCGTATTTGATGTAGTGCATGTAGGTATTCCATTGTTGGTTGTTTTGATTCTGTATTTGGAAATCGATGTGTTGTATATTTATAGGTATTCTGAGCTAGAGTTTAGGGGGTATTATGAATTGAAAAAATTTAGTCTCATTTAATACTATCTAATGGAAGGGGTCTTGTGAGTTTTTTTGTTTGGTGAAGAGTAGACCATGTAACTTCTTTGAGGCCTCCTTTGTTTTGATTTTGAGAAGGAATGGTTGTTTTACTTATACCTTTTAGAATGCACCATGTTTTCTTGAACTTGATGGGGTGTGTGAATTAAGGAGTGTATTCTATTCATATCTCTCTAAGCATACCTATGTCTTGTGGGAAAACTTGACTATTTTGTTCTTAGAAATAATGTGAACTAGAACTGCATTCTATTATGGGACAGATCATGTATCGATTTAGAGGTTTATGGAATGAATTACTTACTTCCTTTTTGTCTTTGATGTTGAGAAAATTCTTACCTATCATAAGATTTTTATGGAACTTGAGAATCTTGTGGTGATTTTGTTTAGTCGTGTTGGAAGAAATTGGGACAATATTTGTCTTTGAAACTATTTGGTTCCTTACTCTTTTCAGACCTTTCATCTGATTCATGGATTTCATCTGTATGTTGAATCTAAACCCTGTATACTAGTATAGTATGAAGGGATACAATATCCCTATTGGAATGCTTGGAAATTCAGTCCTTGGGTCTATGAGTTTTATTGACCCTTGTCTATCTTGCACTGTTGTGTATTTCTCTTCCTTGTTGGACTCTTTGAAAAAATCTTTGAGTTTTAGTCAGAGAAGAGATTAGGATCTCTTGGGGACAGTATGTTGTTTAGAGATAGTACTGAGAATTTCATTTTGAGAATGGAATTTGAACTTGAGCTTGGTGAATGAAAAGAGGTAATTAGTTTGTAAATCTTCAGTGGAAATTGGAAGTATGCATGCTTTGACTGTGCATTCGGTTTTGAGTTCTCTTTGGGAACTAGCTTAAGAATTTCTAAGTTTGTATTAGATGATGGATTTCATTTCATAGTATAAATGAAATGAAATATGGTTTGGGTCCTTGTTGGTTTGAGATCCTTTTTCTGTTGACTGATAAGTTTATTGATTGAACTTCTCATTATTCGATTCTCTTCTTTATCTATATGGAGGGATGAAACATACTAATATCAGATATGTTGTAACTAACTCCTTGCAGATTGGAAAAGTTAAATGTGTCCTTCTATCCTTATGAATTTATGAAATAATTTAATGACAAGACTTGTTGACTATTTAAAGTGATTGATAGGATCAATTAAGTCTTGTGGTATAATTTGATGTTGTAGATTATAATATGTTCCTTTCTTAAAAGTAAATTCAGATTTCTTAATTGTACTTCTTTCTAGATGTTATTACTTATGATTATTTGCATGATGTTTATCAATTGTTTCATGAAATAAAAGTTGTTTAATGAAGCAATTAGTGGAATGCACTTTACTTTAATGCTTAGTGCTTATCATGCTCAATTCATTGAACTGACCCATGCTAGCAATTTTACAGATGGACATCATAAGTGATTAAAGAAGACATGAACTTTCATGTTGTATTGGGTTATTTAATTTTGAACCTTATGTAAAGAGTTTGATTCATTCTTGAATTGTATTGAAAAAGAAAAGTTGTATTCTTTTTGGAATGGAGGTTGTTTGTTATACAACATGCCTAAAATACATAGTCTTGTAAATGAATAAGTTTATAATGAGGAATTGAATGTTGGAGATTTACTTGTATTGGTTATGTAAACTATCTTGTATTTATGAAGAAGATGGAATTCCTATCTTGATGATATTATTCATATCTGTTATATGCTTAATTTAGATAAACTTGATAAGTTAGATAAAAGGGAATTAGTTTAATCTCCCTTAATAAGATGCAGCTTGTTAAGTTGCATAAGTTAACAATCTTATCTAAACAATTCTAATATAGTATTGGAATGTGTAATGAATATGTGATAAAACTATAGAGTTTGTGAAAGATAAGAAGGGTTTGACAAACCCTAACACTTAATCAAGTAGAGGAAGGTTCTTCCTCACTAAAAGGAATGTAATCTAAAGAATGGTGATATGATTGTAAATCATTAGACTTCATTTCCTATAAAGTCTACTCTAGTTGAACCTATTTGGTTGCTACACCTTCTTTGAATGATTAAGTTATATTTAATGGAACTTATGATATTGCTGTCCTATTTTGGTTAACTATTGTTAAACTAAATAAATGAACATTAAAAGCAATCATGAGTTAAAGGAAGTTCTTTAATGCTTAATTGATTCAAGTATAGAACAAGAACTTAAGGAGTGTTGGATTAGGGTTTAGCATAGATGTTGTAATCTATTTTATAATCCAAATTAATTAAATATTAATAACCTCCTTGGGGTATGTACATCTTGATGAGGTAGTTTCTGTAGGATGTTGGCACATGCCAATTGTAGGATTGTACCTTTGAGAAGACTAGGGTTTTCTCGAGGATACAACATTGCAGTTGACATGTGGCAACACCCTTCTGCATTGATCATCTAGATCTACACACAAATAAGGACTTGAACTTAGTTTCTCTCTAGGTCAAGTTAGTGGCATGTTTAGGATAGGTAGTAGCTTTCAATGGCTCAGGGTACCTTGGCACACCCGGTTGACTTAGGTCAACCGAGTATGCCCATATACCCTAAGTCATTGTGAGCGTCTTCCTATAATGATTTATGTTTCTAACAGGGCTAGGGTTAAACTTTGGGCAAGTGGACTTGATGGTAGTCAGTAAAGACCATTCATGATAATAGAGGAGTGAGGTGAAGGACGTATTCCAAAATGATGAGTATGTCATCTAGGAATAGTGACATACACAGTATGTTGTAAATCTTTGGCCAAAGTATCGCAAGTTGTTAGTTGCGTTGTCCTATGTCACCAAGTTTAAAGCAACATGATATTAGATGAATATTAGTAACAAATATTCAGATATGTTCTTTTAATAGATCACTCAATACCCGGTTTAGGGTAGGAAAAACAAGTATATGATAAGTATTCAATACTTAGATTTATGAAATAAATAGATCGGTAGATTATCGAGTTATGAAATGAATAGATCGGTGGATCACCAAGTCATTTACAGCTACATATGGTTATCTATTTGAGATTGATTGGCATGGAATGTTTGTTCTAAATAATGCTTTATTTAGAATAGTGAACATTATGTAAAAAAATAAAAAAATAATTTCCCTTGTTTCTAAAGTCTTAAAATGGGAATGTTACATCTTGGTATCAGAGCTGAAGGTTGTAGCTCTTGGACCTATTGTGTCCATAATCTGATGAAACTTAAATTTTCTTGTAACAAAAAATGGTTAGAACAAGAGGAAATGTTGCAAATAACCCTCCGCCTGAGGAAGGAGTAAAGAACTACCTAGAAACTAGATGAGATCCTTACTACCTTGTTGGACACAAGAGATCATTTGGCTGTACTTGAACAACAAGTAATGGGAAATGAGGAGGAAGAAGATGCTAACAACAACAACAATCACCACCTCCTAGGGACAACACCAATGTAGGTGTTGATAATAACAATGTGAACATACTGTTCCGCCTTGAGAACAAAAAGGCTAGGCTAGCAAGCTGAACTCACTAATGATATAAAAAGGATAAGTCCACCCAAGTTTGATGGCACCACATTAGGAGATGGAGCTGAGAACTGGCTCATGAAATGGAGAAATACTTTGTAATAAGGAATTTCTCAAAAGAAACAAAGGTGATATGGGGAGCATATCAACTTTCTCATGAAGCATCTTCATGGTGGGACAGTCGTAAGGCTGAGTTAAACATTGATGAAGCTAATATCACATGGGATCAATTTAAAGGTTACTTTAGGCAACGTTGGCTGCCATAACTTTATTATGATAAGAAAATGACTGAATTCTAGAACTTAGCTCAAGGAAAGCTAACTGTAACTGAGTACTGGGAATGATTTACAAAACTCCTTAAGTATGTACCTCAAGTACCAAATTGATGAGAAGTTTAGGATATAGAAATTCATCATGGGATTGAATCCCGTTATAGGAGGAGAGGTGGATGTTCATAGCCCACCATGATGGAAGGGGTTGTTGAAAAATCCATAAGGAGCAGGAACATAAATTAAAGGCAATTTTACTCATAAGGAGGAAGTAAGGAAGAAAAATCCCAACTCCTCTTCATCATCTCTTGCACCTAAGAAAGGACCATGGAAGAAATTTGGAATGAAAAGTAAGTTTTCATCTGATACTAATAAGAAAGCAGCAACAAACAAGTTTGTTGGTAATGCACGAAACAACTTTGCTAAGAACAATAATAACAGACATAAGTCCTATGGGGGTTAGAATGATAACTCTAAGGCTGGAAATAAACCCGAGCCTAGGAAGGGACCTATAGGAGGCTATTATAACTGTGGCAAAGATCATTATGCAAATCAGTCCCTTTGAAAAAGGATGATTGTAATCAAGCAACACAAGATACATGTTGTAGTAGCTGACAAAGCAAGGCTGAGAAACAAGGCCACACCTATAGAAGTTTTGGGTAAGTTATTTGGTTTACCTGTAACTATTCTTTTTGATACCAGAGCTATTGAATGTTTTATTTCTAATAAATTAGCATCAAAATTAAAAAGAAAAGCTAGAAACATGGATAAAACATGGATTATACAGTATGGAAACAATGTTGTTCATATAGTTAGTATGTGTCTTTTTGGAGTAGTCCTTGATTTACCTAACTTTTCCACTAAATTTGATCTTTATGTTGCACCTTTGGGGTCTTATGATGTAATCATAGGTGTTAATTGGTTAGTAGAACATAAGGCTAAAGTGGACTATTTTGAAAAACACATTAGTTGTTTAGATGACCTACGTAGAAAACAACAAGAGATTTAGGGTGTGAAACATGAGATTTTTGTTAGAAAACTATCAGCTATGCAACTTAAAAAGGCCAAAAATAAAGGTTGTACCTTATATGTAGTAAAAATTACTAAAACAACTGAAGAGAAAAATGATGTTATGGAATGATATCCATTATTATGAGACTTTAGTGATGTATTTCGAAGAATTTCAGGTCTTCCACCCAAAAGGGAGTTTGATTTCATGATTGAGATCAAGCCTAGAACTGAACCTATTTCTAAAGCACCATATCGAATGACTACTATAAAATTAGTAGAGCTTAAGGCTTAGTTGCATGAAATTTTTTCTAAAGGTTTGATTAGACCAAGTGTTTCACCTTGGGGAGCACCTGTAATTTTTGTGAAAAAGAAGGATGGAACACTTAGATTGTGCATTGATTACAGAATGTTAAACAAAGCAACAATCAAGAATAGATACCCACTCCCTAGGATTGATGATTTATTTGATCAGATGCATGGAGCATTGGTATATTCTAAGATAGATATTTGATCTGGATATCATCAATTATGGATTAAGGATGAGGATATTCATAAAACAACTTTTCAGAACAAGGTATGGACATTATGAGTTCACGGTTTTACCTTTTGGATTAACTAATGCACCTGCAACATTTATGAATTTAATGAATAATATCTTTCAAGAATACTTGGAAAATTTGTGCTCGTATTCTTGGATGACATTCTCATATATTCTAAAAGTATTGAGGAACACCATGAGCATTTGAAGATAGTTTTGGAAATATTAAGAAAGAGATGGTTATTTGGTAAGTTATCTAAATGTTCTTTCTATGACACAGAAGTACACTATTTGGGACATGTAATAAGTAAGAATGGAATTGTTGTAGATCCTTCAAAAATTGTAGCTATAACTGAGTGGCCTGCACCAAAGAATGTACATGAAGTTAGAAGCTTCATGGGACTTGTTGGCTACTATAGAAAATTTGTAAAAGACTTCTCTAAGGTGGTTGCACCAATAACTTCTTTATCAGAAGAAGGATAAAAGTTTGTTTGGAATGAGAAATGTGAAATTGCATTCAAAAATTTGAAGGAACAGTTAACTTCAGCACCTATTCTTGTAGTACCAGATCCTAATGGAGATTTTATGGTGGTAACTGATGCATTTGGTGAAGGTCTAGGAGGTATTTTGTTACAAAATGGTCATGTCATAGCTTACGAAAGTAGAAAACTTAAGTTACATGAGTTGAATTATGCTCCACATGATTTAGAGCTTGCTACCATTGTTCATGCACTACAAGTTTGGAGGCATTACCTACTTGGTAAACCTTTTGAATTGAAAATTGATCATCTTGGGCTGAAATATATCTTCACTCAGCCAAATCTTAATGCAAGACAATGAAGGTGGTTAGAGTTTTTGTCTCAATATGATTTTGACATCAATTATATCAAGGGTAAAGAAAATAGAGTGGCTGATGCTCTAAGTCGTAGGAAGCACATTTATGCTCTTATAACATTGAGAACTCAATTTAAGGATGAAGTAAAAAGTGTTATGGAATCTGATTCTTATTTTCAGCAAGTAAAGATAGCACTTACTATGCAGATTCTAGTGATTCGAGGTATAAAGGTTTTCACTTCGATAATGAAGGAATCTTATGATTTGAAAATAGAGTATTTGTACCTTTGCTAAATGATTTGAGAAAGAAATTATTAGCAGAATTCCACAATTCACCTTTTTCTGGACACCCTGGAATTACAAAAATGCTTGTTGATATAAAACAACAATATTTTTGGAAGGGAATGAAAAAGGATGTTATAGACTTTGTGACACATTGCCTTGAATGTCAACATGTTAAAGAGGAACATATGCACCCAGCCAGTTTATTGTATCCTCATAGCATACCACAGTATAAATGGCAAGTGATAAGCATGGACTTTGTACAAGGGTTGCCTATGTCAAGAAATAAACATGATGTTATTTTAGTAGTTGTGGATAAACTAACAAAGGTAGCACATTTTATTGTTGGAAATATGAAGGATGATTTCTCTGTGTTAGCTAAAATATTCGTACATGAAATTTTCAGATTACATGGAGTACCTGAATTAATCATTTCAGATAGAGATCCTAGAATGACATCAAGATTTTGGAAAATGCTTAATACAACTTTAGGAACTAAGCTGAATTTCAGTTTTGTGTATCATCGGAAATGGATGGATAGACTAAAAGAGTTAATCAAGTTTTAGAGGATATGTTATGAATGTATTATATGGATCAATAGTATAAGTGGGAAGAGTACCTTCCACTAGTTGAGTTTGCATATAATAATACATATCATGCCTCTCTTAAGATGGCACCTTTTGAAGCATTATACGGAAGAAAATGTAGAACCCCTGTTAGTTGGGACAACATGGAGGATAGAGAGGTAATTGGACTGAAATCCTTACTGAAATGGAACAACAAGTTAAATTGATTTGTGAATGCTTGAAAGAAGAAGAGATAGACAAAAGAGTTATGTTGATTTAAAGTGGGTAGATAAGAAATTTGAACTTGGTGAGAAAGTATTTCTTCGGGTCAAACCAAAAAAAGAGCTCTATAACTTTTGGCAAGGCTGCCAAGTTATCACCTCGTTATGTGGGACCTTTTGAGATAGTTGAAGTAATCAACCCTGTAGCTTACCGCTTAGCATTACCTCCTGCTTTATCATGAATGCATGATGTTTTCCATATTTATTTTCTTAAGAAATACGTTTCAGATTTATCACATGTGTTAAATTGGAATTCCTTGTAGGTCCAAGACCCAGGAATAATTGTGGTTAAACCCATACGAGTGTTTGAAACTCGCCAGTTGCATTTAAGAAATCATGAGATAAGTCAATGCAAGGTCAATGGGACCAGTTTAATGAAGAAAGTGCAACTTGGGAAAACCTGGATGATATGAAAACTGCTTTTCCATATCTATTTGAATAGAATTGATTTTGTTGACTGATAAAAAAATTGTGATTTTATCTTTATAATACAATAAGTATGCAGTTTTGGGTAGATATTTATTTGTTTTGAATAAACAACTATTTAATGCTGATTTCTGAAACTTAAAATTTGGATACTGTTGCAAACATATGTTAAGAAAGTGAATAAAAATTGATTATCCTAAATGCAATGACTAAAATGAGGTAATCATCGGGATGATGATTCTTTTTAGGAGGGAAGCATGTAACACCCTTGACAATTGTTATATTCCTCCTTTGCATTTCAAGTGTTGACATGTGATTTTCTTGATAAAGATGTGTTCTTTTGACTACTGAAGATCATGCTTGATATGGATAAATCATTTATGCTCTTTGATTGTAGGGATGGTATGTTGTTGCTTGCAATAATCTATTTCACTTCTTATGAGTAAAGTTGTAATCTAGTTTGAATGGTTACAAACTTATCCTTTACAATTGGACTCATCCTTGGATCAATTCCATTGATCCAAGGTATGTTTTAAATCTTCTTATCTAAACTGAATGAAAAATGACATTCATTGATTAAGAGACTTAATGATGAACTTGTGTTTGTTGCAAATTCTTTACTATCTCGAAAAACATTGTGCTTGCATTTTGTTTTGTGTTGTGCTCGGCTCTTCTTGATTGACCCTTGCAGGTGCTTAATGGTGTTAGGGGAAACCTACTTCAGGATTTTGGGGAAAGAGAAAATGTGTCCTATATCTCTAAGGTCTATCCTAAAGAGATTCGGACTCAAGTAAATTTGCCTAACTCTTTCTACACCACTTTACGTGGGATGACATCCTAACCTAAGTTGTTAAGTTAGTATGAAGGAAATAACCTAAGGGATTCGAAGTTATTTCTAACCTATTGTATTTGGTTAAACTAAGACCTAACCTAGGGTGGCAATCTATTTAATTGTGGGTTATATCCTAAGGTTATATATTTTAAACTAACCTAAGATCTAACCTAAGAAAATTCTATCTATCCTAAACTAATGGGATATGAAAGGGGACCTATGGGTCATTGGCAAGTGGGGGAACTAAGTGGTGGTTCCTAAGCTTTTTATTGGGATTTGATTTTGATTTGGTTTTAAATGCATGTAAGTACTGCTAGTTTGGCAGGGGCTAGTGAAAGTTTAGTGGAACCTACGTGGAGGCATCACTAAGTTTGGAAATGCATGTTGAAATTTATTTTGGTCACACCAACTTTGATTGCCTACACCAACTTTGGATGGTGGTGGTGGAAAAGAGAGAGAAGTGGGAATGTGCAAATTAATGTCATTAATCACCTTAGTTTGGTGAGCAAACCATCTTGGAAGGCATGCTGGTGGATTTGTTTGGGGTTGTTTTGTTTTGCATGCTTCCTAATTTTTTCTCTGCATGGAGCTATCTAGTTTTGAACCAAGTAGTTTGATCTCCACTTAGTGGCTATTTTTGAATTCTCTGAGCTATTTTCGGTTTGAGGAATGTATAAGTGGCATTGTGGAAAATATTATGGTTGTTTGATCTTGCTTGGAAAAGAAGAGGTGTTGGAAACTTGGCTGGAAGTCTTCTTCGAATCGGCAAGAGGCACTATCAGGCATGATAGGCTCTACCCATTAAGATTTCTTGCTTTCTTCTAAATGATTCATTAAAACAATTCTACTCACTGGAAATTTTATATTTGCATGATGTATCTAGTTATTCACTTGCATGTATTCTTGAAAATTATGTGGGTTTTGGAATGTGAATCCTTTTGTTGTTATTGATAGTTTTGGGAACTTTCTCTGTACTGGTTGTTAGAGGTTTGCATGTGATTTGTATTGGAACTTTGTAACCTATACTTGAAGCTCTATTGAACTCTGTAGCTTGTATTTGAAACTTTGTTTCTATCATCTGAGACTAATGTTGATCGAACGGGCTTATTTCTTCTTGGGTTCTGAATCTCTATTTAGACTTGTGTTTTGTGAGCTAGAAGTGGAGCTCCGTAGGGGTTCTAAACTTGTATTGAAGCTTGAAATTTGTTTTAGCTTTATTGGGACCGTGTGTTTGTTTGGACTGTGTTTGAACTTATTGAAGTTTTGAACCTTGGTTGAATCTTCGTATTCAACAACTGAACTTGTATACAATTCTTATGAATACTGAATTCATTGTTGAGTTGTTGCGTTGTGCCTTGTACTTAAGCTCTTAACTGAGGTTTTATTCTTCCTTAGGGAAATGGAAGGCTTGAACCCATAATAGGGTGTTGGTGTTTATTCTAAGATTTTATTAGGGCCATGGGATTCCATTTTAAACTTGTATTTGAGCTTGTGTTGTTAGAACTTGTGATTGAAACTTGTATTTGATGTAGTATAGGTATTCCATTATTGGTTGTTTTGATTTTGTATTTGGAAATCGACGTGTTGTATATTTACAAGTATTCTTCGACTGGAGTTTAGGGGTATTAGGAATTAAAAAACTTTGAGTCTCATTTAATAAAGTTTGTCGATGGAAGGGGTCTTGTGAGTTTTTTTGGTTGGAGTATTTGTGTAACTTCTTTGAGGCCTCCTTTGTTTTGATTTTGAGAAGGAATGGTTGTTTTATGATTCTGCCTTTTAGACTACACTATGTTTTCGAACTTAGATGGGGGGTGTGAATTAAGGAGTGTATTTATTATTACTCTAGTGAATACCCGTATGTCTTGTGGGAAAAATTGACTATTTTATTCTTAGAAATAATGTGAACTATAACTGTGTTCTGTTATGGGATAGTTGTATCAGTTGTAGAGGTTTATGAAATGAATTACTTACTTCCTTTCTATCTTTGATGTTGAGAAAATTCTTACCTATCATAAGATTTTTATGGAACTCAAGAATCTTGTGGTGATTCTATTTAGTCGTGTTGGAAGAAGATTGGGATATTTGTCTTTGACAAACTATTTGGTTCCTTACTCTTTTTGACCTTTCATCCGATTCGTGGATTTCATCTGTATGTTGAATTTAAACCTTGTATACTAGTATAGTATGAAGGGATATAGTATCCCTATTTGGAATGCTTGGAAATTTAGTCCTTGGGTCTATGAGTTTTATTGACCCTTGTCTATCTTGCATTGTTGCGTATTTCTCTTCCTTGTTGGGCTCTTTGAACGAATCTCTAAGTTTTAGTCAGAGAAGAGATTAGGATCTCTTGGGGACAATATGTTGTTTAGAGATAGTACTGAGAATTTCATTTTGAGAATGGAATTTGAACTTGAGCTTGGTGAATGAAAAGAGGTAATTAGTTTGTAAATCTTAGTGGAAATTGGAAGTATGCATGCTTTGACTGTGCATTCGGTTTTGAGTTCTCTTTTGGGAACTAGCTTAAGAATTTCTAAGTTTGTATTAGATGATGGATTTCATTTCATAGTATAAATGAAATGAAATATGGTTTGGGTCCTTGTTGGTTTGAGATCCTTTTTTGTTGACTGATAAGTTTATTGATTGAACTTCTCATTATTTGATTTTCTTCTTTGTCTATATGGAGGGATGAAACATACTAATATAGATATGTTGTAACTAACTCCTTGTAGATTGGAAAAAGTTAAATGTGTCCTTCTATCCTTATGAATTTATGAAATAATTTAATGACAAGACTTGTTGACTATTTAAAAGTGATTGATAGGATCAATTAAGTCTTGTGGTATAATTCTGATGTTGTAGATTATAATATGTTCCTTTCTTAAAAGTAAATTCAGATTTCTTAATTGTACTTCTTTCTAGATGTTATTACTTATGATTATTTGCATGATGTTTATCAATTGTTTCATGAAAGCAAAGTTGTTTAATGAAGCAATTAGTGGAATGCACTTTACTTTAATGCTTAGTGCTTATCATGCTCAGTTCATTGAACTGACCCATGCTAGCAATTTTGTAGATGGACATCGTAAGTGATTAAAGAAGACAGGAACTTTCATGTTGTATTGGGTTATTTAATTTTGAACCTTATGTAAAGAGTTTGATTCATTCTTGAATTGTATTGAAAAATAAAAGTTGTATTCTTTTTGGAATGGAGGTTGTTTGTTATACAACATGCCTGAAATACATAGTCTTGTAAATGAATAAGTTTATAATGAGGAATTGAATGTTGGAGATTTACTTGTATTGGTTGTGTAAACTATCTTGTATTTATGAAGAAGATGGAATTCCTATCTTGATGATATTATTCATATATGTTATATGCTTAATTTGGATAAACTTGATAAGTTAGATAAAAGGGAATTAGTTTAATCTCCCTTAATAAGATGCAACTTGTTAAGTTGCATAAGTTAACAATCTTATCTAAACAATTCTAATATAGTATTGGAATGTGTAATGAATATGTGATAAAACTATAGAGTTTGTGAAAGATAAGAAGGGTTTGAAAACCCTAACACTTAATCAAGTAGAGGAAGGTTCTTCCTTGCTAAAAGGAATGTAATCTAAAGAATGGTGATATGATTGTAAATCATTAGACTTCATTTCCCTAGAAAGTCTACTCTAGTTGAACCTATTTGGTTGCTACACCTTCTTTGAATGATTAAGTTATATTTAATGGAACTTATGATATTTTGTCCTATTTTGGTTAACTGTTGTTAAACTAAATAAATGAACATTAAAAGAAATCATGAGTTAAAGGAAGTTCTTTAATGCTTAATTGATTCAAGTATAGAACAAGAACTTAAGGAGTGTTGGATTAGGGTTTAGCATAGATGTTGTAATCTATTTTATAATCCAAATTAATTAAATATTAATAACCTCCTTGGGGTATGTACATCTTGATGAGGTAGTTTTATGTAGGATGTTGGCACATGCCAACTACAGGACTATACCTTTGAGAAGACTAGGGTTTTCTCGAGGATACAATGTTATAAGTTGACATGTGGCAACACCCTTCTGCATTGATCATCTAGATCTACACACAAATAAGGACTTGAACTTAGTTTCTCTCTAGGTCAAGTTAGTGGCATGTTAGGATAGGTAGTAGCTTTCAATGGCTCAGGGTACCTGGCACACCCGGTTGACTTAGGTCAACCGAGTATGCCCATATACCCTAAGTCATTGTGAGCATCTTCCTATAATGATTTATGTTTCTAACTAGGGCTAGGGTTAAAATTTGGGCAAGTGGACTGACGGTAGTCAGTAAAGACCATTCATGATAATAGAGGAGTGAGGTGAAGGACGTATTCCAAAATGACAAGTATGTCATCTAGGAATAGTGACATACATAGTATGTTGTAAATATTTGGCCAAAGTATCGCAAGCTATTGGTTGTGTTTTCCTATGTCACCAATTTTAAAGCAATGTGTCATATGAATATTAGTTGTCAGATATGTCATCCTTAAGTTTAGGAAAAAAGTATACGATAAGTATTGATATTAGATTTATGAATATTAGTAATGAAATATTCGGTAGATATGTTATGAAATTTATCGGTGGAGATCACTAGATGCATATGGTTATCTTTTTAGGGTAGGAAAAATAATGATTTATTTACGATGAAAGTATTAAAATAATAAATAATTTTTTTATGTTTCTAAAGTCTTTAAGTTGGAAGCCTTATGCTATGAAGGAGAATGGTAACTTGCATGAGGGACCCTTGGCGCCATATGGTAGAGTTAACCTTCAAATGTAAAAATGTTAGTATATGGTGAATTTGTCCTCACCTTGTAGTAAAATAGGTAACTTTTTAGGTATCTTCCACTCCTCTCTAAATGCATCATGCATCCGCGTATACCATTTTTCTAGGCATGCCTTGTGGGGAGACGTCATGGTCTTATATGTGTACTTCTCAAATATTTTGGCAGGTGAAGGGTTCTCATCTGGGTACTCCCACACAAATTTTTCTGGTCCATCGGGAACTCCAATTTCTAAAAATATGATGATAAGGAGGACATTACCGAACATGATATTTTCTCCATTGCATTCAACGATGATGATTTATTCTGCTATGAACACCGAGAGGTTATATATGGTCCCCTCTGAGATCTTATGGAAAATGTTCAACCAAGCCTTGTTGATCTATGTCCACCTCTCCTGCACATTTAGTTTTGTGACCAAGCACACGACCATCCTCATTATTGGGTCATAAATCATAGAGATGTTAAGTACCATGACCCCTTCTTGTAGTCATAGGATTCCACAATCTTCTTGATGGCCTCCTTTTTGTCTAAGTCATCATTAAATGAATCTCCCTCGCAGGTAAGACCAGTAAATTTAGAGATTAGTTGGGGAGTTATCCGTATCCTGTATCTTCGAAGTAGAAATGATCTTCATGTACATATGACATTAACTACTGGTAAATCCACTCAAGTTTTCAAAAATAGGGAAAATCATAGAGTCTCAATAACCTGACCTTCTCCATATTTACCTTCACTTCATCATTGTAGATAGGTATTCCATCTAGTGTCCTTTTGTTTGTAGGGTGAACCAATTCTAATGCCATCTTGTTCTCCATGGTGCTTGTTCGATAGTTGTAGTCACTTATGGCCATGTTTCTAACATGAGACACCCATTCCTTTCTAAGCAATACACTATCTGGGTATTACATCTCTGCATACCATTCTTCATTAAAGCTAGTGGAAACAACTTGTTTCCCTTTTCCCTTGCCCTTCTTTGGTGAAACGGTGGTTACTTTCCTTGGTGCCATTTCTCTTGTCGGGTTACTCAAAGTCCTTTCTCTTGATCCTGGCTCTACTCTTACACAAAAATTCCCTTCAATCATGTGCCCTAGTTGTGGAACCCTAACTTGAAAAACCCCTTCCATCCACAAGATGACATATTCACTTGTGGGATTTGAAAACTCCTACAACCCTCTTTCGACGCCTTTGTGTATTGATTTTCCTACATGGTTCACTGATCAAACTAGCTATGCACTTAGATCTTCACAACCATCTTTCACACAACTTTTCTCAAGGATGCCCTAGTTCATAAGAGTTCTTTGATATCACAATTGTAAGGTAACGATAATGTACCCGACCTTATACTAATAGTTTTTTCTTCTTTTCCAGAATAAATACAATGCCACCTAGCATTGTACCTTTGCAATAAAGGTGGATTTTTCTTCTTAAGCCAATCTTGATGATTTTTACCCCGTGCACCCAATTCTATGTGAAAATTCCTTCAATCTTTGGCGCATAAAAATCCTTCTTACCGACCGAATATCCTTTCGTATGTGCTTATAGTATTGAAGGAACTTCTTCTATCCTAACCTTGAATTTTGACATCGCCTACCTCATGTTGTTCATGTGCTTCTCATATTTGTATGTGGTCTTCCAAAATCCTTATGTCCACCTTTTCTATGCGTGCTCTTCCAAACTACGTGCTTTTGATCCTTTAATTTGGGCCATCAAAACACAACTTCTACTACCAACTTCCATTATTTTTCACATTACTCCACCCCACACAAAAACATATTCATTGTCCTCCGCACATATATATTTTTGAAAATAATAAGTGGCTACCGCGCACAACACACACATAACAAATGAAAAGGGAACAAGAAACAAGAAGGGGAAACACAAAGAATGGAGAAGCATTCAGGGAAACTCTAGGATAAATGGAAATACTTCCTTATTTATGCATATAAGGAAGGCTTATTTATAGTAGGGCTTCAACCTACTCCCATTGAAATGGCTTGGTAACCGTGTTCCATCCAGTGCTTGTAACTGGAAAGCACTGAATCAAGTATATATGATACAATGTATCTGACCATCCAATGGAATTTGATTTTCCTAGGATGACACAAAAACTTGGATTCATATAATAGAACCATCTGCCCAACCTCAAATTGTTTGTTCTTGATGTGTCTATCATCTTTGTGCCTTCTGCTTGAATTTTTCTATTTTCTAACTCTAGCGGGAAATAACCCACCTTTCATCTACCTACATTAACTTATTGATCCTCTCATCAAGCACTTGTTCATCGAGATAACCCTCTTACATGTACTATATGCGGTGATGGTAATATGAATTCAATTAGTAACACTGCTTCCATGCCAAACACCAATTGAAAAGGTGTGGCCTTGTTAAATATTTTATAAGTAGTTTGGTATGACCATAACATAAAAAAACTTTATCATCCTAATCCTTTCTTCCCAAATAAAAATATTGGTTAATGTGTGACCAAGAATTTTGCTAAATGCCTCAACAGTTCCATTAACTTATGGGTGATATGGGGTAGTCTTGTTGTCAGGATACCATGAATTCTATGAATAAGATTTTGACTATCTCATTTAATAAATGAGTATCCCTATCACTTGCTAAAATTAGTAGACATCCATATCCAGTAATTATATTTTACCATAAGAACCTAGCTAGTGTTGCCACTATGCAATCCTTTGTAGGTGTTTCCACTTCCCACCTTGTTAAGTAGTCAATACAGGTAATGATATAGTGTGAACCAATCCTCCATGCGGGAGGTGAAATTGGTCTATAAAATCAATCACCCACTTCTCAAATGGTTATGTGATAGCTATTGGTATCAATGACATCTCATCTCTTCTTCTTGGTTTTCCAAGGCACTGACAATGGTCACAGGCCTTGCAAAACTCAATACAATCTTTGTAAATTATTTCCCACAAAAACTTGCTAAAAGGATCTTCCATGCGGTTGCATTCCCTGCGTAGTGTCCTTCTGCAATCCCACCATGTAATTCCTCCATGATTGCAATGTATTCATGTTCTAACACACACCGAAACAAAACCTCATTACAACTTAGCTTGTATAAGTCTCCACTAATTAACATGTAGGGTGTGGCACGTATGGATAGCGATTTATTTCGAGTATTTATTCCCTCCGATGCCACACCCATTTTGAGAAACACAACAATATATTCCAAATTAGAGGGATTGCACCACAATCTAAATAGTTATACATCTGGAATTATATCTTCAATGCTCTACGCATCCTCCCCTGAGTCAATCCTTGATAAATGGTAGGTCCTAAGTTACTCTTTCCTAGTTTCACAATAATTGTAAACTCAAACTCTTGAAACAACAAGACCCACCAACATATGCACCCTTGTAAAATGGGCTTGTTCACTAATTAATTCAATGCCATGTGGTCTATGTAGAATATGAAGGGTGTTGCCAACAAATATTTCCTAAATTTGTGTAGCGCATAGATCATTAATAGTGCTTCACGTTTAGTAGTAGTATAGTTATGCTCATTTGGTGTTAACTTTACGCTAGCAAAACAAAAGGGGTGGTTAATAATTCATTCTCGAGTTGTGCTAATATTTTCCCAATCACCATTACCGAAGAGTCAATATGTACATGTAATGTCTTATCCCAAACAAGAAAGCATAATATGGGTGCGGTGATAAGATTATTCTTCAATGCATCAAATGTCTTCTACTGCGCCTCTCCCCAATGAAATGTATTTTTGTGTTTTAGTAACTCCTCCGGTGGCATGATGATCTTGGAATACCCTTTAATAGATTTCGGGAGTAACTCATATGCCCAAGGAATCCATGTAGTGTGCTTTGGTGGTAGGTTCCCCCAATCCCACAATAACAAAAACTTTGGCAGGATCTATGAGAAATCCTTCCTTACATATGATATGCTCCAGAAGGTTCCCAAATGGAGTAGCAAAAACACATTTCTTAATGTTGAGGGATATCCTCAACTACCAACATCTTTCAAACATCAACCTCAGATTGTCACAATGGTCTTTCACAAGTCCATTCACTGTCCATTCATCAAGGTAGAACTGAAGAAAATTATAGATAAAATCCTAAAATGCGGACCACTATGCACAAAAACACAACAGACACATTCTTTAATCCCAACAATATGACCATGTAGGAAAAAATTCCCTATTTAGTGGCAAAAGTTGTCTTTTCTTGGTCCTCCTTTGCGATTCTAACTTAATGATATCCTGAGAATCCATTTGTGAAAGAATAGATCTTGTGCCTAGCTACTCCTTCCAGGATATCCTCAGTGAAGGGGGTTTGAAAAGGGTCGATAACACATACCACATTTAAATCCCTGTAATCAACACATATCCTTATCCTCCCATCCTTATTAATGCTGATGACCATAAAAATTATCCATTTTGATTCCTCAATGGATTTGATGATGCCTAATAAAATCATCTTGTCAATTTTCCCCTTGAATTTAATGTGAAGATTCATATTCATTCGATAAGGTCTCTTCCGAATTGGGCACACACCTTCCTTAAAATTTATTTTCATCTCCCCCAAGGAGTGGTGGACACCTTTAAGATCATGGTACCCGCATAGAAATAATTCCTAAAACTCACATAATAGATCAATGATCTTTGAAACCTCCTTTTCTGACCAATAGCCCCCAATAGTAGCCTCCTTAGGTTCGACCTGCAAACCAATTTTAACCTTTTTAGTTTTTAGGGGTTGATAGTAGGTGCGCACTTGCTCATCAGCACTATCCATAACTTCATGCATACCTTTAGTATGGTTAGCATCCAAATTTTCCACCTCTTCACCATCTATCACATAGACCATTTTTCCCTTCTCTTTCTCCATGCATATGCACTCAAATTGTATCTTTTCGATTCTTGCTCATCAAAGAACACTTCCAAACCAGTTCACATAATAATTTCAATATTCTATCCTCTTCCATTGTACTATCTCCCATCGTAAGGCACTTAAAAACATGCAACACCTCATCCACCGATGGCTTGGTGCTTCGATATTCAAAATCTTGAAGGAGGTCAGCCGTCAACTCCTACCAATTTCCTATCTGATGGTGCATCTCTGAGTGAATGTACCATGCATGCATAACCTTGTAAAGTGGAGTACAACTTATGCACCCATAAATAAGGTGGCAATGCTTCCACACCTTCCATCTAGGCCTTCTCACATGCTTGGACGTGAAACAAGGTGGGTTCCTTCCCATGATAGTATTATATGATAGTGGGTGCATTGCTCCAGGAAAACCTTACAGACAACACAATTCTTACTTCATGCCACTCTAGAAGGCTATCACGATGGGTCCCCCACTAAGGTGAAGTGGTCTCGAGTAAGTTATAAGTGAGCATCGTTCTTCTTTTGATCTCACTTTTCCATTGGGTCTCCATTTCTTGTAAGAAGACATCAGGGTTGGCTCCTCTAGAATAGCTTGGCAACTTCTTTCCTCCCAGAAATTAAATAAGTGTTCGTTTTTTACTCTTGTAACAAATCCTCTCTATTGCTACCCAATTAACTCATAAGTCCCCAATTTTCACATGCTACACTAGTGGTATCACTCATAGATTAAGCATATTTGAACTGAATAACTCCTTCTATATGATTAATCACCTCCAAGTCCCTGATAGAGCACACATAGATCCTATCAAGAACTTATTCTCCTAAGGGCTCAAGTATAGGGTGCTAAATTCCCATTGGTCAAGGGGATGATTACCCATTCTTCCTTGTTCTCAAAGGTTATGTACCATTTATTGAACCATAGGTCAACATTGTTCTTGTAATACCAAGGGCACCCAAGTAAAGCTGGAAAGTTGTCCACCTTGGCTAACACCAAGAATTCAAAATATCCAATGAAATTTTCCCCTTGGATAGTGATAACAACATATTTAAAAAAACCAATGGTCATTGCCTTTGTCTTGTTGGCCATATACAGAACATTTGAAGATGGCTATAATGGGGGCCTCCCCATTTGGTTCCAGGTGTCCAAGGTGAGAACATTGACTTTTGCACATGTGTCAATCATAATATTACTTAGGAGCCACCCATCCACAACTGCATTCAAGGTAATATCCTTATCATAGTTGAGGATGTGGGGAGGAAGGTTAGCATGTAAAAATTACCTCTCATGCTCTGCTCTAGTGCGTGGTACTTTTTCCCATAACCATTCCAATAAGAAAGGAATTATATTCTCTTGCCTCAGCATTTTACATACTTTCCTAACCTCATCCAAATCCTTCTACAGAGACTCAACACTCTTCCTTTGTTCTAACTTCCTTGACTACTCCTTTAGGCATTGAATTTCTCCTTGTAGGATTCAAATTACATCCATGGTCTCTTGATACACCTCTTCGATGAGTAGGGTCATGATACTTATCATACACCACCTCTTCTCTTATAATCAATAGTTTCTACCTTGGTGTCTCCCTAACGTGCACAACTTCATCTCACATCGTCACTAGTACAAGATCTAGCTATGACTTATGTGCAAGCCTTGGAATCCATTATGTGTTGGCCTTTTCTATGCTTACCATTTCGATACCTTTGTCCTTCTGGTGTTGCTAGCTCATATGTTCAAATAGCTCGGAAACTCCTTATACTTGCGCTTCTTTCCACACCAAGATAATTGTAAAAGATCAGGGCATTTGCACTTATAGTACTCTGTAGATCCACAGTTGTAACATGTTCCACATGGGAACGCACTTATTCTTCCTCTACAGTTGCCACAACCATGAAATGCTCCTTAGAAACCTCTTCCACACACCCCTCCATCTACATGCCCTTCATAGTGACGACCATAATCCTTGGAATTTTTGCGAGGTTGGTTTGGCACACTTCAATATCAATGACATCATGTATCTAGTCAATTAATCTACAATCCTTAGTGTTATGAGTAGTAGAGGTGCAAATATTTCAATAACACATGTTCTTATGGATCATGAGCTACAGTAGTGGACACTTACTTGCATCATGATCTCCGTGGAAAATCTCACAGTCCACTATCATGACATGTACCAATCTCTGAGGAAAAATTTCCATTATATGCTCCTTTACCTCATAATTTTGCACCATAGGCCACTGCGAGTCTCATGACCGAGTTCATAGATAACTTCTCCAACTACTTTTCCATTGCAATAATCTAAGCTTCAAGAAAAGGGATAACACTAGTATCCATGCTTCCAATAGCCTCAACGTGTAGGGTAGCCTCCAAGGCCTCACATGGGTCTGTGAAAGTCTTGTGTGAAAGTTCTCTCCTAAAAGGTGTTATCAACCCCACTGAGCATGTTGAGAGGGATGAATATCATAAGATAGTTTTGATAAGAGAGTCTTAAAACACATGTCATATTCCCACACACTCTTTGCCATACCTTGTTGAATCTCCTTTAGCATGCTAATGCTCTTCTATTCAAACTTAGGGATATGAAATTTATCTAAGAAGGAATTCCTTGGCACGGTCTAATCTACCACTATCTAGTGGGGTCATATACGATACCAACTATGCATGTGTCCTTACAATGTTGTTACAAACTAACTTGCCTTTCATTTCGAGGTAGTGACCCCCTTCGCATACAATAATAGATCAAACTTATGTACATGCTCTGTAATATCCTCAACACCTTTTTATTCTAGTAGATGTAAAGACATTTCAAAAAATACTTGTTGAGGTGATTGAGGCCCGTGTCCTTTGATCAGAACCTTGATTCCCTTTGGTGTTACCTCCACCATCAAGTCCACTAGATCCGCCAGGCCTACTCCCCCCGATCCACCGGATCCTCTAGATCTGCCGAGTCCACCAGTCCACTAGCTCTTATTCCACTAGATCCACCTCCCACTTTGAAGGTAAAGGCCACGAAGTGGTAATGCCTAGTGTCCCCAATATCACGCCTTGTTGAACTACACGCCAATAGTATGTGATATTGCACCGCTACCAGATGTGTTTCCCACATCACTTCCAGATGTGATACCCAAGCTTTGTGTACCCATACTTTTCCCAAATGCCACTCTAGACAATATACCTCCAAACATAGGAAATGATTGTGCATCCATAGATGTGCCAAATGGAAAGTTATATCTCTTAGGTGTTGATAAGTTACTTTCACCAATACCAACTGGGTTAGCAATACTTATCTATGGATTTGGAAAACTAAGCACTAGGGGTTGGTCACAAAGTGGATTCAAATGCACACCGATGACTCTCCTTTCTCTAAGTGATGAGCTCTCATCAGAATAGGAAGAGGTCTCTCTCCCGAGCTTACCAAGATGAGGTAGAACAAACTACTTAGGCTTCACGTCCTTTGCGTGAACCTCAATTCCTTACCACAACATATGCCTCCATGAATCCATCACTCCTGCTGACTTCACATTGTCTACATAACTCCCTCTCACATGCTTCATTATACTTGAGTCGAATCTTTTCCCTCTCTTGTTCATCCTTAAGGTCTGCCATCTTCCTCCACCCTAGCTTCCTCACCCAACACTCAAAAGAAGCTTAGCCAACCATAGGAAATGCTTCGGACTTAGTGGAATTATCGGGATATTTATAGCTAAGGGGATAACATGAAAAAATGATCCTCTAGGCTCCTTTAAGAACTCAAAATCAGTAACCTCCATACAATAATACATAGAAATAACATATTCTAGGGTATAACTGGTTAACACCCTTCTCCGCTAATGATAAAAAACATGTGTCCAAGTCGGATCAACATCTTGCAACCCTCGATACTTAACTTGGGCCCACACGTGAGATCTATAGTACCAGATTGATTTAGATGCATACACCGAAATCCATTCATACAACTCCACTGGAAAGAAACAAAAGAAGGTCTCATAAAAATTGTGATACAGTGCTCTTCTACCCATTTACGCACATAAAACTCGGGCCTAGTACTAAATATCTAAGAAAACTCATCCTCTCGTGCTCTTAACCATGATTTGACACTATCCAACATCAAGTGTTCTATCATCACACATCATTATTAAAGTAACTTCAAAAATAGGTCCCGACAATGAGAACCAAGATGTTGTAATTTTATTTACCCTGAATACTACTTTCTAACCTTAGGCACGCCAGCCTATCACCCACAGAGCCTTTGGGCGCTCCCTTGAGGCATGCACGGGTATCAAGCCCCTCCTTTATGTGATCATTATGAGAAGGTTTCACCATTAATGGAGGATGAATTACATAATGAGAAGTACATTTACTTAGTTAAAAGAAAATTGGAAGGGACAAATTACAAATCCACACATCAATGTATTACAAAAACTTAATAACAATGTAATAAGCATAATAAACCAGATCTAAGCCATGGTAGTCATATAACATGAGGGTTTACACCCTTAAGCATGATATGCATAATGAACCCTTATATATATATTCATTTAGAATAGTTCTAATAGCCATATTACAATCAAAATAGGTCATCACAGACCATACATGTTAAATGATAGAGGTACAACTCCCATAGATCTTCCCTTGCATGAGATCCTAGATATACCCTTCCATTTTAACCCTTATTATAGATCTTAGTGCCATACAAAGGCTCATGACATCCCTCACAACCCTCATCACTAAGTGCTCTAAATCCTAGAACACTCTGTTACTCAACATCTTACTCTTGATGCATTCCCTCTATCCATCTCTTGCATTCTCCTCTCTCCCTCTCCTTGTTTGATCTATATCCTTTCTCTAGTTCGATCATTTATTTTATAGGATCAACACCCACCGCCATGCCTTCTCTTATGAAAAAATCACATGCCAAGTTTCAATGTGGTCCTCCAATGGTGAATACTTATCCCTTTGAAAACAATCCACTCTTTGTAATGATGTCTTCTAGGAATATTACCTGTATGGAATATCCTTTTCTTGACCTCTAAGGTTCCAGACTGACACCTTATCCACTCATCATGCCTAGTTAGGTCCTCACATTTTCCCTCAAATGTCTTTAGAATGCCAAATATGGATAAGTCCATTGATCTCTGGTTTTTCCTTCCACGCGCGCCCTGGTTTCACCTAAAACCTTCTTAAACCTCTTTTCCCTACATGATTTTCCCGAGTTCCCTTCTTCTCACTTTGGTCATGCGCGTGCATACCCTTTAGTACTTAACCAATATTTTAAGGCCCAACATCTTGTATGGTGGTCGGTGGTATCTCTAATTCTCAATTATGAGTTATGAATGAATTATTTGAGTTTTTCATGAGAAATAAGTGCATGTATCAAGTGTGTCTATGAGTTTACAATTTTTGTGATGTTATGAAAGTCTCTCAGAAGCTAGTTAAAGGTGATCAAGGGTCATAGTTGATTCATTCTTCTTGATTAGTCTATTTTGGTCATCATGAGTTTTTAATGATAAATATTGGTCTGTGTATTAGTATGTCCTAAGTCATGAGTTTCAAAGGGTGCAAATGCTTCTCAGTGTGTGTTTGCATATGTTTTGGGTCATCAAAATGGTGACTTGATCAGACCATCAATTCAAATGTGGTATGTGGCAGTGGTGTAGTTAAATTAGGTGAGGTGAAAACCAAGGTGGCATCAGGTAAGAAAGTGGTACTTATGATTCCATATCATGATAAAGAGTGGTCAAGAAATTAAGAGATGTTTCTATAGTGTTAATTGTTTGGTTTGAAATCTTGAAATCAAAATTTATGCATTTATGTAGTTTCTCTTCCTTGGTGGGTCTCAATATTGATTTTTGAGTGGTATTAAGAGAAAAAGGAGTTTGAAGGGTCTAATGGTGGATTTGAAAGTCCAAAACTTGTAAAAATCCTCTAGACAGTGTGGATCCCAAGATTCATGTGGCTTCAAACCTTGAAGTTGTTTAGATTCTTTGGGATCTTTGATAATATTGTGAATTAACAGTGAGAATGCTAAAGACCTAATTGATAAGGGAAGAATGTGAAAAATGGGTATGTTTTCCTCAAATACATGATAAAAGGCTTATAGATTAAGAAATATGGCCTAATGGGTGTCCAAAATTGGTATGGTTCTTCCGTGAAAATGAATGCTTTGAACAATAGATATGTTTTCGGTTTCAAGGGCTTGTGGGTTGTGTATGCAAATCAGTGATGAGAAGAAGGTATAGTGAAGTTTCTAATGTTTCTCAGAGATTTTGAGACATCAATAATAATGTGGAACTATTGAAAAGTGTTAGATGGTCATAAGAAGGTAAAATTTTATGAATGTTTTATCATGTGTATTCTTAGAGCATTATGAGTTGTGACTTGTCTTGGTACAAGCCTGTAAATTTCTATTTTGTATCTTCTGAGGTCAATAAAAACTTTTGTATGGATATAATGATCTTAAGATTATGTCCTACATAAAAAATATGGTTATTCATGTATCATCTCATTCATATGTGAAGTATCAATGAAGAAGTATTGATGGCTATATGGTAAAAGTGGGTCACATTGATTTGTTTTTGAGTATCTACAACTTTGGTAATTGGTGTGCATTATACTTGATAGGTCCGAATATCAAAGAGCATGAGTATACAAATGTGGAAGGCATATAAAGGTCTTACGTTGAGAGAAGAGAATCTGGTCTCATGAATGAAAGGATTAGTTTGGTCAATTTGTGACTTCACGAGTAAGAAAAATTGCTACGGTGTTGGGTACATATAAAGGCGAGTATGTGCTTCTATAGGATTGAGATGAATGATATGATATCTCATGAAGTGGTTAATAACTATCTATCATGGTGAAAGTTAAATAATGATCAATGATTGGTCATGAAGTTTGAAGGTTGGAATAAGCTTGTTTAATGCTTTTATTTGTGTCTTGAGCCAAATATCTAGCTACAAGGTTGAAGAGTGTGAGAAAGGTATAATATGGTGCTTCCACAAGAGATAAAGGTATGAAAAATCCATATTTAGTATGTTAAGTTGATCTCAACCTTGTCTACATGGTATGGAATGAGTATGCCATCTTAAATGAATCAAAGGTATGTCTTGTTGACTGAGATTGGTCATCTTGTTCCATATTCAACATCCTACAGGGCTGTAGATGTTGTTTTGGCATGATGCAAGTTTTATATGAAGGTTTAATGATGTTTTAATTGCCCTTACAAGTTTATTAATATGAGTGTGATCTGCGAGGAAAAAATTGACTTAGTATGTTTTTCTATCTTGGGGCCAATATGATATGTCACAAAACTTAAGTGGTCTAATTTGTTGCTATAAGTATATGAGAAGATCAAAATGATACCCAAAGTTGTGAGGAGCCTTCATGATAGGGGGAGTACATATGTTTACTTATTGAAGGTGATTTTGGTGTATTCATGTGCTATAAATGTAAGTCTCTTGAAAAATTTGAAGATATATTTGAAGGTAAGGTTGATGTCTTGATGATAGTCAGTGTACAATGATATGAAAAGGAGATTCTACATCCGTAAGATGATATGTATGACTTAGATTAGTCGGGAGAGCATGTATTTGTACCTATTAAAGGTTGAATTTATTTTTTTCAACGATTTTGAGGCATGTTTTAGGTGTCTCTTCCAAGTACAAGCATTATGTGTCTCATAAATTCATTATTTCATCGTAATATGTCTGTTAAACACTAAAAAAGGGATTTAGAGCAATGCCAAAGTGGCTGAGTTGGTTTCTTGTCAAAATATCAATGTACGATGATTGATTTTGTGTCTTTATACTAGAGGTGATTGGTATAAGTATAGGGGAAGTGTGGAATGCATTGTCATGATGTGGTTGGTGTTCTAGAGCTTTTAAAGTTGACCTCAAAACCACCGAAAAGCCTTTTCAGGATCTATGTACTCAAGGTAAGATGAAGATTAGAAGCATGAGACTAATCAAGTTTTGGTGTATGGAAAAGAAAGGTAAAATAAAAAATTAAGGTGAGGAGTATGTTGAGATTAAGTAAATAATTTTTGTCATGTTCTTGAAATGTATGCCTCAGGTACAAGGTTGTCACATTGATCTCTTGAAGATAAAAGAAGAGTTGGAGGTGAGAGGACAAGTTTTTGCATAATTTGAAGGTGGATGATGGTGTTATTTATCCTAGGAAGAGGTAATATGTTGTTTTATTCATGTTTACTAGCATGTTTAAGGTTCATATGTGTTTTTCATAGGGGAACATGGTGTTTCTATTCTTAAAAAGAGACTAAAAATCAGGTTTTGAGTGAAATTTCAAAGTTTTGAGCTAGAATGAGACATTTGGTTGATGTTTATAACCAATGGGTGATCCTATAAAGATGAGAAAGGTAAATAAAATATTGGTACAATTATTCCTTTGTCATTAATGTAAAAAGAGGGACAAGTTCAGGTGGTTTTCCATCAATGACAAAGGGGAGATTGTTGACATGTTGTTGCATAGGTGTTGTCATTGATGAAAAAACTCAATAATGAAAAAGTGTATGATGGAGTGGAATAATAACATGCTGAGGATGATCATGCCATGATTATTTAGAGGTATTCATGTTGATATAATGTTTTTAGTGAGGATTGCTTGTTCTTGCAAGCCTATTCAGGAGACCTATCTAGCTTAGGTGATGGTGTATGGATTTTGGATCTTCTTGGTGACTTGATAAGAATATTGAGATGATGGAGATAATTTTTGGGGATTATATAGGCACTCACATGAGTTTTATGGTGTATATACAGGTTGGTGACCATGTTTGGTGCTCATTTGAACCATGCATGGCTATTATAATGTATAAGGTTGAGTTGTGGAGCTATATAAGATCATATATGGATAAATTTGGTTCATTTATGATCTAAAAGGTATTTTAGGTCCTTTTAGAGAGTTTTCATGATGTGTTATGATGTTGTTTTAGTTGACCCTAACCTTTATAATGTGAAACCCTAAGAGATAACTATACAAATGAGATAGGATGGAGATATGGAGTGGTTTTTGTGACATGGTATTGATTTGATATGTATGTAGGGAGTGTCATGGTGATGTGGGAAAAATTTTAGGTTGCCATGATGAGTATTTTGCATGTTATGTCATTTTTGATGAAACAAGGTCAAGAACAAGGTCATTTCTAGCTCGAATTGGGTCTTCTGATGCTCACCCTGACTTGTGTGATTTTAAAGGGAAATTATATATTTCAGGTATGTTTATAAATTTAGTCTATAAGATTTAAAAAAATAATGAGGTCATTTCATTGTTAGGTTTATAAACGAATGTTAAGAAGGTAAACAACTCATTATGTGTTTGAAACCCTAACTTGAAAGTGGTTAGAGAGTTTTTATTACTAAGTGGATATGTTTTATTGATAATTATTGGATTATGATTGGAAAATGTAGAGGATTCCTCTAGGTTTATAGAAAATTATGGTAGAGCTTACGGTGATGAGTGGACCCCACTCAAATAGGTTAGTTTCTGAAGAAGTTTAGTTTTGGACAAGGTTGTCCAAAGGAGTTGCAAACTAAATGATAATTATATGATGTATGTGAGTTTTTATTGATTTAAATGATAGTTTTAGGTCATGGTTATACTGATAAATGGTCAAGTATACTTCATTAATGTTGACTTGTCAAAGGGTAGTTATTATCAATCTTGAGTAAATAGACATTGTAGGAGCTAAAAGAGAAGTTATGAGGCGATTTAAGCCTTGTTGGAAAGATAATTAAAAATATTTACATTGATAGAAGTTTTTCCTCATGATGATGATTATTGATATGGTTTCTAGGTAAGTTTGTGAATAAGAAGATTTTTGGCTTTGCGAGGAAAGGATAGTGTTCGTTGAAAGATTGAGTTGGTTAGTACATGAAATGGATTAAGTGATGCTTTATCACCTAGAATATGAATAGGGATGAATTTTTAATCCCATGAATCAATTTTGAGGTCTTTAATGTATCAGGAATGATGTTAACCAGTTGCATTTGTAACACTACTTTTGGGCAACATGTTTTGGTGAAGACAAATGTTGTTGTGGTTTGAACAAGTGGATGTTTCATGGTATATAAATTTCTTGTTAAGTTTTATAAAGGTTATTGGATTTAATTTTAGTGGCCACATACCATATTTTAGGTGCTAATGAATGATCTTGAGGAAAAAAGGTGAAGACAAGGTGTTGGAAACAAGTGTTTTGTGAAGGCAATGAGCCACTGGGCCCATTAAATGAAATAATTTGATTGGTTTATGATAATTACAATCATGTATTATGTTTAAATATAATTTTAAACATGTGTGGTGATTTTTATAACTTTAATAATTTTTTTTGGTGTTAGAGGATTTTTCTCATTCCAATGATGGGATTTTGAGATTTTTTGGTACATGGAAGAAGGGTTTTGGCTAGGCCGACCTACTTGGGTCACTTGTGAATGTTGTGATAAATTTTATGGGATGTTTTTAAGTTGTAATGGTCATGATAAAGGAGGTAAACTAAACTATTTTTAATTTTAATGAAGGAAATCTTATAAATGCATAATTTTTGATACTTTTGTAAGCTAGTGGAGTGTGTGCAAGAAGTGAGACCTAGGTGTGAGAATTTTGAATGTGTGTGAGAATGAATTGAGATATGATAAAGTGATTGGAAGGTTGAATAATGAAATAAATAATGTGTTCAATGGTTTGATGCTTTTAGAAGTGAAGAAAGTGCTAGTTTGTGAGAGATTGAAGACCTAGGGTTTGAACAAGAGTTTGAAGGTGTGTGAGTTGAAATTGTGATCTCTATCATTTTTGGTAGCAGAAATACATCAGATATCTTAATCATAATGTGTTTGAGTGGGTTATTGATCATCTTTTGGGGTTGTATCATCCTTGTGGAGTTGGTGCTTCATAAAATTAGGGGTTGATGCTCCTTGTAGGGTTGTAGCTCTACTAAACTAGGGTTGGTGCTCCTTGTGGGGTTGGTGCCTCACTAAATTTGAAACATATAAATATAAATATTGTGTTTTAGTGGGTTTTCTTCCCCTTTAGGGTTTCCCACTTATATCTTGTGTCTTGTGTTGATTCTCTTGTTCATGGTTCATTGCATGTATGGTATTTGATAGTGTGCACACATTAATGGATGGTTAAGTGGTTTTGTGTTTTGAATAAGCAATCTAAAATATGATTTAAATTTTTGTAAGGACTGATTCACCCCCATCTCAGTCCATTTTGCTTCCAACACCAAAGGTAAATCATTGTGATAATTCCAACCCAGGAAGATAAAATTACCCAATAGAGATAATCAAATTGAAATCAAAATTAGAGGATGTGTTTGCCCAAGGCTGTACAAGTCATCCAATATTGGAACTTACATCTTGAACCCACTATACAATTTTGGAAAACATGACAATGGTTGTAACCTAAAGTTTACATCATGATAAGAAGACTTCAAGTGATAATTTATGCATTTATATTCATAATGCGATGACACATCAGTGTGTAGGAACAATTAAGTTGGGAGAGACACATTAACATGTATTGATTGGGGATATTTTTCTTAGAAAATAAGCACAATCACAACTAGTAGTGTAAAAATGATAAATTTCTAAATTTGAGTTTCTACAACCTCCTATATTAGCCTTAATGAAAGATTACATCTTGTATAATTGTAAAAATACAAGTTAAATAGATTCATTTACTTATGGAGAAC
The DNA here is from genome assembly GCA_018340775.1 of Taxus wallichiana var. yunnanensis. Taxonomy (NCBI): domain Eukaryota; kingdom Viridiplantae; phylum Streptophyta; class Pinopsida; order Cupressales; family Taxaceae; genus Taxus; species Taxus wallichiana. The sequence continues at coordinate 298,192,749 of CM031242.1, forward strand.
TCACTAGCATTGTCAAGAGATCCCTAGAAATATCCATCAAATCTAAATAAAATCTATCCTAATCTTCTATATTTTAAGATAACATAGTAGGAACAACCTGTTTATGAGTCTAAAGAACTCAAAACGAAGTTAAGAGAGAAAAAACATAAGATAATTCTAATCTAAGTCAAAGCATTCCAAGCCAAGCTATTAATATTGAGTGTTTAAGATCCAAATTTTTAGTTATATTCATGTATTGACATTGACACAATCACACTTCTAATAGGTGTAGAACCATGTGTTTTTGATACCTCTTCAGAGTAGTGCTACAAAGGTAGTGTGTGGGTTCTATAATCCAATTGTTGATCCCTTTAAATAGGTATTCTATGAGAGCTTGGGTTTGGAAGAAATGATTATGATCATATAAGATTTCACATATCGTTTGAGCTCATGATCACACATATGGATGTGTATGGACCCTTATACACGTCATCTACTACATGTTCCCTTAAGTCAACTATTCATGATCTATAGGATAAGCTGTTGTAGTTAGAGCAAGTTATGTCTAGGAAATCTCATGCCATGGATTTACATGATTTAATTAATAACCTACTTCTAGACCTGATTTGGATTAATGTCCTTTTCCTACATAATTTTTTTCTCCTAATATTCTAATTCACAAAGGTAAAATGGGTCCCAAACAACATCTTCGTTCCTTCCTTACAACACGTCTAGATTATGCATACAATGATAAGTTATTTTTTAAGATATTCCCACAAAGTCTCAAGGATTATGACCTACAATGGTTATACGACCTCCCTATTAAATATGTTAAGGATTTAAATTGTTCGCCAATCAATTTTTATTTGGATTTTCAATCAATATTGGTTAGGAAGCCTCTTATGCTCAAACATCAAAAGTTAAGAAAGAATATAATGATATTGTTAGTGCTTCTATGTTATGATGAAAGAACATGCTTACTTGAGATGAATAATTCAGTTGTTGATAATGAAATTCAAGATATAATCACATAAACTTTACTATCTCATTTATAAGAATGTATCATGTTTTCAAAGTTTCGATATATTGACGAGATATGTCATACCTTGTGCCTAATGTGAAATATATTCCTAATAATAAGTTTTAAGGAAAACAAAGTTTTAAATTCAAAATAACTATAACAATAATCATGCAATGTAACAATCAATGTTATATCTCCACCAACTATGCTTCAATTATAAGTCCATCCTAGGAAGTAACTCACACAACTACCTTCACCACCACATGTTATACTAAAATTACTTAAGTATAACCTCATATATATTTTCCTAATCTAAATATTTTGATTCCAGTGTGTGAGGTGACTATCTCCAATGTATTAGCCATTTTACATATCAATGCTTCAAGCTAAAATATGTTATTCAATATTTTATCGATAATCAAATCATCATCGTATGTTAATGAGAATGCAAAGCTTGGAATATTTAATGAATCATTACTATATCTTATGAAATATCCCAAAGGAGCTATGAAGTTCATCATGCCTACAATGTGCATCCTCCTCCTACTTCTTATAGCCAACCATTAGATTTCATTACTAAAACTATCACTACTAATCTACCTCAACAACCTACTATTACATTCCTTGAAAGTGAAATCATGGATGACATTTCAGATAGTACCATAATATTTATTTAGGATTATATCAATCAACAAAATATTTATAGTTTTGAGGTCAATAGTGATTAAAGTGACAATATATGTACCATGATACTTCCTAAATATTTAGGATACAATGAGAAAAATTTACATTCTACATCTTGAGCTACTAATGTATTTATTAGAAAATTATATTATCTCTTCAAGTCGAAAAACTAATCTATCTGCTCCTTTCTGGTTCTTTAGAGAATTGGGACATGTGACACGTTACTAGAATTCCCATGGCTTCATAATCTCTATGCCATCACATATATTGTGAATTATTGTGTAAAATACATCTATTTTAATAAAGTTATCAAATTTCAATATATTCCTTATGAGCCTCCTTTTCCACTTATGGATTCTATTATTGATTCTACTCCTTGTTCAAAACCAAACACATGAAATATAATTTCTGCATGTATTCAAATCATTATTAATCCAATGGTAAGTGTTGTCTAAATAATCCCCAGGTGATTTTGACAACTTCTTGAATCATTTTTGGACTTGGAATAATTTTTGTTGAAGAAAGCCAAGGAACACTAGTTTTAGTGTACCACGTACTCCAGAAACTCATTGTTCCACACATTCTATAAGTACGAGAAAGAAAGGAATGGAGAAAAGGAGGCTTAGGTGGAGTTTAACTAAAATCACGGACTCTGATATAAATGTGGAACATGGTTTTTCTCCTTGGATGCCACAATGCAAGATTATAAAAGTGAAAAATCACGAGGAGTACAAAAAATTGAGTTTAAAATGACTCTATATAGAAGTCGTAGAACACTATCTCAATCTTCCACATACTTCTCAATTGAAGACCTTTACAAACTTATCAAAAGTGGTGTCTTTAGAATTGGTTAGTTCGTGAGTCAAAGGATAAAGGTTTGAGGCCACTCAAGGGAGGTCATTATATTGAGAAAAATTCCCCATATAATGCCTCCACCTCATATCCTTCCCGAAGAAAAATGATGGTGTTGAAATGAGATCCCTAATTACAAACTTATCTTATAAAGTTATATCTCTAGAAAAACAAGAAGCTCAATCTTATATAAACTACTCAGTTCTAATCAAGGATAGTATATAGGCCATGGATTTAATAAAAGTCATATGCATTATAGAACCCAATATCCAAATCATAGATATAGGAAAAATTATCTATTAGGTTGCAAAGTAAAAATTTTCATCTTCCCCTTCAAATAATTGTCCTTTCACAATTGCTTCCTACTCCTAGATGAAGCAAGACACTTGTTTCATTGCAAAATAATGTAATACAAGAAACAAAGTGGAATTTTCCATGTAATCAAGCACATAACCAGAATAATGATGTTAATGCATTACAAGATTAGGCCTTAATTATTCAAAATCCTTCTAATTAGCATGAATCATCAATGGAGACAATCACCAGTGCCATCAAGTAAAGAAAAGGAATTTTAAAAGTGTCTAAGGAAACTTTTGTAGAACACTTAATCAATGTAATACAAAATTCTCAAAAGAATAGATCCATGACATGTAGAACTGAGGTCTACAGGTGGTCTAAGGCATAAAGCACGAGCTATGATGAATAACAAATATTTAAGGGTTTTATAGAATTGGTAAAGTCAATTATGCTTTGCGATATAAAATAAGACACAAGTTCCATTAGAAATTTCTATGATGCACATCAAACATGTCACAAAATTTGGTAGAGTAAAAACATGTGAGTTATGCATGGTCAAAAATTAGAAGCCATGGAACAATATCTCGGGGTTCTATGAACTTACTTAGGAACAATGTTCCACAGATTTCAAACGTCCTTAGAATGAGGAAATGGGACATGGTTAAAATAAATCCACACAATAAGAGTCAAGTGTTCCATTACATGGTGAGAAACTTTAAAATATGCCAAACATGGGAGATAAACTTCCACATACTTTTTAAGGATTAGTGTTTTGTGAACTCTCTAAGTCTCTGTGGAACAAAGGAAAAAGTCGTTAGCTCAAAATTTTGTGGGACAAAAAAATAGACTTCCATGGATACCAAGACATTCAAAAGGCTACAAGAAACTAGAGAAAACCGCCGAGATAAAGAAAAATGAATGAAAACTCAGGGAAAGCATCATAACAAGATGAAATGGTTTCTTCACCATAACTTTCAATGCGACACTCCAAATTTGACAAAACTAGTGTTGTTGGAAAGGTATTTTCATGGACTATATTTTTGCATTAAAAACACATAATTGATGTCATTTGGAGGAGGAAAATGTAAATATGGGAATGAATTGAGGAAAAATGTGGTTACTCATCCTCCAACACCCAACCACCTCACCTACAAAGAGTTAAAGATCAAATGCCACACATGCCCTTTCTTACGAATCTTGATGGCATGTTGTAAGGAAATGATGATATGTTAGGAGATTCATAAACAATAGATTTTTTCTTGTTCATTCAAAATCAAAATTGGAATTTCCTCTCATCTATCCCTCCCTTCCACTTTCTTATGGTATAAATGTAATTACTTTTACATGAAAAAGGGGTTCAATATTGGATTGGGAGATTAGTTTTAGAGTTTTGAATTTTCTATGCTTTTAGACCTCTATAACTGTATTTTTCAAGTTTTTACAAACCTATACTGTAAAATAAATTGAAAACATTTAATGATATGAAATTATGGTTTATTCCTTTAAAAAATTGTATTTGATATGAATATCTCACCCTCTTGCTCTATTTTGAATTTATTCATTTGTCTCTTGTAGAATTTTGTGTTTCCTTTTAATTCTTGCAAGTGTGGTTGTATTTGTGTCTCTATAAGCCATAATTGAACGCATTTTTAGTTTGGTGTATCACCTCCCTATTAATTTTCATTTTTCTCCTCCTCCTTACTTCATCTCATTGGAATTGTTATCTTAGGTTAAATAAATTAGAGCATAAAATTGGTATATGATTAGTTGTAAAAAGACGTAATAAAGGGAACTAACCCTTTCATCTGGAGAAATTTCTTGAGTAATCCATAGACTCATGTTCTAACCATGTTGCCTTAAAATTCTTGATCTTTCATTATTCAAAGTAGGGTGCAATTTTGAGCTCCAATAGTTTTGACACTCCTGGTGGGACAATATAATTAAATTTACAACATTTCTAATGAGATTGGTATATGTCTTAGTATATTTCATCCTTTAGAGGCATCTTGAAACACATCTAGTGAATCCCAAGTTTAAATTTACAAATCAAGTAGTCAAACACCTATTTTCATGAAAAGAGTGCAAACAAGGAAAAGTGTAACAAATAGTGAACCTTTTGAATATTTGTAGTTGTCACCAAGAAGAAGAAGAAGAGGCATAATAGTTCAAGATCACAATCACCTAAAATTAGAACCGTTTCTACTCCTCCTCTTGGTATGCCTTTCTTACTATCCTCTATTATTTTAAAACCCAGCCCATTTATGTGCATCAAAGAAATTTACCCCTTTTCAACTTTAATGGTGGTAGTCCCTTAGCTCTAAATGCCCAACATGATATACCAATATCTTCTCTGAAAAGTATCCATTTCTTCATTGGTGAAAACCTCACTAACCTTGTTGATCACATCCATGATGTTGTTAATGTCTGTTTAGTTCATATGATTGCTAAATATGATATTGTATTTACACTTATTGATTCCTCACTTAAAGGTAAAACACTTCAATGGTATAGAATATTGATATCTATTTCCATTCATAATTGGGATGAGCTTGGCACAATTTTTTTTTAATAGTTTGAGGATAAATCAAACAACATATCCTTGTTAGAGTAGCTAAAAAATATCAAAAGGGTCCTAAAATAACTCATGGTGAACTTTAACTTCACATTCTAGAGAACATGGGAAAAAATTCTAACTCTTTTGAGACCAATGCCTCAAGGTGTTTTCTTTACTTCTTAAGAGCATTGAATTATGATATAGTAGTTATGATACAATATATGGGTGTTATCCAATAACCTAATGCATATTCAATAGCCATTAGAGTTGAAAATTGTTTAATACAAGATGGAAATATATCCCCTAGATTTCCTATGCCCATATTTCTGAATTTCCTCAAGCTTCTCAAGCTTCCATCACTCCCATTCCTAAGAAAATTCCCCATATATTGCCTCCACCTTGTATCCTTCCCAAAATAAAAATGATGATGCTGAAATGAGAGCACTGATTAGGAACTTATCTTATAAATTTATATCTTTGGAATAACAACAAGCTCCATCTTAAATAAACTACTCGGGTTCTAATCAAGTATAATCTTTAGGCCAAGGATTTAATTAAATTCATATGCACTATAAAAACCAATATCCAAATAATACATATAGGAAAAATTATTTGATAGGTTGTAAGGTCAAAGTATACATCTTCCCTTCAAATAATTGTCCCTTCACAACCGCTTCCTATTCCTAGATCAAACGAGATACTTGTTTCAAAGGCAAAATAATGTAATAAAAGAAACAAAGTGGGTTTTTCCATGAAATTAGGCACATAACCAAAATAATGATGAAAATGAATTAAAATCTCATTCCTTCATGATTCAAAATTCTTCCAATCAACATGAATAATCAATGCAGCATAACCAATTATCTTTCTTGAAGGAGCTCAAGAAGTTTCCCCAAGGCCAATCTCATGTTTTTTGGGTCTCATGAGATTTGTGCAGTTAATTAAGTTATGAATAGTTCAAACATCCCTCAAATTCATGTTTCTGATAATACAAGGTATAAGAAGAGAATATTTGATACCCAACCTTCATCTTCTTCTAAGAAAAACAATCCTCTTCATACAAAAAGGAGCTTGGGGTAGATTTAAATAAGAATAAGATGCCGATATTTCTACTAGGTATAGCTCTATGAAATACATTGTTTCTCAACCAAAAGTATCTTTCTTAATAATGGAGAAATCAAATAAAGATAACACCATTCCTCTAATGCATAATTTTTTGGGGCATTCCCTTCAAAATTGTTGAACAAATGAATAGGAAAAATATAAATGTGATAATGTGGGATGCTTTATCTACATCATCTCGAGAGGATCTCCTACATGAATATTTGAAACAACATCCCAAATATGAACCAAATATGTAGAGACAACATATGCCAACCAAAGAAGGAACACATAAGAAAGGCTAATAAAACCTCAACCTTTTATATGTATTTAATTGTATGCAAACATTTGGTTCATAATTTCATGATTGAATCTAACACCTCTGTGATACCTACGAAAATTGATGATATCCTAGGTATTGAGTACAATCAGGTTTCTAAAGGTGTCTTGTAACTTGATGGCTTGATAGTCAACATTATAGGAGTGATTAACAATCTTGAGTTAACCCTTCATGCTTGTCGAAGTCTAACCATAACCAAAGATATCTCAGTCATTGAATTGCTTCATTTTTTTCCATCTCGTCTATCAAGATATTTCATAGCCAAGGTGGGTGGATATTTGTCAATAGATTTGTCTCACATGTTCTTGAGAACTAGATATGGTATTGGGTTTACCATAAAAGTTGAGCTAGTCTTCCCTTATCTTGTTAAACCTTATGACCCTACTCCTCTATAATTTTAATTGTGATATACAAGAGAATGAAGAGTATGAGTCAATTTTAATAGAATTCCTACTCCTCCTTGTTCAATTCTTGATATCCTATTAGATGATTGGGCCAAAGAGAACTATGAGTTTGATCCTTATGATACAAATGTGGAAACTAAGCTGGGAACATACTGCATTCATGAATAATATTTCATCACTCCCATGCCACTTAAGTAAGAGGACAATGCTTCTAGTTTTTGGAAAATTTTCTTTGATGGTTCTAGAATTAGAAATATAGCTGGGGTGAAAGTATTTTGGATTTATCCAATGAATTAGAAATTATTATTTGCTATAGACACTAAATCACGCACTTGTGTAAATTTCTAGGTCCTAAAAACATACTTACATTTACATGATTCCTAAGAAAGAAAAATAGTAATTGACAACTATCTTTGGCCTCTTTTGTTTGTTTGTTTGTTTCTATTTGGTCTTATACACCCTACATCCTAGTCAAAACTATATTGATTTATACTTTATGGCTTGAGATACTAGCACCGAGATAGGACATCAAAGCCCGGATGCTCTTGTCCCCTATAAGTACCCATGACCCTTTCTTATCTTACTCACTCCTTTTGGGTCTCTTTTATCTTTTTGACATATTTTTCACTTACGAGTCAGCCTTCTAGTTGTCAATTACAAAATTTAAATAAGAGAATCATATAAATACTTTGTCATGTATTCCAAATAAAGGACCAATCTCTAAGGATTATTACTATCACCTAAGCTATCATTGAAAAGGCACCTAAAGCACTTCAAAGCATCCATTTGGAATTTAATTAAGGGACAAGGGACTATATTTTATGTATACACTACATAGGAAGGGGAAGTTAATTCTATTCCATCCACACATGTTATACATTGTTACATTCTATATCTAGCTGACTATCAAGTGCAACTTGCACAAGGGCATCCTAGGGCACAATTTCTACACACATTCACAAAAAAAACATGGATTCTGAGATGAAGTGCAACACGTTGTTGTAAGTTCACTCTCAGGGTGAAATCTAGGGTCAGGTTCAATCCCCATTCTATGTCTTTATTTTTGGGTTTGATGCGATTTGTGGGATTTTGCAAGTGATATCTATTTTATAGGTTACAAGTACCCTCGGTGATCAAAGAGTGACACAAAGGGAATCAAAAAGGAATATTTGTGATACTATAAAAATTATATTATGGTCATGTTGGTCATTCAAATTTACACTGTATCTCGAATCTGAAAGAGATGAGTTATTTGAGACAATGATGGAATTGTATCTAAGTTGTGGGACCTTGCATGTTTGAGAAAGATCTCCAAAGAAGCTTGGTTCCTCTATCTATTTCTAATGCTACTACTAATCCTAATGATGGAAGGGAAAAATAATCTAACAATGCCAATTGACTAGGGATAAAAGGATAAGAGAAAGGAAAACTAAATTAAAAGAGGTGATAGCACCGAAAAAGAGGGATGAACATTATTTGTTCCGAGTGAAAATAAAAGAAGAGGTGTCAAGGAAGGATTGAATACATAATACAAACTAAGATGTATCTTCATGATCAGATTCACGAAACATAAATAAAATGGAGCTACAAGGGACGTAAGGTGACACAACAAACACACAATGAAAAATGAAGGTAAGAAGAAGGAATATCAACATGCTTAGGATAGAGAATAGTCACAAAATGATGCTTCCATTACTTTTAGAAATGCATAGAATCTATTCAATGGTAATCAAGGATGAAATTCATATGTACGAGATAGATCTAGAGGTATGTGACTTAGAATAAAAATATGAAGTCCCTAGCAAAATCATAAGGATCCAAAAATTTCCCACCTTAAAAATGAGCCCAGCTCTTACATTTATAAATGAATCGATGGAAGAAAAAGAAGACAAGGGGGAAAACTGAAATTTGAAATACAACCACAAACAACAAACATTCAATTCTTGTAAATCCACCCGCAAATATGTCAAATCCATTTCCCCAAGTATGTTTGGCATATTGGAGAAGGAAGGAAGGAGGATAAGATCAAATCAAGTGATTGGAGAAATCAAATATACTCATCAATGCCCAGAAATATGTTTTCCCATTTCTCACCTACCAGATCCACCAAGAATTTGAATTTTAATGTCTAACACTGTAGCCTACATCAACAGATATTGGTTGAGACTAGGTGCATGTCGATTGGAGCTCTGTAGTAAAAGATATGACTGTTAGAAGTTTTTTAGATCCTTCTGGGAACACAAAACAGGTGGCGCGGCTTTGATTAGCTGAAAGGATGGCCAACTGTACAAAGATTTGTCTTTTTCTATGATGTGTCACTCATTGATTTTTTTGTAAAGATTCAACGCCCTCTTGGCATGCTTTGATTAGTTGTGTGTGGCACACTCAAGCGTGTCAGAGAATGATGTGGCATAGAATGACATAGAGGAGAGAAAAAAAAGTATGCATGTGGAGGAATAAGGCACATGAGAAAGATAAAAGGAAGGTGCACATAATCGCAATGCACACAGAGGAAATGGGGAAAAATGGTGAGTGGGAAATGTATGGTGAAGGTGAAATTATTACAAAGTAATGTGTGGGGTGCGAGAGGGCCCGAGACTTATCGGATTAGAACAAGTGCAAGAAGGGTGTGTAGGATGATTAATTGCTTAAGAGGAAGGTGAATGCGTAGAATATGCACACAAGGGAAGAGTGGAACAAAGAGGAAAAGGAAAATGGAAAGGGGAGAAGGGGAAGTGCATAAGGGTGCGTGAGGAAACAAAAACCAAGTGAATGTGCCAAGGAGATAACTAAGGTGCACGCAACTTGCAATGAAGATCTCAGAGCCAGAATATGTATGTAAGTTTTCCAAATAACTAGGAGAGTTATTTAGATAATGCTTTGGTGAATTTTGGGCCATCCGTCTGCATTAGATGGAGGAGATCAAGATCCAGAGCATTGATTGGGCTTGCAATCTCCTATGTAATCTTGAAATTATGATCTATAGCTTTGAAGAAATCCCCTTTAAAGTAACTTGAAGAATTATTTCATAACTCGTTTGGAATCTGTAAAATACCGAAAGAAGACCGCATCCGGAAGCAAAAATAAGAGCACCTGTAAGAAGCATGCGAGAAGAAATAACTATATACAAACAAACAATTTACACACAACACACTTAAAGGAATTGAAACTACACTAATATATACAAGATGATGCAAAACAATTAATGAAAGTGTTTGAGATAGATACCATTCACCGGAATTTGCAACGTGTCTCCATTAACACGAGATAACTCATAAGAGTTAGCCTCCTTGTATGAATTGATGGTGTATGGGCCACTCCAAAGTGCATCAAACTTTGAATTGCACCTTGGTTTAGCTCTGTCAGCATCCCATTTCAATACCAAGTCCCCAAATTTGAAAGCGTGAGGTTTAGCCTTTCTATCAAACTACTCTTTTGCTTCACGATGCTGCTCTAGCTTGATCATGGAAAAGTTCCTTGATTCTTAAAGACTGACCAACTCTACCATTCTAATTTCTCTCTAGTTTTCATATTCAAATTCCAGTGTTAGAAAGCATTAATGAGTTTAAATTAAGTGTCAAAGGAAGAGTATCCTACTTTTCATAGAACAAATCGTAAAGAGAAGTTCCCATTACATTTTTAATTGTGATTCTATCTTCCTAGAGCATGCGCGTAACCTTTATATACGACTGTGTTTGGCTAATGTTCATTGTTTGCTTCATGATCATGATTAGATTCTTGTTTATTGAATTTTCCAGGACATTTCCTTGATGGTAATAGTTGGAATAAGTCTTCAAATAGATGCCAAAATTTAGAGTCCAATCAATGAATTCAATGCCTAGGAAGGATTTTGTATTATCAGAGATAATGGTTTGAGGAATGCTAAACCTTGTGACTATACCTTTGATAAATTCAAGGATGAATGACTCGGTTGATTCCTTGAGCATGAAAAATTCTTTCCATCTAGTGAATTAGTCCATAGTTCTCAACACCCACTTATGTCCAACGCTTGAAGGTGGATTGATCATGCATATGAAGTCAATATCCCATTGCAGAAAAGGCTGATCCACTTAAATTAGTTAGAGAGGAAGTACAGATTAATCTCTTATTTCCTACAAAGAAATAAAATTACTTGAATTTTGTGACCCACTGTGCACATCTGAAAATAGAGTAGACCAAAATATACCTACCATTATGATCTTCATTTCGTAATTTTGGTGAGAGATGTATCCACTAGAGAATCCATTGTCTAACAAATTTTTAGTCTGCGTACCATTGATGCACCTTAACAACACACCATCAAGATTATTATTGAAGAGAAGACAATCAATCAACACATATGGAATAGATTGTAGCCTCAACTACCTCCTTTTTGATTTATTTAGACTAGGAGGGTATGTACCCTTAGAAAGGAATGTGATCATATCCTTCATCTAATTACATGTGCTAGGATTTATATTTTGTTGAAGTTCTGCACGCAAGAGATCCTCATCTAGAAATAACGATTTTTTTTTTTCATTCTGTGCATCCTCATCAAGTTGTTTGCAAAGCACACTACTTCATACCAGATTTGTGGCTTTGATAGTCACATCATACTCCATGATTTTGGTTACCCATCACACTCTCTTTTTGCTAATTTATACTCCCATGATGAAGTATATAATAGAAGAGTGGGAGAATAACACCTTAATATGATTTTTGATGATCATGCTCTTGAATTTCTTGAGCACACACATGATGGCATAGACCTATTTCTCCATGTGACTATATCTTAATTCATAGTCCTTCAATGTTTGGTTGAATAAATCCCTTGTCGCTCCAACCTTTGTTCATTTTCTTGTGTTAGGAAAATATCAACACTTGCATCAGCACCATATGCATAAAGGATAAAATCCTTAGCATAATCTGGGTTGATGAGTGTTGGCATGTAAGCAATCTCTTTCTTGATCTTGTTAAATCTTTCCTTTTCTTCTACCATCCATCTAAAAGCTACGTCCTTTTTGAGCATGTTGCTGATGGCCTTACAATCTCGAAAAGTTAGGAATAAAGTGCATAACAAAGTTACTTTTTCCAAGGAAGGATCAGTAAGGCTTTCTTGCAAGACCTTGGCAGGGAGAGGTATAAAATGGATGACATGTACTCAAGGTTAATTATTATGCCATCCTTTGAAACTACATGACCGAGAATATCCCTGTGCCACCACAAAATTACATTTCTTGGGGTTAAGAGACACCCCAAATTTTTTACATATTTAAAATACTTTCTCCAGGTGTGCCATGTGATCCATTCTTTTTCTTGAGAAGATTGTGATGTCATCAAGGTAGACCAAGATAAACTCCTTGATATATCCTTTGGATGTAATATCCATGGCATTTGAAATGTTGTGTCTCGCATTTGATGCATCGAAGGGTATATTATAATATGCATATGTACCCCACTTGGTTGTAAATTCCATTTTGAATTGATCCTCTTCCTTGACCAGGATATTATTGAATCCTGAATACCCATCCAACATTGAGAATATTTGTGCACCGGCCATAGTTTGCAGAATTTTCTCCATAGAAGGAAAATGATAATGATCCTTTAATGATGCCTTGTTCAAATCTCTGAAATCAACACAAAGTATGATTTCACCATTCTTCTTGCATACCAGAACAAGATTCATGACCCAAGTAGAATAATTAATCAGAAATATTGTCTTTACCTCAATGAATTTGGATAACTCCTTCCTCATGAGGGGCTCTATCTTTGGATTTTTCGTCAATGCTTTTTTTTCTGACGAGCTTGATACGAGGATCAAGGTCAATGGAGTGTTGAGAAAAATTGGATCAAAACCTTTGAGGTATTCATACTCCCATGAGAATATATCATTGTATTTTTGGTAGAGAGAGATTAAGGCCTAATTTTTATCATGCTCACAAGTTTTACTGAGCAACAACTCCTTTTCGTGCACAATAGTGATTGGGAGCAGTCTTCTTGCACAACACACATATACTTTTTTCACCCTTGAACTCATCATTAGGGATAAAAATTTGTTCTAAGGTGACCATCCCTTTAGGAAACTTGTTTGTCTTCATTTGTATCACTTGGTCACCATAATTGTCATGCAAATAAACTTACATGCTTGATGAGAACTCAAATTCATTTTGGATGAACTGGATGATTTGCGCGTCATTGTCAAATACTTTCCAGTTGGTGTTATTATCTAGAATGGATGGTCTAATCACCATCTTGATGTGTTGAGTGTTTAATTTGATAAAGTACTCAATAGGAGAGAACTGTGAACCAAACATGACCATTTGATTAGCTTGCTTATTCATTTTTCGTGGAACCACCTACAGATTTAGAGAATCAAAGCTCTCAAATAGATCCTAGAATCTATGTCTATAAGCTTTGAGAAGCTTATTATTTATCATGCATTGATTGGTGACACGATGGATAAATAATTCCGTGTCCCCAAATATCTGCAACACCTTAATCTTCTTCTTATCAACTATAAGCAGACCATGCACCAATGCCTCATACTTCGCCACGTTGTTAGAACATGTAAACTACAACCTATGCGTGAAGAATAATTTCTCATCATTAGGGGAAATGAGAACAATTCTTGCTCTTGCACAATTTGTTCTTCTAGATCTATCAAAGTATAACTTCCATAGACCAGGGTTCTCTTCATTTTTCTTGAGCACGCATGGCAACACAATTCTTCTTCAAGGATAAAATAGGTACCAAGCCCAATTTCATAAGCTTCCAGATCCTTAGCATATGGATCAAATTTATGGTGTTTATCCATCCATTCATCTAGCACTAAGTACATAATAGGGGCACAAGAGGTCGTTATTCGTAAACCGGAACTTGTTCTTCCTAAATTAAATAGTTAGCTTGGAGAGGGGATGGGACATATGACTCTACATGATAGGAAAATATTGGATTAAATTTTCATTGTATCTGGGTACCATACCTTATCCCTGAGTAGCATATGGGTCCAATTAGAAGACGAGTAACCACCTAATTTAGCAAAGAAAATCTCTTGACAATCAAAGGGGGAAGATCAATGATTGGCACATCTTGAGTTATTATGAGGCCTGGACATACATAGAGGGTTAACTCAAGATCCTTGATGATTCATAGGGTAGTGACAGTTAAACCATCAAGTTGCAAGAATCCTTTTGTCAAAGGGCTATACTTAAGACCTAAGACATCATTAGTTTTCTTCTTCCTTGATGTAAGTGGGAAATGATGCTTGAGTCAATCATATAGTTATGGACAAGTTGCTTACCTATGATTAAGGACATATATAAGGGTGGGGTTTTAAAAACTTAATTACTTGCTTCTCCTCTTCTTGGCATATGTTGAAAAAAGTGAGAGACTTCTAGATGGTGGATCAATGCATGAGATTTGAGCTAGAGCTTCATGTAATAAGTTGTGCTGATATGGAATGGTTAGGGAATCCCACATTGTAACATTTATGTTTGTATTATTCATCTGGTCTACAATGTTGAATGGAAGACCCACTAACTTGTGAATTTGGGGCACAACAAAATCCTTTTTCTTTTGTTCAGGTACAAATGCATGAACCTTAGCTGGCACAGAGGCATGTCCAACCAAAGGAGGGGTACATTCCACTTCATGGGAATATTTACGTGGAGACTCACATGTAGGAGCTTGAGTGATTTTACTACTAGATGCCTTAGCTACATCTCTCTAATTTTGAGGATCGAATTGTGTTCTTTGGGATTGTGAAGCGCACACCATACTCAAGTATTCTCTTATTATATCTTGTGTTTTCTACAACTTGGGTGTGCAGTCTATTTGTGTTCTCTACAACTTGGTTGATTCTAAAAAATTAGTCTACACCAAAGGATATCAAGTTGGCTTCAGAAGGAGCCTCTGTCTTTTCTTGGATCTCAAGCTTGCCTATCTTTGATAGAAGGATCACAATTAGGAGCATTACGGATCATGTAGGCTTGTACATGTGTGACATTGGTGTAATAATATTGACTATGATGCATATTGTAATGAAATCACCACTCCAATTCTTGTGCCATGTTGTTTTGAACATGGACAAGTGATTTAATTGTCTTTGGGCACTAGAAGGGGTTGTGTAGGAGGGATAGATTACAAAGGGAAGTGCAAATTAACATGAAATCTATCATTGTACTAGTTCTACATGTATTTCTAATTTCCATATTGATTGCACCAAGGTTGATTATTTTGGCTTTGCACTTGATTATAAATTCCTTTGTAGGCTTGCACCTACTACTTCTCCAATGATATGACATTATTGGACAAGTTTCTAATAAGGGCCTTTAACTCTTAATATTCTTTCTACTACACAGGGAGTAGGATGTAGATTCAACAAGTTGCACGCTTTTCACTAGAAAAAGGGCAAAAAAAAGCTGGGGCACTGGAGACATCTCTAGGAACAAGGGTGTAGGAGGCCTAGGCACTAACTTACCTACCTGAATAAGACTATTTTATGCCCTTATTGTAATTTTGTATGCAACATGTAGGGTTCTACCTCCCATGGATTGAATCATGACTAAAATATCACTATTCAAGGCCCTTATATAATACAGGAAAACATGCTGGGATGTAGGCCTTACCACTTGAGGAATTCTGTCCCAAGTCTTCTAGAATATGATGTTGAAATCACTCATCTGCTTGTTGGTTACGCGCTTGGTTGTAGTCAGTTATTAAACTAAAGGTAGGTTATCTGACTTGTCCTTAAAGTAGTTAAATAAAACTATTCCCATCTCATCCTAGGTGGTAATAGACATAGGTCTCAAGCCTCAGTACCACTGGAGCACTTTACCTTTGAAAGAGGCTATAACTAGCACGAAAACATCATCATCATGCATGATTAGATAAAAAAATCACATGTTGGCCACATATTGAATGTGTTCAACATGGGTAACTTGATTTTCTCATGTGAAGTAGGGAATGCTCTTGAGCACAATTGTTGCATGTCATGTTTGGGCATTAAGATTGAGCAGGATTCCGCTAGTGAAACCGACAAAGTTCTTTGGAGGAGGAGGTTGTAACACCATAACAAGGTGCACTTGTCTATTTTGAGGAGTAGAGCATGCAAAAATGATGGAGATGGGGATTTTTATGTAGAATATCTGCTCTGTGTCTTCTTGGTGAAAGCTAGATATACTCGAAGGATCCTTCAACTGTAACACTTTGTCTCGTGTGCACTCTTCTCATAAAAGGCACTTTAGCTACTAAAACAGTAGATCTGAGTGTTGGGAGTCACCAGATGTGTTTTAAATGAGCCTCCAAAGGCTGGAAATTTCTAAGTCACACACAAAACTTAGCAATTTTGAAATCTAAGATTTCACTACTTGTCCCACTGGGCATGCTAGAAACTATTGGTCGTTCAAACATGTATCCACGTCTCAAATATGAAAGAGCTGAGTTATTTGAGACAATAATGGAACCATCTCCAAGTTTTGGGACCTTTCACACTTGAGACAGATCTTTGGAGAAGGGTGGTTCCTCTATCTATTTCTAATGCTATTCTACTCCTAAGTGGAAGGGAAAACTAAGCTAACAATGCCAATAGACCGAGAGATAGAAGGATAACGAGAAAGGAAAACTAAATTAAAAGAGGTGATAACACTAGAAAAGAGGGATGAATATTATCTATTATGAGCTAAAATGAAAGAAGAGGCATTAAGGAAGGATCAACACACATAACACAAACTAGGATGTATGTTCATGACTAGATTCATGAAACACAACTAAAATGGACTTGCAAGGGACGTAAGGTGACATAAAAAATACACAATGCAAAAGGAAGGAAAGAAGAAGGAATATCAACATGCTTAGGACAAATAATAGTCACAAAATGATGCTTCCATTACTTCAGATTTGCACAAAATAGTTATAATGGAGAAAGAGGCAAATATCCACATGCACGAGCCAGATCTAGAGGTATGTGACTCAGAATATAGAAATATGAAGTCCTTAGAAAAGTCATAAGGATCTAAAATGTCCAACATTAATAATGAGCCCAACTCTTACATTTATAGATGAATCAATGTAAGAAAAAGAAGAGGAGGGAAAACCTAACTTTGAAATACAACCACCAACAAAAAGCATTCAATGCGTATAAATACACCTACAAATTTGTAAAATGCATTTCCCCAAGTTTGTTTAGCATGTTGGAGAAGGAAGGTAGATCATATCAAATCGAGTGGTTGGAGTAATCAGATCTTCTCATTAATGCCCATAAAGAAATTTTCCCATTTCTCACCTACCAGATCTACCAAGAATTTGAATTAGAATATCTAACTCTGTAGCCTACGTAAGCAACTATCGATTGAGACTAGGTGCACACCGATAAGATATCTATAGAAAAATATGTGGTTGTTATAAGTTTGTCGAGCTACTGGACACGTAAAACACGTGGTGTGTCTTTGATTGATTAGCTGAAAAGATGACCAATTGTGGAAAGATTTGTATTTTTACGCTACGTTTCACTCATTGATTTGTTGAAAATATTCGACGTCCTATTGGCACACTTTGATTGGTTGCGTGTGGCATACTCAAGTGTGTTAGAGAATGATGTGGCATAAAATGGTGTAGAGGAGGGTGCAAAAGTATGTGCATGGAATAATAAGGTGTAAGAGAAATACGAAAGGAAGGCACGTGCAATCACAACACACGCGAAGGAAATGGGGAAAAATGGTGAGTGGGAAACATATGGTCAAGGTGCAATTATTACAAAGTAATGTGTAGGGTGCACAAGAGGGCTAGAGACTTAGCTGATTGGAGAAAGTTCAAGGCTCATGCATAAGAGGAATAACGATTAGGAGGAAGGTGAATGCCAATCACAAATGTCAAAAAAGTAAACAAGAACAAAGATGATAGAAGCACCCATAATGGACAAGATCTCTTGGGTGTTAGTGTCTAGGATGGGCTCGGTGTCCTAGGATAAATGAAAAAATGTGTCATTCCCATAAAATTTAGTTTGAAATATGGGAGGATCATTCATTATCAGATGTTTAAGTTCATGGTGTACAAAATTGAATCACATGTCATGACATCATTTCAATTTCATTTGAAATATATGTATTGAAATTTTATACACCTCTGGATGACTATTAGAAATGCCTAATTTGTCTAAGGTTACAGGACAAGCCAACATGTAGTTGTTTGACTTGTAAGGTCATATTAGATATGAACCTGACAAGGTTTGGGTTCAATGACATAAGAAGCCCATGCTGATTTAAAATAAGCATAATTTATTTGTGAACCTATTGTTTTGAGGCTATGTTTGGGCATTCCCTTAGTTATTAAAAGGTTGTATATCATATCAAATGTGTGAAGCCTTAAGAAATATAAAAGGAGGGCATTTGAATTTGTTAGTTCTTAGGATATTATATGTTTGCATATACAATTGTTTAAGCTATGGTTGTTGTTCAAATGGAAAGGGGGGGGGTGAGTTGGCACCCCACCGCCTTCGTATTATGTACTAATGGTTCATTTATTGTCTTATTTATTAATCTCTACCAACCAATTTTTAAGGTGGAGATAAGTTGGTTAACTAAGTTATGGCAAGAAAAAAATGGGGCTTTGCTAAATTTGAATGTTAAACAGTTGGTCGGATAAACTTGGCAGGAAGCTATTTGGGCTCCTGCATTAATGGAATTTACTACGCATTGAAATACCCACCCATCTCGGGCAATGCAAGTTAGTTTGAGGAAATATGGTGGTTGGTTTCATTCTATGAAATATTTTTGTAGAAGCTTTGCATGCAAGGAAAAATTGAACTGATTGTTTTTAGGTGTTGCATGTTGTAAGAAATAGTGAGTCGATGGGCTAGTAGTGTCTCCCAGACTTAATAAATATTGTGAAAATGTTATGTTTTTTTGGATGATGGAATTCACTTCAAGATTTGGGATTTTCAAAATAAGCTTGGGAAATTTTCAAGGAAGAAAGGATTGGTGTCACAGGCATGATGAGCCCTAACCCATTATGATAATATTCTCTATTTTATAGTTTCATGAAAAGATCTATGCTATTTTTTTTTGGAATTTCATTAGATTTCAGGATCTTGTGACTGGGTTGTTATTTTAACCTTTTTGGTTTTGTCGTTAGAATGGTTCTGGTTGCATATTTGACTCTATGGGAATTCTTGTGATTAAGTATTGTAGAACTATTTAATTCTTGCTGCATATCTTTGGATGCATGTAACTCCTTTTGATTTATGTGGAAGTTTCGATTAAGGTCGAAACCATATAGAAATAATGTTTTAAAACAAAGGGTGCTTGGGAAGCTAGGAATTATGAAATGAAATATTATGTTGTTTCTAGAATATCATCTTGCAAGCTTTTGTTTTGGTTTTTGATGACTGTACTTTCTGTAAATAATGGTTCAATACTTCTTTAGTCTTAAAAATGGATTAAACCCATTCTAGGTGTTATTAGTTTTGACTTATTATGAATCTTCTTGTCAAGGTGAAGGAAAGGAGTCTACTAGTAATGATACAAGTCTTCAAGGATTTTGAATCACTGCATTACTTGCTTCTTTTAAGGAAAGTATTGGCTACCCTTTCAAGGATGGCATAAATCATGATTGTTGTTTGATGAGGTCTGAAATCCTTGTATTTATGTGTTGAACCAATTCCATGATATTCATTCTCACCAGTTAGTTGATTTTCTTAGACTTGGGTGCTCGAATTGATTTTGGGTTTTATATTATTTTTCTATGAAACAAAAACCCGGTTCATATCAAACTCTGATTCAATAATCTATCCAATTCTCCCTTCTTGATGAGTAAATCTATGACTCCATTCTTAACCTTGATGGGATGAATTTAAATTAGTTATAGTGGAAATTCCTTGTGAATGTGCTTGGGGATTCATAAAACCCATGGGATAGTATCCTGGTTTTATTGATGGAAGTCATGAGCTATTTAGTTTTCGAATGACTGCAATAGTTCATCTATTCACCTCATGTAGGAGTTGTTTTACAGTTGATCGTTGTTTCATATGATATTATTACCCTTCTTGTGCATGACCTAGTTGGGATATCATGGTTGACTGTGACAATAGAAATATTATTGAAGAATAATTTAGATGAAGAACTCGGCCATGATATTTCGTAATAGTCTTCCTTTTGGCCTTGGTTGATTTCATTTTGTTGTCATCTAGTTCACAGTCACTTAATCCTTCTAGTTGATCACTATGCACTTGTACTCAAGATTCATTGATCCTCTTTGTTTAGTATCTTAGTAGTCTCTCAGATGGGAACTTTGTTAGTAGATAAGGAAGGTATTTTGACTATGGTATTAAGATACCTTGGATTGTTGATGGAATACTTGGTTAATTATTGTCTTGTTGTAGTTCTTCGTTACAGTTATAAATGCTTCATTGGGATAACAAATATCTTGACTATTAAGTAAATAACATACTTTGGCATTTGATTAGCCTACGGTATTATGATAGTGATATGTGAAGAGATTAACAAAGGATAGGAGTAGTGTTAGATTTCAATCATATAATCTGAAAGATTATATGATTGCAATCCTAACACACTTTAGTAACTATTTTGACTTTGAAGGGTCAAATGGACTCAACTTATTTGATGATTGAATTTAGTTTTATATTGGATTTTAAATGTGACTTAAATTGACTTTCTTACCTTTATCGGACATTTGGGATTTTTGGGCATGCTTTTAAGAGTTGTTCTATTTTGGTACTTTGAGCAATTTCATTATTAGCAGTGTTCCTTTCACAAAATTGTAAGGTAGAAGTATATTGTTTTAATGGTTTAGTACTTATCATGCTCAGTTCTTGTGAACTGACACATGCTAACAAATGTGTAGATGGATTTTATGAAAAAGTAAAAGAAGAAAGACTTCTAGGGAGTTACATTTTTTTACTAATGATGTTCATTCAATTTGGTTACGTGAAGGCATTAAAGTTTTGAAATGGTTTTGTAGATGAACCATGAAGGCCTAGAGCATTACTAATTTGTATTTGTTGTGAAATGCCATCATTTTTGATGGAATTTTTTTGTAATACTTATTTCCGAAATGTAGTAAAGTTGGACTTCATGTTACAATATCTTGGTTGAGAAGTGGTTGATTGGAAAATGATAAATTTATAATTATACATTTAAAGAAGATAGGTAGTTTGCACATATGTTATTGTTCCAATAGGAATAAGAAGGAATCAAATAAAGGGCTAAAAAACATATATATGTGAATATTATTATGAAGGAAATTATGTTATGAAAGGGTTGCTTGTATATGACACTTATGTATTAATTAATGAAGTATTTTATACTTGAAGGTTAGAACCAAGTTACTAGTGGGTGATTACCTATGAAAATTATGAATTATATTCACCTACTAGGGCTATATGTATTACGTTCATCAAGGTGTCGTGTTAAGGATATCTTTAAGCTGTTCATAAGTGTGTTATAATAAGATTTTCTATCTTAGTGACTGCTGCTAACTAACTAGTTGGATGACCTTAGGAACTATAATGAGGTTATGATAAGTGAGTACATTCGTGATATAACTGATTGTTAAATTGAAGTGCTACTAAACCTTATTTAATTTTTGGAATTGTAATGTTAAGTTCTTATGAAAGTGATATTAGGTACCTTGTTAGGACTATACATAAATCCATTAATCAAATGAGCTTATGTTGATATGATATGTAGAAATAAGAAAGAATGGTATCCCTGTTTAGGAGTTACAATAATGTAATAATATGTGATAGGGGTTGATAGTGTATTCTTAATAAGGGTTATCCATAATGTGTCAATATGAATTTTTAAATAAAATATTTGGCCCTTAATGAAAGAAAAGGGAAACATATTTATTAAGTTGGAAGGGAATTGGAAATTGAATCCTAAATCACATGTTGACATTGTTATCTATAAAGTTGACAAGTGAACACAATAAAAAGAGATTAAAACCATATGTAAATGAAGCGTTATAAAGGTTATGATAGGAGGAGATGAATTGATAGGTAAGTCACTCAATCTAACATATCATTTATATGAATCAATGTTATACTAACTTGATGGATATAATAAAAATGAATACTTTTAACTAATATGTAACTAAGAAAAGTGATGTGCTTATGCTAAAGTGTTGATTAACATCGATAGTCTATGATACTTGATAAAAGTATGACACATACCTAAACAATTAGCTATGTGTAGATGCACATCTCTAATAATGTGAAATATAGAGACATTGAGTTAGTTCGTCCTATAATGATGTAACTAAATTAGTGGCATGGTACTTAATGGTACTAAAATTAAACGTTTTCTTAACTAATTAAGCTTAGGGTAGAATTAAATATGTAATTCTATACCCAATTTAAAGATCATTCTGATCCCTTCATAAAAGACATTATTGACATGAGATTTAAGGAGATAGTAAATAAAATTTGGGAAAATTAAATGTCCTTGGATTAACTTAAGACATGACCTTAGGTACTTGTATGTAAGAATTAGTTATCTATGAAAATAAAATCAAGACTAATACCTAATAGTATCAATATCTTGCTAAACTAAAATCTATGCACCATCATGCTAAAAGCTAAACAAGTAATGAACATCAACATTGTGCATTATAACCTTGAAAATGAACTTCAAACTAATAGGTAAAATTTTATTTCTTTACTCTTTATAAAGCTAAATATATGAAATATACCTATGTAGATCCTTTAGCTACAAAAGGGTTGATAGTTGTTTGTTTGATCCAAGATGATAAAAAATGGAGGTTCATCAAGCCATGGATTATTAGGCCTTTCTTGATTAACTCCATTGTTCTTCACAAAAAATCTTGGATGATTGAATGCAAATGAAAGATTCTTAGCTCCACTCTAATGGAGAATTCTCTAAGATGATAAAATGGCTATAACTTAGGCTCTATGCTCATTTAGGTGTGTAGGTGTAAATAGAAAGGTAGGAGGATGGCTCCTTATATAGCCCAATGGATAAAATAATCTCTACATCCCTTTACATGTGGGATAATAGCTAGGTTGAGTTAGTTGTGGATAAGGATGGTTGAAAGGGGGTTGAGTCAACCTTAGGAGAGTTTATTTTGTCCTTTAGTGACTCATGGGGTTTGAGGGGATTTATTAATTAACCCAAGTGATTAATTAATAGGTGAGAAAGCTTATAGAAGCTTTTTAGAGGAATAATTAACATGATTTAGACTATGGGAGGAATTTAATCAAATAAATGATGATTTATTGATTTAATGGAAGAGAAAGATAATTAATTAATAATAATTAATTAGTCTAGATAGAAAGGGATTAATTAACATAAGGTCATTAATTGTCATATCGTTAGATAGAAGAGTTAATTAATTAACGTAATGTAACTAATTAATGGTGATAGAAGAGAAAATGAGCATTTATTGATGATATGTTGTCAATTTGTGGGAAATGATATAATTAGCACAATTTAAGTATTTAAATTGCTTGAGCTAAATTATAGGTGTCTACATTTTCCCCTCTTTGGGGTGGCGTAAGTGACGCCACTTCAAAGATAGTAGACCAGTAAAATTTTGAAGGGGTAGAAGAAAAATTAGTAGAAGTGAGAGATTCCCCTCGAGTGTCAATGGGGTGATGAAAGAAGGTGATCGACGATCAAAAAAGGTGAGAGAAATGGATAGGGGCATGTGGCCCCAAGTGAATTAGAAGAATAAAGTTGACAGGAGAATGATATAGAGGAAAAATGAAGATGGCAAGAAAGGAATGAGATTTTATCCAGTGTATTAAAAATAACTTCCATGTCATCATATTGCCAAGGATCTACATAATCCGTTGTTATTAAAAATATAAGCATGCGAAAACAATATAATGACATAAAAAGCCATACTACGAACAATTTTCCAATTCTGAAAAATACCAACTCCATGTAACATACAAAATGTAATGCAATACGATAAAGTGAAAGATGCGTAACTCCCGCAACATACATAATACATAATGCAATGCAATATGAGAAAGTAAACAAGATAACCTAAGAGAGAAACATAGTACAATGTTTTTGTTATCAAACTTTGATTCCGACCTATGTGAATTGATGACAAGGGTTAAAAGATGGTGCCTCAAGAAAGGATATATGCAACGGGAATAACGGGAATGTTAGGGTCCTATCGAAAGCAATTGTGCACTATAAAAGAATATCAAAAAAATCATTGTGCCCCCAGTACATACATAGTAAGAAAACCAACTTTGTTAATGGAGGTAGATCAAGATGATCCATGAGTTGCACACAAGAATGCATGAGAACCAAAGAGCAATGTTTTGTAGGATGATTTTTATTATTTTTATTTTTTTAGAAAAATATATGAATATTTTTTATTTTGAAAGTTTATACAAATGTTTTTATGTTTTGAAAGTTTTCCGAAGCTATGTACATGAAGAAAAATAAGCATGGATGCCCGCAGTGATAGATGGGATGTACAAGGGCAGAATTCCACGCATATGCATGTGAAAGTGAAGATGTGAAAATTCCCAAGTGATTAGGTGGGAGTATTCAAAGGAAAGTTCTTTGTGCACTGATGATGAATGAGGGATCAAGGAAAAACTAGATATGTTCATCTTGATAATGGACTCAATCCAATGAAGTGTTGAGAAGAAGAAAGAATACACCCGATGTAAGCTAGACAAGAAACATATGATATAAAGGAAACATAAATTGTCTTATTAAAAGGGGACAAAAGTGTTTGTAAACATGGCAAAGAGGAAATCCTATACACATGGATGTTCTAAATGATTCTGAAGAACAGAGGATGCTATGAAAATATTTAGAAGGCAATCGATGAAAAAGTGATTAGCCCAAGGCACAAATCATGAGACAAGACATGCGCTAAAGAAAGAGTTTGAAAAAGGTCTAGACAAAGCCTAGTAACATACTAGTCCTGTTTTCTCATAGAGATCCAGTGTGTACATGTGGAAATGAATTATCTCTCGAAGCAAAGAGTTGATAGAAAGTAAGTGAAAACACTAGCCAATGTGTAGGAATGATTTAGTTTGAAAGGTGATTTGTTAATGGATTATGAAAGGAGATCCGTACATTTCTCCACTGCCAGCCAGGCATCCATAGCCATGATAGATATGTATTTGATTCTAATCACAACATTTCTTTACTACCAACCAGGCGTCCATAGCCCCGGTAGAGATTATTAGAAATACCCCAAGAGAGAGTTATATATCAATTTTCTTTTACTTTTTGATTGATTGATTTTGATTCTTTTGCTTTCTGAAAACTTATTTCATCTCTCTTGTTTGACAAGGGGTTAAGAATCACTCATGGCTTGATGGAAGGATGTGGAAGTGATTGTGATGACGAAATTGGCTAGTGTCAACAAATACACCCAAAAATTCTTCCCAACAAGTTTATTATATGTAGATAGTGATAGGATCTCTAAGAGGTTAGTCATTCTTTAATTTACCAAGGTTATGAAAGACAAAGGTCAAATGGATACCATAAAGATAAATGTCATAAAATGTGTATGAAATAAGCTAACCAAAATATCATTGAAGGGATGAAAATGATGGATGAATTGTAGAGGAATATGAAAGAAAGGAAAGAAATAACATCCATGTGTATGTAATACCTGATTGCAATGTTTGATCTTTGTACCTTTGATTTTGTTTTTTTTTTTTGTAATGTTTTAATGTTTTCTCATTTTTTTGTATTTTTGAACTATTTTATGATTTTTTTGATTTTTGATGGTTATCGGAATGAAACATGTCACTCGCATGATAGGATCCAACAATGATGTTCACAATTTATTTGATAAGAGAGACTAAGTGTGTTTGCTTATCAAGTGTAATATTATCCCTGATCTTGATGATCATGGTGATCTCACACTCAAAAAATGATTGTGATTTATTTTGAAACATGGGTTTCATATGTGGGAGCTTGAGTTCCCTATCCATAGGTTTCTACACTTTATGCCATACTTGATGGGTACATTGGTGTGCATTCTGGAATCATATTTTATTTTAAATTTTATGATCATTTGCATTGTTGGGAGCTTTGGAGTTCTTCAGATTTTTGATCTTAGCTAGATAAAGAACTTATTTGGGTTTATTATAAGCTAATGCTTGATTTTCTCGATCCGAGAAGTGGGAGAATAACATGGGAATTCAGAATTTATGAGAGGAATGATGGTGGGCTTACCACAATCATTGATAGCATAATGTGTGTGAAGAAAAGATATAGTCCAAGAATTGAATAAAATGGGCTTCCAGAAGGTGAGCCACATATATAAGATGGAAGGCTACTTGGATGTAGTCCTAGTATAGAGGAAGAAGGGCTACTAGGAGGTCATCCATAGATAGAAGATGATGGACTGTTAGGATGCGGCTAAAGAATAGAAGATGATGGGCTACTAGAAGGTGATCCAAAGATAGAAGACTACTTGGATGTGGCCCCAAAGTATAGAGGAAAAAGGGCTACTAGGAGGTGAACCGTAGATAGAAGATTATGAATTGTTAGGACACGGCCCAAGAATAGAAGATAAAAAGATACCAAGAGGTGAATGACATATAGAAGACAATGGTGGGATATTAGGATGTGGCCCATGAATAGAAGACAAGGGGCTTATTGGTCGTGCCCCAAGAATGGAAGGCAGTGGGATACCAAAAGGAGACCCAAAAATAGATGATGAAGGGATATTTGGAGGTGGCCCATATATAGAAGAAGACAATGGGCTACTAGGTAGTGACCCAAGGTGAGATTGTGATTGAGGAATTTTGATAGATAGAGAAGGATTGGGTGATGAGAAGATAGGCCATGGATCAATACAAGACCCATGAGTTTCATAACATAATGAAGAATGTGAAGATGGAAGAATAAGAGGAGGATAAAGTTACATGATCTGAGGCTCTTCCTCCATTTCTTGATAAAAGGAATCAACCTTTTCCTCACAATATGTGGATGCATTGAATTATAAAGAGAATCCTTTCTCATAATATGCTAAAGGAATATCTTCGTGTGCCCCAATAAATACCCCGATTGTTTCTTCATTCGAAAAAGGTTAATTGGTATGATTTTTTTATCAAGCACGGGGGTTGATTGGAACAAAGAGGTTCAATTGGTGTGGAAGAATTAGAATATTTTTCAATATGATTGATAAAATAAGATGACGTGGGGGACGAAGAATATGTGGAGCTAGATGCCTTGGGAGTAGAAGAAGGTGGTGTGGACCTACCTATATGATGGTATATCATCTATAAACTATTAGGATTAAGTCCAAAGTCTACAGATTGGGACACATGGGTCGATTTAGATGTTTTACTAGAAGGAATTTGAGTCACCTGAATCTTTAAAGAAGGAATACTTCACGGGGTGATTGATGAAGAAGGTCTTACGAAGAAGGGGAGGACCATGATTCAAGAATCGCATTTGATGAATAATAACAAGGGTCTTGTGAAGAAAGAGAGGATCGTGATTCAAGAATTGTATTAGATGTTTGATTGGAGGAATTTGGAGTCACACGTATCTTCAAAGGAAGAAGATGCCATTGAGGAGATTGATAAAAGGGGTCCTTGGAAGAAAGGGAAGACCGTGACTTAGGATTCAAATTAGATGAATCTGAATAGTAGTTTGGATCTAAATCATTAGAAGAATCAGAGGAAATATTTGGATTGGAATCCTCAGAAGAAGAGGAAATGTTTAGATAATAATTATAAGAAGAGTGGGGGGAACCCATATAATAAGTTGGATTAGAAGTTTCCAAACCATACCACCGACTATGAGATGAAGGTGGGGAATGGGTTACCTAGATGGGCTCTTTAGCACAAAGAACCAAATGAGGTTTGGTCATGATGGGCATCTTTTGATGTGAACTCCAAAAATTTGATTCCTTATTATCGTATGTATAAAATACCTTGTGATAATAATTAATTTTTGGTGTGTGTTGGGTTCAAAGTTTTAAACCTAGATTGTATGATCAAAATTCTTCAAATTGAAGAAGGTTTCATGTTGATTTGGGAAACATAACGATAACCAACTAGACATTTCATAAATATGAGGATGCTTGTGTGATTTTACAAAAGGAAGATAAGGAAAACAAACATCATGATGACTTAAGATTGATAATCCAACAAGGTTTGGAGGCGTAAATGTAAAAGGATTTCTCAAAATTTTAGCAACGTAAAGGATATAAAGGAAATATTTCCAATGTTCAATTGATGAAAAAGTTTCTTGAGAAGAATTTTTTTTGCCAAGTTTTGAAAGATATGTTCAAAAATGATCATGAATTTAGAGAAAATAATAAGATCAAGAGGATCAAAGACCCAAAGTATTGTCCTAGAAACAATTTTATAAGGCGGATAAACATAAGGAACAATCACGCAAGTTCAAAACACAAAGAAAAATTAATGAAAAATGAATAATGAATGATAAAGAATCAATGGATCAAAGTGATTTTCCTAAATGGATAAGTCAAAATGATGAATAATTACAAGACACAATCATGCAAGGTTTGTTTTAAACCAATCAATCATCAAATTACTTCCTAAGTCTGTTTCCAAATGATAGTTGGTGTTTCAAGATGATTAAAAAATGTCACCACTTATGTCAAGTTCAAAGAAATGAACAAGGTATAAGTAATAACAAGAAGTTAATGCGATCCCCAAAAAAGTATACTAAAAGTGAGCTTGAATCCAATCAAGACCTATATCCCAAAAAGTGGCAGTTATGATTGTGAATGACACAACAATACCACCAAGATATGTTAACCAAACTTTGTGAAAAGTAAGGTATTAATATCAAGATGATATTGATATAATGTGCACAAGTGGTAACACTCAACACTTTTCAAAATTGAGGTAGTAATTGAAATCAAACTAAAGCTAGAGTATACCTAGGAATTGTTAAAGTGTGTATAACATAACATCACAATATAGATATTTAGGTCAAGTTTACAAGAAACAAGACGTAAATACCAAAATTGTAGCGACACGATATAAACAAGATAATAGTTCAAAGGAGAGTCAAGGTGATGAATCAAGCCTAACTACGATGACAATCTTGACTTGGGTATCAAGATCAAAAAGGCTACCAATGATATGAAAATGTCTCCACACACTTTAGATGTTTAACAACTCAGCCGAAAACATGGATGAGTGTAAACGAAACAAAAGTGGTGAATACAATCAATTAGCAAAAAAATGGTAGTTAATCTTATTCTAATCAACAAAGTGTCAAAATAAAGTGAAGGAAGTAGATCAATTAAAGGTGAAAAATATTGGCCTCACTTCGACAGAGTTTCGCCTCCTTAGGCCGAGTGAAAAACTAAGAAAAAGTAACGATTTACACGTTTCATGATGAACAATGACTCTCAACTCAAATTGGTTTTAATATGGTCAAATTTGGCTTCTGATCAAAGATAGCTTCCTAGGTGGTTCACTCAACTAGGTGTCACAAGTTATCTAGATGCGAGCTTGATTTGCCAAGAAAATTCACACTGAATAGTTCTTAGAGTATCTCAAATTTACTTTACCCCCTTTAAGCACAATGGGCAATAAATGTGTCCATCATGTACTCTGACTGGGTTCGCAATATAGTTAATTTTGACGCTAAATCTCACAAATGGTAAATCTAGTCAAGTAGGTTGTGTGGAACACTTCTCATTTCATCCACAATGTTCCCTCTTGTGTAGACTACTTTAGGGTTCTTAGAACCACCCTTATTGTTGTGGCTTAAGGGGTTATGCCAAAGGGGTTATTTTCTAGTTGAGTGGATAGGGACGTACCATTTTTGAAACCTACAAAAATAATGTGATGTTTATGGTGTTTTTAAAATCTTGTTTAATTTAATGTGGTTTGCTTGAACACATTTTGGAAACTTGCCTAAAAAATATATTAGTATTTTTGTTTTGTCTTGAATCCTCCTTTATTTGATAAGTGTTTTTGGTTTTGCATAATGTATTAGTAATTTTCTTCCAAATGCAACATGACTCCCAAGTTAGGTCATCCGGGAGAGATAGTAAAGTGATGTAACTCCCAAGTCTTTATGAATTTTTGACTTGGGTAGGAGCAACCTAGGAGGTGATGTCTTTTGGGACACTAGCTCATAGTTCTAGGCACTTTGGAGACTTGTTTCTAGGCGTCCGTGACCTGCTCTTAGGCACCGATGACCTAGGAGAGGGATTTGATAGTGCAACTCTAAATATTGGTATTATGATCAATTTTGGACTATGATTAGTTAGTTTTGAATATGTATGAAGTAATAATGTCAAAATTTTGTTAGTGTTTATGTTGGAAAAAAAGATACAAAATTTTGGTGTTTTTGTACACATTGTTGACCTTGGGGTTATTTGATGTTGAGTGGGACATCTTGGACAATTATGGACTACAAAACATAACGAGATGGGTGGAGGTTCCCATAATATGCCTATGGTGATTGCATTATGTGAGAGATGGTGTGTCGATACATGTACCTTTTGGTTTCCTACTACGAAAATGACCCTAGAGGATGCATATCATATATTGCGGTTGTCGGTCATGGGAGAGAGAGTGCAGTGATGAGTGTAACATATGCCCAGAGGTAGATGAGAGTAGTAAGATGATATTTTGGGGACATTGGTACAAACATAGACCCATATTACTCTATATGCTTTATTGAGATCATGTGTTACAAAAATGTGGAAGTTTATTGTGGTGGTTATTGATTCATAAGTGGCAGTAGAGGGTGGTGGAGTGAGTATATTATTTAAGATGTATGATATTTGTTAGTGCATAGAGGAATATGGGATGAGATTTACATGGGAACAATGTGTGTTGGCCCATTTGTAAAAAATTCTATATAGATTCACATAAGAGGTCCATGTGGGTTTATTAGAGCCACCACATTGTTTACAAGTATGGTCATATAATCATATTGTGATATTGAGGCTACTTAGTGGGCTATATGATGATTCGATTAGACCCGATATATTTGCGGTGAGGTGGGTAGGCAACCAAAGTAAAAGACTATACACAACCACTTATGGGTCGATGATTGATCAAATGGTACTAGAGGACATCATATGGAGGCCATATAAAGACTATGGTGGTTAGTTGGAGGAAAGAGTAGAGTTGCGGTGCATTCAACACACCATGTGGTTAGAGGAACGATTCCCAGAGTATTGAGTTGTTCCAGGTGGAGAGAGTATTGATAAAATTTGGTATGGCTCAAGATGTGCCCCTAGATCCATATGTATGGGTGAGAGCTACTAGAGCATTGAGGTAGACAAGATTGAGGCTAGGTCCGAAAGGGCACAACTGGTACAACCTAGTCTAGATGAGGTAGATGCGCCCATAGATCGATACAGGTGGATGATGCAAGGTGTACCCAGGCCTATAACGAGTGGTGGGTAGCACACCGATAGGTTCTATTATTTCTAGTTATTGTAGACATAATGGGTGGACCACTAGTTGGAGGATTAGAGGTGTAGGAACCTACCCCTAATGGATATTTATTAGCAAAGAACACTAGTGAGTGTAAGTATTGTTCATTGGTATTTATTAATTGTCACTTGGTTGTGTATTGGTAAAAATAAAAAATATTTTATTGGATGGTTGCATGTGATTCTTATTGGTCATTAATTTTTGATTCATTAATCTACAATATGATGTGGAATGTGCCTCTAGATGTGCTCATGGGAGGTGGGATGTTAGAGTGATTGGATTCTATTTCGGGCAAGAATGCCTAGTTATTTGAGTTGGTGGATATATCGATAACCGCATATAATGTACTATTGAGTGAACATGATGAGGCTCACCTAGATATTGAGTAAGTTAGGGAGGCCATAAGAGGAGGATCCCTAGCTCAAGATATATTCATGAGATATGTGGAACTTCGGGGTTGATTCATAGAATAGTTGACCGATGTGGCCATACTATAGAGATAGGTAGAGAGATATAGAGGCCACGACCAGTGGCGTATACCGAGTGGTGGAACATCTAGTTTTAGATCTCCCGTGATTGGATATAATGATAGTGAGGATGATGTATGATTTATATGGATGCGGTGATACATTGGAGATTTCCCCACAGTGATTGTATTTTAAAACTATGATTTTTGTAAGATATATATATATATATATATATATAGATGGATTATTGGTATCATTGTGTTATGTTGATTTATATATGTATGATGTGATGATTGTATTGTGATTTGTAAAATTTGATATGTAATGTGTAAATGGTTGTTGTTATTTGAAATGGATAGGTAAGTAATGTGGAAAAAATAGGATTATGTAGTTAAATGATAATGAAGTGTATAACATAGGAGATGTATGTGATGTAATGTAATGACTAATGTAATATAGTAATGTGATTTAGATGATAGGAAGTAGTGCAATAAGAGATGAAAAATAATGTACATAATCATGTGTAAGTATGATGAAGAAGGGGGGAAATAGAGATGCCCCCAATGTATGTGTAGTAAAAAGAGGTTCATTTATATAAGATCCTTCAATAATAGATAATGAACCATAGAATAAGAACACACCATCTCAAAATGATTTTAGAGTGTATTGCTAGAAAGATAGAGCATAAAGTGTAGAGCATGAAAAATAAGTGGGGTTCTTGTTGGAATAGATTCCTTAATAGTCATGTAAGAACCTTAAGAACATGAGTGCATCATTGGGTAATGAGGTGATCATATAGAAATAGCCTACTAAAGATGGAGAAGACTACAAAGGATGGTGGAAGAATGTGAGGTGGTAGCAATATGAGTGTAAGAGCCAAACTAAATGTCAGATGAATTGGTGCCAATGAAGAGAGATGTAGTCATAGGAAGGACATATGATCACAACTTAGGAATCCAATGGGAAGTAGTAGCATTGTGAGTTGGGTGAGATGATGCCGTAATGAATGATCTATGTAGAGGATGTAAAGTGCGAATGATCTTAGGAGGTAGATGAATGAAAACCTTAGAGTTAGGTGGAGGAGATAAGTGAACAGTGGAAGAGGAAAAATTATAGGAGAAAGCAAGTGATCATGAGAGTGAGATCCAAAGGTAATGAAACCCTTGTCTTCTAATTATTGTAACTTGTCATGAAGGGCACAATAGTCACTATCACGGTTGCCATTGATGCAGTGGAAATTGTAATAAGGGTGATCACACTGGTGATGCAAGTGATGACGAGGAGGATGTTCATTATATGGTAAGAAAATTAAGCACTTATCAATAAAATCATGCAAAATATCATGACGCTTAGAAGCATGTGGAAAGTGAAATGGTTCACGGGTAGAAGATGGAGAAGACTTAGGTGGAGACTAATGCGGTGGAGGGGAAGGAAGAAGCTTTCATAGAAGAGGAGATGGTGACCATGGAGGACACTCAATGGATGGAAGAGGAGATGAAGTAGTAGGAAATGGAGTGGCGAAGAAGTAGAAGTAGGAGGAGATGGAATAACATGGGAAATAATTAAATATTTCTCTAGATATATAAATTTATTTCAATGCAGAATTAAGCGACTGAAAAAAGATAAATTACTTTTTGAATCAATTGGCTAAAATAATAATTGATGTATACAAGATTTAAAGCATAAAATGTAATCTATGATGGGTTATTTATTTCCTTAATGAAATGTAGGTAAACCATCATATGTAACTCTAGGTCCATTGTTAACTATAAACCTCCTAAGAAAATCATCCTCCATATCACAATAAGTGCTAAAGAATCCATAAGGAAAATGAGTGTACCATTGAAAAGCATGATCAACAAGACTATGATGAAAATATTTAAGGAGAAAGCGGTCATTAGAATAAGAGGCCACTGCTGAATGATAATGATTGAGATGAAAATAGGGGTTTCTAGTGCTATCAAAAAATGTAAATGTAGGTATGATGAAATCCTTAGGGAAAGTAGAATTGTGAATTTTCTTAGGGATATAATTTTCATGGAGAGAATTATTATCAATGGAAGCATAATAGGATTTTCTTTTGAGAGTGAGAGAGTGAAATTGACATTTTAAATTGACAACGACATGCATGAGTGATAAAACATCATGTGATGGAATTGTAGAAGAAGTGAGAGTGACATTGTGAGATTACAACTTTCCATTATGAGTGATCATGAGAGTGTGATAAGAAGAAGAAGATGTGGAGAGGGGAGAAAAGAGGAACACTATATGGGAATGATAGATGTAGAGGCATAATAAATAATAAGATGTTTAATAATAGGAATAATAGAATCATCATGAATAACATCTATCCAAGAAGAAGAACATGGCATATCGATAGAAACGATAAAAGTAGAATAAAAAGAAATGGAAATAGGTGTTTCAGAGTGATAGAGTCATTATGAATGACATTGGAAATTATAGACACCTATAATTTGGATTGAGCAATTTAAATACTTAAATTGCGCTAATTATCCCCTTTCCCACAAATTGATGACATATCATCAATAACACACCTTATCTCTTCTATCACTGCTGATTAATTACATTATGCTAATTAATTAACTCTTCTATCGCTCAAGACGCCGATTAACAACCTTTCATTAATTATTTTTAATTTCTATCTTGATTAATTAAAAATTCTCAATTAATTAACTTCCTCTTCTGTTTAATCAATAAGTTTTCATTTATTGGATTATAATCCCGTCATAACCCATATCATGCTAACTTTCTTCTAAAAAGTTTCTATAAGCCTACATATTCTTATTAGTTAATCAATCTTGATTAATTAATACACCCTCAACTCCCATGTATCACTAATGATACATTAAACTATTCTAAAGAAAACTTAAAGTATGCTTATCCATTAATAACTTAGCTTTTCTATTATCCCACATACAATAAGATGCAAAGCTTCTTCAAACCAATGGGTTGTATAAGGAACCCTCCTCCTACCTTTCTTCTTACACTTTTTCATGCATATAACATAAAATGTAGGCATTTTCATCTTTGAGCATCCTCTATTAGTGTTGAGCTAGGTATCTTCACCTTGCATTTCATCCATCAAAGCTTTTGAGTCATATGGAGAGAATCAAAATGGCATTGTAGCCATGTCTTGGCAGAGTCCATTTTAAAACCCTTAGGTTCAAACAAACAATCACATTTTGATTTCTAAGGATCTACATATGTCCATTTATAGTTAGCTTTCAAAGAGTAGAGAATAATTCTTAACATGTTAGTTTTATTTCCTTCAAAGTTCTATGCATGTTTTTGATGTTTAGTCTCTTTAAGATCTTAGCATGATGTTACTTGTTTAGTTAGCTCTGTTTTAGAAATATTAAGTGTTAGTTTCAATTCTCTTATCTTATCTAACTAATACATGGATACATATGGCATGCCCAAAGTGGGATAGACTCATAGTCTCTTTGAGTTTAATGAGTTTAACTAGTAATTCTCAAGTTTTACCAACCCAAATCATGCACATGTGAAATAAGTTAAAATCCTTAGGTTATTTCACTAAATTTATATGAATTGAGTCTCTCTTATGGGGTTTATTATGATGGGTAATCATTAGATTTGAGATAAATTAGGAAAAATTGGACCTTTTTGAAGTTGCATACATAAGATCTCCGTATTTTGATGTCATCTAAAGGTACACGCACAACTAAAATTTGCAGGGGCATGAACACATCCAAAATTATGTGCAGTGTCTAAAAGAGTGCACACACTACTCTATTCCATACATACTGTTGGTACCTAGATTTAATCTCCTTCACAACTTGAACAACATCATGGATTTTACAAGACACTCAGAGGTAGATAAATGATTTATATATCATTTTGTAGAAAAGGGAAGCAATTTATCTGACTTGTTAGCACTCATGCTTTGAAGAAGTGGGTAGCACCTTGAAAGGATTTTGATCTAATCCTCACTATTTTAGGTTGTGCCTTTCAACCAAGGTAAGAGAACATATATTGCAGCCTCTTTTTGTGAAGGACGTGGAGATATCCTTATACGTGCATATTGTCCAGGAGATGGCCTTGGGAAAACATGATCAATTTTCCATTATTCAAACTCAACAGAGGTGTCACTAATAAATGATGGAAATGCTTTCAAGACAAGGCTGAGGTTGCTAGAGACATGGTATGGTCCTGATTTGCTTTGTGCATTTTTGTAGATGGGTTAGATTCTTTTATTGACACATAATGCAATGTAGGGCTAGTATGGGTAGGAGGATTAGATATTCAGATGATTTTTGGTAGGGTATTGACAAGAAAAACTTGGATATATCAAATATTTAACAACCTCTACAATACTTGAACAACTATTAGATAAAAACTTCAAATAATCGGGATGTTCTTTAAACCGAGAAGATGCATAAATGGAAGCCTAGGTTACACTCTTCACACAATATTTGAGGACTCACCACAAAATTTTGAAGTAAAGAAATTAATTAAACTCAAAAATCCTTGATCAAACGATGCTTAAGGTACCCCTAAAGGCTTACAAGCAATTCCAATCAACAAATGAAGGTGGAGTGATTTTAAAGCGCTTATTTTCAATGCCGGTGAAAGCTCTTCTAACAAACAAAACAACAAGTGCAACTAAACTATCAATAAGGATGAGATTCTATGTGATTTCTAAAGACTTTCAATGTAAGAATACAACAAGAACAATGAAAACTATTTGAAGGTATTTAAAATGATAACAAACATCATATTGCCCAGAAAAACACAGATTAACTCAAAAGCTTGTTAGATTCATCAATGAGGGAGAGTTTCATGAACAATCTCGAGTTTTGTGATGGTTATACACTTGTAACCAACTCACATCCATGAAGATCCAACACAGAAGAAACTAACCTGGTTCTTTGGTGGGTTTCTCAGAAAATGAGCTTTCTCTTAGAATTTTCTCGTGATTTTCAACTTCCCGACCATTTGCATTTCTCAAAAATGCATTATATATCCCTTGCCACATTGGAGCCTTATTTCCCAAGGAAAGCATATGCCAAGGGATAAGGTTTGTTACAACAATTTCTCATGATTCAATGAAAATGGCATTTAAAAAATTTGCAATGAGAGTTACCGGGTGTTTAAAAAGATTGAATCATTACAAATATTTAGATCATTATCCTTCTGGAGGCACATTTTTCATCATCAAGGCATGCAGATGCCTTTCCTCTCATCATTTCACCTTTTCACCTTTTAAAACTACCTCTGCAACTTTCAAATTTGACATTTCACATGTTTGGACAGATTAGGGAAAAACTTTGTTTCAAAAACACCTCAAATATGCAAATTAATCCCTAAAACCACTTGCATTGATCTTTACAGGCACAAAGGACATGAATTCACCAAAAATTGATTAAAAATGATGCAAAATTCACATCTCCAAGCTTCCTGGAGCAAAAATGGTGGCCAAAAATGAAAATGTACAGTTACCCTTGATCTGCTCTTTTTCCTTCAATCTGGGCCCTCCACGTGTCAAAATATGATTGGGAATCAATTCGGGCTCACCTTTTGACTTTTTGACATTTTTGGAAAAATGGAAAAATTTGACTTTTTTTCTGCCCCTCCACCCTTGAATTCTGGTGATGACACGTGGCACATGGTGGGTCCCTTTGAAACCGCGGCTCCATTCTGTGCATTTGGACCTTTTTGAATTTTGGATTTTTTTACCTTTTCCCCGTGGGCCCGCACACCTGATTTCTCCCTTGCCATGTGTCGCTCGATGATTCGTCATGGGCCACACCTCAAATTTTCCATTCCAAGTCTTTTTGTAAAAGGGAAAAAATTCCCTTTTTCCTCCACCGCCCCGCTGACCTGCTCTACCTCCACATTGCCACGTGTCCACCTGTGATTGGCCATAGGGCTGCACTCCAAAATTTTACCTTAACCTTTTCTACCTCCAAAGACAAAAATTTGAAAAACCTCCACTATCCGCATCCCCTCTGCCCAAAATTGATGTCACGTATCCTCCTCTGATTGGAATGGGGCTGAAACTGATTTTGAAACTTTTAGAAAAAATAGAGCTAAAAAACTCTAAGTCCCCCATTGGCCCACTCCTCCCTTTTTGATCTTTAGGACATGTATCCACTCCCAATTGGCTGCAGGGTTTCGGGCCAATTTTTGACTTTAACTTTTTCTGTCACAAAAGGAAAAATTTCCTTCTACCTTCAGCAACCCACACTCTCCTCCGCGCCTACCACGTGTCCATCCCTCACTCCATTATGAACTCGTGGTCCCTTCTACAATTTTTTTCCCTCGCTAAAAAAGGAAATTTTTCCTAAGTCTTCTTCCGGCCTTCCATTCCACCCTGGCACAAGAACATGACATGTGTCCCTCCTCTGGGACCTGCGGGGTTGCAAGGGAAAATTACAAAATTTTCCGAAGGCCAAAAAATGTTAAGTTTTATAGAAAATCTTCCGATCCTTGTCCAACCAGAAGCGGCCATGTAGGAGGAAAATTTTGAACTTAATTTTGATGAGCAAATGACACCCGTACAACCGTAAAAAACACGAAATTTACGTAAATGCCCGAATTTAATTTTTTCTTTGTGGGTGAGGGATTTTTTGCTCAAAAAACAAGGGGAAATTGATTTTATGCAAGTTTCGACCATGGGGATAAATATTTGAGGGAAAATACACATGAAATGAACAAACTCAAGCTCCACAGGTTGGAAAAAAGGAAAAAATGACCAAGGCCCATGGATTTGGAAAAATTAGGGCACAAAATATGGCAAACATGGGTGTTTCTTCACAAATGAGGCATGCCAAATGATTTTCAAATGGATTAAGGCATGGGAACAGAGGCGAAAACTTTATTTCACCCATTAAAACTATAGAAAATGTTTCAGGAGATGCAGAGTGAAAGGAAAACTAGGGAAAAATAATAGAGGATCAAAATGGACACCAACATCAGCCTCCGCTCAGGATTAGTACTCCCAGTGACTGCCACAAGAACAATAAGTAGACCAAGTGCAAAAATAATCTATTAGGAAAAGGAGTCATGAGCCAAAAACACCAAAAACCAGTTGAGAACCCAACAAAAATGGTTGCCACACAACAAGGCAAACCACAAACCGACAAAACACCAAAAAAGAGCAAAAACCAAACACTATACACTATACAAGTGGTGCATACCTCAAATTTGGGGATTAATCCAATAAATGCTTTAGATTCCTACCATTAACAGGAAGTTCAATCAATTCCCCATCTAAATCTTTGAGAAAAAAGGTATTCTCACCAATTCTGATATCAATGGAGTAAGGGCCCATCCATAATGCATCAAATTTTCCATGTTTTCCCTTATCTTCATTTCGATATCCCATAACAAAACAAGATCTCCAATATTGAAGGCCCTAGGAGTGACCTTCTTGTCAAACAATATTTTCAACTTCTCTCTAAATCTGATATGCCTCTGGTGGGATGCTCTTCTCTCTTCATCTAGTTCCATAATCTGATTAATCCTTGCTTCATATGAACTAACCTCTTGATCCTCAAGCTATTGAACAAACTAAAATGAAGATAATTAGAGATGTAAGGGCATAAGAGCTTAATTTCCATACAATAATTCAAATAGGCTCTTACCAGTAGCTCTCTTGGTAGTGATTCTATCAGCCCAAACTATAAATTTCAGTTGTTCACCCCATTTTCTCTTGTTCAACTCCAAGGTCCTCCTAATGATCTTTAAAAATTATTATTTTTGGACTCAACTTTTCCATTTCCTTGGGGATTATAGTTTGAATAATAAGTCAGATTGGTTCCATACTCCTTACACATTTCCATCAAAGGTCTAGCTCTGAAACACTAGCATTATTAGTAATAATATTGACTGACACACCAAATTTGCATACAATATTATTAATCAAGAAGTCCATAACAACTTGGTGTGTTGCTTTCTTAGTGGGGATTGCCTCTACCCATTTTGTAAAATAATCAAGTGGCTAGAATAATCCACTTATGTCCAACACTAGAAGGGTCCGAAATATCACCAATGAAGTCCATCCCCCACTTTGTTTGAAGGGAGCTTCAATTGATACAGGCAAAGGAAGGGAGCCTAAATCTTTCATTCTTCCAGAGAAACGCTGGAAGCTTTCACATTTTGTAATCAACATGGTTGCATCTTTGAAACGAGTAGGCCAGAAATAACCATATCTCAAAACCTTGTGTGCTATGGCCCTCCTAGCAAAGATTCCTCCACAAAATCCCCCATGGAAATCAGCAATCACCTTAGGAGCTTCATCTTTAGTCACACACTTCAAGAGGACACCTTTAAGGTTCTTCCAAGCAAGACCAAAGTCAGTGATGATGTATTTTTGAGAGGCTAGCTTGAGGGCTCTTTTTGATTTTTATTTAAATGATCAGGACAACATAGGTGTCTGAGGTAATAGATTATATCCTTGTACCACTCAGAATTTACCAATTTCTCAAGAACATTTTCCCTTTCTTCCTCTACCTCATTCATTTCCACAATCTGCAAGTTGCTCTCAGCCATGAGATTAAAGAGACCCAAACCTCTTACCAACTTTGTGGTTTGGATGTCCATATCATACTCTTGCAATTTGTTCACCCATCTACATATTTTACTTGAGATCTCCATCTCTGATAAGATGTCTTTTACCATGGTGTGGGGAACATAAGCAACAACTTTTGAACTTAAAATATAAGGCTTGAAAACCTTTGTTGCTTTCACCAAGGCAAATGCTTGTTTTTCCATGATTGTGTACTTTAACTCAAAGCAACTTGTAAATCCTTTCTAAAGAAGGCAATAGGCCTCTCAGCCCCATCTTCATCCTTTTGGAGAAAAATAGATGCAATAGTATTTTAGAGGCAAAGGAGAAGATTTGGAAAGGCTTCTTGTAATTTGGATCTGCCAAGACAGGTGCATGTTTAAGTGCCTCTTTGATTCCTTCAAAAGCCTAAATAATAGCCTCCTCCCACTTGATAACTTGATCTTTCTTTAACATGCATGTGATAGGAAGAGTCAACTCAGAAAAATTGGACATAAACCTTCTAATGAAATTGATTTTCCCAAAGAAATATTGGATGCCCTTCTTCATTCTTGGAATTGGCACCCTATTGATTACTTCTATTCTCTTAGGGTCAATCATGACACCAGCCTTTAAAACAATATGACCAAGCAGCTTGGCTTTTTGCACCCCAAAGTGACACTTCTTTAGATTGAGAGAGATTCCAAATTCTCTACATCTGATCAACATTATTTCCAAATGTTGCAAGTGATCTTCTCTACTCCTTGAAAATACAGTCACATCATCATGATAAACTATAATGAAGTCATTTATATAACTAGTAAAAGAAACATCCATTGCTCTTTGGAAAGTAGCTCCAACATTCATGAGACCAAAAGGCATTCTCACATAAACATATGTTCCCCAAGGAGTGGTAAATGCAGTTTTAAATCTTTCGACTCCTTGACAACAACCCGATCAGAAGCAGAGAAACCTTCCAAGGTGGACAAAAATTCAGATCCAGTCACTAACTACAACATGTTCTCCATGTTTGGGAAGGATAATTGTCTTTTAATGAAGCTCTATTCAAATTTTTGAAGTCTACAAAAAGTCTGATATCTCCATTCTTCTTTCTAACTAGCACAAGGTTTGCAACCCAAGATGAATACCTTGTGGGCTGAATAATCCCTCCCTTCTTCAGTTTCTTCAATTCATCTTGAATTTTCATGGAGAGGAGTGGATTAATTGGCCTTTTCTTCTATATGAATGGTTTGGAATTTGTTTCAAGAGGGATCTCATGCTGAAATAAGTCTTCTCTATATGCTTTCAGCTCTGAATATGACCAGGCAAGGCAGTCTTGATATTGTTTCAACAATTGAAGATAGGACTGTTTTTCTTCCTTGTTTAAACTGCTACCCAACCAAAATTTTCTTGGTTTTTCCTTTATTCCCAAGTCATGCTCTTCCACATCCCTTGAGGTAGACATGTTTCTATTGATGATGCAATCAACATTGTTAAAATTTGACTCAAGAGAAATAAGACCTCTAGGAATGGTGTTAGTTTTCAATTGGATAATATCTTTTCCAAAAAAATTATCTCTTCCTTCAGTCATACACAC
The DNA here is from genome assembly GCA_018340775.1 of Taxus wallichiana var. yunnanensis. NCBI lineage: Eukaryota > Viridiplantae > Streptophyta > Pinopsida > Cupressales > Taxaceae > Taxus > Taxus wallichiana. Next base: position 298,234,966 of record CM031242.1, read on the forward strand.
CATTGGTTCCCAATCAATATTCTGATCCAAAAACTCACCTTGATTTTGTAAGAACCTTTTCACTTGAGCATCATCATCAAACACTTGCCAATGTTTGATGTTGTCAGGGATAGATGGCCTAGTTAACACTTCAACATTGTACTCATAATAAGGTGAAATGGTGTAATCTCCAAATCTTGACCCCATCACTGCCAACTTATCAGTAGAAGCATTCAAACTTTTATCATGGTGCACAATATTGAAGGAATCAAACATCTCAATTAGATCCCAAACTACATGCTTATACTGTTTCATCCATTGATTTTTGTAGCATACAATTTTCTTATTTGTTTGACAACTAGCTCTGAATCTCCCTTTGCAATGATGTCCTTGAAACCATACTTCCATGCAATTCTTAGACCCAACAACAAGGCTTCATACTCAACAATGTTGTTAGTACATTCAAAATTAAGCTTGAAGGAAAAAAATTCTTCCAAGCTAGGAGAAATCAAAATTACACCAGCACCATTTCCAAATTTGGAGCAAGCTCCATCAAATAGAAAGGTCCAAGGAGAACATACCTATTTAAGGCACTTTGACTGATCCATTTTGTGTTCTTTTCTATCAACAAAACCAATAAAATTATCAGCATTAACATCAACAAATAATACTTCATAAGAAACATTGTTTGAGTCCTCAATTAGATGCAACATTTTATTTTCTCCATAGAGCTTGACAAGGCTACCTTCAATGGGAATGGTAGAAAAATACATATCCATTTGGACACTCCCTCCAACACTTGCAGCCCACTTTCTTGACAATAACATACCCCATTTGGCAGGGCAATCAACAATCACAACATCCAATTTTAAATTCCTCCCGAGATAAGATGCAAGCTACACTACCAAACCCTTCACACAACCAACAACCAACACTTCTCTTGAGTCCATGGTAGTACATTTTCCATAGGATGATGTCACTTTGATATCCAACTCATTCCCGACTTCAAGAGGCATGACATTACATGATGCACTAGAACAAACATATAATAGTGAAGTAACCTATCCTTTATGATCAAAGTTGTGAAGAATGGATCAACATTCAATTGGGAATCAACCAAGGATGTCCCCAAATATACCTCAAGTGTCTCTCCAAGATATTCTACTACTGGTGGTGCTTCAAGGTTAGTAATGATTTGAGGAGGAGTTTCAACAACATTTACATTTTTCTTGGAGTAGTCTTCTCTTCTTTCAACCCCAAGTACTCAAATTCTCTCTTCTTATGCTCAGGAATTCTAAGCAACTCAATGATTGGAACACTCACTTTGATTTGGCTCAATACTTGGGCTATGTCATAGGGAACACTCTTTGGAAAAATAGCATTGGAAGGGAGACAAGAAGATTCATCAGATGGCATGGGATTCTTGGCAGCTTGGGCATGAGGAGGACTGTAATTTTTCTTTGGACAACAGAGCTTTTGGCAAGTGTTTCTCTCCTAGGATATTCTTTTAGAATGTTTGTGAGAAAGGGTGTTTTATGTTTGGCTTGAGGCCCAACTCCTTTAACAACTTTTCTTCTAGTGTTATAATCTTTCTCTTGAACTACGACAACATTCATCAACAATTGTCTATCTTCCTTCAAAGGAATACCACCATCATACTTCTTAATCATCAAAGTGCTTAAGTATTCAAAGTCATTATAAGGAATTTAAAAATTCAAGAGTATGAGGGGGAAGAAAGACTTGTACCCATTTGATGCAATCCAAAAAAGTTGCAGTTGTCCTTGCACTTATCACTTTAGTAGATGTTTCTCCTCCTTATGAGCTTGAAGAACAGCCCACCATGTAAATATAATCATCACTACCATCATCATTATTAGCTTCACCTTCTTACTAGTCCACTTCACATGGAGGATGGGGTAAAAAACACCTATCACACCAATCAATATCAGCAACTTCTTCAATAGCAGCAACCCTAGTAGTTAGGGGATCAGGTAACACTCTTCCTTCATGTGCTTGAGGATGTCTATTTGCAGACCCCATGGGTCCTTTTCCTCTATCATCTACCCTTTGATCACCTCTAGGATGATTGGAAAATCTGTCATGATTTTGTGCTCTTGGCTGACCTTGTGAAGTTTTCCCAATTCCTTTCTCATCTCTTGCCAACTTATATGAGATTTATTTGACAACCCCTACCAAAGTTTTCACAACCTCCTCTAAATCAACACCCTTGCTAGCTTGAGGTTTTTCAGGGTTTATCAAATTTACACCATCTCTCTTGAGAGGTTTCCCAATTGCTTTGATATTGTTTTCAATTTGAAGTGCCATGGTGAAATCTTGTCTTAGATTGGTAGGGTTCTTGTCTCTTAGGTAATAGGATTCCTTTTTATTAAATGCATTTGCATATTTGATTAAACAAGACTCATCACAAGGCCTCAGACTAACAAGTAGCCTTCTCAAAGTTTTGTTAAACCTTATGTTAAAGTCATGGACTGATTCATTGGGGTTCTTCTTGATATTCTCAAACTCAGACAAGAGAAATCTAGGATCAGTCTTGTCACCATATTGCAACCTAAATGCATTCTTCATTTCAGTCCAAGAATCAATTGAATTATCAAGCAGAGCCTTGTACCAATCCCTAGCATCCTCTTCTAGTGTATGAATGAAAAATTTAATATACACATCTTCAAACTCTATCTCAAAATATTCCATCATGTTAACAAGTTTGAGATGCTGATCACCAGTTATTACATTGTTACCTTGGAATTTTGGCAATCTATTTTTGACATCTTGTGGGACAACATTTGGGTAACCATCCATTCCTCCAAATTCTATAGGACCAAAGGTGTTAACAACAAATGGAGGTCTAGGCTAAGCCATATTGTTTGGTGGAGGTGATCTTGGGGGTGACACAAGCTGATGAGGAGTGCAAGGTCTTTGGGGCTCAAGAATGTGATTCACAAGACTGGTATTCTCTAAGTGCTGATTTTCTTGGAAAGTCTTATTTAAATTGAAACACAAAGGTGTAGATTGAAGAAGGAACTTACCTGGTATAGAAAAAGGACCTTCACATACGAGAGGATTGCTTGAATCATAATGAATTGAAGAAGAGTGATAATCCTCTACCAAAGGCTGATCTCCCTCACCAATGGATATATCTTTGCTTGATGTCTGACCTTTAACAACCTTCCAAACTCTTCTCCCTTCCAACTATGAGTTTCTTGAATCTATAAACAACTTCTTAGCAAAGTATCTAATGAAGAGAGATATTCTTCCTTTTAGTTTTGTAGGATTAGCAACACAAAAATAAATGACAGAAAGCTTAAGACACTGGTATTTATCAAGATCGGGACAACATGGAGTCGCCACTAAGGAATTTCACCCTAGTTGTGTAAATGCACTAAAATACTCTGTCAAATATCTATCAGCACTGAAAACCTTGCCAAACTTTATAGATCAGACATTCCTTTCTTTGAATTTATCAATCACAAATGCAAATGAAGTGCAACAACTATTGGGAACTAACAAAATTACAGGAAGAACCTATATCTTCACTCAATCCTTACAAATCTGATTATAAAATGATGCTTCACAATGTGTTTGCATGTAGAATTTGCAAGGGACTTTACTAGGGTTTGATATGCATTCAAATATCTCAAATATGTATGCACATGGTTCAGATTGAACTAAGAAAATATCAAACTTAGAACTCTACTCTTCATTCCAATCTTATAAATCTGATTAGAAGATGATACTCAGATTTTGTAATTACACATAAATCATATAAGAAGTATTACCAAGGATCTGAAATACTGAAATACTGAATAATGTCCCCGACAATGACGCCATTTCGGTGTTGGTACCTAGATTTAATCTCCTTCACAACTTGAGCAGCATCATGGATTTTACAAGACACTCAAAGGTAGATAAATGATTTATATGTTGTTTTGTAGCTGGGTAAGCAATTTATTTGACTTTTTAGCACTCGTAATTCAAAGAAGTGGGTAGCACCTTAAAAGGATTTTGATCTAATCCTCACTATTTTAGGTTGTGCCTTTCAACCAAGGTAAGAAAACCTATATTGCAACCTCTATTTTGTGAAGGAGGTGGAGATATCCTTATAATGTGCATATTGTATAGAGAGCGACCTTGGGAAAACATGATCAATTTTACATTATTCAAACTCAATAGAGTTGTCACTACTAAATGATGGAAATTATTTCAAGACAAGGATGAGGCTACAAGAGACATGGTATGATCTTGATTTTCTTTGTGTATTTTTGTAGATGGGTTAGATTCTTTTGTTGACGCACAATGCAATGCAGGGGTAATATGGGTAGGATTAGTTATTCATATGATTTTTTGGTGGGGTATTGACAAGATAAAATTGGATATATAAAATCTTTGACAACCTCTAAAATACTTGAACAACTATTAGATAAAATGCTTCAAATAATTAGGATTTTCTTTCAACTAGAAGATGCATAAATGGAAGCCTAGGTTGTACTCTTCACACAATATTTGAGGACTCAAAACAAAATATTTAAGTAAAGAACTCAATTAAACTCAAAAAATCCTTGATCAAACCACACATAAGGTACCCCCAAAGGCTTACAAGTAATCCTAATCAACAAATGAAGGTGGAGTGATTTTAAACTACATATTTTCAATACCAGGTGAAAGATCTTCTTACAAAAAAACTACAAGTGCCACTAAACTATCAATAAGGATGAGATTATATGTGATTTCTAAAGACTTTCAATTCAAGATTGCAACAAGAACAATGAAAACTATTTAAAGGTATTTAAAATGATAATGAGACATCATATTTCCCGAGAAAAACACAGATTAACTCAAAATCCTATTAGATTCATTAGCAGGGGAGAGTTTCATGAAAAATCTTAGAGCTGTGTGATGGCTATACACTTGTAACCAACTCACATACATGAAGATCCAACACAGAAGAAATTAACTTGGTTCTTTGGTGGGTTTCCCAAAAATGAGCTTTCTCTTAGAATTTTCTCATGATTTTCAACTTCTTGACCATTTGCATTTCTCAAAAATTCATTATATATCCCTTTCCACATTAGAGCCTTCTTTCCCAAGAAAAGCATGTGCCAAGGGATCAAGTTTGTTACAACAATTTCTCATGATTCACTGAAAATGACATTTAACAAATTTGCAATGAGAGTTGCTGTGTGTTTAAAAAGACTGAATCATTATAAATATTCAGATCATTATCCTTCCTGGAGGCACGTTTTTCATCATCAAGGCATGCAGATGCCTTTCCTCTCATCATTTCACCTTTTCACCTTTTAAAACTACCTCTGCAACTTTCAAATTTGACATTTCACGTGTTTGGATGGATTAGGGAAAAACTTTGTTTCAAAAACACCTCAAATTTGCAAATTAATCCCTAAAACCACTTGCATTGATCTTTGCAGGCACAAAGGACATGAATTCATCAAAAAATTGATTAAAAATGATGCAAAATTCACATCTCCAAGATTCCTGGAGCAAAAATGGTAGCCAAAAATGAAAATGTATAGTTTCCCTTGATCTGCTCTTTTTCCTTCAATCTAGGCCCTCCATGTGTCAAAATATGATTGGGAATCAATTCAGCTCACCTTTTGACTTTTTGACATTTTTGGAAAAATGGAAAAATTTGACTTTTTTCTCCACCCCTCTCGCCCTTGAATTTTGGTGATGACACATGGCACATGGTGGGTCCCTTTAAAACCGCAGCTCCATTATGCGCAATTGGACCTTTTTGGAATTTTGGAATTTTTTTACCTTTTTCCCCGCGAGCCCACACACCTGATTTCTCCCTTGCCACGTGTCGCTCGATGATTCATCATGCGGGGCCATGCCTCGAATTTTCCATTCTAAGTCTTTTTACAAAAGGGAAAAAATTCCCTTTTGCCTCCACCACCCCGCCGACCCACTTTTCCTCCACGTGTGCGATGTGTCCACTCGTGATTGGCCACATGACCACGCTCCAAAATTTTACCTTAACCTTTTCTGCCTCCAAAGTTAAAAAAATTTGAAAACCTCCACCATCCGCATCCCCTCTACCCAAAATTGATGCCACATGTCCTCCTCTGATTAGAGCGGGGTGAAACTAATTTTGAATTTTTAGAAAAATAGAGCTAAAAACCGTAAGTCCCCCATTAGCCTGCTCCTCCCTTTTTGATCTTTAGGACATGTGTTCACTCCTGATTGGCTGTGGGATTTCAGGCCATTTTTTGACTTTAACTTTTTCTACTAAAAGGGAAAAAATTTCCTTTTACCTTCGGCAGCTCGCACTCTCCTCCGTACCTTCCACGTTTCCATCCCCCACTCCATTGTGGACCCGTGGGCCCTTCTACAACTTTTTTCCCCTCACCAAAAAAGGAAAAATTTTCCTAAGTCTTCCACCAGCCTTCCATTCCACCCTGGCACAAGAACATGACACGTGTCCCTCCTCTGGGACCTGCGGGGTTGTGGGGGAAAATTGTGAAATTTTCCAAAGGCCAAAAAATGTTAAGTTTTATAGAAAACCCACCGATCCTTGTCCAACCAGAAGTGGCCACGTAGGAGGAGAATTTTGAGCTTAATTTTGATAGGCAAATGACACCCGTATGATCATAAAAATGTAGAATTTACTAGAGATGCCCGAATTTGATTTTTTCTTCATGGGTGAGGGATTTTTTGCTCAAAAAACAAGGGGAAATTGATTTTATGCAATTTTTAACCATGGGGATAGATATTTGAGGGAAAATACACATGAAACGAACAAATTCGAGCTCCACAGGCGGAAAAAGGAAAAAATGACCAAGGCCCATGGATTTGGAAAAATTAGGGCACAAAATATGGAAAACTTGGGTGTTTCTTCACAAATGAGGCATGGAAAATGATTTTCAAATGGACTAAGGCATGGGAACAGAGGCAACAACTTCATTTCACCCATTAAAATTGTAGAAAATGTTTCAGGAGATGCAGAGTGAAAGGAAAATTAGGGAAAAATAATAGAGGATCAAAATGGACACCAACACGTACGTTACTGTTGCTAGTTGTACCCTATGTCAATTTTCAGTCGAGACCCGCACATGCATTAAAGAGGCTACACATACATCATTCTACCCACACACATGAAATTAAGCTCTCTGTGTTTTCCTATAGTCTTCTTGTTCACACCTATTATTAAACCCACGTGTAGGCACATCTCTACATGTGCACACATTTGATAGGATTCTAACTTAATCTCTGCGTGAGAGGGGCACACACCGCTAACTTACCTATGCACATAACTCTTTTCCCATGCACATGCTTAACTCACTGTCATTTTTAGCAGAGGCACGAACATGTTGTTATCTCGCGCATACACATTGATAAGGCGCACATACACTTTGAATGGTGCAAAAGCATCACAATACATATTTGAATGTTATTTTAAAATTTGCAAAAGCTTGTGTTCTTGATGTGCTAACTCCTTACAGGTTTATTTGAGATTAATTTATGTTTTGCAGGGTATATCTTAATGATTTTTGCTATTTTGGTTGTTCATAGTTAATGAAGGTTGCATGTGTGTTTATGAGATTAGAGTCATGTATGCTCTCTCCTCACACATTTAGGTGATCTTGGGAATCATAAACAATTTATACATCTTTTCTATGCTTTGAAAAATATCTCAGTACACTTATTGCTAAGGAAATAAATGTCAAATTAGTTAAAATGAACAAATTGTGCATTTAAGTTAAGTATTTTTTCCATTGATAGTTAAATATTTAGGTTCTACATCATGTATGATCTTTTCTTTCATCTTATGATGAACTTGAGAATTAGAAACGATGTCTTATCCTCTTTTTGTTTGTGGAAAACTACTAAACTCTTCATGTAGGACCTAAAAATGCTTGTTAGAGAAAGGAAAACCAAAACAAAATTTTTAACTACACGTGTGTTGTAGGTTTCCAAATGACGAATGAATAAACCACATTAATTTTAAAATATAAAAAACACACTACATTCATCACATTGTATATGCAGGTTTAGATACGGGTACACTTCATCCGCTTAAAACTAGGACACAACACCTTTGGCATAAGCCTTAAGCTACAACAATGGGGGTTGTCATAAGAACCCCAAAGTAGTCCATGCAAGAGGGAACCTTATGGATGAAACATGAATTTCTCCATACACCTACTTAAATATTTTACATGTGATATTTAACATCAAAGTTATCCATATTGTGACCCTAGTGAGAATACAACTAAAAACATTCATTTCTCATTATATTTGAGGGGGGTAAAGTAAATCCAAGACACTCCAAGACTAGTCAGTGTGACTTTCTTGGTAAATTGATCTCACAAGGGTATCTTGTGACACCTAGTTGAGGGAACCACCTTGAAAATCCTTCTATCTTGGAGCCAGCTTGACCATATCAAGCTAATCATTATTGTCAGTAAAGAGCCTTCGTAAAGTGATACCTTTCTCGAAGTCAAAACTTTGTTTGTGGAAAAAAGGAGAGTACATTAAAGTTCAAATTGTGCATCATTTACCATGAAATTTATCAAGCATTACTTTTTCTTAGTTTTTCACTCACCATAAGGTGAGGAAAACTATGCCGAAGTGAGGCCAAAAACTTTTCAAACTTACTTGATCTATTTCCTTTCTTTTCTTTTGACATTTTGTTAATCAAAATAAGAACAACCATAAGTATGCTATCAATCAATCATGTCCACCACTTTTGCACCCATTTACATTCATCCTTGCTTGAGACTGTATGGTAAATGTTGAAAGTGTGTTGGTACATTTTCATATCTTGATAACCAAGTCAATATTGTCATTGTAGTTAGGATTGATTCTTCACTCAATTCTCCTTTGAAGTGTTACGTTGCTTGTATCGTGTCACAATTTTTTTATACTTACGTCTCATTTCTTCCAAAATCAACCTAAGTGTCTAGATTGTAACATTTCACTATACGCACCTTAACAATTCCTTGGTATACTTTAGCCTTGGTTTTCTTTCAAACATTACCTTGATTTTGAAAGGTTTTGTTGTTACCTTGTGCATGTCATATTAATATTATTTTGATACTAATACCTTACTTTTCCGTAAATTTTGGTTAACGTATCTTAGTGGTATTGTTACGTTGTTCATATTCATAACCCCCACTTTTTGAGATTTAGGTCTTTCTTGGACTTAAACTCAATTTAAGTATATTTTTCTTGGAAATCACATCAACCTCTTGTTATTACTTATGCCTTGTTCATTTTGAACTTGACATAAGTAGTGACTTTTTGATCATCTTAAATGTCAAAATACCATTTGGAAACATTTAGGAAGTACTTCATTGATTGATTGGTTTAGAAACAAACCTTGTGTGATTGTGTCTTGTGATTATTCATCATTTTGACTTATCCATTTAGAACAATCACTTTGATCACTTGATTCATTGACATTCATTATTATTTAGCCTTTTGACATTATTTGTGCATCCTTAGTAAACATCTCATTCTAGGTTTTCACTTAGGTTTGATTATACCCTTGGACAAATTCAACAAAACACCTTAGTGAAATTATCATTTGCTATGGCCCCCATAACAAGAATGGGATCCAAGAGACAAGCATGGGAAACATCGAACAAACAAGGGTCAAATACCTTTAACAATCATGATTTAGGACCTTTATTCTCCATAAAAAGGAAGAGGATGAGATGGTAGACCATAGTGGTGATGAGTTGGGATCACCACACGTGGATTTCAAATTTTACCCTGCCCAATTAGATGAGTTCCTCTTTCTAAAAAAGATAGAGTACTCACAAGAGTTGTGGAATTAGGTGCTAGAATGCCAACTGAACATGAAACTATTCCACCTACAAATAATGCTAATGAGGAAGAACTCCCCCTCATTAATATGGACGACATTTTAGGACATGGACATGCTTCCACCTCAAACAATGGAAACAACAACATGGGTGGTTTTAGAATGCCACTCATCAGAATGCCACATAGGGTAAGAGTGGAACATGAAAACATGGAACAACCCCCTCTCTATGAAAATGAAGAGGAACCTCATGATGAAGAAGTCACTATAAAAATAAAATTCAACACCTTAGTCAACAATTAGCTTTTCTAGCATCCCATGTACAAAAAGAGACAAACAAAAATGTACATCGAGAGAAACCTAAGGTTAGAAATAGTGAGCTTCACATAGAAAACCAAGAGGGAGAAACATCAAAAAATAGTCACATGTATATGCCACTTCCCCACTAAGGAGAAACTTCTTTCACAAGAGTTATAATATATGAAAGAAACACTCACAAGCCTTCAAGAAAGCAATGTAGGACATATCAGAAGTATCAATATGAAGAGCTATGCCCTTATCCATTTGATAAGGCTATGTTGCATACACCTTTTCCTAAGAAATTTGATTTCCCAAAATTTGATAAATACAAAGGGAAAGGTGATCCATGAGATCATGTAAAATATTTTTACATGGCATGCCAAGAAGTGGCATACAATGATAATTACCTCATACGACTATTTCCAAAAAGTCTAGGGGGACAAGCCTTAGAGTGGTTCCTTCACTTACCTCATGGGTCTATCTTCACATGGTCAAAACTAGCAGAAAAATTTGTTCATCATTTCTCCTTTAATGTTGAGAGAAACATAACCATGTCATACCTATGTAATTCCAAACAATGACCAAATGAAACCTTTGCAAGTTTCCTACAAAGATGGCAGGGGCTAGCTAGTCACTTCCCTTGCTCGATCCTTGAAAAACAAATCGTTAGCATATTTGTACCAAACTTAAATTCAAACATTGCCTTTCATCTACAAATGCATTGTGTTTGAAACTTTGAAGAGGTTATCGAGAAGGGTACACAAATAGAAAAGGCTCTAATCACAAAAGGGACACTCAAACCATTTTCAAAAGACAACCAGTCTTCAAAACCTATGACAAACCCAAAATATTTAATAAAAAAATGTCATAGGAGATGGAATCATGGATTCTAAATGCATACAAGTAGTCCAAGTTGGTCCACCTTTTAAACTAACCAAAGGGCCAATCCAACCACCAGTTAAACATAGAGCGTTCACTCCTCTTACGGATTCCTTGTCCATAATCTTAAAATAACTAGATGCAGTGAACATGGTGACATATCCTACAATGATACCCTTTGATGAAAATGCTCCTAAACCTTTGTGGTATAAAGAACATGAGTATTGTGACTTCCACCATGTTAAGGGACATAAGATGGATAAATGATTAAGACTACACCACCTTTTCTAAGATCTTATCGATAGTGGGGAGATAGAAGTCGATTCACCAAAACCTAATAAAACTACAAATAAAAGGATGGGAGTAATCAAAGAGCCTTTCCCAAAACACGGTGAATAAGGAGAGAAAAATACGGATCAGGGAGAGTCTTGCCAAAGCTATAAAGTTACAAATTGTGTTTATAGCAAAAATGATAACAATCAATATGACTCACTTATTGTATGTGTTCACTCTTTTAACGAGCATGCCGATACCATTAGGATCAAGGGAAGAAATTACATTGTGGTAATAAGGAACACTCATCTTGTGATCCCAAAACCTCCTCTATCTACCCCTCAGATAGTCAATATAATATCCTAGACCAACTTGAGAAGAATTCTGTTAAGGTTTCAATCTCAGATCTTCTTAAAATATTGAACGTACATAAAGAAATCCTTTATAAAAATATCCAGGGGTCAAGAGTGTCGATGAAGGAGATCCTTCTCATCTACATGTGGTGGTGGAAAATATTTTTTTATTAAGGATAAATAGTTTTGAAGGGACTATACACTATGTATAAAAGGCTCAAAAAGCCGATATCGAAGGAGAAAACCCATCCAAGAAAGGCTAAACACCTTAAACATGGAGACTCAAAAGCCAGATACATCAGTAGATAAAGAAAAAAATGATCAATCCAGACAGTGATCCAAAGAAGAACAAAAGGGCCAAAAAAAAAAGAGGGATCCAAAACAGGGCATCCCAAAGCAAGAAAACAACATCAAAACCACCAAAAACAACATCTTCATAAAGAACAAAGCAAAGATCATCGGGCACCGCATCACTTGACTACCCTATCAATCTTGACCTTAATTTTATAGAGAGAGGTGAAGAGCACAATGGCTATGGCATGAGAAGGATCATTCATGTCCACCTAAGCAAGTGCAAGGTCACAGGTCTCGTTAGAATCCCAAATATTTTCTGGAATGTCGCTCAGGCTACACACAGTTCTCACGTGTTGTCCATAAAGGTATAGACACCTTTCAAAGTAGAGAGGATGTAATCTTGACACACCTTGGCATTGCCCAGCTTGGTATAAAGTGAAATTAGATTATTGAAAATCTTAGCAATAGTATCCATGTCCTCAAAACTTTGCAGCTTCCTCTTACCTTTTATTTTTTCCGTATTCCTCATATCATTTTTGAGGTCTCGATCTCCTCTTCAAGATTACTAACCATGGTAAGAAGGTCCACTTCTCTGGAATTATCAACAGTTTACTTATGTGCAATAAGTTATCTCGCAAGATCCAAATCCCTATGACTACGTAAAATTCTCTCGTGAAGAAGGTAAAACAACCTTAGCCTTCTTGTCTTTCCTCTTCATGTTCGATGTAGTAGTGTCCAGGATCTCTGTCAGGTGGGAGAGGGATAAAAATAAGGGTAGTAGGTAGAGGACAAGAGCCGGAGAAGCAATGGTGGTGGATGAGAAGGATTAGGCCTTGGTGAAGGGGAACAACCCTGGAATGTTTATGACCATCATACGCGCAATCTCAACAAAGGGCTTAGGGATAGAGGTCACCTTTATGCCAGCCGCAACAAACTCAAGGTTCTCCCCTTCATCAAGAAATTTTTTCACCTCCACCTCTCTGTCGACTCATTTGTTGAAGAATTTGGCTCCTTCTAGGTTCAGCCCTATAACCTGGGTAATGAGTTCCTCAGAGATCTCGACCTTGACATCCCCATACTCAACCACACAATTTATCCATCCATTAGTGAATTTAACAAAAATTTCATGGTCGAATCCCTACATTCTTTCAATTAAATTTTAAATACCACCATTTGTATATAATTCCAAAGAATTGTGTCATTTTTCTAGGCTGGATCATGAATGGGTTCGGTTTTGCATGGAAGACCCCCATTTTCCTGTATTGTTACTTCTTTGCATAACAGTATTAATTTTTTGAATCCCATACGACTCAACACCGCCTCTAATTTTGAAGACCTCTGAAGCATGTGGAATTTTAAGAGCATCATTAAACTTAACTTTGCAATTAATAAGCACCTCCTTAGCATTTTACCTATATCTATTATTGATTGTGTTTAAAATCATGTATATCTTTAGTGATGTCATCAAGTACTTGGGCAGGAAGGGGGTCACCACTTAGCCAAGTTTGCATTGTATTGTTGACCCCAATATTTGCTAAATTATTGGCCACTCTATTGCCTTCACGGTAGGTGTGGATAATCTTATAATTATCAAAACCATTGCATATTTCAAGAGCTTCATTAATGAAGTCCTTGATGGACCAGCTTTGAGGTTGCTTTTGATTTAAAAAATTAATGATATTTAATGAATCCCCCTCAATTATAATATTGGAAATATTACAATCTCTAGCCAACCTTATTCCCCAGAGCGCTGCTAAAGATTTTGAGTAGTGATTTGTTTGCTTACCCATCTTGCCAGAAAAAGTGGAAACAAAGTAGCCTCTGTGATCTCTAATCACCCCACCACCTCCCGAATCCCCAGGATTACCTTTTGAAGCTCCATAAAAGTTCAGTTTGTGCCATGTAGTGGGAGGCTAGATCCATCGTACAATAGATCTATCAATGCTATTGTTGTTCTTACATTTACTACTATCAGTGTCAATGTTCCAAGCAACAAGAATGTGTTCCTCATCCTCAGGATAAAGTCTATTTTGGGAGGATTAAATATTTCAATGTTGTCTTTCACAGCAATAATAATTTCATTAAAGAATTTTGTACATATCTTTCTGGTATTTCTGAAAATAACATCATTTTTAGCTTTCCAGACTCTCCACATGGTGTGAGGGAGAACTAGTTGCCAAAGCCTCCTAACCATACAATGTTTATAAGTGGAGTTCCATTACTTCCATGCCTGCAAACAAGCATGGGGGAAAACCCAATTCTAATTGAAATTTTCAAGAATAAGATGCCATATTTTTGAAGTATACTTACAATGCAGAAAAAGGTGTTTAATGTCTTCAACTTCTTCCTGGCACATGCAACATCTATTAGGCATGATGAAACCTTTCCTGATGAGATTGTCATTAGTGAGAATCTTACCCTTGATGATAAGCCACCAAAATAAATTTACTTTAGGGGTTAGCTCGGGCATCCAAATCTTGTGCCAATCAATTTCACTATCAATAGCAGCAAAAAAAGAGTTGTAACCAGATTTAACAAAATATTCTCCATCAAAGGAATCTTTCCAAATAATCTCATCCTTATTATCATGTTGGCTGATATGAATTAGGGAGAGATGAGTCTGCATGTAGGAAATAGTAGGCTACATATTTTCCTCATCAACTTTAAGTTGCTTCCATTTCCTTATGTTGCTAGACACCTCAATATAGTCTTTGACTTTCTTTCCATAGTTTTTAATTAGGTTATCTTTGATGTAGCTAAAAGTGGTATCCCAACTTGTGTCAGACTAGATGTCATCTAAGAAATCAATATCATACCCATTTCCAAGTTTCCATCTACAGCCCTGGGAGAGGATATGCCTGATGTGGAGCATATTATTCCAAAAAATCGATCCATTTAGAAAAGCGGTGATCAAATAGAAAGGAATAGAAGTTTTTATTGGAAAGATATTTTACTTTGATCAACTCAGTCCATGGTTTATGCTCTTTGATGAGCCTCCAACCCAGCTTTACAATTAGAAAAACATTCATATTTCTGATATCTTTAATACCTAAACCCCAATCCTCTTTGGCTTACGACACTGCTCCCATGCTACTAAATGATATCTAACCTGCGTTCTATCCCATGCCATAAGAAGTGTTTTTGAATTTTTTCAATGCTATTCACCACCGCTTTGGAATGCTTTGAACACTAACATGATATAGATGGGAAGATTACAGAAGAGTGCAATTAATCAATAAACATTTGCCAACATTTGAAAGGATAGCACCTTTCCAACTAACTAGTTTTTTTGAAATATCTTAAGTAGATCATTCAAAACCTAATTAGAAACCTTACTAGTACTCATAAGGAGCCCTAGATAAGTAGCTAGGAGGGAGTTTCTTTTACAACCAAGAATAAGAGCAATCTTTTTTTGTCTTTCAATAGGAGTATTGAAGAAGTAAATCAAGATTTTATCAAAGTTTACTTTACGTCCCGAGGCTTCCTCATAGAATCGAGAATAGTTTTGATAGCCTTAGCTTCAATGATGGAAGCCATAAGAAGAAGAATAGTGTCATCAACAAACTACTAATGAGAAGAAATTTGATTTCGTAAGTAGGTTGAAAGCCTTTTAACATACCATTGTGAATAAATTTTATAATAGAATGGCTTATCTTTGTCATCCATTATGATGAAGCAAAGGGGACACGGAGTCCCCTTGGCATATGCCTCTATTGCTAGCAAAAAAACCAAAAAGTTCTCCATTGACAACCACCAAAAATTTGGGAGAAGAAATGCAAGCTAGGATAATTTTTTTGAATTTATTTTGAAACCCAAACTTGGTCAGAACCTCATCCATGAATTTCCAGGATACTTTATCAAATACCTTATGCATGTCTATCTTGATTTCCATCCCAACTTTTCTACTTTTATCCATCAAATGAATTGTTTCATGGACCATAATAACCTTGTCCTGGATAATTCTACCTTTTATAAACCCGCTCTTGTTGGGAGATAATTTCCATGAGAAGAGGCTACAATCTAGTGGTTAAAATCTTAGTAAAAATTCTGTAAACCACATTAACCAAGCTGATTGGTCTAAAATACTTAAAATATTTTGCATCCAACTTCTTAGGTGCAAGTACAATATGCGTGTTATTTAGTTCCTTTATTAGATTTCCAATTCTGTAAAACTCATTTACAACTTTTAACAAATATTCAGAGCATATATCCCAACATTTTTGGAAGAAATTAGCAGAGAATCCATCAGGGCCCAGGGCCTTGTCACCTTCGAGAGCAAAGACAATTTTTTTCAACTCCTTAATGGTGACACTTTGGAAAGGCTCTTAAATATCTCTTCAGGGAGTAAATTGTTAGGAATGGATTCTAAAAGAAAGGAGTTTGCTTGCTCATTATAAGAATTTTTTTGGCTAGGAGATTCTCATAAAATTTTAGGGCTTCAACTTTAATATCCTTAGCATCCTTAGTAATGGCACCATTTCCCTTGGAGACTTCAGTAATTTTGTTGCAAGCCCTATGCTTGAGGGTGGTCATATGAAAATATTTTGTGTTTCTGTCACCAGCCTTTAACCAAAGAGCTCTAGATTTCATTCTCCAAAAGGTTTCCTCATAGCTATTGATATTATGCAGGTCAAAAAGAAGCTTTTTTTTCTCTTTGGTGATCCTCAAAGGTCATACCTTTCATTGAGACTTTAAGCTCAAAATCTTCCATTTGCCACTTAATCTCTTTCTTTTTCTCAAAGATATTGCCAAAAACCTCTTTATTCCAGGTTCTAACCTTTTGTTTCACATTTTTCAGCTTCAGAAGAAGTCTCGAATTGAGCGAGTTGCTATCCCTTCCAAAGTCCACCATTCTTTAATTCTATCAAGAATGTCTTCATGCTCAAGCCACATCTTTTCAAATTTGAAGTTACAAAGTGGAAAGGCTTAGACCAATTGAAAAATTTAAGAAAATAGGATTGTGATCTCGATCCAGTTCTGGGTAGAGAGGAGAGATGAAAATTTTGATCTAAGATCTAGTTAGCATAAATGAGATCTCTATCTAATCTTACTCGAATCAAAATTTCCCCATTCTTAATAGGACCAAGTGTATTGATTACCATGAAGTTCAATGTCCATAAGATTGAGATATGAAATGAGGTCAGCAAAATCTTCCATGCTAGCAGAGAAATCGAGTTCCCTCCAAATTTCTCCCCAGGGTTTAGAGGAGTGTTAAAATCCCCCATTATCAGCTAGTTTGATTCCTCAAAATTATTCCTAAACCAAGCTAACTCTTTCCATAAATTCCTTCTACTAGCAGCAGTATTAGGAGCATAAATATTGGAAAGGATCCAACTAGAGTTGTTCTCAAGACTTTTAAAATTTATAGCTAAATGATTATGAGAGGAGAAAAGCACATTACCATGAACAATTTTAATGTCCCAGAAGACCGCTAAGCCTCTAGAAGCCCCTTGAGAATCAGAAGCAACAAAGGCAACATTCTCCCAGAAAGTCTTTTTGCACTCTTCAATAGCTTTGGTTTTCATTTTCATTTCTTGAATTAGAAGGATACTGGGCCTGCTTGATCTTCTAAGTTCCTTAAGAATTCTTTGTTTAGGACCCCCATTTAGTCCCCTGACATTCCAAGATAAAACCTTCATTAAAAAAGGATTGGGGAGGCGGTTGCCAAATGGCTCAAAAGGCTTTGAGTACCATCTGCAATTTCTTTCTCAGTCTCTTTTTTCCTTACATCACTTTTGGAGGGTCTACCTTTTTTATAAATAACTCCAATATTCACAACTCTTTTTGCAGTAGCTCTTGTGATTCTTGAAGTGGAAGCTTCCCAACTTCCTATTTGTTTCTTTTTATCACTATAAAGTGATTCCAGAATTTCTTCAAAGCCTTTCAGTCTTCATTTCTTACACCGAACTATGATGAATCCATCCTTATCACATTCAGGTAGGTTCTTTGTCGATGTAGGGGTAATTTCTCCTTCTTCTTTTCCTTTATCAAAAACAAGCTGTTGAGATACGGGGATTCTCTGTTGTATTCATTGTCTATGAGCTCCTCCATATCTGCAAACTCTTTATCCTCATTTAGATCTCTTGCTATGGATTCCAGGAGTTCTTTAGCTTTTCCTTGTCTCGTCTTGTTTAGTTCTTTATACTTCAAAGAACTGTTCTCATTTACCTGTTCTTGATGAGGGAGGGGAGTAATTTTCTCCATCTCCTCTTCATTGGAAATGGTTAAATGAATGTAAACTTTTTCATTTTTTTCATCCACTTCCATGTTTAGTTTTATAGGATTACACCAAGTGAACACATTACATTTAACCACAATGAAATCCCTAATGAAGATCATACACATAACCTTCCTCTTTACATAGAAGTATTTGTTACTCGCCAAAAGATAAAGAGGGTGCTTGTGGAAAATGGGTCAGGGTTAAACATATGCACGTTGAAGCTAATTAAATAGTTAGGATGCACAAAAGAATATCTAGAGTCCCACATTATCACCATAACTACATATGATAATGCGAGAACATGAATCAAATGGTATAATAACATTTCGATGGAGGTAGGGCGTAGTTGTCACAACACAAAGTTTCATGTCTTAGAATTGGAACTTCCATACAAAGTTTCAGGACATACCATCAACATTTCACCAATGTATTAAGTTGAAACATGAGGGAAAAACTATTATTATTAAATAGATCTAGAACCCTTCTCCCAATGCTAAATAAATTTGCACATAGGAATGCATACAACTGTCCCTCCACCAATATTGTTGTACCTCTTTAGTCAAAAGATCTTGATTCATGGGTAGATTTAGAATCTCTTAGTTATTATGCTCATGGTGCTTCTACATCTACCTCTCCCTTTGATTCATGGGAGATGAATATTCTTGAGTATGGTTGTGGAGAATATAATATTCAACATGAGCTCTCCTAGTCTCAGATCTATCCTTGTCACCTAAAACAAGAGGCAAACCCAACTATCACTTCAAATGACCTTGACATGAACAAATAATTAGGACATTCTTACCTGGTGGTCTGCTTTCAAAAGAGAAATTATAGGACCCTCCTACAATTTAAGTCCCCGAGGAAACTAAGCCTATCTGCTATAAAATCCTAGAATACACAAAATCTAGTAGAATGATGTATTCCATGGGTTACAAAGGACTTGGATGTGGAAATTTTGAACAAGGAATAAGAGAATTAGTCCCACTTCCACATTTCAAAATAGAATGGTATGGTATTGGTATTTAGCCCTATGGAGCACATCCTATGGACCAAGATGCTACTTTCTATGAATGTGAGGATAGCTCTATTTATTTAGATAGCGACACGATTCCCACCATAGCCAATATGAGGATCTTTCCTCTATAAACCTTTTTATGGATACCGATGTCCTTACCATAACCCATGCCAATCCAAAAATTGACCTTGTATACCCTACCCTTGTCAATTGGGACCAACAATGTCACGTGCCGCTAGACCTCTTTGAGAATGATGAGGCTATTGCAAAATTTATGGGCATACGTGACACTATTCCTATTAGAGACCATAAGAAGGGTTTCTTCATTGACCTGGATACTGTGTGTACTTTAAGGAGGAGGTTAAGCCTCATGGTTAGAAAAATATAAGAAAAAGAGATGGAAAAAGTTCCTCTACAAATCTTTGGAAAAAATATAAGTCCAAGTCACCTAGTGAAAATGTCTTTGAGGCGTTGGATGACCAACAAATAAAAAAATAAATGGACAAAAGAAGTGACCATGCTAAGGGTGAAAATCTCAATGAGAATCTATTAGAAGAAGATCTCAATGTCCCTTTCGATCCTACATGTATGGGTTATATGTCAAAGATGTTTGTGAATGAAACTATTGACATTAATATTGGAACAGAAGCGAAACCAAAGATAGTCAAGCTAGGAGCTTTGATTTTAGCACAAGAAAAAAATTCACTATGCTTCTCAGAGAAATTGTGGACATATTCACATGGTTTTATACAAATATGCCAAGATTAGATCCATCTATGGTGGTGCATAACTTAGTTGTGCATGTGAGACGTAAACTTTGTTAAATAAAAGCTACGGAAAATACATCCATGATTGGTCCTTCTGGTCAAAGAAGAGTTAGAAAAACTATTGGTAGCAGGGTTTATCAGACCCATTGACTACTCTGAGTGGATATCTAACATAGTTCTAGTTCAAAAGAAACCTATTGGGATCAGAATTTGCACTGAATTTTAAGAGATAAAAAATGCATGTCCTAAATATGATTTTCCCCTACCAAACATTGACATGATTTTTGGTCAACTGCAGGCTATGAAATTCCATCTCTTATGGATGGAGTTTTTGGCTATAACCAAATCAAAATAACAAAGGAATATTAGCAAAAGAAAACCTTTACAACCCCTTGGGGGACCTTATGTTATAAGGTAATGCTCTTCGACCTTAAAAATTCTGGCACAAATTATCAAAGGGCGATGATTGTAATATTCCATGACATGCTTAATGACATCATGGAGGACTATGTGGATGATATCCTAGGAAAATCAAAGACAAGAGAAGACCATCCTGAGGTCTTGAGGCACATTTTGAACGTCTCTGAGAATATAAGGTTAAGTTAAATATGAGGAAGTGTGTCTTCAGGGTATTATAAGGGAATCTATTGAGATTAATTGTATTAAGAAGGGGGATCAAGGTAGACCTTGCTAAAGTGACTGTCCAAGAACATCAAGGAACTACACAACTTACAAGGGAAAATACAAGCCATCCACCACTTTATCTCACAACTTGCCAATAAATGTCACTCCTTCACCCATTTTCTTAAAAAGGATGTTGAATTCATTTGGGGACCAGAGCAACAACAAGCCTTTTCCTTGCTCAAGCAATATTTGGAAAATCCGCCAGTCCTCATGCCACTAACCCCAAGTGAGCCACTTTTGTTATATATATCAGTAACCCAATTTTCTATTGGTGCCTTGCTTGCTCAGTATGACCAAATCCAAAAAGAAAAAGTAGTGTACTATCTCAATCATACCCTAATTGCATATGAGCTCAACTATCCCCAAATTAAAAAATCTTGTTTGGCCATTGTTTTACCTTCCAAAAACTTCTCCATTATCTGTTGAATACCAAAACCAAGCTTATTTCCAAAGTGGACCCACTCAAATACCTATTATCAAAACCCACCCTTACTGGTAGGATGGCTAATTGGATCATCCTACTCAGTGAATTTGATATTGATTATGTACACCAAAAGTTAGTAAAAGGATAGGTGCTTGTAGACTAGATGGTGGAGGCACCTTTTCATATAATAGAACCGGTGTGTTTAGACCTGATTGATGCATCATTAATATACATTGAGGTATCTATCATATGAGAAGTACATTTTGATAGATCATTTACTTTCCATGGTTCAGGGGTAGGTGTAGTGTTAATCACTCCTACAAGAGACCCCATACCCCAAGCCTTGTCTTGTATTTCCATGCACAAATAACATTGCAGAATATGAAGCGCTCATTGCAGGATGAAGCTAGCTATAAAATGGAATATCCACCACCTTAAGGTTGTTGGTGATTCAAAATTTGTTATCAAGAAAGTCAACGATGAATGTAAAGTCAAGGATGAAAAAATCATCCCATATAAAAGGTTGATAGAAAATCTAAAAGAATAATTTGCGCACATCACCTTTAAAAACATTCCAAGGGTACAAGACAAATCTGTAGATGCAAAGGAAACCATGGGTTCTATGCTACAGATTCCACCAGAGAACAATGATATGCCATTTTTTTTTGAAAATCTACGTCAACCTACATATGATATGCCAAAATCATGCCTGACATGTGAGGTTGTTGGTCCCTTCTCCCCATGGTATGAGCCCATATTTAATTACCTCCAAAGTGGCACCTTTCCTCCAAACATCACTCATTATTAGAAACAAAGCCTTATCTGTAAAATATATTATTACAACCTCCTAAGAGACACCCTCTACCATTGTGGTTATAATGGGAATCTTTTGCATTGTTTATATGTAGTAGAGTCAATATGAGCAATCAACGAGGTACATGAAGGAGTGTGTGGAGCCCATAAAAATGGGATGTTTTTAACAAAGAAGTTATTAAGGGTAGGCTATTACTAGCCTACCATGGAGACAAATTACTACGATTATGTGAAGAAGTGTCTGATATGTTAGAAGTATGGGAACTTCATCTATGCGTCATCATAACCTTTTTAGCTAATCACAACACTTTGTGGCCATTTTCTAAATTAGGATTAGACCTAATAGGGAAGCTTACCCATACTTCATCCAATGGTGATACACACATTATAATGGACACAAAATAATTCACCAAGTGGGTGGAGGCTATTATATTGAAATATGTTATAGGTGCATGTTATCAAAATTCACCGAAACTGTTATCTAAATTCACTACTGCAGTGAATTTTGATAACAAACAAGCTTATTCTAATAATTAATTAAATGAACCACTTGGTAGGAGACTACACAACCCAAATTTTTTCCTAAAAACATATACACTCACCGCATAGGCTCTTGAGTGCGGGAATCCTAAATCACATGGATTTTGGAAAGGTTGCATTTGGGTATTTGACCAAGCTTGAATCCATGCACTACCATCAAGATAGAAAATGAATTATACTTAGAATATTTTGGGACTTACAGAGTTTTAAAGTGAGCTATACTTGTTAATCAAGCTCATTGTATAAAGACCGAGCTACAAGTATGAAGGAGGAATTCAACGAGTTGTTTAGATAAAGAGACGAGCTATTGAAGATTACTCATCGAGTTGCATTCAAATCCAAATTACTCGAACCTTATAGGTGCCCTAATCTCTCTCATCATTACATACCCAACCGATTGTGTTCTAGGCCGTACTCTCTATAATTTCCCATGTTGAAATGTAACTAGATCTAGGGGGAGTGAATTCATGCAACCGTGAGTGGTGTTGGGCACATATCGAGCGATGATATAAATTGGCGAGTTAGGATTATTGAAAGAAGAATGAAATCTTAGGCCACAAAAAAGTACCACAATCGGGACACTGAGAGCTGGATCAAGCCATCTCAATACAAGTGTGGCAAAGTGTATTGGGTATCGATAGACTTCAAGCTTGCGTGCCAACTCACTCAAAAGAGTGAGTTGTTCACTCGAATTAAGGTTGACATAGCCAATTTGAAAAATTTGTAGAGAATTAGGGGTATTCCCAAATGAGATTTCTTAGACACAATGAGATCACTATCAGCCAAGATAAAGGTGTCGGTGAGTTAGTTAAGATCTCAACAAGCTATTGAGAGGGTGGATCTACAGAAGGTTCCACGTGGACATTCATCGTAACTCAAAATAAGTCAAAGGAAAAGGAGCCCCAAGGATTGCATGGGACCTCCACATAGAGCATGATGGGTAAGTAGAGATGGGGAAATATGTGGAGCCGATAATACATATATGTACAATGAAGGGAGATGAATCGGAGTACAGGATGCAAACAAAGAACAAAAGATAGGTCTACACATGAATGTGAGGTATAAGTATTTTCTCACCATTCAAAAAGGGAATCTCGTTGCTAGTGGAAGTCATAGAGAGTTTGGCATTCAAGATGGATAGGTGTAGGGAGTGGTTGTTAATTGTAGTAAAGTCCTCGAGATGACGGTGGCATGGTGAGTCGGTGGCATGGGACATGTGATGAGTGGGGAATACACTCAACACCCAAAACTAATACAAAGGGAGGGAGAGTCGGTGCAAATACAACTTGGCACATAGATATATAATGATCAAAGCAACATGTAAGGATGGCCAACTCGGCTAAGTTTGTTATGTAATTTCCGGACATTAAACAACTTACCTTCCCTATACAAAGAAATAGGAAATAAAACCAAGGGTTCTACCAAATTTAAATTCCCAAATCAATAATTAAGAAGATTTGCAAAAAATTAGAGGAAAGAAAACATTAAATTTACTTTTTAGCCTAGTATTAATTCCCAGTCCAGTAAAGAGCAAGCAAGCTTATGAAAATCAAAAGTGTTGCATTCACTCGAGAGGGCCATAACTAGAGTATTTATTAATGAAATTATATGAAATTACTGTTATTGGAATCATGATTCGATACCAACACAAAAATCAAGAAATTAAGTGATCAATGAAGATTTGGGGGTGTATTTCTTAGAAAAAATCCCAATTCAAGGAGACAGTTGGAGAGTGGTTGAGAATGCATTAAATGAGTATGGCTTTCATCTTCTCCAACTACAGGTCATGGGGCAGTGTGAGGGAGATTTGGAAAATATATTTCTATCATTTCACCTCATTTATTGCATCTAGAAAGTGGTTAATCATAAATTTTGGGATTTCACTCTTCCCTCCTCATTCTATATATTGTAATGTGGGGCTCATTTTGAAAGAGTTAGTCATTTTTCCTTTATGCCCCTCTTTCTTCTCTACTAGGGTTTGAACATGGAGCTCAAGCCTTCTTCCTAAGCTTTTTAATGAAATTTTTACTTCTTCTTACCTGATTTTGTTGTACTATGAACATTTCGGATCAATATAATATGTCCTGCGATGCATTTTGTCCATCCTTTGCATGTTTTTATTGTTTCTACTTGCCTTTATTCATTGGAGATATATTGTGTAAAATCCTAATGTTCAATATAGGTTTTAGAGGCCATGCTTAATGGTTTGAAGTGTTCGTGTGAATCTATCTTTGGACTGTGGTGCATTGTTTCCACCCGTTTCATTGTTCACCTTTCCCCATTTTAGGTAGTTGGAATCTTGATTAACATCTTTTTTTCTGGTGTATCACCGGTGTTAGTGTAGGATTTATTTTTATGCACTCTCTCTCCCTGACCTATTGGAATGTTAGATTAGGATTAGATATATTTTCCTAAACTAAGACTAACTTGTGGTAGGAAATTTAGGAGAAGGAGCCAACCTCTCTCGGAGGGTTATCTCAAGTTTTTAAGTCCCACATCTTGAGGGATAACCCAATGTTGCCCAAAAGGTAGGGGTCCATAAACAAAAATCCCGTGGTGCTATTTTTGACAAAAATAGTTTTTGGCATGCCAGTGGGATGGGGTTGAAGTACCTTACCAATTCATTTCATAAGGTTGGTGTGTTTTGGGTGAGATTCAGCCTTTGGATGCACATACAAAGCACATATGGTGACTCCATCTAGTCCGAACAACCCATTCTATAAAACTACAAGCCTTTCTTGCATCCATTATTAATATTTCTTTCGACATCTTTCTAGTATTTTACATTCATGAAGTTGTGCATTCATGGCTTCATTACCCATGTGGAATTTATATTCGCAGCAACAACCATATCATTATTAGTTACTTCTAGATCCATACTATGATGAAAATAAGCAGTATGCATACCCATACGAGCAAGGTGTAGATTAGTTTGGTTACCCAACTAACTATGTAGGTTTCAAGACCAAGGGTATACATATTATGGAGATTACCCCACATATAAAGATCTTTAGATGCTAGGGAAGATCCAACGAATGTAGGCTGGTATGGTTCAAACTCGGGCTACAAAAATGAAGGCATCTAGGATTGGTTGCAAGGCACCTTTTCTATTGGAAGGCCCTTTTCCAAGACACTATGGCCCACAAGAAAAGATTGATTTCTTGGATGGAATGTTTCCCTGATTCACTCAATGGATCAAGGGTATTAAAACATGTGAGTAGAGTACGACATAACCTTATCAATGGGTAAGTCAATCACCAACTCTTTGTTCTTCTTTCTCTCCTTCCCAAAATTTACCATTTAAACGTTATCATGATTCAAGCTCATTATATGCTACTATAAATGTTGAGTTGCCTTATCCATCCCCTAGCCTTTCATCCCAATTCACTTCTTCTCCCCCTTTTCCTTCCAAGTAGTCATCCCCTCTAAATAAAGAAGTTCTATTTCCTTCTCCACAACAAATGGTTATAAAACCTATTGTAAGACAACCCAACCCTCCTCTTGTTGTATCAATTTTTTCTTGGGAATAAAAAAATATTAAAATCAGTCAAGGGAAACAAAAAGTAGAGTCCAGTCAAGAAGAAATAATTGAAGATTGGAAAAAATGGGCTCTTAGTTTCGGGATTGATAAGATCCCCTTGCTAGTTAAACCTATAAAGGAGATGGAGGCCTTATCACAGGTGATGGTTGATTTTGTAGGGAAGAAAGAACAAGAAGCAACCAAAAATAAAAAAGAAGAGGGGCATATTTAAACAAAAGAGGAAAAAATCCCTAAAAAGAAAAATGTTTCAATGGAATGCAGTGACCCTCATTATCCTACATGCATAGAACTTGCTACACTATTGGAAGGTTGCATTGATCCACCATAACCATCATCATCAATTGAAATCAATAATGGAGAGATTCATGATATGGAGGAAAAAAATTAGATTCTGGATCCTTGGATGAAGAAGAGATCATTAGAAGTTTTTTTCTTTCTTTTGATGATAAAATTTTAGTTTCTTCTCTTATTGGACATTTACAAGAATTTAATTTTGTGGAGGAGTTTTATCTTTAAATATTTGTGCTTGGGGAGGAGGAATATGATGAAAAAATGCTAAATCAGTTGTCATAGAAATGGTAGTGTTGGAAGAGGAAAAATTGTTTATAGAGGAAGAGAAACATTTAGATCAACATGCAAGCAATCACCTTCTTCCGAAAGTTTACAAGATATCCCCGTCCATGCAGACGAGCTTCAAAGTCATGGGAAAATCAAAAGAATCAGACCATTGGTTCCTAGGACCCCATGCCCAATCAAGTATTTAGCTTCATTGGAGCCAAGGGAGAAAACAATACTGGTCATGCTCACTTTAGAACATGAGGATAATATTCAAAGCACCAAGGATCAACTACAACACCTCCAACCAAATGATGAACATATTGAGGAGGTATTTATTTTGTTTGTTGATACCTTGAATGAAAGAGTGGAAGGAAATTTTTCACTCTTATTACAAGCCATATTCATTTCTAAATTAATTACATGGCCACACTTTGTAAAAAAGGGAAGCTATTTCTCCCTTCTTGTTGCACATTTTGTTTAGTTGTTCCTTATTTTGGTTAGTGTAGGAGTAGGAGTAAATTTTCTTTCAGCAGAAGAAGTGCTTGGGTACAATATTCATGTCTTATTTGAGGCATGTATGATTTGTCTCTTTTGTATATAACTTTGTTTGTGTTTCTCTAGGTAGTATAGTACATCGACCCTTCAATTTTTGCAGTAAGGAAACTCATAGTTGCATGTAATAGTTACAAAATCTAAATCAAACAAATGAAGAGAAACTAAAATCAATCAAAGAGGATATTTTAAGAATTTTCTCTAAGAATAACTCGCAAGAACAATATTCTATGCCCATGCAAGCCATTAAAATTTTAGCCAGCAACCCAAATCAACAATCAGCTCCATCAAAACAACATTGGACATTCAAAGAAGAAGAAAGAAAATCAAAATTTAATAGAGTTCCATGATGTCCAAATTGATAGGTGATCATCCTTCAACCTCAATGGATTACAACTACAAGAAAGAGTGGAATTCAAGTTTAAAACAAATTCTACTCTCACAAAACAAATTTCAACATTTTCTTATGAAAGTTGAGAATGTAAACAGAGAGGATTTTCCGAAGCAGGTGTGTGGTGACATTCCAAGTGTCCATGGGGAAAGATTTCCAAAGTTTAGATCAGCTCATGATGATAATGTAGACTCCATTCCCAATGGAAACATACAAGAAACTAGTCATGTTCCAGTTAGTAGGAAAATGGCACTGTGAGTCACCAAACTGTTATCAAAATTCACCAAAACTATTATCTAAATTCACTACCCGGTGAATTTTGATAACAAACAAGATTATTGTAATAATTAATTAAATGACCCGCTTGGTAGGATACTACAAAACCCAACATTTTGACTAAAAGCATCTCCAATCACTACATAGGCTCCTGAGCATGAGGAATCCTAAATCACATGGATTTTGGAAAGGTTGCATTTGGGTATTTGACCGAGCACAAATAAATGCACTACCATCGAGCTAGAAAATGAATTCCATTGAGAATATTTTGGGACTTACTGAGTTTGAAAGCTAGCTATACTTGTTAATCGAGCTCACCGCATAAAGACCAAGCTACAGGTATGAAGGAGGAATTCAGTGAGTTGTTTAGATAAAGAGCCGAGATATTGAATATTACTCATCGGGTTACATTTAAATCTAAATTACCCAAACCTTATAGGTTCCCCAAGCTCTCTCGTCATTATAGACCTAGATGATTGCATTCTAGGAAGGATTCTCTATACTTCCTCAGTATTGAAATCAAACCAGATCCAAGGGGAGTGACTTCATGCAAGCTGTGAGTGGTGTTGAGCACATATCGATCAATGATATAAATTTGTGTTTTGGGATTATTGAATGAAGCATGACATCTTAAGCCATAGCGAAAGTAGGAAAATCGGGAAACCACAAGATGTATCAAGCCATCTCAATACTAGTGTGGCAAAGTGTTGGGTATCAATAAATGTCAAGCTCTATGCCAACTCACTTGAAAGAGTGATTTGTTCACCAAATTAAGGTTGACACAAAAATTTGAACAAGTTGTGGAAAATTAGGGTATTACCAAATGATATTTCTTAGACACAATGAGATCATCATTGACCAATACAAAGGTATCGAGATGAGTTAGTTAAGAGTTTGGAGATTTTTTTAGAGGGAAGAACCACAAAAGGTGCCATGTGTCCATTCATCACAACTCCAAAGGAGTAAAAGGCAAAGGATCCCCAAGTAATGCACGAGGCCTCCATGTGGAGTCCGATGGGTAAGTAGAGACGAGGTAATATGTGGATCTAGTAATACATATGCGTACAACAAAGGGAGATGACTTAGAGTACAAGATGTAAGTGGAGAAAAAATATAGGTCAACATATGAATGAGAGGTATAAGTATTGGATCAAAATTCAAAAAGGGAAGATCGTTGCTAGTGGAAGTCATAGAGAGTTTAACATTTAAGATGGATAGACATAGGGAGTGAGTATTAAATGTAAAAAAGTCCTTGAGCTGGCGGTGGCATGGAGAGTTGGTGGTGTGGGATGTGTGATGAGAGGGGAATACACTCAACACCCAAAAATAATACAAAATACCATGGTGTGAGGGAGAGTCAGTACAAATACAACTTGGTGCATAAATATATAGGGATCGCCAATACGTAAGGATGGCCAACTCGGTCGAGCTGACCGAGCTAGCCATGTAATTATTAGACATTAAAAAACACACCTTCCCCTATGCAAGAAGAGGTCACTAATAAGACACTAATAAAACACTTGTTTTGATCAGGGATAAGATGGTGATTAAGACATGTTACAATTGGTATTTACAAATTCACCTTGCCCTATGGGCTTATAGGACTTCCATTCGCACCCCTACTGGTGTGACACCTTATTACCTAGTGTTTGGAAATGAATCCATCATCCCCTAAAAATAGAGCTTCCTCCCAGAGAATATCTCTTAGGGACTATCTAGATAAAGATGAGGATTACAGAGTGGCTAGATTGGAAGAATTGGAGCTACTAGATGAAAGGCAGACCCATAGACTCAACCATCTCAAATTATATTAGAACATAGTGTCACAAAGATACAACAAGAGAATAATACCTCATTGGTTCGAGGTCAGAGATTTCATGTTGAAGGAAAATAAATTCAATACAATGAAGGAGAGAGAAAAGAAAGGCAAGTTTAAACCTCATTGGTTAGGACCCTATGTCATTGTGGGAAAATTTTTGTCGGGAGCATAAAATATTTCCTATCCTGATAGAAATGAGGTATGAAAACCCATGAACGCCATGCACCTCAAGTGGTTCTATGCTTGAACATGGCGTAAAAAAATCAGAAAACAACCAAACAAGTAAAAAATCATAAAAAAAAAAAAAATAAAAAAAGAGAAAAAAGAAAAAATGAAAAAGGTCATCTAAATGTGAAAACCACACAATTGTGGAACTTTAGATAGGTCCCTTGGTCAAAACTAGTTTCTGTCACCTTGGGAGATTTTGTTGCTCATAAGAATCTTACGTCTAGGGGGTACCTTTACTTAGCCTTGAGATAGTTCCCTTCCCGCATCTAAGATTATTTATGAACATATCCTATCAAAGCCTTGATCCTACTTGTTCTCCCCTTTTTTATCTATGAAGATATTTCCTTTCTTATATTTCCATCTAATGTTGGGGGCATCTTAATAGCTTCATGTCCTTGTCTATAACACATGACATCTACCTTTGCATATTTCCATCTAACGCTGGGGGCATCAACGTTTCTTTGTTTCTTGTACCTAACTACGGAAAACTGTTAGAAAACATAAAAAAGTTCAAATATGTTGAAAAAAATAAATAAATTCAAATTCAATTGAAAACCCCAAAACATTCGAAAACTAGAAAATACAAAAACAATAGAAAATTGTTTCACAAAACTCCCAAAAACAACACAAAACACTTTTTAAAAAGTCTTACAAAAACATAGTATTAGTTTATTTGCTAAGTTTCCTTATTTGTTTCTTTATTTCTTTGTTTGTGTAGTTTTTCTTGTTTGTACATTTGTATAGTGTGTTGCTTAAACATACCTTTTAGATTGATATTTTCTTGCTTAGATTATATTCTTTCTTATTTGTACATATGGAGTGTTTTTTTAATGCTTGTTTATAATTGTGCATAGTTGTGTTGTTAAGTTGTTTAATGTGTATATTTGGTAGATTTGTTAAATTTTGCTTGTGTTTTCTTTGTTACTTGTACATTGTTTGTTATCACATCTATCATCTATCATCCATATCATCACATCTAACATCATATATACATCATATATCAATAAAATGCTAAGTCTACATCATACATGTATGCTAAGCTAATCATCACATATCATATCATCAATGGGGAAAGAGGGATCAAAAATATCAAAATCTATCCCCTCCACACCAATATCATCCATATCATCAAGTGGACTAATCAAAAACATCTCATGTACAATACAAATGATATCATCTAAGGATATATCATAAATAAAAAACATGTGATACATATACAAAAACATCAATAATATAGAGTCCAATCATCATAATCATCATACATGTCAAAATAAAATGTCCATATACATATGTGTCTCAAAGTATACATCATCTGGATACAAAATCTGCCATCATAGGCATGAATCAAAGTGAGCCTTCATCATGAGGCATAATAAAAAATGATACATCATGTATAATTGATAAAAAATGAGCCTTCATAAGAGGTGTACATCCGATACATACATATGTAAATACATGATAAATAAGGTAGAGTCAACCACAACTCTCACCCTCTCTTGGACTACTTGACCTAGGGCCCTAAGGAGGAGGGTATTGCTGATGGGATGGCCTTGTAAAGGCCACGCACTCTGCTGTAATGTAGGATCCTACACAGCGATTGAGTTGAATAAGAGGTCCTCTAAGACCTAGATCTAGACCTGCTAACATCCAACTGATTAAATGGAGTAACCCTCTATCCATCTGGAACTACCTGGTGGTATGTGGTCTTGTAACAAGAGGCCTCACCACTAGCTCTCATGACATTTGATAAAATATCCACCATCCTAGCTGATGAGGATGTCCGTAATAGGGCATCAAATTCTTTGGTAACTCGACTACGTAGGCTCTGAGCTCTGTGTGTGTGCCTGTTGTCGGTCAATATATCTCCGAAACCTATACTTAGGCCTATTCCTCTCTACGGTAATTGTCTCCACCTAGGATGTATACTACCTGTAATAGAATCATAAGCTATCCTATCGATCCGCTAGATGCTAGATATTTTGGAACCATGCGACACCATCTCATGATGAGGTACATCCTACATTGCATCAAGTTATCACTAAAACCAATATAATCTATAAAACTCTATAATGTAATAATGAATTCCAATCAAGAAATTCTCAACCATGGCTATACTCATCTCATCTGCATCCTTGGCCCATTGATAGTGGTGGTAAGGTCTCCAAATTATTATTTGTTGCTGAATATCATAAAAAAATCTATGGTAGTGATAGGTACCCCCATGTGCCCATGGATATCATCTCCAACAGGACCCATCCCATCATTGATGGCTCATCTGGAGCGCAGATTCATAGAATGCCTTTGGGGTGACCAATCGCTATGTGATCCCATACCCATATTTGTAGTAGTGTGACAGGACTCACGATCTTCTGACCGTGGTATGTGATTAGGTGTAAATCCCAATATAGATGTGCCAACATACATTGGCCCCAAAAGTATCTCTCACTTCAAAAAAATCCATATATAACTCCAATGAGGCCAAGTGGAAAAGAGGTACATGTCTTGTCGGTGATTCAATTAATTTTTATTTAGATTTTCAATCAATATTGGTTAGAAAGTCTCTTATGCTCAAACATCAAAACTTAAGCAAGAATCTAATGATATCTTTGTTAGTGCTTATATGTTATGATGCAAGAACATGCTTATTGAGATGAATAATTCACTTGTTAATAATGAAATTCAAGATCTATTCACATAAATTTTACTAGCTCATTTATAAGAATGTATCATGTTTTCAAAGTTTTGATCTATTGATGAGATATGTCATACCATTTTCCCAATGTGAAATATATTCCTAATACTAAGTTTTAAGGAAAACAAGGTTTTAAAGTCAAAATAACTATAACAAGAATCATGCAACATAACAATCAATGTTATATCTCCACCAACTAGGCTTCAAGTATAAATCCATCCTAGGTAGTAATTCACACAACTACCTTCACCACCACATGTTATACTAAAATTACTTAAGTATAACCTCATATCTAGTCACCTAAATCTAAATATTTTGATTCCAGTGTGTGAGGTGACTATCTCCAATGTATTATCCATTTTACATTCAATTATTCAAGCTAAAACATGTTATTCAATATTTTAGCGATAATCAAATTATTATCGTATGTTAATGAGAATGCAAAGCTTGGAATATTTTATGAATCATTACTATATCTTATGACAGATCCCAAAGAATATTATGAAGTTCATCATGCATACAATGTACATCCTCCTCCAAATTCTTGTAGAAGCAAACCATTAGATCCCATTACTAAAACTATCACTACTAATTTTCCTCCACAACCTACTATTACATTCCTTGAAAGTGAAATCGTGAATGACATTTCAGATAGTACCATACTATTTATCCAGATTATATTAATCAACAACATATTTGTAGTTTTGAGGTCAATAGTGATTTAGGTGACAATCTATCTACCATGAAACTTCCTAAATATTTAGGATGTAATGAGAAAAATTTATAGCCTACATCTTGAGCTACTAATGTATTTATTAGAAAATTATATTATCTCTTCAAGTGGGAAAAACTAATCTATCTACTCCTTTCTTGGTTCTTTAGAGAATTGGGACATGTGGAATATTAATGGAATTCCCTTGAATTAATAATATCTATGTCATCACTTATATTATACATTATTTTGTAAAATACATCTATTGTAATAAAGTTATGAAATTTCGATACATTACTTATGAGCCTCATTTTCCACTTATGGATTATATTCTTGATTCTACTCCTCGCTCAGAACCAATCACATGAAATATAATTTCCTATGTATTCAAATCATTACTAATCCAATGGCAAGTGTTGTCCAAATAATTTCCAAGCTATTTTGAAAACTTCTTGAATCATTTTTGGAATTAGAAGAAATTTTGTTGAAGAAATCCAAGGAACACTAGTTTTAGTGTACCACGTACTCCATAATATCATTGTTCCACACACTCTCCAAGTACGTGAAACAAAGGAATGGAAAAAAGGAAACTTAGGCAAAGTTTAACTGAAATATGGACTTTGATAGAAATTTGGAACATAGGTTTTCTCCTTGGATGCTCAATGCAAGATTATAAAAAGTGAAAAGACATGAGCAGTAAGAAAATTTGAGTTTAAAATGACTATGTATAGAATCCACAAAACACTATCTCAATCTTCCCTGCACTCTGAATTGATGACCTTTATGGACTTGGAAAAAGTGGTGTCTACAGAATTGGTTAGTTTTACGAGTCGAAGGACAAAGGTTTGAGGCCACTCAAGGGAGGTCACTATCTTGAAAAAATTCCCCATCTATTACCTCTACCTCATATCCTTCCCAAAAGAAAAATGATGGTGCTAAAATGAGATCCTTGATTAGGAACTTATTTTATAAAGTTATATCTCTGGAAAAATAACAATCTCAATATTACATAAAATATTCGGGTTCTAATCAAGGATAATATTTAGGACAAGGATTTAATCAAAGTCATATGCATTATAGAACCCAATATCCAAATCATAGATATATGAAAAATTATTTGATAGGTTGCAAGGTTAAAATTTGCATCTTCCCCTTCAAATAATTGTCCCTTCAAAACCACTTCCTACTCCTAGATCAAGCAAGACACCATTTCTAGTGCAAAATAATGTACTACAAGAAACAAAGTGGCATTTTCCATACAATCAAGCACATAATGAAAATAATGATGTAAATGCATTACAAGATTAGGCCTTCATGATTCAAAAGTATTCCAATTAGCATGAATCAACAATGGAGACAACCACCAAAGTGCCATCGAGAAAAGAAATGGAAAGTTTGAAGTGCCTAAGGAAAAAATTACGGAACACTATCTCAGTTTACTATGGAATTCTCAAAAGAATAAATCCACGACATGTATAATTGAGGTCTACGGGTGGTCTAAGGAATAAATCATGAGCCGTGACGCACAAAAAATATTTAAGGGTTTTATGGAATTGGTAAAGTCAATTGTGCTTCACAAGTATAAAAAAAGACATGGGTTCTATTAAAAAGGTCCGTGATGCACATTAAGCATGCCAAAAAAGGAAATGTTTTTGCAACTAAGTCAAGAACACCCCTAGATGTTGATCAGACTTCTAGTTTGACATCTTGGACATCTAGTGTGATTGCACAACATTGAATCCTCTCCCAAGTGTGGGACTTGTAAAATGGGAGAGGAATCTCCAGTTTAGAGGTTGGTTCCTCAACTCCTCTGATCATATATATCACTTACAAGTTGCAGAGGTTTGTATTCCTAGTTCCTACTATAAATTCCAAGGGGAAAAGATAGGGAATGTGAGAAAATGAAGCTAATGCTAATGAGGTGATGCACCAAAGGAGTTGCAGACACCTAATACTGCAATATATACACAATCCATAAGAAAACACAACACAAAGCATGCACAAATTGCTCAAAATGTAATGAAAGATCGGAAAACAATGGTAGATATATGAAAGGATTGAGGGATTTTAATCACAGAGCATATATTAACATTCTAGATCTAATACAATGCATTACAGTGATCGAGAGGAAAAAAGGGGTTCTTTATTGCATGGAAAGGTAAAAATTTCCACGAATTCTACCAAAAAGGAAAAAAATGGAAGTTGTAGAGCTAAAAAGTGTCTCCTCCTTTCAAAAATGAACCCATTCTGGCTTTTACAGTGCAAGCCATAACCCCAGGAGAGAGAATCACAGGAAAATGTGGGAGAGCTTCAACCGCTAACCGAAAACATATTAAAATAGCATAGGCATCCTTATAGGCCCATCCCCTGACATTTTTCGCCATGTTGGGAGAGAATGCGAGCCATTATTCATTAAAAATGGTGGTTGAAATGTCATTTCTATCCATGACCACGTGCCAAAAGCATTTTTAAAATTTCTCTCTCCAAACTCCATAAAAATGCAAAAATGACCTTGGAATCTTGTAGAGAATTTCACCATCTTTCCATTTATATAAAGAACACGAAAAATTGAGCTCTGGATCGAAAGATATGGCCGTTTGAAATTTTAGGGCAAAACAGGGCCAAATCGGATTGGTGGGCAAATTTTTTTAAATTTTTCACTTTTTGGTCATTTGGAAACTTTTCCAAAAATTCCCCATGCTCCGCCATTCCAGTGCCACATGGCATGTTTTGATTGGGTGTGGGCCTTTAATGCCTCATTTTCCATTGTTTTCCCTTTGGAAAATTTTCCAAAAATTCCTCGTTGGGCCAATGATCTGAGGACATGTGGCACGTGCTGATTGGGTGTGGGCCTGTCCTCCTAAATTTTCCATTGCTATTTGATCCTATTTCTTGACTCGAGAAATGTGGAAAAACCTCATTCATTGTGGGCCTTTCCCTTCAAATTTTCCATGCAGTTTGTCTTGTATCTTTTGCCGCCACCGACACGTGGAAAGATGTGATTGGTTTGCGCTCGGGGGTGCAATTTTTTCCCTTGAAATTTCCTTCTTTTTCCTTTGGGAAAATTTCCCAAATCCTCCCACCTTCCACCGGTCCAGGACATGTGGCGCGTCTCATTTGTTGTGGGGCACGGGAAAACATTTTTCATTTTGTGTAATCCCTTTGGGAAAAATCCCAATCTCCTCCCACGCTCCGCCATTAGGGGACTGAGGACACGTGGCCTTCTCTGAATGGTTGGCGGGCCAGTGGGCCAATAATTTTCCTTTTGAAATTTGGCAAAATACTTTGCCAAAATTCTAACTCTCTTCTGCACTCCACGGTTCCGATGCCAAAGGACACGTGGCACAACATGTTTGGGTGCGGGCCTTCTTTTAATATTTTCCCTGGCACCAACACTTAGTCAAAATTTTCAATTTTATCCCCTGGACACGTGGCATAATTTGATTCGCTAGTGGGCAAGTGGGGCTAAATATCCCTTTTGAAAGCTTTTCCAAACACTTGGTAAAAAAACAAGTTTTCCTCCGACCCCCGCCACTTCCTTGGACACGTGGCGCCATTTCATTGGCTACGGGCCTTTCAGGGGAAAATTTCCCATAAAAACTCCGCTGGGCCATAACTTCAAAAATACATGGAGTTAGGAGGAAAAATTTACCTTTCTGGAAAGCTGAGAAAGAGATCTATCCAATGGTGCCATTTCCAGAGGGTTTTGAGTGCCTAAAAAGCAAAAAAATATGACTGAGGCACAAGAGAGGGAAGAATGAAAGGAGTTAGCCACAAAATGAGCAAGGGGCACATTTTGGATAACAATTTTGGTGACTCAGAGGGGTCATCTACTTGCTGGATGAAGTTACCAGTTGCCTGAAGCTATCCATTGGGCATGGAGTCATAAAATTCTCTACTTGTTACCCCAAATAACTATAACAATGTAAGGAGGAGGGTGGAGGGTGGAACATCACCGATTGGAGCAAGGCCTGTAAGACACATTTCTAGGAACATCAAGCTTGTGCCAAAGAACTTAGGGAAAGTAAAGCTAAACTACAAAAAAACAATGTGCACAAGCACTTGGAGGAATAAAAACCTAAGTTAATATGTACAAGGTGGAGAATTCCCTTGATAGCAATGCTTTAGATGGATTCCATTGATCAGTAATCTACAGTTCTTCACCATCCAATGAAGACAATTGGAAAGCATTGCTATCCTTACTCTTTGTGACCATGTATGGGTCACTCTAGATGCCCTCAAATTTTGAGTGCCTTCTCAGCTTTTTCTCTATTTGCATCCCATTTTAACACTAGATCTCCAACTTGGAAGGACCTATTCTTGGCCTTTCTATCAAAGGTCTTCTTTATCAAAACCTGGTCCTTCTCCATTGCTTGGGATTCTTGATTTTTGATTTCTTGGAGCTCCATCAACTCTGCATATTTGACCTCCATGGGCCCAAACTCCAACAACTCCAACTGTTTCATGAGTTCCAATGTTGGCAACTCAAGTGAAATGGGCAAGATTGCCTCTCTTCCATAAACAAGCTTGAATGGAGAGTTACTTGTAGATCTTTTAGGAGTTATCCTATCAGCCCATAAGCTGATTTCAACTTAGTATGCCAAGATCTCTGATTTTCATCAAGGGTCCTCCTAATGATTCTTAACAAGTTCTTATTTATAGATTCAGCATGGCCATTACCCTGAGGGTAATAGTTTGATGAAGTGCTTAGGTAGATCCCATTCTTGACATCCCATTCAGTCACCTTGGACCCAATGAATGCCAATGCATTATCTGATATTATTGTAGTAGGTATGCCAAATCTGGTTGCTATTCCCTCATAAAAGTCCAGGATGCTAGATTCACTTGCTTCCTTGAGTGCTACTGCTTTAGTCCACTTGGTGAAGTAATCTGTGGCTATTAAAATCCATTTGTGCCCTTGGCTTGAATTGGGATTGATGAATCCAATGAAGTCCAAACCCCATTACATGAATGGTTGGTCAACTGAAATTGGATGCAATGGAAGGGAAGCTAGCCTCTCTTTACCCATGAAGAAGGCACAATTCTTGCACCTCTTGATCCATGCATAACAATCACTAAAAATCTTGGGCCAATAATAGCCAGCCCTCATGATCTTTAGGGCTGTCACTCTTGGTGAAAAATGACCACCAGCTGATCCACCATGGAACTCTTCCAACACCCTATGAATCTGATTTGTGCTAATGCATCTTAGCAGCACTCCATTCACATCCCTTTTGAACAAAACACCATCAACAAGGGCATATGGGACAACCTACAATCTGAAGTGTCTTCTTTTGGTCTTGTTCATCTCTGGAGGGCATAGACCTATGTTTAGGAAGTGCATTATGTCTTGGGTCTAGCAAGGAGTGAGGACACCATCATTCTCCTCTTGAGTGCTTCCTTGCTCATGGCTGTCTTACAATGCCAAAACAGCCTCCTTCTCATTGCATGCTTCCTTTTGTTTGCTCAAAATCAGCTGCTCACACAATCCTTTTCCTCTGACCAACTTGGTGAATTTGATCTCAATGTCATAATCCATGACATGAGTAATCAAACCTTCTCTCTTTTCATTCAAGTCTTTGTTGAGGAGGAAGTCTTTAACTCCCACATGAGAAACCAGCAACTGAACTTTGTTGTTTGAAACTAGATGCTTGAATTTCTTCAAGCTTATGATTACTACAAGAACATGCTTTTCAATGAAAGAATATCTCACCTCATAATCCTCTAGGCTTTGGCTGAAGAAAGCAATTGGCTGCTCATCATTGTCTTTGTTCTATTGTACCAAAATTGCAGAAATAACATCATCACCCCAAAATGCATAGAGGATGAAATCCTTGGAGAAATACGGGTTGATGAGAGTTGGGGCTTGAGAGATGGATTATTTGATTGCTTCAAAACTTTCCTTGCCTTTCTCTGCTGTCCATTTGAAAGCCATGCTTTTCCTTAACATCTTGGTGATAGGCTTGACAAGGGCTAGAAAATTTGGGACAAACCTCGAACAAAATTTATTCTCCCAAGAAACTTTGAAGGGCCTTCTTGTGGCTTAGAAATGGTAGTGCTCTTATGGCTTTAACTCTTTCTGGATCAATTACTAATCCTTCTTTGGAGACAATGTGGCCAAGGATTTTTCCTTCATGGGCTAGAAAAATACACTTTTTAGGATTCAAGGATACTCCAAATCTTCTGCACCTTTGGAACACTTGTCTCAAATGAAAGAGGTGGTCTGCTGCATTTTTTGAAAAAATAGTGATATCATCAAGATATATCAGCACAATGTTGTTAATCAAATCCTTGAATGCCATGTCCATTTCTCTTTGGAAAGTAGCTCCAGCATTGGACAACCCAAATGGCATTTTCCTATATGCATAAGTTCCCCATTTGGTTGTAAAGGCTGTCTTGAACTGATCTTCTTCTTTCACCATAATCTGATTATACCCCGAATAGCCATCAAGTAATGAAAACCTCTCAGAGCCAGCAATAACTTGTAAAATTTGCTCCATGGAAGGAAGTGGATAATGATCCTTGAGAGATGCTCTATTCAAATATCTGAAGTCAACACACAATCTGATTTCCCCACTCTTCTTTCTAACTGGAACCAAGTTGGCCACCCAAATAGAATGCTTGATAGGGAATATGATTCTTGATTCTATCAACTTATTCAATTCCTTTCTCATGAGAGGCTCCATGTGTGGATTGACTGGCCTTTTTTTTTGCCTGATGGGTTTAGTACTTGGATCCAATTCAATGGTGTGTTGAGCTAACTTGGGATTGAAACCTTTCAAATATTCATAGCTCTAAGCAAACACATTAGGGAATTCTTGACAAAGCTGTATGAACTCATACCTTTCTTGTTCAGTTGTCATTTTACCAATTTGGAGTGATTTTCCTTCTTCCACCTTTGAGATGGACACTAAATATTCTCCCTTGACTTGAATGTTTACTTTCTCCTTCCTAAACTGATCATTAGGATTGAAAATGTACTCCAAAGTAATAAGTCCCTTTGGTAGTTTGTTGGTTCCCACTGTACCACTTGGTCACCATCTTGCTGCTCCAACTTTTCTGATTTTCACCGAGAACTCAGCTTCTTCTTGCAAGAAATGGATGATTTGCTGATCATTTTCAAACACTTTCCAACTTACATTGTTGTCTGGTATTGAAGGCCTTATAATCACATGGATGTTTGGTTGTACCTTGTACTTTTGAATGCTTTCAACAATGTCAAAGGCTGCCCCAAATGCCGCAAGCTTGTTAGCAGCTTGGTTCTCTTTTCTAGGAATGGATTTTATGCCAAAGCCCTCAAAATATTCAATGAGGTCCCACACCCTGTTTTTGTAGCACTTGAGCAGATCATTCTTGGCAGCATGCTGCCCTTAACTTGGTTGACAATCAACTCACTGTCACCAAAGACTTGCAAGTTCTTTATTCTTCTCTTGATTGACCAATGTAATCCTTGTATTAAAGCTTCATATATTCGGAGGTGTTATTAGAGCATGCAAACTGAAATCTAAAAGCTGAATAATACTTAACTCCTTGAGGAAAACAAGCATAGCTCCCCCTCCTACCCCTTGTCTACTCCTTGATCCATCAAAAACAACTACTATACTTCATTGTCATCCTTGTGGTATGGCTTGGTGATGCTAGGAATAGGCTGATTTTCTTCATGCATGCAATAGACTCCTAGCTCAGATTCTTCTATTTCTTGATAAGGATTAAATGCATGCACCTTGTTTTCCCATTCATCAAGAGTTAGATGCGGGATGCTTCCAACCTTGGTGTCAGCTTCATCAGTTCTTGGATAATCCTCTTGATCAAATGCTTTGAACAATTGGTATTGATTTGGCTTGGAGTGTAAGGCTCAATGTGAAAGTTATAATAGGTTCGAGATCTAATTGTGGCCTTGGTTCCATATCTTGTTCGAACAACATGTGTGACCAATCGGTAGATAAGTAGCCTCCAATCTTGGTGTGAAATCCCTTGACAAACATAGGGCAAAGAGTGGTGGAAGATCTATTACTTCGAGACATCTTGTAAAACAACAACGTTGGGGCAAGCATGTAAGGTAAGACTCAAATTTTTATCACTCCAACCTGTTGTTATTACTCTCCCATCTAATTACACTACCCCCTAGGATATGGCTTCATCTTTGAATTCCCAACCGATCAGCTACTTTCTTGGGCATTCTTGAACTACTTGCCCGAGAATCAATCATGTAATTGTGTACTAATTGATTTCCAATGATCAATGAAACATAGAATGGAGGGGGCTTCAACATTTTACCTCGTTGTCCTCCATGATTCCCTTCAGTGGGTAACATTTGTGAGCACCTTTTCTTGCATTTGGATTTGCTGATTTGAAGTTGACCAGGTCCTTCATGGCGGCATGTAGCAAATCTCTTTGGCCTGGGATAGATAGTGATTCCCACATTGATATGTTTACATTTTTCTTCTTCATCATCGATCAATGATGTTGAATGGAGATGAAGCATCTCTTTGTTATACCTTGGCTGCACATTTATTCCTTGCATATGGGCGAAACAAATGGCGTTTGAGTTGGCCTAGGAGCTGTTTTAGGCAGCCCTTGTGTGTTTGGAACTGAATTTTGTTTGCCAATAATTAGTGGGGTGATAGAAGGTTGTGGATTATTTGGAGCCAATGGCTTTTTTTCACCCAAATTCCTCCTTTTTGACCTTGTGTTGGCTGTAACACTTTGGGAAACTATTTGATTCATGCCACAAAAATCCTCTGCTGTGGTTTGCAAGTGTAGTATCATTTGGAGTTGATTGCTTCTGCTGAAATGTTTCTTGTTGTTGGTTATTTCGTTGACTACCTTCAACCTCCACACCATTAGTTGTCACCATTAATGCTTGATTTAAGGCACCGTTGAAACACATAGACTTGTTATGAGGTTCATTGCATGGGAAACACCAATCATACTCTTGAGCTATGTTGTTTTTCATTGGCACTAATGCCTTAGAGGAAGATATAGCATTGGAATTATAGGGCTGAAATAGTCGGTTGGCAGGAGGTCTTGCTTGATTTAAATTTACAAATAGATTAGGTGGTCTTTGAGGTTGGTATGGCTGCATGTTAGGCTGAGCTTGAGGCTAGAAAGAAGGCCTAAAACCTTGGGCTTGCTACCTCTTGAGTGTAACCAGATCATTACCTAGATTTTGTAATTCTTCATGACTTCTTGAAGTTCATTTGAGGCACTAGAAGATGAAGTAGAAGCTTCACTTGAATTCTGATTCCTAGGAGTGGGAATAGGGGCTAAAATAGGTGTTTGATTAGTGTTTGGGCTCTCTAAACTTGGAAACAGTGGCTTTGGAGGCCTAGGAGCTAGCTTCCCAACTTGAATCAAACAATTTTCAGCTCTAATGGAAATGCTATAAGCAACAAGGATATTTGTGCCTCCTATGGATTGAATTAACATAGAAATATCAGAATTTAAAGCTTTAAGGTAATACAGAAAAGCACCTTCTATTCTCGGGTCTTATTGCCACTAGAATTCTCTCCCAAGTCATTTGAAACACGAAGTTAAAGTCAGTTAGCTACTCATTGGGAGCCCTCTTGATGGTTGTCACTGCTCCAAAAGGGACAAGTTGTCTCCCTTTTCCCCAAACTTCTCATGGAGGGATATGCATAGCTGGTTCCAATTTTGGATAGAACATGAGGCAAGACTCCTAAACCATTGCAAAGCTTTCCCTTTGAATGAAGATGCGAACAGTTTGATAGCAACTTACATCTCATTGATCTCATTGATTGCACAAATGTTAGCAATATCCTTGACATGACCACTAGGAGTGGTCCGATTCTCTCCGATAAAGTATGGAATGTTATTCAATTTTTGCAACTAGGATTGGATTCTGTGCATTGAGAGCAAGTGGACTGCTACTAGTGAAATTGACATAGGGGTTGTTTTGTGCCATTCTGATTGGCCTTAGAACCCTTGTTGATTGAATGAAAGGCCTACCAGGTGGAGGAGTTGATAGAGTTATGTTTGGTGGAGATGGAGACCTTTGAATTCTCCTCCCTCTTTGCCTTCTTCTTGGAGATAACTGTAGATATTCAAACAACACCTCTTCTTCTCCAACTCTTGACCTTGTGGTGATTCTTCTCATGAGTTTTCAGGCTTTTCGCTAAAACCAGTTGATTCTTCTTCCTTGGAGTTGCCAGATGTGCAATTTAGGGCTATTTTAAGCAAGAAACTTGTAACAAATGCACATCAATTTTTTTCAATGAAGATGAAGACCTCTAAGGTCCCACCAGGGCATGCCAAAACTGTTGTTGCAAATCAGCAACACCCCTAGATGTTGATCAGACTTCTAGTTTGACATCTTGGACATCCAGTGTGATTGCACAACATTGAATCCTCTCCCCAAGTGTGGGACTTGTAAAATGGGAGAGGAATCTCTAGTTTAGAGGTTGGTTCCTCAACTCCTCTAATCAGATATATCACTTACAAGTTGTAGAGGTTTGTATTCCT
This sequence comes from Taxus wallichiana var. yunnanensis, assembly GCA_018340775.1. Taxonomy (NCBI): domain Eukaryota; kingdom Viridiplantae; phylum Streptophyta; class Pinopsida; order Cupressales; family Taxaceae; genus Taxus; species Taxus wallichiana. The sequence continues at coordinate 298,278,560 of CM031242.1, forward strand.
AGTTCCTACTATAAATTCCAAGGGGGAAAAGATAGGGAATATGAGAAAATGAAGCTAATGCTAATGAGGTGATGCACCAAAGGTGTGCAGTGAGACACTGATACTACAATATATACACAATCCATAAGAAAACACAACACAAAGCATGCAAAAATTTCTCAAAATGTAATGAAATATCGGAAAAAAATTGGTAGATATATGAAAGGATTGAGGGATTTTAATCACAAAACATATATTAACATTCCGATCCAATACAATGCATTAATGTGATCAAGAGGCAAAAAGGGGTGCTGTATTGCATGGAAAGGTAAAAATTTCCACAAATTCTACCAAAAAGGAAGAAAAAGGAAGTTGTAGAGCTAAAAAGTGTCTCCTCCTTTCAAAAATGAACCCATTCTGGCATTTACAGTGCAAGCCATAACCCCAAGAGAGAGAATCACGGGAAATGTGGGAGAGATTCAACCACTGACCCAAAACATATTAAAATATCATAAGCATCCTTATAGGCCCATCCCCTGACATTTTTCACCATGTTGGGAGAGAATGCGAGCCATTCTTCATTAAAAATGGTGGTTGAAATGTCATTTCTATCCATGACCACGTGCCAGAGGTATTTTTCAATTTTCTCTCTCCAAAATCCATCAAAATTCAAAAATTACATCGGAATCTTGTAGATAATTTCACTAGCTTTCCATTGATATAAAGAACGTGAAAAACCGAGCTCTGGATCGAAAGATATGGCCGTTTGAAATTTTAGGGCAAAACAGGGCCAAATTGGATTGGCGGGCAAAATTTTTAAAATTTTTCACTTTTTGGTCATTTGGAAAATTTTCCAAAAATTCCCCATGCTCTGCCATTCTGGGTGCCACGTGGCATGTTTTGATTGGGTGCGGGCCTTTAATGCTTCATTTTCCATTGTTTTTCCCTTTGGAAAATTTTCCAAAAATTCCTGTCGGCCGATGATCTGAGGACACGTGGCACGTGTTGATTGGGTGCGGGCCTATCCTCCTAAATTTTTCATCACTATTTGATCCTATTTCTTGACTTGGACATGTGGCAAAACCTCATTCATTGCGGGCCTTTCCCTTCAAATTTTCCATGCGGGCTTGTCTTGTATCTTTTGCCGCCACGACACATGGCAAGATGTGATTGGTTCACGCTCGGGGGGTGATTTTTCCCTTGAAATTTCCTTCTTTTTCCTTTGGGAAAATTTCCCAAATTCTCCCCGCCTTCTTCCGGTCCTGGACACGTGGCAGTGTCTCATTCGTTGTGGGGCCTAGGAAAACATTTTTCCTTTTGCGTAATCCCTTTGGGAAAAAATCCCAATCTCCTCCCGTGCTCCGCCATTCTAGGGACTGAGGACACATGGCCTTCTCTGAATGGTTGGTGGGCCAGTGGGCCAATAATTTTCATTTTTAAATTTGGAAAAATACTTTTCCAAAATTCTAACTTCTCTTTAGCACTTCGTGGTTTTGATGCCAAAGGACATGTGGCACAACATGATTGGGCGTGGGCCTTCTTTTATAATTTTCCTGGCACCAACACTTAGTCAAATTTTTCAATTTTCTCCCTAGACACATGGCATAATTTGATTCATCGACCGGCATGCGGGGCTAAATATCCCTTTTGAAAGCTTTGCTAAACACTTGGTAAAAATCAAGTTTTCTCGACCCCCGCCACTTCCTTGGACACGTGGTGCCATTTCATTGGTTGTGGGCCTTTACGGGAACATTTCCCATAAAAACTCCACCGGGCCATAACTTCAAAAATACATGGAGTTAGGAGGAAAACTTTACCTTTTTGGAAAGATGAGAAAGAGATCTATCCAATGGTGCCATTTCCAGAGGGTTTTGAGTGCTTGAAAAGAAAAAAATATGACTGAGGCACAAGAGAGGGAAGAATGAAAGGAGTTAGCCACAAAATGAGCAAGGGGCACATTTTGGATAACATGCCACGAGTAAAGACATGTGAGTTATGCGTGGTCAAAGATTAGAATCCATAGAAAAATATCTCAAGTGTTACGTGAACTTCCTTAGGAATGGTGTTCCATAGATTTTAAAAGTCCTTGGAATGAGGAAATGGGCCCTTTGTTCAAACAAAACCACATAATAAAGATTCAAGTGTTCGATTACATGGTGAGAAAATTTATAATCTGCCAAACAAGGGAGATAGACTTCCACATAATTTTTAAGGATTAGTGTTTTGCAAACTCTCCAAGTCTCGTAGTACAAAGGAAAACAATCATTAGTTCAAAATTTTATAGGAAAAAAATAAGACTTCTGTGGATTTCAAGACATTCAAAAGGCCACAAGAAACTAGAGAAAACCGCCAAACAAATAAAAATGAATGAATACTCAGGGAAATCATTAAAACAAGATGAAATGGTTTCTTCACCATAAATTAAATGCGAAACTCCAAATTTGACAAAAGTGGTGGTGTTGGAAAGGTATTTTCATGGACTATTTAAATTAAAAAAATAGAAATTGATGTCATTTGGAGGGAGGAAAATGTAAATATGGGAATGTATTGAGGAAAAATGTGGTCACTCATCCTCCAACACCCAACTACCTCACCTACCTAGAGTTAAAGATCAAACGCCATACATGCCCTTTCCTATGAATCTCGATGGCATGTTGCAAGGAAATGATGATCTGTCGGGAGATTAATGACAACTAGATTAATGGAAAATAGATTTGTCCTTGTTCATTAAAAATCCAAATTGGATTTTTCCTCTCATCTCTCCCTCTCTTTCACTTTCTTATGGTATAAATGTAATTGCTTTTGCATGAAAAAAGGGTTTGATTCTATTGGATTAGGAGTTTAGTTTTAGAGTTTTGAATTTTCTATACTTTTACACCTCTATAACTATATTTTGTAAGTTTTTACAAACCTATACTCTGTAAATGCAAGTGGAAACATTTAATGATATGAAATTATGATTTTTTCCTTTAAATACTTTGTATTTGATGTGAATATCTTACCCTCTTGCTCTCTTTTTAATTTATTCATTTGTCTCTTGCATAATTTTGTGTTTCCTTTTAATTCTTGCAATTTTGGTTGTATTTGTGTCTTTACAAGCCATAATTGATCCTTGTTTTAGTTTGGTACATCACCTCCCTGTTAATTTTTAGTTTTCTCCTCCTCCTTACTTTGTCTCCTTGGAATTGTTAGCTTAGGTTAAATAAATTAGAGTAGAAATCTAGTATATGATAAGTTGTAAAATATGTAACAAAGGGAACCAACCCTTTCATCTGGAGAAATTTCATGAGTAACCCATATATTCATGTTCTAACAATGTTGCCTTAAAATTCTAGATCTTTCATGATTCAAATTAGGGTGCAATTTTGAGCTCCAAAAGTTTTGACACTCTTGGTGGGAAAATTTAATGAAATTTACAACATTTATATTGAGATTGGTATATGTCTTAGTATATTTCATCCTTTAGAAGCATATTGAAACACATCGGTGTTGCCAAGTTTAAATTTATAAATCAAGTAGTCCAACACCTATTTTCATGAGAAGAGTGCAAACAAGGAAAAGTATAGAAAATAATGAACCTTTTAAATATTTTTAGTTGTCACCAAGAAGAATAAGAAGAGACATATCAGTTAAAAGATCACCATCTCCTCCAAGTAGAACCATTTCTACTCCTTCCGGTCCAGGATTTTCTTACTATCCTCTAGGATTTTAAAACCCATTCCATTCATGGTGCATCAAATAAATTTACCACTTGTAAAATTTAATGGTGGTAGTTCCTTAGCTCTAAATTCCCAACTTGATATACCAATTTATGCTCTAAAAAGTATCCCTTTGTTCACCGGTGAAAACCTAACTACCCTTGTTGATCACATCCATGATGTTGTTAATGTCTGTTTAGTTCATCGATTGCTAAAGATGATGTTGTAGTTAGACTTCTTGTTTCTTCACTTAAAGGTAAAACACTTCAATGGTATATAATCTTGAGACCTACTTCCATTCATAATTGGGATGATCTTGGAAAAACTCTTTTTCAACAATTTGGTGATATAAAAAACTACATATCCTTGCTAAAGTAGCTAAAAAATATCAAAAGGACCCCAAATGAACTCATGGTGGACTTTAACTTTAGATTCCAGAGGACACGGGAAAAATTCTAATTCTTTTGAGACCAACACCTCAAGGTGCTTTCCTTTACTTCTTAAGATTCTTGAATTCGATATATGGGTGTCACTAATTACCTAATGCATATTCAATAACCATTAGAGTTGAATTTTTTTAATACAAGATGGAAATATATCCCCTAGATTTAATGTGCCTCTATTTCCTGAATTGCCTCAAGCTTCTCAAGCTCCTATCACTCCCATTCCCGAGAAAAATTCCCCATCTATTTCCTCCACCTCATATCCTTCCCAAAATAAAAATTATGGTGTTGAAATGAGAGCCTTGATTAGGAACTTATCCTATAAAGTTATATCTCTGGAAAAACAACAAGATCAATATTATATAAACTACTCGGGTTCTAATCAAGGATAATATTTAGGCCAATGATTTAATCAAATTCATATGCACTATAGAACCCAATATACAAATTGTAGATATAGGAAAAATTATTTGATAGGTTGCAAGGTCAAAATATACATATTCCCCTTCAAATAATTGTCCCTTCACAACCACTTCCTACTCCTAGATATAACACGACACTTTTTCTAGTGAAAAATAATGTAATATAAGAAACAAAGTGGTGTTTTCCATGTAATCATACACATAACCAAAATATTGATGCAAATGCATTACAATCTCAGGCCTTCATGATTCAAAATTCTTCCAATCAACATGAATCATGAAAGGAGATAACCAATTCTACTGTGGAAACATATCAAGAAATTTACCTTGAGGCCAATCTCATGTTTTTTGGGTCTCATGAGATTTGTGCGATCAATTAAGTTATGAGTAGTTCCAACAGTCCTAAAATTTATGTTGTTGATAATACAAGGTCTAAAAAGATAATATTAGATACCCAACCTTCATCTTCTTCTAATCAAAACAATACTCTTCATACAAAAAGGAGCTTGGGAAGATATAAATAAGAATAAGATGGTAGATGTTTATAGTAGGTATAGCTCCATGAAAAACATTGTTTCTCAACCAAAAGTATCTTTCTTAATAATGGAGAAAATAAATAAAGATAACACCATACCTCTAATTCATAATTTTTGGGCATCCCCTTCAACATTGTTGAGCAAATGAAGAGGAAAAATGTAAATGTGATAATGTGAGATTCTTTATCTACACCATCTCGAGAGGTATATCCTAGATGAACATTTGAAACAACACCCCCAATATGAACCAACTATGTAGAGAATAAATTTAGAGATCCACCTATGCCAACCATAGAAGGAACAAGTAAGAAATCCTAAGAAAACCTCAACCTTTTATATTTCTTTAATTATATGCAAACATTTGGTTCATAATTTCATGATTGAATCAGGATCTAACACCTCTGTGATACCTAAGAAAATTGATGATATCCTAGACATTGAGTACAATTTAGTTTCTAAAGGTGTCTTGTAACTTGATGGATTAATATTAAACATTCTAGGAGTGATTAAAAATATTGAGTTAACCCTTCATGCTTTTCCAAGTCTAATCATAACCCAAGATATCTTAGTTATTGAATTGCCTCATTTTTTTCCATCTGTCTATCAAGATATTTCATAGCCAAGGTGGGTGGACATTTGTCAATAGATTTATCTCACATGTTCTTGAGAACTAGATATGGTATTGGGTTTACAATAAAAGTTGATCTAGTCTTCCCTTATCATGTTGAACCTTATGACCCTACTCCTCTATAATTTAATTGTGGTATACATAAGGATGAAGAGTATAAGTTATTTTAAATTGAATACCTAGTCCTCTTTGTGCACTTCATGATATCCTATTAGATGATTAGGCCAAAGAGAACTATGAGTTTGATCTTTATGATACAAATGTGGAAACTAAGCTGGGCACATACTACATTCATGAAAATATTTCATCACTCCCATGCCACTTAAGGAAGAGGACAATACTTATGGTTCGTGGAAAATTTTATTTGATGGTTCTAGAAGTAGAAATAGAGATGGGGATGGAGTAGTTAGAATTTCTCCACTGAATCAAAAATTATTATTTGATGTAGACACTAAATCACACACTTGGGTACATTTCTAGGTCCTAAAAGGATACTTGCATTTACATGATTCCTAAGAAAGAAAATAGTAATTGACAACTATTTTTTTCCTCTTTTGTTTGTTTCTTACTTTCTATTTGTACTTATACACCCTACAACTCAGTCAAAACTTCACAGATTTTTCTTTTAGGGCTTTAGACACCAGCACCTAGACATGACAACAAGGCCGAGGCACTCCTGTCCCCTATGGGTGTCCCTAAACCTTTCATATCTTACTCACTCCTTTTAGGTCTCTTTTATATTTTGACATATTTTTCACTTATGGGTCATCCTTTTAGTTGTTAATGGAAAAATTCAAGTAAGAGAATCATATAAATACACAGTTATGTGTTCAAAATAAAGGACCATGCTCTAAGAATTATTACTATCACCTAAGCTATCACTCAAAAGGAACCTAAAGCACTTCAAAACATCCATTTGGAATTCAATTAAGGGACAAGGGACTACATTTTATGCATACACTACATAGGAAGGGGAAGTTCATTCTATTCCATCCACATATGTTATACATTATTACATTCTAGATCTAGCCCACTATCAAGTGTAACTTGCACTAGGGCATCCCAGGCACAATTTCTACACACATTCACCATAACTACATGGAGTTTGAGATGAAGAGAAACGATCAGTTGTAAGTTCACTCTTTGGTTGAACTCTAGGGTTAGTTTGATTCCCCATTCAATGTCTTTCTTTCTTTTTGATGTTATTTGTGGGATTTTGCAAGTGATACTGATTTTATAGGTTACAGGTACTCTCAGTGATCAAAGAGTGACACAAAGGCAATCGACAAGGAATATTTGTGACATTTGTGTGATAATGTAAAAATTAGATTATGGTCATTTGTCAGATCCACAGTGCCCAAGTAATAGTCTCCAACACCTAGGCACCCTTGTCCATCGTGGGTTCCCATGTCTAGCTTTGTCTGTGGATTTCAGAATTTATCCAAAGATTTTGTGACACTCTTTCGGGAATTTCCAATATTTTCCTAGTTTCGATTAGTTCCAAATCGAGCGTAAATCAGCTAAGTCTTCTTATCTCATCTCTTGCTTAGGGTTTCATACTTTAAATCTTATCTTACTTGTGTCATTTCTATATTCTAACATTTATATATCATTTGTTTTAGTAGTGAATCTGTAATATTTAGATTTAATTAAAATTAAATTAAATCATTTGGCGAACCCTACTCATAATAATACACTTGGATCCTCATTTTTCCTATTCAATCTTCTTTCAAATCTCCTAAAAATTATAAAATGTCCTTGCATGACTTGCTACAAATGCACCCAAATTGCAAATATGTTTCCTAAAAACCCTATACATTATGTATCTCCTCCATAATATGCCACCTACTCAAGTAAGTTCCATCTTCAATCGTCTATCTGATGACTCTATTGCTCCTAATCCTCCATCTAATCAACCCATTTTACATTCAATTAAAATTTTAAATTATTTATTTCAAGACAAAATTCAAGCTATTGAAACCATGATTACATATCTTAAATAAAAAATCCAACATCTTAAGGATGTTTCTCAAGCCCATACTAGTGATTTAATAAAATTTGAATATTAAATCTAATTTCAGATTCATTACTATGATAATATACAACATAATATAAATACTAAGCACTCTAAATATGCAACTGTGTAAGAAAATAGGAGATAGGGAACTTATTTGATTTACGATTATCCTAGAATAAATTTGAACTAGAAAAGCTGATGAATATGCTAGACAGAGTGTTAGAAATTCTTGATATTAATTCTAGAATATGTAGATAAATATGGACATAGACACTGAGTGCCAAAGACCTATTCTATTCACATGTGGCTATGTAGAGGGTTAGAATATGATTTTTACTTGTCTCTAGGGTTTCAATATCACTTCTTATTAATCATCCGATATTCACACTTCGATTTCGAGGAACCTATAACCTAAAAGATAACCCCCAACACTGTACAAGCTCACAAACACATCAAATTAGAATGAAAAATGCAAAATGTGAAGTTAGACCAATTGTATGGTCATATGAAGGATGAACTATGACCGAGCGCTACACTACATTCCAGATTCCATGCAGTTCTTTATGCCTATGTGTTTAATAGTGTCTTTAGGTTTCCCTCGCACTAATGATGTCAAGATAGCGAGTTATGGATAAATAAAATGCAAAATGCAGTGTATGTAGAGTAACAAACCTAAAAATGTAGTCCCTTTGATAATATGTAGATATGATTTCCTTTTAGAATTTCCCACCCTTATAATAGTATGTATGTTGTGTATATATAGGGATCTCTTGTTTGAATTTTGACACTAGTGACATGACATGCCGACTAAGACCTTGGGATAAGAATAAGAAAACCAAAAAGGCTGACTAAAAATGTCAAAAATGTAAACAAGAACAAAGATGAAAATAGAACCTAGAATGGACATGAGATCACAGGTGCTAGTGTCAGGATGGGCCTTTGGTGTCCTAGGATAATTGACAAAAAGTGTGAGAATATAGACAAATAAGGATCTTTTTGACTTGACTAAAATTGGGTACAAAAGTGACAAATGTGAGAGAGAAAGATAATAGAAACAACCACATCAAGTAGACGGACTAGGGAGTGTGTCACTAGTGAATAATTTTCTTACTTAAGATCTATATATATATATAACAACATACTTGGTTGTATGGTAGAATAGTAATATGTGCATGATTTTGTGTCTACATTTTCCCCCTTTATGCCATTTGAATGAAATTCAAGTAGTGTAAATGAAGTAAGGAACACACCAAAGTGAGAATCTGGAGAAGCCCTATTGTAGAAGTGCACGTAGAATGTTAGAACATATAATGTGGCAAACCATGGATCAACATGTTGAACCATGTGGTGTAAATAGAGATAGTGATCTGTTGTAAGGAGAACTTGGAAAAAATAATTGGTATGATTTGTAGAACTAGAGATTTTGACTATTTCTAATGGAGATTTGAAGAGGTAGGGAGTGATTAATTCCTGACCCAATTTTATTTGTAAATGGGAGGATTTGGGCGTCCTACCACCAGAGAAAGAGTATTGGGGAGAGAGGTCTAGTTTTAATCTCCATCCATGACAACATCCCGAAAATATCCAACCGCTACAGTTTGGATAAAGACCAAATTTAGTTCTGTGTTATACCGTTTGAAGAACCCATATAGGATTAGGATAGGAAAGGCAATGACGTCTTATTTCCCCCACTCCCACGGGTGTCTTGATTAATAGATTACTAAATGGATTCCATGTTAGGTCATCTGGAAGTGATAGAAAATGTAAAGTGACTCCCAAGTTAGGTCATCTGGGAGAGATAGTAAAGTGATGTAACTCCCAAGTTAGGTCATTTGGGAGAGATAATAAAATATTTTATGTTGTACCGATTGATTAATTTTATTTGAATAGTAAAATATTTCTTTAGGATTGGATGTATGTGATAGATTACTTATGGAGAGATTTTTATTTTTTTCCCCCAGATTAGGTCCTTAGGGGGAATAGATTTGAAATAGTAGAAAATGTTGAATGTTGCATGAGATGATTTGTACCTTTGCTTGAATAGTGTTAAGGAAAAATTTGTGATAATGATGCATTAAGAGTATCGATCAATTATATAGTATCACGAGAGGGATCAAATGGTGATCCTGATTATATGCACCCTTTTGATGAAAGGGTGAAGGGTGGAGATAACGAGCATTGAGCCAAAAGTAGAGGTGAAAATATGTAATAATGAACAAGAGGTAGTATAGAAGATGTTGCAAGATTATGTGTATGTTGAGTAGTATATGTTCCAAATTTGAATATAGCATTATGGAATGTGTATATTACGGTGGTAGGAGAAATTATGAACCGAATGACACAAATGGGGAGGAACACGGAGTAAAAAGCTCCATATATGAGTGAAACGTATGCCATGTATTAGTTGAAAGAATAAGTGCAAATGGTAACTATAGTAGATGAAATTTCTATATATAGTAATAGTGAAAAGTGAATAGTAATTTCATTTATACCATGAGTGAGTGAGAATTGGATCTTTGAGCTTGTGAGGATGCCGCATGTTAGGGAAGCGAGATTGACTATGTTCGAGAGAGTAGTGGTGGCCCTAAATTCGTAGATGATCAATGAGCTGGTGAGTAAGGTTATTTTTGAAAAATGTGGTGAAATTTTCCTGAATTTGTCAGTTTTTACAAAATTTAAACTTTTATGTTTTAATGCATTTTTGACCTATGCGGGAACATCCTAGGTGTTGACATCTTCTAGGATGCTAGTGGCTTATTATAGGCACTAGTGCCTTGTTTCTAGGTGTCCACAACTTTCTCCTAGGTATCGATGACCCAAGAGAGGGATTTGATAGTGCAACATGAAATATTGGTATTATGATCAATTTTTGGACTATGATTAGCTGATTTTGAATATGTATGAAGTACTAATGTCAATTTTTTTGGTTTTTGTGTTTGAAAGAGATATACACTCGAGAGAGTTCTATGGGGGTCCACATTTGAGCACATTATTGACTTGGGGTTATCTGATGTTGAGTGGGACATACTATACCATTCTAACCTGTGAAACATAACAAGATTGGGGGGTCCCCATAATATGCATATGGTGATTGTATTATGTGAGAGATGGTTTGTCGATACATGTAGATTTTTTTTGCCTACTATGACAGTGACCCTAGAGGATGTATATTGTATATTATGGATATTGCTTGTGGGAGAGAGAGTACAAGTGATGAGTGTAGCAGATTCCCAGAGGCATATGAGACTAAAAACAATATTTTAGGGGACATGGATATAAACAGAGACCCATATTACTCTAGATGCTATATTGAGATCAGGTGTTCCATTATTGTGGAAGTTTATCGTAGTGGTTATTTCTTCATCGGTGGTATTAGAGGGTGGTAGAGTGGGTATATTAGATAAGATGTATGATATTTGTTAGTGCATAGTGGAACATGGGACAAGACCTACATGGGCGCGATGTGTGTTGGCCCATTTGTATAGAGATATATATAGATTCAAACAGAGGTCCATGGGGGTTGACCAGAGCCACCACATTGTTACATGTATGGGCATACAATCATATTGTGATATTGAGGCCACTTAGTGGGCCACATGCCAATTGGATGAGACCCGATATATTTGCAGTGAGGTGGGTAGGAACCCAAAGCAAGAGAATAGAAATGACAACTTATATGTTGATGCTTGATCAAATGGGACTAGGGGCAATTATATAGAGGCCATATAGAGACTATGGTTGGTGTTTAGAGGATGGAGTAGAGATGCGGTGCATTTAGTGCACCATGTGGTTAGAGGACCAACTTCCGGGAGTATTTGAGTTGTTCTAGGTGGAGAGAGTATTGAGAAAATTTGGTATGGCTCAAGATGTGCCCCCAGATCCATATGTATGGGTGAGAGCTACTAGAGCACCAAGGTAGACAAAAGTGAAGCCAGGTTTGATAGGGGAACAACTAGTGCACCCTGGTCTAGATGAGGTAGATGTGGCCATAGAGCCGATACAGGTGGATGATGCGGGGTGTACCCATACCTATAATGAGTAGTGGGTAGCACACCTATGGGTGATATTATTTATAGTTGTTATAGACATGTTGGGTGGACCACCTATTGGAGGAGTAGAGGTACACGTACCTACCCCAAATGGAGACAGGCTAACAATGACACTAGCTTAGCGTAAGTATTGTTCATTGGTATTTGTTAATTGTCACTTAGTTGTGTATTAGTAAACATGTGTAATAAAAATGTAGTCTTTGGATGGTTACAATTGATGCTTATTGGTCATTAATTCTTGATTCATAGATCTACACATTGACATGGAATGTGCCTCCAGATGTGCTCATAAGAGGTGGGATGTTAGAGTGAGTGGATTCTATTTTGAGCGAGAATGCCTAGTTGTTTGAGCCGGTGGCTATATCATAGCCATATATAATGTAATATTTAGTGAACATGATGAGGCCCATGTAGAGATTGAGAAAATTATGGAGGCTATAAGAGGAGGATCCCTAGCTCAAGATATATTCATTATATATGTGGAGCTTGTGGCTGATTCATATAGTATTCGGCCGAGGTGTCAATACTACTTGAGATAAGTAGACAAATATAGAGGCCACAACCAGTGGCATAAAATGAGTGGTGGAGCATCTATTTCTAGAGCTCCCATAATTAGATATAATGATAGTGTGGATGATATAAGGTGTATATGGATCTAGTGATGCATGGGATCTTCCCCCTAGTGATTATATTTTAAGACTATGATTTTATATGATATATATATATATATATATATATATATGTGTGTGTGTGTGTGTGTGTGTGTGTGTGTAGATGAATTAATGGTATCATTGTGTGATGTTGATGTGTATATATATGATGTGATGATTGTATTGTGATTTGCAAAATTTTATATGCAATGCATAAAAGGTTGTTTTTATTTGAAATGGAAAGATAAGTAATGTGTGAAAAAAGGATTTTGTAGTTAAATGATAATGAAGCGTATAACATATGAGATGTAATGTGATGAATAATGTAAGATAAAAATGTGATTTAGATGATGGGAAGTAGTGTGATATGAGATGAAAAATAATGTATGTAATCACGTGTAAGTATGATGAAGAGGGTGGAAAATAGTAATTCCCCCAATGTATGTGTAGGAAAAAGCAGGTTCATTTATATAAGACCCCTCAACAATCAATAATGAACCATAGAATAAGAGTGCATCATCGGGAAATGGTTTGAGAGTGTATTTCTAGAAAGATAGAGTGTGAAGTGTAGAGCATGAAGAATGAGTGAGGTTCTTATTGTAACAGATCCCTCAATAGTCATGTAAGAACCTTAAGAACACAAGTGCATCATTGGGTAATGAGGTGATCATATAGAAATCACCTACTAAGATTGAGAGGCCTACAAAGGATGGTGGAAGTATGTGAGGTGGTAGCAACATGAGTATAAGAGAAAAACTTAATGTTAGATGAAATGGTGCTAACGATGAGAGATGTAGTTATAGGAATCACAGATGTTGATGGATTAGGAATCCAATGGAAGTAGTAGCATTGTGAGGTGGGTGAGATGATGCCGTAATGAATGAGCTAGGTAGAGGATGTAGAGTGCTAATGATCTTAGGAGGTAGACGAATGAAAACCTTAGAGGTAGGTGGAAGAGATAAGTGAATAGTGGTAGAGGCACACTTATGGGAGAAAGAGAGTGCTCATGAGAGAAAAAGGTAATGAAAACCTTGTATTATAATTATTCTAACTTGTCATGAAGGTTAAAACCATAACTATCATGGTGGCCATTGATGCGGTGGAAATTACAATAAGGGTGATCACACTGGCAATGTAAGTGATGAGGAGGAGAATGTTGATTAGATGGTAAGAAAATTTAGCACTTATCAATAAAATCATGCAAAATATCATGATGCTTAGCAGCATGTGGAAAGTGCAATGGTTCATGAGTAGGAGATGGAGAATACTTAGGTGGAGACCGATGCGGTGGAGGGGAAGGAAGATGCTTGCGTAGAGGAGGAGATGGTGACCGTGGAGGACACTCAATGGATGGAAGAGGAGATGAAGTAGTAGGAAATGGAGTAGCAGAAGAAGTAGAAGTAGGAGGAGATGGAATAACATGGGAAACAATTAAATATTTCTCTAGATATATAAATTTATAGCATAAAAGTGTGAAAGATTCACATGTATCATATAATAATTTTTATTTCAATGCGGGAATTAAGAAACGAAAAAGATACATTAGTTTTTGAATCATTTGGGTAAAATAATAATTGATGCATACAAGAATTAAAGTGTAAAATGTAATCTATGATGGGTTCTTTATTTTCTTAATGAAAATTAGGTAAACCATCATATATAACTCTAGGTCCATTGTTAACTATAAACCTCCTAATAAAATCATCCTCCATATCACAATAAAGTGCTAAAGAATCCATAAGGAAAATGAGTGTACCATTGAAGATCATGATCAAAAAGACTATGATGAAAATATTTGAGGAGAAAGTAGTCATTAGAATAAGAGGCCACGGCTGAACAATAATGCTTGAGATGAAAATAGGGGTTTTAGTGCTATAAAAGAATATAAATGTAGGAATGATGAAATCCTTAGGGAAAGCAGAATTGTGAATTTTCTTAGGGATAGGATTTTCATGGAGAGAATTATTATCAATGGAAGCATAATATGATTTTGTTTTGAGAGTAAGAGAGTGAAATTGACATTTTAAATTGACAACGAAATGCATGACTGATAGAACACCATGTGATGGAATTATAGAAGAAGTGAGAGTGACATTGCGAGATTACAAATTTCCGTTATGAGTGATCATGGGAGTGTGATAAGAAGAAGTAGATGTGGAGAGCGGAGAAATAGAGGAATGATATATGGGAATGATAGATGTAAAGGCATAATAAATAACAATATGTTTAATAGTAGGAATAATAGAATCATCACGAATAACATCTATAGAAGAAGAAGATAGAGGTGGAAGAGGATGAGAAGAACATGGCATATCGATAGAAATGGTAAAAGTATAATAAAAAAAAATGGAAATAGGTGTATCAAGAGTGATAAATTTATCATGAATGACATTGGAAACTATAGACACCTATAATTTGGATCGAGTAATTTAAATACTTAAATTGTGCTAATTATCCCTTTTCCCGTAAATTGACTATATATTGTCAACAACACACCTTATCTCTTCTATCACCGTTGATTAATTATATTACACTAATTAATTAACTCTTTTATCACTCAAGATGTTGATTAACTACCTTCCATTAATTAGTGTTCCTTTCTATCTAGATTAATTAATTATTATTAATTAATTAACTTCCCCTTTTGTTTAATCAATAAGTCGTCATTTATTGGATTAAAATCCCCTCATAACCCAGATCATGCTAAATTTCTTCTAAAAATATTCTATAATCCTACATCTACCTATTAGTTAATCACTCTTGATTAATTAATACACCCCCTCAACTCCCATGGATCACTAATGATATATTAAAATCCTCTAAAGAAAACTTAAAGTATGTTTATCCATTACTAACTTAGCTTTGTTATTATCCCACATACAATAAGATGCAAAGGTTCTTCAAACCAATGGGTTATATAAGGAACCCTCCTCCTACCTTTCTTCTTACACCTTTGTATGTATATGACATAAACTATAGGATTTTTCATCTTTGAGCATCCTTCATCGGTGTTGAGCTAGGTATATTCTTCTTGCATTTCATCCATCTAAGATTTTGAGTCATATGGAGAGAATAAAAATGGCCTTGTAGCCATGTCTTGAAGTGAATCCATTCTAAAACCCTAGGGATCAAACAAACAATCACATTTTTATTGCTAAGGATCTAAATAGGTCCATTTCTAGTTAGCTTTCAAAGAGTAGAGAATAATTATTAACATGTTAGCTTGATTTAATTCAAACTTATATGCATGCTGTTGATGTTTAGTATCTTTAAGCTCTTAGCATGATGATCCTTGTTTAGTTATATTTATTATTTGAGCTATTAGGTGTTAGTTTCAATTATCTTAGCTTAGCTAAATAATACATGGATATAGAAACAACCTTAGAGGTGGAAGAAAGAGGAGTGGAAAATTCACATTTAGTGGTTTGAAGAGAAGTAACATCCTCATTAACATGTTCATGATTATAAATATAATGAAAATAACTATCATTCACATTTTCACATATAAGTAATTCATCAAGAGAGTCAACATATACATAAGTAGTAGGAGAACTATCATTGGAAAATTTTTTAGAAAAGAAGAGAAATATGAGATATAACTTTACATTCATCTTTACTATTATTAGAAACACCATCATGCCTATGTACATTTTCAAAATGGAAAGTAACATTATTTATATCTACAATGGCACAATCAAGACCAAAAATATAATCTATAATAGAATCATCATGTGCTATAATAAGAGTAGAAGAAGGTGGAGTAACCTCGGTGACTATGGAAGAACAAGGAAAACATGAAGTAAATTTTTGGTTAGGAGAAACTATGCTCACGCTAGAGTTGCAAAAACTAGTGGGAATAGTGTTTTTGTGAGCAAGAAGTTGTTGGAGAATTTTGAAATCACATTGAGCATGATGATAAATATCACTAATTTCAGCTTCTATAACATCATTAAGGATATGATTCACACTAACATGATGCATAGCTTTCTTGGGTAAGGAGGATCTATTTTTTCCATGAGGGTTTTGGGGATCCTATGGCAAGGAGTTTGACTAAGGATGGGGTTCACCAAATGATTTAATAAAATATAAATATTAAATCTAATTTTAGAATTAGTACTAAGACAATATACAACATAATGTAAATACTAAGCAATCTAAAGATGTAACCATGTAAGAAAATATGAGAGAAAGGGCACTTATCTAATTTTCAGTTATCCTGGAATAGATATGAATTGGAGCGATTGATGATCAAGGCTAAGAAGAGTGTCAAAATTTTTGATATTAATTTTGGAACCTATAAACATAGCTAGACATAGGTGTTTGGGCTAGGGTGAGGTGCGAGACCTATTCGGATGCCTGTGACTGTGTAAAGGGTGAGAATATGATTTTTGTTGTGTCTCTAGTGTTTTTCTATCACTTCTGTTGATTGCCTAATATTTGTGATTGAATCACCAAGGTTCCTATAACTTGTAACAAAAACCCTAGCTACCTGCACAAGCTCAAAAACACATAAATTTAGAATGAAAAATGAAAAATGTGAAGTCAGAATGACCCCGACAGTCATCCGAAGGATGAAATTATGACCGAATGTTGCACTACATTGTAGAATCCATATAGTTTTTTGTGCTTGTGTGTATAATAGTGTCCTTGGGTTTCCCTCGTGCCAATGACACAAAGATATTGGGATATGGCTAGATAAAATGTAAACGTGTGATATGGAATTAAAAATTCACTTTCCTATGCAGTTTATGTAGAGTAAGTAGCCCAAAAATGTAGTCCCCTTGATAGTATGTATACATGATTTCCTTTTAGAATTTCCCACCCTTATAATAATATGTATGATAGAAAAGGATCCTTATGACTGACCAAAATCGGGTACAAAAGTGACATATGTGAGAGAGAAAGAAAATATAAACAACCTCAACAAGTAGATGGACTAGGGATTGTTTCACCCATGAATACTTTTCATACTCAAGATCCATGCATATAACAACATACTTGGTAGTATAGTAGAATATTAATATGTGTATGATTTATGTGTCTATAACTAATTATTCTTCTACATCTCATTCTACTTCTATGAATTCTACATGTGCTCCTATTAGTGAACCCAAAGTCTTACCACTCCCCACACATCTCAAGTTACATGATATTATTCCTCATCTCCTCACTCATCAATTGATCAACTTTCCATCTACTCATTTCTATCCTCCTTATCAACTTAAAAATACCAAGGTCACCCATATTGTAATTATCATCGAATCAATGGACATAATAAAAATGATTTCTATGCTCTAAAATGAAAAATTTACCAGCTTAGACATTATGGTCTCATTTCATTCACTACACAAAATGCTGCTACATGCTCATATCCAATTTATAAATCCCAATGGGTTCCTAAATCTGACTAATCTACGTATATTGAGAATTATTCCATAATTTATAATGTTCATACTCGGTAAGTCAAGTGTCACCTATTTAACATGTTCGACTCAGAAATCTCCTCTCCAAATAAGTCCATTCCCTACTCCTCTCAAGTATTCTTCCGCATTACCAATTCCAACTAAGAAAATTCCTCTCAAAATCAGTCCAACCCATCCTCCTCTTAAGTCTTCTACAACGTTATCAATCCCACATAATATATCACCATTAGAGATCCCTCCCCATCCTACTCCACTTCGCACACAATTCATTTTTTCAAACAAACTATTCATTATATTGATGACCAAGACACATTTCAAGATCGACACCATATAATGGTCGTTCTCACATAATTGCATAGCTCTCCATCATTAACACACTTAGGGAATCACACTTCCCCCTTATAGCCCTATGAATTATATCTAGTGTTTACTCTTACACTTTATTCTCCGTTATCCATGTATAAGTATACTCAAATCATTGATACACACATTGTATCGTCAATAACCTATGAAACAATCTAGTTCCACAATTTATACTCAACTCCTAAGGGTTTAAATGTGAAATTAACCTCACCACATTCACTTTTCATGCTCTATGCTTCATGATCTATCTTTCTAGCACACATGATCAAACCATTTCCTAATGATGCACTCTTGTTCTATGGTTGATTCTTGATTTCTAAGGTGTATTTTATAAATGAACCTCATCTCATACACATATTCTAGGGGCACACTACTCCTATCCATATTCACACAATGCATACCATCCCATTACATTTATACACTGCATATTACATATCTTGGTTAAGCTTACTCTTTCTTTCTTATACTACTTATATGATGTACCTTGTTTACTATTCTAGTAAAATACTCAGTATGTCATTATCTTTATCATATACACATGCGTGTTCACTTGGTCTCTAGTTGTCAATAAAGATCTCTTACGAGGTCTTTACACACCGCAATGATGCTTGTGCACTGTACCTCTTACCGGTCCCACCAAGTATTTTGGGGGCATCTATATTTTTCACACACTACAGGTGCTATTGTTTCATTTACACACTACTTCCTATTCTTACTAGCACATTACTTTACATTGACATATACATGACATGATTTAATTTTTATATTTATAACATGGTAACGAGTGTTTCATGTATAAAAATTTCCTTGTAGGACTATATGCCACCATGGTTGTCTGTTACACTTTGCTCTTCATTGTTTTTGATTATATGTTGTTGTTTGTGGGCTATGCCCTATGTCTTGTTTGATCATTTCTTGTATGCTTTTAGCCTCTTTTGCCCTGATTGTCTTGTGACATTATGAGAGATGTCCCATGTTTGAAATCCACTTTCTGCAGTCTATCTTGTATGTAAACTTACTTGTTACACTATTTTTATATGACATGCTTGCTACTTTTTCTACTAACACATGTATCTAGCCACTTTGTTTACATGTGCCTTGGTTTCTACCATGCACATCCCCTCCCCCTATAGGGATATAGTTTAGATCAACATTAGGTCCTCTCTTTTGAGCCACACACTCCTATCGATGTTGTATGCACCCCAAATGAGGGGGACATACATTGGGTGAACAAATCAACCCATACAATAGCTTAGAGCTATAACACAATACAATACAACACATAATCAACACATGTCACAATTACAACATTGGCTCAGAATAAGACTTGGGTCATAATCAAAACACATACACGATTACCTTGACTAAGAAATAAGTGCCTAGGAACTGTTTCCTCCCCAGGCACTAATTTCATTAGGGAAAAAACCCAACTTATCAGATCAATGCAGTTCATAGAAGCCTTGAGTAGTTTTATACTTATATGCATAGTTTTCCAACAACATAATGCATTCTATCTCATTCAATCATAACGACTAATACATTTGGAACTAATTCGGGACAAAAAGAAAAAATAAAGGAAGTACCATTTTTAGTGGTGCTTTTCGGGAAGTGTCATAGATGGAGAGCAAAACTAGACCTATCTCCTCAAGACAATTTTCTATCATTTTACACTCTTCTACATCAGGTGAACACTTTCCTTTTACACACTTTTAGACACTTTTACTTACGTATGCACACTTTTATCGATTTATCATATACATGACTTTGAATACATTATTTCTCTCTTTTTTTTGTAGGTTTGTTGTTACAAGAAGTAAAAATAATAATCTACAATAAACAAGTATAATAAGATCATATGCTTCACCCCCAGGGTCTATTTCCTTTCCTAGTTTCCATGTTTCATTTTTGCATCATTTCACGTTTCACTTTTCCACTCGGCATGTTCTTAGCCCCACACTCTACATGGTTATCAAATACACATATCTTATCTACTTTATGTTATCAAGTATTCACTCAAGAACATAAAGTGGGGAAAATGTGGACACTAAATCACACACTTGGGTACATTTCTAGGTCCTAAAAGTATACTTGCATTTGCATGATTCCTAAGAAAGAAAACTAGTAATTGAAACCTATATTTGGCCTCTTTTAATTATGTATTTCTTTCTATTTGGTCTTACACACCCTACAACCCAGTCAAAACTTTAATAATTTATATTTTATGGATTTAGACACCAGCACCCATCCAAGATAGTAGTGCCAAAGTGCTCTTGTCCCCTCCGGTAGCCTTTGACCCTTTCTTATTTTAGTTGCTACTTTTGGATATCTTTTTCACTTATCGAAATGAATTCCATTTGTTAAGTACAAAATTCAAACAAGGGAATCATTTAAATACATAGTCATGTGTTCAAAATAAAGGACCAAGATCTAATCATTTTCACTATCACCTAAGATTTCACTCAAAAGGAACCTAAAGCACTTGAAAACATCCATTAGGCATTCAATCAAGGACAAGGGACTGCATTTTCTGCATACACTTCATAAGAAGGGGAAGTTAATTCTATTCTATCTAAACATGATACACATTGATACATTATAGATCTAGCCCACTATGAAGTGCAACTTGCATAAGGGCATCCTAGGGTACAATGTCTATGCTCACCAAAACTACATGGAGTCTCGAGATGTAGTGCAAAGCCTTTGGGTAGTTCCCCATTCTACATATTTAGTTTTTGGGTTTGATGTGATTTGTGGGATTTTATAGGTACTTGTAGACACCAAAATTTGGTCACACTTCCCTTGGTCCCCTTTTGAATATCCAACTTAAGCACAATCACTTAACCATGAACCTTCTACCCCACATTAATATTAATTTAATTATTTACAATTAAATTAATACTCATCCTCACTTCATTCATTATTTAAATACCTTAATTAAAAATAATCTCCACCTCACCTAGACACCTCACCCCACCACCTCACCTAAACACCTCACCAAAAACCTATTTTTAGCATATTTCACCTTTACTAGGACTCAACATTCACTCACCATAACTAACTAAGACTTAGTCCTACCTACCTTAATGAACTAAGACTTAGTGCAACCCTAAAATCACATGCCTATTCTCCCTCTAACCACATTCCCGCTCATTAAAACGTAACATTCCATTTTGACCCGTGAGAATAAACAGCTGGCCCAAAAGATCACCAAGATTTGTCATTTTTAGTAAACCTAGGATTTCTTGCCTTAACCGACGCCGGTCAACTGAAAGCGACGTCGGTTACCTTATATTTATTTTGGTAACCCTTTTTGAGAGGTTGGATAGATTCTAAAGTTTTGGAATGAAGGAGGTCTACATGCAAGCAAGAACCAGAGCCCTTTCCCACATCTAGATAGTTATAACTCGACACCAAGATAGATGTTTAGGTATTTACATTCACGATAGTAGCATTTGGGAAGTACTTCCATGACAACGAGCATCATTCTACAAATCAACCATCACCATAACCCAACCATCAAATCTGTAAACACCAAAAGTAAGTGTATCTCTCGACTGTATCATTTTATGCTTTTCTAGATTACAAAGTTTCTTCATCTCTGTTTACCAACATCTACTTACATTTTTCATCCCACCCTTATTACCTTCATGTGAACCCAACCATTCCACCACTCACAATCATTTAATCACCTATACTTGACTCATGAATACCTTTAAGTACTCCTAACACCTCCACAGTTCTAACTATTTCCCTTACCATCTCTGTTCAATCTTAGACAAACCCCCAAAACCTAGTTTATTGAACTTCTACCATCTCGACTTAACCATTGTCGGTTCTCTCTAAACCATCGTTAGTCACACCTTACCGACATCAGTCTCTGTATTTACTAACCCTGCCAATAACAAAAACCTAATAACCTGCATTCAAGTGACCCAAATTACCCAGAATCTTACCCTAACTTGTCCCAACACCTTGACTACCTACCTTACTTCCAGATGTGATCATAACCTAGCATGTTATATTATATTTAATTATTGTATTTGGATGAGATGCTTAAATCATATAAAATACAGTAGGATTTTATTTACTTATGCTATTTCTTACATTAAGTTGTATTAAATAGTGGGTTGAATTCCACCAAGGAAGTACCACACTTCCTGGATCTAGCACACGCTAGGCTACCTACTGACATATATTGTTTAACTCTCTTTGGTGGTCTTGTTTTGTATTTTAGGTAGTTCCTCCTAGTCAAAAGAAAGCTCACACACGGTAAGCATTGGATCAAGATGTCGAAAGTGTGCATAAACTCCAACCAAACATCACAATAGCTATTCCTCCTTGGCCCATACCCTTATCTCTGTTTTGTCCAATCCACAAATAAAATGGTGAAATTTTTTTAGCACGCCGGTGGGACCCATCGGGTTTCTTTTACATTTTATTCATTCTTAGGAAAAATTTGTGTGTTTTTTTCCCTTTTTAAAAGCTTCCACATTAATTTTCTTCTTTGGAATCTTCACCTCTTTCTATTGTCTAAAAGCAATCATGTTTTTAGTGCTATAAAAGAATACTTCTTTCTTTTATTAGTATTACATTCTTGAAAGAGCATCCCTCTTCCTATTCATTACTTGCTACATCGAATATCACATTTCAATTTGGGTTTAAAAAATTGCATAACATTATGATTTGTTGCATTATATCTCACATTAAAACTGAGGGAAACCTATACACTGGAAATCATTCCTAGGTGATGGTTGACATAACTAAATCATAGAAAGGAAATTATTTCTTCCCTCTCTTTTCCAAAGTGTAAATATTGGAATATATACATCTTCTTAAACAACATCCCACCCAAAAGAAGCTTTCAACGATCACAGATCAAAGGATTAACAATGGGCACCAAGATGGTTATCTTTGTCCAGTCCCCATTAGAGAACAACCCACCCCCACTAAAACATAACCTAAAACCTCACCTTTAGAATCTCCTTCTTCATACAAAGCCTTCCTAACCAAAAATCTACTATAAATTCACAAGTCGAGTCATTTTTTAAATAGCATAAGATAAACACACTAAATTCACTTGTAGGATTAGTATTTTCTTAGATTTGTGCTTGACTTGCATTTTGAGGTGCAAGGTCGTATTCTCCATTTTCTCTCCTTTCACACTCCATAATCATAGTTGGTGTATTCCAACTATTTCTGAGTGTGTTAGGACTCATTTTTACCATACTCAAACTTCTGGGTTGGTGTCTCATTAAAATTTAATTCACAAAAATAAAATTTTTCTTCATTCTACAGATTTCACAGTAACCAACATCGGTTTACATCTGACTATCATCGGTTCATCGACCGGTGTTAGTCCCCCGTGCTTTTGGTCAGTTTACCTAAAGAGTAATCATATAATCTTCTTATCTATTTAAAACCTCTGGATATCACCATATCCTCTGCATTATGATATTATTGACTAAATATAGCTTCCACATTTTAATTTCCCAGTTTTTGTCTCACTTGCTCAAACTGTCAATTTCACATAATAACCGGCATCGGTTACTGTGACCATCATCGATCACTTACTAATTAGCATCGGTTGGCCTAATTGGTGTCAGTCCTTTTGTTTTGATTTTTAATCAAAACACCTTCCAATTTACCTCTCATAGTCAATTATTTTCCATCCATGCTATTTTTTTGTCATTTACGTAACATAGTCTTACTAGGTTATCACTTATTCACATGGTGTTGAATCACTGACCAAACTAACGCCCTTGTATTCCACACTAGCCGTCCCCCTCCTACCTAGTCCATCACCGCCATCCATTCTGTCACCTATGGATCCAACCCAACTTATCCCCATTTCTACCAGTGATGAGGATTTCACGAGACTCCTTGACTAGAATCCCATTGCTCTCCAATACTACCTTACTCATTCTTCCACCTAGGACTCCTCAGGACTGTTAATATACCACATGCTTGTATCTATCCCTCCTATTATTACCCCTACCTTTGCGTTAGCTAGCACCAACTCGACACTACCATCATCCACTTTTTCCAAATGTGGTGTCTCGATTAGATCCCACAACCACTATAATTGCAATGTCTACATAATTTGTCATACCTGTGACATCAATTGTCCCTCTGACAACCAATTTAAGTATAGACCCATTGCACCCATCACCTCACGTATACATATTACATTGCAACCAACTTTGATGTCAAAAATTACGCCCCTTTTCGAACCTTATTCTTTCTATCCCACAGTCCTTACCCCCAATCACCACTAGAGTCATTACAACTACCCCCACTTACACATACTACCAACCACACCCGACCTTGTCTATCACTTATTCTAGCTATGCTCTGCCTACATCTATTCCTCTAGCGGAACTCTCATACTTAGCACCACCATACAATATTATACCACACACCTCATACATCCAAAGATTAACCCCCTTTTTCTATAGGGGCACCTATTCATCTCAACCTACTAACGACCTCCTTAAGATGATGATGGCAAAGATGCAAAACCTAGAAGTATCTATTTTTAGCTCTGAAATTCTTTAACTTATGAGGAAATCTATAATGAGCCTATTCATCCATCTATTCCCATTCTTCCCTACCCTGTGCATTGGGAAATGCACTAAATTAAATCGCTTCAACAATAAAGAAGACCCACAGTAACACTTGAGGTCATTCAAGCATGGGTGCTACCTGATTGACCACAATGATGCTTTGCTCCTACAAACCTTCCTATGTCATTGACAAGACCAGCATTGGATTATTATAGTGGACTACCTAGACATTCCATTTATTCCTTTAATCAAGTATCCCAAGCTTTCTTAGACCATTTTTCAATCAATGTTACTAAGAAAGTCACCATGCCAATCTATATTCAACCAGACTGTATTGAGATGAATCTATCACATATTTAATTTCCCCCTTTGGTGGAGTCTTATTAACCAATTGACGTTCTAGCTACGTCAAACTAAACTTATTGAGTTGTTCACTAGAGCTTGTGATAGACACATCTCACCAACTATGCAGGTACAAAAATTTCAAACCTTTGACGAAGCATTCACCATGACACGAAAGATGGAAATTCGGGCCATTGAAGAAAATAGAATCCAATTACGAAACAAGAACACCCCATTCAAATCAAATGATTCTTCTTCATCTTCAAAACCTAAAAATAACTATTCAAATCCCAAACAATCTGCCAATGTGGTAGTCCTCAAGGTGAGTCCACCTCATCCTTCTAATCAAGCCCAACCTTCTTCCAATCTTTCCCCTGTCTAGGCCTTTTAGCTCCAGTGGGAGAAGTAGAAGTACACTTCGATTAGAGAGCCCTATTCTTCAATCTTGGAAAAGCTTCTTAAAGCTAGAGCCATTACACTTCCTCCCATAAAACCTCATACAGGTTTTGATCCTTCCCATCCTATGTCTGCATGGTATAAAGAACATGACTACTATAATTACCATTGTGTTAAAGGCCATAGTGATGGTAACTACATAAATTTTAAGAACATTATCCAAGAGATGATAAATAATGGAGACCTTGTCGTGGACAATCCAAATGCATCAGAAAATAAAAATTTACACATATTTGAAAATTTTCTCCCTAACCATAAACCATCATCTAATCAAAATAGTGAGCCTTCATCTAGTGAAAGCAATGTCCGTGAAGTCCACGTGGTTTTGATATCATACCAATCATTCCTCAAATCCCACCTACTTTTTATATTGAGGAAATTTTGGCACGAGTTCCTCTACCCATAAATGAGCATACCTCTTATACTCCTCCACCCACAGAGGAGTCTTCCTCATCTCCCCCTACTCTCATGGAAGAACCCAAAATTTATACCAATGTCATTTCACTATCTTTGACCTAGTCTACCGAATATTCAACACTTTTAATTCTCTTATCCATAGGAGAATCATCATCATCTTCTCCTCCACCAAGGGATAATTCTACCTCACCCAACCTATTATCTCTCCTACCCATGGGAGACTTGTCAAACATACCACTACCTATTGGGGGGGTAGTTCTCCCAAAGACATTCTAGGACCCCATTGACAAGATCTTAGCTCTATTACATACTGAGTCCGAATCTTGTCAATTCCCTATCTCACAAATATATTTTTACGGGGCTACCACCCAACCAATTCCATTCTCTTCTTTAGTAGTCCCATTTTCATGGCTGGTCGATCACTTGGATTACGTTGATCATTCCATGCTCTGGGGACATCTTCGACTCCTTGTTTTGACCCAAATGCAAATTTTTCTTGAGGATACTTCCACAATCTACCCAAAGGTATTTTCAAAAACCAAATCAACACTAACCATTTCAATTGAAATGTCTCATTCTTCATCATCTCTATCTACATATAAACCTTTAACCAAAACTACAACTAGTCCTAAACCTAAAAACCCACCCATACCTATCTTCTCACCGTATCTAGACCCATCCTTACTTTGGGGGTCATGTCGACATCAAGCCTTACTCACCCACCTATAAAATTGGACTTAGCTGCATAATCTCAAACTCGCACCTACATTGTCCCTTTTCCTAAAAAAAAACCCAACCATCTAGGCCACATACACCGGTCTCACCTATAACACCTTTGTCAACTTTCCCCCTCTGTCCATCCTAGGGCCCCATCCACCAACCCCGATCAAATAGTCTCCTACTCAAGGCTAGTTAAATACTAAACAACCTACTACTACATCACAAGCCTTCGCTACACCTCATTTACCCAAAAATAAAACACCCTTACATTCATTCATACACTTCTTACCACCTATACCCGCCGATTACTATAACCCCAACCTTACCTATATTACTTCAACCCATGCCACCTACCCAACCTCTACCAAACACCTCTATCGCAATTTGGTTACCCCATGGGTAACCCATCCTCTTCCACCATTTGATTTCCCTTACGTATCCGTACTCCCATGACACCTTTACCCAAGAAGGTGTAACCCAGAGATAAGAATCTAGTACCCCCCAATAAGGTAGTCAAACGAACAAAAACTTCCATCCCTAGCTCTTATACCATGCCCTTACCCAAACAGATGCCATCAAAACCTAAGACCACACCACCTACCAAACTAGTGGGCCGACCCATTCCTCCTCCTATAAATCCTCTTCCCTCACGACCCTCTGCACCCTTACCCAAACCCACACTCACTTCCCATTATGACCCGTTAGCGGGCCCTACACCAAAATTTTAACTAATCTCTTAGAGACTACTATCATCACATTACCGCTACTCTAACATTACGATTCTCTCAAACCCAAACTAAAAGGGTTCGATGAAACCAAGATTTGTGCCTATCATCGTGTGCCAAGACATGATGTATAAAATTGTAAGGCTCTGAAAATCGTTCTTCTCAACTTTTTCCTCCTGAACAAAATTTTTATGATGATGACCTTCTTGATGAGGACTATGTTCCACCTTTACCTGTCACCAAACATCATCATCCTTTACCCATTCAGGGATCAATATCTCTACCCCCACAACCATTTTATCTACCTCCAAAGTTTGAGATCAACATGGTCCGTATTAGAGAATTAGCCAAATCACTACCCAAATGCCATTGCGCCTAGCTCACTTCACACGGTTTTTCTCCCCCGGTAGGTTTTTTCCCATCATGTCATTACACCACTCATCCTACACCTTCTCCATTCCCCCTCGGATTAACATGGTTCACAATGTCACCCTGTGCTCAAGAAGACAAGGGAAAAGAAAAATTCACTAGCCTATCAACCACCCTATGCCCAATATACCATCTACACCCACACCCAAAATCACCATCTGCTGAGACCTACATACCCTATCTCTGATGGGGTCACCCATCGTGCAATGATAAAACAATTACATCAGTCCCCTCTAAAGATGTCATTGTATGATCTTGTTCAAACTTTTGAATCTCATAGAAAAACCCTTATTGAGGTTTTACAATTCATTAAAGTTTTACCCAATGAACCCACACCAGTGGCCTCCATTCACACCCCTCACCATGTGGCCTCACTTACCAAATCATCTCTTTCTTGTACCCCCATTTCCACTCCTCAAGTCGCCACCCTCAGCTTCTCTAATGAGGAGATTGTACCTCTCTAGTCAAATGAACCTGATCCCACCCTTTTAAATTCCACCTATATCAATAACATACATGGACAATGGATCATGATCGATGGTGGTGATAACATTAACATCATATCCTCCTATGTATATAATCAAATGTGTATCCCTTCTAATTTTATACATAATAACCCACTTATGATGTGCTCCTTTAATGATGCCATCACCTCCACCCTTGGCACCATTATCCTTCACGTTCACGTAGGCCCTTGCACTATCCTAGAACTATTATACATTTTAGAGGGAGAGTTTTAGTATAACCTATTCCTCGGTAGACCCTAGATTCGCGTCATGGGTTGTGTTCTACTAGTTTACACAGTTGTGTAAAATTCAAATATGAAGGACATAACTATACCATCTCCACCATTCAAAACTTGTAACATGTTGTACCGACCCAATGATGTACTTGTAATAGTCAAGGAATCTTCCACTACCCCCACTTCTCCTTCACCCATGAGCCCATCCACCAATGCTTCCGCCACTTCTCCCACATCTAAATCTTCTATTCCTACTACTGCTACAACCTCCACAACTAACCACTCTACTTCCCAACCAACTGATATTCCTCCTATCCAATCATCTAGTGAATCGTCTATCTTTGCTAATCGCATATCTACTACCGATCCTTGGAAGGTATTTTTAGTGCCACACTGGGGAGTACCACCTATAAAACATCGATACATTCCTCACTCTACAAGAGTATGGAAACCTGCATCATAACCCTCATTATGACTACCTTGCATAGGCAAGGTATTCACTTATGGTCCTCCTAACCTTCACCTAACCTAACATATGGAGGAATTGACACTTCTACCTATTCACCCAAACCTCCCTCCCAAAAATTACCATTTTCATCCGACTTCTAGTCTCTTAATAACTACCACTTCACCCACACTTTCCTACATCATTGTGCATGGAAAGGATTAGGCTTCAGTTTTTATGAACAAGTTCGCCATAACATCATTTCTTATACCACCCGTAAGCATAATGACCATAGTGGTATTGGATTTTCTACACCACCTCCCAAGAAGGTCCATATCGACCTCATGGAGGAAGAAAAACCTTCTTCGCCCCATTCACCAACGTCACCGCCTTCACCCACGTAGTCCATAGATCCCAAATCTATCCCTCCTAACTTTTTTTTTTTTTGAAATGCCCTACACCATCAAAGAAGTTTATGATGGAATTTTGGAGGCCACTTTAGTTGTTTATTTGTCGCTAAAAAAATTATTCACCTAGGATATTATTGGCCAACCCTAAACCACAATTTTTGTGACTATGTCAAATGTTGTGTGAAATGCCAACAACATGCTAATCTTCATCACACACCTAGTCATGCCTTACAGGTCACATGAGACCTTTGTCTTTTCTCTCAATGGGGTTTTGATCTCATCGGAGAGATCAATCCTCACTCATCACAATGCCATCAATGGATTATAACCGCACTTGAATATTACACTAAATGGGTAGAAGCCATTCTACTAATTTTTACAAAAGTGAGAAAGATTTGAATTCATCAACCACCACATCATTTTTCACTTTGGTGTTCCTCACCGCCTCATCACTAATAATGGAAAGCAATTCAAAACAAAACCCTACAAAAGCTGTGTAATGATTTTGGAATTCAACTTAGTTTCTCATCACCTTATTACCCAAATACCAATGGCCAAGCACAATCAACCAATAAAACCTTAAACAAATTCCTTACGAAAGTAGTGGACTATATTGGGAAGGATTGGTATACACACATTCCCTTTTCCTTTTGGGCCTATCGCACTAGTATTAGCACTTCAAATACTACCACATATTTCTCTCTACGGTCTATGATACCGACATTGTCCTACCTCTCAAATTCCAAATTCCATCTCTCCACATCTCACTAAAAGATATTCTCAATGATGATAACTTTCACGGGATCATTTAACACAACTTGAGTTGTTAGATGAACGTCGTCTCAATGCTCTTGACCATCTCCAAATCTACCAAAAGTGTATCAAATGTGCCTATGACAAACATTTCCACCACGGTGAACCTTTCGGGTTAGAGACCTAGTCCGAAGAAAAATAAACATGTAACTAAGGAATAAAAAGGTAAATGGGGTAAATTTGATCCTAATTAGCTTGTACCCTATATCATTACTCATGTATATGTATCGGAGTTCCTATCTTTTTCTTCACTGGAAGGTAAACCTAAGCCTTAGCCCTCAATTCCTTACATATTTAACCATTTTATTGTTGACATCAGGTCCTATATCACCATCTATCAATTGAACACTTGTACCTTGAACACCATCCACCCTCCATGTTACCCATTTTTAGGATCAACAACTAAACAAGAATCATGTGATTACCCATAAAATTTTATCCTTATCTTTAACATGAGTACCACGACTCTAATCATATCATGATTCTCATGGATAATTTTCATCTTTTTAAAATATGGAATCCCATGCTCGTTCATCACTCAGAACCATATCTTTCATAGTTTCCCTTTGTGTGCTATGGTTTTGTCTCCTAAACAAGAACCTAATCTTCCTCTATAGTCTTGTCCATGATTAAATGTCCAAAAAAATGGGATTCAACTCCTTGAGTGAAACTTCTAGAAAATAGATGAATCCCTCAAAAAGGACATCTCTTTTCTCTATCTCGCTACTATAAATAGACTGTTCCCTCAAAGGATAGCTATATCCAGTCATTGCAAAAATACGATAAAATGTTTAGAAGCTTCTCGTATCGATCATCTTCACAAACACTTCAAGGAGATAATATACCCATCCCATATAGACCTCATGCATCGATCAGTCGATAAAAACAAACACAAAAGAATAAAATGATAAATTTTTGTCATGGAATTGCCTATTTTGATCATGGGTTTCTTATCAGGTAAACATCTTTGTCAGTACACTAAGTTACGCTAAACCACCTATTTTCACCTCATTGCCTTTTCACCCTAATTTCCTCTCTGCTCAAGGGACTTGCCGCAACTGTGACATTTCATGATCATGTGACTTTCTTCACCCTTAGAATAGTCCATTATACAACGCCTTTAAGGTCTTACGTTCATAAGCCCATCTTGGGTATGGTAGACTCATTAGGGTTCTTATCAATTAAGCGGCTCTTTTACCACCTCTTACCATTCACCTTCCTCATTAATTATTGATTATCCTATACGAGACCAGACCATTGACACCTACATTTTAAAAATATTTCGATGCCTATGACCTGCACTCAATCATACCTAAAACCTACCAACGCATTCCTCTCCCTCATCATATTCTTCCCTAGCTTATGGGAGAACTAAATCGGCCTGAGGTCCCTTTTCGCTGGGGCTATATAGGTAGCAATCCTAGGGCATGGGGCCCTTGGAGGTTAGCTCAGCCACTCTTTACCCTAACCAAATTCCCCTTCCTTTTCCTATTCACATTCTACTATAGTTATTTTCCATTTTATCAACAATTGGAAATTAAACCAAACAAGCACCAATTAACAAACATTTTTACCACATCATCAAATAATTCATTTATCATTTTTATATTTCCACCATAGCATATATTTGGAAATTTGAACCATAACATGCATATACATCATCATTTTTCTTCCATGTTACCAATAACTTGGAACTTAAATCAAAACCATAAACCCTGACTCCACCATGCCTAAATGACCTGACTCAACCATGCCTATATCTGACTCCACCATGCCTAAATGACCTGACTCAACCATGCCTATATCTGACTCCACCATGCCTAAATGACCTAACTCAACCATGCCTATACCTAACTCCACCATGCCTAAATGACCTGACTCAACCATGCCTATGACCTGACTCCATCATGCCTATACCTAACTCCATCATGCCTAAACCAACCTGACTCCACCATACCTAAGTGACCTCACTCAATCATGCCTATGACCTTGACCCAATCATGTCTAATCCACCTAGTTTCCATCACATAAATAATAACATTGGAAATTACACACATAACTATGACATCATACCATGAATATCACCATCTCTATATAAAAATCATCAAAATCTGTGTGTCCATACATATGTGCACAGAAGAAAAATAAATACACATGCCTCTCATATACAATCTCAACATCTTCGACATGTAGGTTGGTGTAATAATAAAATCTCATGTACATGTCATCCTGCTACCTTGGGCACGTAGGCCAATATAAATAAAAATATACAAAAATCTTTATCTTGGACACATATGGTGACTAATCACCTGATATCCATACCGGTCTCATTTGTCTCCTCCTCCTCTCCTCTGGTCCGACACCCTACCATCATCTCTCCACTCTCTATGGGTCTAGGTCTCACCTCTTCCCAAAATGAAGCTGGGTCAGGCCTCCGTGAGCTAGTGGCCTCTCCCTGACCCTATCTCTGGGCTCACCGAACCCGTTTACTCTCTACACTATGTGTGTGAGATATGTTCCTCTCACTTGAGGCCTATTATACCTTGTACTCTGCATAGGAAGGGATTTCTATCCTAGAAGTAGTCAAATGATCTTGGTATGACCTAGCCTCACTAAGGGCATCCCTGAATCTAGCCATCAACATTGTCTGTGGTAGTGTCATGGGTCTCGAGGCCACCATGTAAGACTTGCCATGCTACTAAAAGTCTAAAACCCTATGCCCGTGCACCCTTCCCCCTCCTCTCTGTACCATAAGACCTTGTCCCATTACTTGTTTGTACCATGGGACCCTATCCTTGAGCCTATTTTGGTGGATGTGCTAGTGCCTATGCCATGACTTGGGCCTATAAGGTCATAATATGTGCTGTATAGTGGTTAATTGGCCATGCAAACCTACTACCTATGCTTGTAGTGTGGCCACCTCATCCATGACCTTGCCAACTTCCCCTGTAGACCTATAATCCCTGGGCCGAAAGGTAACCACCTATCCTTGTAGTGTATCCCTCTAAGCGTGAGGATAGCCAAGTATGGCTACTCTCGTCCTAGGTGGTGTTGCTCATAGATGGATGGCCCACCACCACTGTCTGTATCTATCTCGTAACCATGACATCATCAATCTGCTAGTCCACTACCTACTCCTCCTACCCTGTCAACATGGTCAGATGTGGTAGAGGCATAAGCCTCTCCACGTCATCTCTCCTATAACATCTCTGATATGGCTTTTACTGTGATGACTTTCACTCTTGACATTATAAACATTGACATGTGATTTGTCTTAGGAAGGTGTACTCTTATGACTTTTGGAAATCATGTTTGTAATGGATAATTCATAATTTTTGAAAAGGTTCACTTTGTTGTGATTTTTGCTTACTTGAAAATGAGGCCATTCATCTCTTTGTACAGCTTAAATTCACTTTTAAAAGATGATGAACTTGTATTGTTGTTGTCTTAACTTATCTAGTGTTAACAAAAAAACCTTGGATCAATTCCATTGATCCAAGGTATGCTTCAGTTCTTCTTACTGTTCATCTTGTTGTCTTGGCATTTGGAAATGAAAGATGAATCTAGACTAGGCCTTGTTTACAATTGTGAAGGACCCTTCTTCAGGGATCCCTGTTTAGCAACATGCTTTAAGTGATAGGCCTGGGTCTTCTTGTTGATGTTAAAACATTGAGTAGTATATAGGGACCTTGAACCTATTCCTAAAACACTAAGGTTAACCCTAGTCTAAGGGTATATCTAACCTAAGTTGGGGAGTGCTATGTTTATTTAAATGAAATACAACCTAAGGTAACTATAGACTTACCTAGGAACTAAGGTTGATTTTCTAACCTAATAATAATCTAACCTAAACTATTGCTAACCTAAGGGGTACCTATGGACTAATCAGACAATTGACAATTGGCATGGTTGGTGACATCAATTTTTAAGGCATTAAATGGAATTGATTTTGGTTTTATTGCTATAGACTACCAATTATGCGGAGGCATAGGAAGTTTAGTGGATGCCTAGTTGGTACCACTAGATGGAAATCACATGCAAATTTGAAATTAAAGTTATCACTAAACATGGATTGTAGTGGTGTGGAAAAAAGGAGGAAGTTCTACCATTTGCATTTATTGATTTCATTTTTAGCAAACATCGCCTAGAAAAAATGCTTGGTGGGTTTTCGTATTGTAGTGTTTATCTTCAGTTCATTTCAAGTTTTGGCTCTGCATGGGGTTTTCAGTTATTTGAATCAGAAGTTCTATTTTTGATATTATTATTATTTTTGCATTCTTGAGATATTTTGGACTCTGTGGAAGTATAAGAAGAAGTGGAAGAGTTGAGTTGGTTGACGTTGCATGGAGAAAAAGAAGTTGTTGAGGCTCAACTTGGATATCTTCTGCAAATTAGGAAGAAGCTCTATCAGACATAATAGGCTCTATCCATTAAGTTGATATGTTTTTTCTTAAATGTATTGATTAAAATAACTCTACTCTTGGGGAACATATGAGTTTTTATATGATGTTTTGATCTGCTTTTGATGCTTGTATTTTCACTGTATTTTTATGTATGGATTCACTGTTATGATGGAAATACGTTCTAGGTTTTTTTCCTTTTTTGGAAAAATGATTGAATCATGCTTAACTTCTATTTGAACTTGTTGATGTTGAATATTTTTTATATCCATATTTTAGTTGTGTTAAAACTAGATAGTAACTTGTCTGATGTTGAACTTGAATGAATCTTTCGATCGAGTACAACATTACATCATTTGACATGGTTGTTATTTAAGCTTGCTTGTGAGATCAATGGAATAGTTTATCAAATTCGATTGCATATTCTCTGGTGTGAGGAAAGAGTGGTCTAGGTTTGTTCTTCTTGATTCAACTTACTGTGTATGACTGGTTCTTTTACTTAAATCAGAGATGTAGTAGATACTAAACGATCTCATGGTAAATAATGTTGAACTGTTGAATAAATCAACTCTTGTCTAAGCTTGAATGAATACTTGAAGGAAAATAGAATAAGACATTTTTGGGTTTAGCATTTATTCGAGATCAACTTCATACATAAAACTTGTGGTCTTGCTGACATTTCATTTGTCTCCCTCTTGAGTTATGAATCTGGTTGGGTTTTATTCTTCCTATTCTAGTTATCTATTTTAGTGATTATTGTGAAGATACATGGTTCTAAGTTGGCTTGAATGGAATTTTTTGATTGTTAAGTCTTGCTCTCACCTTTTTTGTTCACCATCAATGGATGGGTAAGATTATCATGTTATCTCCTTGAAAAGGAAATCATTGCTTGAAAAAGGGTAAATTACTTAAATGTTACTACTGTCTTTTATACTTGGGGAAATGGGATAACTTATGAATTGATGTAATTACTTGTTTATGTTGTGTTGTGGAGCTTAATTACTTCATTTTAGCATGTAATGGAACTTGCTTTGAAAAACACAAGGTAGAATCGACATCGGTTAAGGGCGGGTGACATCGGTTAGGGAAGACTGAAATCAGTCAAGGGAAAGTAGGAACCAATGACGGTTAGGTAGAACTGGCATCATTTACCTGTGTAACAAAGTTTTAATTAACTCTCTAGAATTATATCTATTTTTAGCATTAAAATGGATTTATTGATTATAATTACATGGCTAAGTGCCCTAAGTCTATAAATAACTATATAAGCATAAAAGCTAGGGTTTAGAAACAATGAAAAAAATAATTAGAAATAACTTGAAAAAGGTTGGTGAGAGAGAATTCTTGGTGGTAGAGAAAAAGCTTGAAGGAAGAAAGTACTGAACATCTGAGAGGTGTGGAAGATTGTAAATATTCATTGTATATCTTGTCAAAGCTTTGGATAATAGATTGGCTTATTTCTTGGTGGACGTAGCCCACACTGGGTGAACCACGTTAAATCTGGTGTTGATTTATGTCTCTTGTTTTGTATATTTCTTCTGGTAGAATATCCACTTTTATTTGCATGTATGCTTAGATATGATATATTATCTGTACAACCTATGTGATAACCCCAACAATTGATATCAAAGCTTTGTTTGAGGTTTTTGTGTGTTGATGATTTACTCATAGAGGATTTTCGATTGAGTGGGAGCTACAGCAATGACAGAAGATAATAAATACAAGGTAGAGAGATTTGATGGCCGAAATTATCAATTATGGAAGATGTAGATTGAGGATTATCTGTATCAAAGAGATTTGTAATTACCATTGGATGAGAAGTCTAGACCTATGAAGAATGGAAGATTCTTGACAGAAAGGCTTTGGGATCTATAATATTGAGCCTAG
Source organism: Taxus wallichiana var. yunnanensis (assembly GCA_018340775.1). Lineage (NCBI taxonomy): Eukaryota > Viridiplantae > Streptophyta > Pinopsida > Cupressales > Taxaceae > Taxus > Taxus wallichiana. Next base: position 298,315,117 of record CM031242.1, read on the forward strand.
CAGCATCCGTGGCTTCCAATATTATAGAAGCGGCTTCTACAGTAGACTTAATGAAATCTCTTGCTAATTTATATGAAAAACCTAGTGCTTCAAATAAAGTTTATTTGATGAAGAAACTATTTAGTTCTAAGATGCATGAAGGTGAATCTACCTCTAGTCATTTGAATGATTTTGATCTATTGTAAATCAGTTAAAATCAATTTCTATACCATTTGATGATGAAGTAAAAGAACTTTTATTCTTATGTTCTTTTCCTGATAGTTGGGACAACTTGGTAATGGTTGTTAGTAATACAACATCTGCTAATAATATTGTGAAATTTGATGATGTGGTTAGTATAATATTGAATAAATAAATTCACAGGAAGAGTACAAAAGGAAACATCATCTGGAAATTCTTTGAATGTAGAAAACAAGGTAAGGAAGAAGGAGAGATCCAAGAGTAAGAGTAATGGGAAATTAAAGTCAAGGGAAAGCAGATCTAAATCCAAAAGTAAGGGAATTACTTGTTGGAAATGTGGAAAGAAAGGACATGCAAAGAAAGATGGTTGGTCAAAGGATAAAGAGAATCAACAACTAGAAAAAGGTAAAGAGGAGAGTCTTGATTCATCAGAGGTAATGCAAGATGATCTTATTCTTTCTTTATACAATAGAATTAAATCATGGGTTTTAGATTCGGGATCTTTTTCCATACAACCCCTAATAAGGGTTATTTCAAAATTATGTCTAGGAAATTTTGGGCATGTTTATTTGGGTGATGATGAACCTTGGAGTATTCTGGTAAAGTGAAAGCTCATCTAAAATTGTAGAATAGAAATACATGGATATTGAAAGATGTGAGGTATGTGCCAAGCCTCAGGATGAATCTTATTTCTACAGGGAAACTAGGTGAATCTAGCCGCATAGTTATTTTTACATGAGACTCTTGAAAAGTCACCAAGGGTGCTTTTGTTGTGGCAAGAGGTAAGAAGGTATGAATGTTATATTTATCTACCTATATTATTGATTTATTTTATCTATTATCTATTTGATTAAGATGCATGCATGTGGCATAATCATTTGGGTCATATGAGTCAAAAAGGAATGTAGATATTAAAGGATAAGGGTAAGTTATTAGATTTGAAAGATTTAGATCTTGATTTATGTGAGCATTGTATCTTTGGAAAGTAAAAGAGAGTGATATTTCTCAAAGTTGGGGAAACTAAGAAGGAGCAAAAATTGGAGCTTGTACACTCAGATGTGTGGGGACCAGCTCAGGTAGCTTCTCATGGAGGATCCCAATATTATGTTACTTTCATTGATGATGCTACAAGAAAGGTATGGGTTTATTGTATTAAACGTAAATCTGATATTTTGAGACTTTTAAAAGATGAAAGGCCCTTGTTGAGAATGAATCAAATTCTAAGTTAAGTGCCTTAGATTTGACAATGGTGGTGAATACTGTAGAAAGGCTTTCAATGGTTATTGTTCATTGAATGAGATACGTAGAGAAAGAATGGTTCTAAGAACAACACAAGAGAATGGTGTTATAGAAATAATGAACATGACAATCATGGAACGTGCTAAAAGTATGAGGATACATTCTAGATTGCCCTTGTATTTTTGGGCAAAAGTAGTTAATATAATAGGTTATTTGATTAACCATGGCCCTTAAAGTTCACTAGATGGAGGAATATCAGAGGAAAATTAGAACAGAAAAGATGTAGATCTTTCTTTTCTTAAAGTTTTTGGTTCAGAAACTTTTGTGCATGTTGATAAGGAAAATAGAAAAAAGTTGGATGAAAAATCCAAGAGGTGCACTTTCATTGGTTATGGATCTAGTGATTTTGGTTTCCATTTTTGGAATTTAGTGAATTCTAAAATTATTAGGAGTCATGATGTTAAATGGAATGAAAAGAGAATGTACAAGGATCAAATTTTGGTACCCAAGGATGAGAAAATTGAGAATTTTATTGATGGAAATGAACTCTCGAAAAGAAACACCTACAGAAATACATAGTAACTATGGTCGATTAGTCCATAATTGAAATCAGTTAGATGAACTGCCGATGTTTACAAAGGATCAGAACTGACATTGGTTAGTAGAACCAACGTTGGTTAGAGGTGACCGGTGTCGGTCACTATTAGAAGTTGATACTAATATTCAGGAGGCCCAGATTGAGCCTCTGATACCCCAAACTCTTGTGAGAAGGTCACAAAGGGTAAGTAAACTTCTAGAAAGATTTAAAACTTCTCTATTTTATTTATTGTTGACTGATAGTGGTGAACCAGAGAGCTTTGAAGAAGTAATGAAGGATAAGACTCACATTCAATGAGAGCATGACATATATGAGGAGATGGACTCCTTGGAACATAACAAAACTTGGGATTTTCTTAAGTTGCCAACATGTAAGAGGACATTGTAGAACAAGTGGGTTTACAAGATTAAGGAAGAAGAGGGTGGACAAAAAAGGTACAAGGCAAGGCTTGTAGTAAAGGGATTTGCACATAAAGTAGGTATTGACTTTGGTGAAATATTTTCTCCTATTGTTAAGATGAATTCTATTCATATTGTATTGAGTTTAGTTGTAGTAGAATATTTGCATTTAGAGCAACTAGATGTGAAGATGATTTCCTTCATGGTGATTTGGATGAAGAAATTTATATGCAGCAATTGCTTGGGTATGAAGTCAAGGGTAAGGAGAAACTAGTGTGCTAGGTTGAAAAAGAGCCTATATGGACTCAAACAAGCTCTAAGGAAATGGTACATGAGGTTTGATAGTTTTATGCATGAGCATGGTTACTTGAGATGTGAATCTGACCATTGTGTTTATTTCAAGAAGCTTAAAAATGGGAGCTATATTATTTTGTTACTATATGTGGATGATATGCTTATTGCAGGATCTAGTATGTAGGACATTGGTGAGCTTAAGAGAAAGCTAGCTCACACATTTTCTATGAAGGATTTAGGAGCTGCAAAAATAATCCTTGGCATGCAAATACATAGAGACAGGAAAAACAAGAAATTGTATTTGTCTCAAGAGGATTATATCTACAAGGTGTTAGAAAGGTTCAACATGTAGAATGCAAAACTTGTTAGCACACCTATGGCTGGAAACTTAAAATTGAGCAAAGATCAGTGTCCTTCATCACATGAGGAGGTCAAATACATGACATGAGTGTCATATGCTTCAGCATTTGGAAGTCTCATGTATGCTATGGTTTGTACCAGACCATACATTGCACAGGTAGTGGGAGTTGTGAGTAGATATATGGCTAATCTAGGTAAAGAGCATTGGAAACTAGTCCAATGAATACTAAAGTATTTGAAAGGAACATATAGCATATAGTTATGTTATGGAGGTTTGGATATTTCATTACGTGGATATGTTGATTTAGATATGGCTGGAGATCTAGATGGTAGGAGGAGCACTACTGGATATGTTTTCACTAGTAGGTGGAATGATAGTTAGTTGGATTTCGAGATTGTAGAAGGTTATGGATTTTTCTACTACCGAGGAAGAGTATGTTGCAACTACAGAGGCTAGCAAGGAGATGATATGGATGAGTAGGTTCATGGAAGATTTGGGAAAGGAGAAAAGTGATTGTAAACTATTTAGTGTCAGTTAGAGTGTAATTCATTTGGAAAAGAACTCAGTGTTTCATTCAAGAAGGAAACACATTCAGTTGAGGTATCAATTCATATGACAAGTATTATAGGATGGAAAGTTGAATTTGGAAAAGATTCATATGAGCAAGAACCTTGTAGATATGCTAACGAAGCCATTAGCAAAGGAGAAGTTAGAGCTACACTCCACTTCTACTGGTCTTCAATTTTAATACTTGAAGAGGAAGAAACAAAGCCAAGGAAGGATCTAAGAATGATGTTGTACATGTATGGTGCAGTAATTAAACTCCAATTGGGAGATTATTGAGTTATGGAGCTCAATTACATCATTTTAGCATGTAATTGGAACTTCTTTGGAAAACACACAAGAACCGACATTGGTTAAGGGTAGACTGGCATTAGTTAGGGAAGAAAAAAATTGGTCAAGGGCAAGTAGGAACCATTGATGGTTAGGAAGAACTAACGACAGTTACCTATGCGACGAAGTTTTAATTAAATCTCGGGAATTATATCTATTTTTAGCATTAAAATAGATTTATTGATTGTAATTGCATGGCTAAGTGCCCTAAGTCTATAAATGACTATATAAGCACAAAAGCTAGGGTTTAGAAGTAATGAAAAACAAGAATTAGAAAGAACTTGAAAAAGGTTGGTGAGAGAGAATTCTTGGTGGTAGAGAAAAGATTGAAGGAAAAAAATAATGAATATCTGAGAGGTGTGGAAGATTGCAAATCTTCATTGTATATCTTGTAAAAGCTTTTGATAATAGATTGGCTTTTTTCTTGGTGGATGTAGCCCACACTACGTGAACCACGTTAAATATGGTGTTGATTTATGTATATTGTTTTGTATATTTCTTCTGGTAGAATATCCACTTTTATTTGAATGTATGCTTAGATATGATATATTGTTTGTACAACCAGTGTGCTAACCCGAACAGTTTAGAAGGTAAATAATTTTTAGTTTGTAGTTTTTATCTTGTAGTTGTTGTTGTTGAATGTAAGTTCTAATAGTTTGTTAGGATTTAATAGTTGTTTGGGGTTGAATAATTTCTTGGCCTTGGGCCATCAAATTTGTCTCGTTTCTTTTTCGATCTTGGTAAGTGTACCTCTATTTAAGGAAATGAGTTTTGAGACCTCATCTATATTGATATTCGGTGTTATCTCCTCTTTATATTCTGAGTCAAAAAGACTAGGTAGACTACTCCTTGGCTATTCATTTCCATTTTCTGTTGTATCTATTAGGATATGGTTACTTGCAGTTTGGAGAGTTAAGGTATTTATAATACCGCACTCCTTGAATTTAGAAAGGTAGATTTATGTGGTTCTTTGTTCTCTATGTTTTGGGACAACTATCATCTAACCCAAGCCTGATCTAACCTCTATTGGGATTTAAAATGGAAAACAGTAGAGACCAGACTTGTCTATTATATCCTTGCTTGGATTTAGAGTGAACAATCTCTTTCTCTTTCCTTTCATCTTTCACTGTATCACTCCTAAGGAGGGAGCTGACCTGTTTGGTTTGTAATATATTGAAGGATTACAGGATCTGTAATTGATTGATAAATCCCTCCATTCTTCTCTTTGACTTTTACTTTGGTAATGATGTACTCGTTTGTGATGTAGTTCTAAGTGCATGTCAAATTGAATTCATCCTTTGTCAAATCTGTTTGATGTTGATCCTAAACTTAGGTTGGTTTTTACTCTAAATTTAGGATATAGATTCTTAAATAAGAAACTCTTTCCTAAAGGTGTTGTGGGTTCATCCTAAATTTATCCTAATGTTTGATTGAGCTTGGCATTTTATATTTTAGGATGAAGTTAAGTGAGATAATGCTGAGATAAATGTATTATTGTTCCATCTAATGTAGACCTATTCCTAAGAGATGTTAGTGTTAGTATCTTCTCAGGTTAGATGGAATTAATTTAGATGTGAATCATAAAAATTAGTAAATGAAAAGCAGTTTGTGATTTCGGTGAAATATTATTTAGCTGGATTAATGTTTTAAATTCTTTCTATGAAATCATTAGTTGAAAGTTGAATATGATTATATCATAATATTTTCTTAATGATGATAGGGGTTATCACTTTATTCTCTCTCTCTTTTTATGATTGGTATTTCTTTATGATATGTCTTTCTGTAATGCTTTAATTGTTTCACAAAACCATATTTCTCTTTAGTAAAAAGTTAGTTAAAAGCACATCATTTTAATGCTCAGTACTTATCATGCTCAGTTAAATGAACTGACCCATGCTAGCAATTTTGCAGATGGAATTCATAAGTGGTAAAAGGAGAAAAGATATTTTATGATGTTACTTTTGTTTACCAAAGAGACTGGATCTTTTATGATGAAATATGAATCATTATTGAAATGTATTTGTTGGAAAGGAAAGTTGTATTTTTAATTGATCTTATTGATGTTGTTTGACACTAAATATGTCTAAAGTGTTTGAACTTATAATGTATGAATTCCACTTTGATGAATGGAAAAGTTACTGGGTTTATATGTACTTGATGTGTTATCTTTTTTTATTACATACATGAATGAAAATGATAATATTATCTCTTTTCTTATTCTTTACACACACACACACACACACACACACACACAATGAGCCCTCTTGGGTTGATTTAAAATAAACTAGAGGATAAGGGTACTAAATATACTACCCTCTTATTCAATACAACTTATTAAAGTTGGAATTCATGATTGGTCATTCAATTAAATCACTATGGTTTACTAAAATGATGTTAGTGGATAAATGAAACCATTATGATAACTTGTAAAATGTTAAGGGGTTACAAATGAACCTTAATTCTTATTTAGTAAAGGGAAGGAAACTATTCTGCAATGCTATGCAGTCTGTTTTAAGACCTTTTGGAATTAAATCCTAATGTTATCTTGGAAAGAGGAAGATGAGATTCCTCTTGATTAATTCCTTAATCTGAATAAAACAAATGAAAATAATATATTTATAGTAGTAGACTTCATCCCAATGAAGTATATCATAAAAATATCTGATTCAGAACTTAAACAAGCTAAGACTTGGATAAGTTAATTAAGTTAACATCTCTGTTAGTATGCTGAATTTGTTTGTGAAAATGAATCATAAATTAGAATGTTAATGAATTAAAATCAAATCTTTGGGAAGGGTTTGGAGGAAGATATATCTGCATAATAAATCCAATTACAGTTATTGCTTATAACCCTAATGGTTAATGAAACTAGTGGTTCAGTAGGGCTACTGTAATTAAACTTTAAATAAGGAAAATAATTAAGTCATTAAATTCTTTCTTAGGTATGTACATCCAGATGGGATGAACTCAGTTGGATGTTGGCACATGTCAACTGTAGTACCATACCTTCATGAAGACTTGGGTCTTCATGAGGATATTGTGTTGCAGTTGACATGTTGTAACACCCTTCAAAGTTTAATCATCTAGATCTACATAAACTCGAGACTTGATCATAGTTATACCCTAGGTTAAGTTAGAAGCATAATCTAGTGTCGGGGCAACTCATGAAGACTAAGGATAACTAGACACATGCAATCAACTTAGGCCAATTGAGTATGTCTATGTACCATTAGTCACCACGAGTAGTCCTCTACACTAAACTATGTTGCTAACCTTAGTTAGGCTTAAACCTTGAACAAATGGATTGACAGGAGTTAGTGAAGACCATTCTAGATAACAAATGAAGTTGGGTGAAGGATGTATTCCATTTGACGAGTATGCCATCTAGGAATATAAATATGAACAATATGGTGAAAATATTTGGCAAAAGTATAGCAAGTTGTTGGTTGCATTGCCTTGTGTCACCTAGTTTAAGAAGTGGGATTTCAAACGAATATTGGTAACAAATATTTAGATAGGCCTCTTAAACAAAACACTAAAATACCCAAAAAATGGTAAGAGAACTAAGTATACTTGGTATATAAATCATTAAGTTAACATGAGAGATCTGTATGATACCGAGTCATGAAATGAGAGATCGGTGTTCCACCAAGTCTTTACATCTACATATGGTTATCTATTATAAGATTGATTGGCATGAAATGTGTGTTCTAAATTATGATTATTTAGAACAGAGAACATTATTCATTTTTTTTCCCTTGTTTCTAAAGTCTTAAAATGGGAATGATACATATTGGTATCAAAGATGAAGGTCGCAGCTCTTGGACCTATTGTGTCCATAATATGATAAAACTTAAATTTTCTTGTCAACAGAAAATGGTTAGAACAAGAGGAAGTACTGTAGACAACCCACCATCGAGTGGAGAAGAAACTACTACCTAAACACTTGATGAGATACTCGCTGTCCTATTAGACACGAGATCATTTAGCTGTACTTGAACAACAAGTAATGGGAAATGAGGAGAAAGAAGATGTTGGTAATAACAATAAGCCACCTCCTGTGGACAATGCCAATGTTATAAATTTGGGCGTTGATAACAATAATGCATCCAATGCTAATGCAAATGAACCTAATTATAATGAGAATAAAAAGGAAATATTGGAAGATGAATTCACTAATGACATAAAAAGGATAATTCCACCCAAGTTTGATGGCACTACATTAGGAGATGGAGCTGAGAAGTAGCTCAAGGAAATGGAGAAGTACTTTGCAATAACGAACTTCTCTGAGGAAACAAAAGCAATATGGGGAGCTTAAAAACTTTCCCATGAAGCATCTTCTTGTTGGGACAACTGTAAGGTTGAGTTAAACATTGATGAAACAAACATTACTTGGGATCAATTTAAAAATTATTTTAGGCAATGATGGCTACCACAACTTTACTATGATCAAAAAATGACTAAATTTTAGAACTTATCTTAGGGAAAATTAACTGTAATAGAGTACTAGAGAGGTTTACTAAACTCCTTAAGTACATACCTCAGTATCAAATTGATGAGAAGTTCAAGATACAAAAATTTATCATGGGATTAAATCCCATTATAGGTGGTGAAGTGGATGTTCACATCCCAACCACTATGGAAGGGGTTGTAGAAAAATCCATAAGGTAGGAGTAGAAATTGAAAGTGATCTCTACCCATAAGGAGGAAATCAGAAAGAAAGTTCCAAACTCTTCTTTGTCTCTTGCACCCAAAAAGGGACCATGGAAAAATTTTGGTATGAAAAACAAATTTGTTACAACAAGAAAACAACATCAAATAAACCTACTACTAATGTGTGAAATAACTTTGTCAAGAACAATAATAATAGAAAAAACTCCTATGGGGTTCAAAATGATAATATTAAGGTTAGAATTAAATTTGAGCCTAAGAAGGGACTTATAAGAGGTCACATTACGATTATGGCAAGAATCATTACGCAAATCAGTTTCCTTTGAAGAAGCATGAGATACATGTTGCGGTGGTGACAAATAGGATGAAAAGTAAGTCATACCCATAGAAGTTCCAAGTAAGTTATTTGGTATACCTATAACTATACTTTTTGATAGGAGCTACTGAATGTTTTATTTCTACTAAAGTTGTTTCGAAATTAAAAAGAAAAGATGGAAAAATGGATAAATCATGGGTTGTATATCATGGAAATAATGCTATTCACACAGTTAGCATGTGTCTTTTTGGAGCAGTCCTTGACTTGCCTAGTTTTTCCACTAAATTTGACCTTTATGTTGCTCCTTTAGGGTTTTATGATGTAATCATAGGTGTTAACTGGCTAGTTGAACATAAGGAAAAGGTTAATTGTTTTGAAAAACATATTAGTTATTTGGATGACTTGTAGAAAACAACAAAAATTTAGGGGATAAAATGTGAGATTTCAGTTAGGAAATCGTCAGCTATGCAACTTAAAAAGGCCAAAAATAAAGGCTGCACCTTGTATGTAGTAAAAATTTCTAAAACAACTGATGAAAGTGGTGACTTCATAGAAAGATACCCCTTTGTTGTGAAATTTGAGTGATATTTTTTCGGAAGAGTTACCTGGTCTTCCACCCAAACAGGAGTTTGAATTCATGATAGAGATCAAGTCGGGAGGAACTGAACCTATTTCCAAGGCACCATATAGAATGACTACCATTGAATTTGTAGAACTTAATGCACAAATCACAATAATGTTTATCTAAAGGTTTGATAAGATCGAGTGTCTCACCTTGGGGAGCACTAATAATTTTTTTGAAAAATAAGGATGAAACTCTTAGATTGTGTATTGATTATAAGATGTTAAAAAAAACAATAATTAAAAATATATATACACTTCCTAGAATTGATGATCTGTTTGATCAAATGCATGATGCATCAAGTGTATTCTAAAATAGATCATTGTATATATCTTCCCCGCAGTAGATATAGACAAGCGGAAGAATATGGAAACCAAACAAATTCAAACCTCAGCCCATGGCACACAAAAGAGGCACACGACAATGAGTGTCGACAGCAAAATGGATGCACCCATGGCGCATAAAGGGGCGCACGACAATGAGTGTCGACAGCAAAATGGATGTGCCCATGGCGCACAAAAGGGGCGCACGACAATGAGTGTCGACAGAAAAATGGATGCGCCCATGGCGCACAAAAGGGGCACACGACAATGAGTGTCGACAGAAAAATGGATGCGCCCATGGCACACAAAGGGGCGCACGACAATGAGTGTCGACAGCAAAATGGATGCGCCCATGGCGCACAGAAGAGGCGCACAAAAATGAGTGTCGACATAAGAAAGAATGCGCCCATGGCGCACAGAAGTGGCGCATGACAATGAGTGTCAATGGGGAAAAAGTTGCTCCTTGGCACACGTAAGAAGATGTCGACACACACACGGATGCGCCTATGGCGCACCTTCAGGAGGCGCAACATTCTGAGTGCTGACAGGAAGCAGACCCTGACCCAGATATTCAGATGGCCATAACTTTTGACTGGGAGCTCCGATTCACACAAGGTTGGACTTTTCGGAAAGCCTACGGTGTCCTCTACCTAACTACAACTAGATATATTTAATTGGGTGGGAACAAGTTCTTAAAAATTCAAAATACAGTTTTCCACTTTTGGGGTTTGATATGGTCCTCACCTACCACCATAATGAGATGAATTAAATACAACTTTGAGGTGGTTGGGGTAGATTTGGACTTTCTCTCTCTTCTCTCTCTCATTCTTCCTATAAATTATAAGGAGGGCTTCTTTCTAAAGGTTGGACATTCTTGTTTTGGCCCCTCCCTTCTTCTCTTTGGCGAGTAGAGTTGTGGAGCTCAAACCTCCCATCTGAAACCGTAATGCACCTTTGCCTCCGGGCATTTTTTTTGCGGTGTATTGTATCAACCTTGAGCAAATAAATGCATGACTATGGATGTTTCTCAACCCTCTATGTGTTTCATTTTGCATCCTCTGATCTTTCACTTTGTGAATATGTTTATCGTGCATGATTTTACATTGCATTTCTATGGTCTGTGTTTAATTGGCAAAACGTATGTTCTTCATTCCTCGGTGCATCACCTCCTTAGCTTAGGTTTGTTTTTATGCATTTCTCTCTCCCTGTCTCCTTGGTAGTTAGATTAGGTTTTAGTAGACTCTCTGCGTTTTATTAGTGCATCGAACAGAGGAATAGGAGCCGACCTTCATTCGGAGAGCTTTTCCAATTTCGCAAGGTCCCACACTTGGGAAAAGCTCCATGTTGTGTAATCGCACTTTGAGATTCTCAACCCATCGAGTTGCAGTCCCAGTGCTTTGTGATTCGACACCAACAAGATATTTGATTTGGATATCATCGAGTTATGAATAAAGGATGAATATATTCATAAAACAACTTTTAGAATAAGGTACAAACATTATAAATTCATAGTTTTACAATTTGGATTAACAAATGCACTGTAACTTTTATGAATTTAATGAATAATATTTTCAAGAATACTTGGACAAATTTGTGTTTGTATTCTTGGGTGATATTCTCATATATTCTAAAAGCATTGATGAGCATCATGAGCATTTGAAAATAGTTTTAGAAATCTTAAGAAAGAGAAGGTTATATGGTAATTTGTCCAAATGTTCCTTCTACGATACAAAATTACACTATTTGGGTCATGCCATAAGAAATGATGGAATAGAGATGGATCCCTAAAAAATTATTACAATAAATGAGTGTCCTGCACCTAAGAATGTGCATGAAGTTAAAAGCTTCAAGGGTCTTATTGGTTACTATAGGAAGTTTGTCAAAGACTTTTCTAAGGTCGCTGCACCAATAACTTTGTTGCAGAAGAAAGATAAGAAATTTGTGTGGAATGAAAAATGTAAATTTGCATTTAAGACTCTAAAGGATCAGTTAACATTAGTACCTATTTTAGTTATACTTAATCCTAATGGAGGCTTTAATGTTGTAAATGATGCATACGGGAAGCTCTTAGAGGTATTTTGTTGCAAAATGATCATGTTATAGCTTATGAAAGTAGAAAACTCAAGTTACATGAACTAAATTATGCTCCACATGACCTAGAGCTTGCTGCCATTGTTCATGCACTTCAGGTATGGAGGCATTATCTTCTTGGTAGACCTTTTGAATTAAAAACTGATCATCTTGGGTTGAAGTATATTTTCACTCAGCCAAATATGAATGCAAGACAATGAAGATGGTTAGAATTTTTATCTCAGTATGATTTTGACATAAGTTATATTAAAGGCAAAGAAAATAGAGTTGTAGATGCTCTAAGTCGTAGAAAGTAAATTTATGCTCTTATAACAATGAAAAATCAAATTAAAGATGAAGTAAAAAGTGTCATGGAATCTGATTCTTATTTTCAGCAAGTAAAAACAACACTTGCTATAGATCCAAATGATGTGAGATATAAAGGTTTTCACTTTGATAACGAAGGAATCTTGAGGTTTGAAAATAGAGTATGCATACCTTTGTTAAATGAATTAAGAAAGAAATTGTTAGCTGAATTTAATAATTCACCTTTTTCTAGACACCTTGGCATTACGAAAACACTTGCTAATATAAAAGAAAAATATTTACGGAAAGGGAAGAAAATGACGTGTTTGATTTTATGACACACTACTTAGAATGTTAGCGTGTTAAAGCTAAACATATGCATCCAGTTGGTTTACTATATCCTCACAACATACCGCAATATAAATGACAAGTAATAAGCATGGATTTTGTACAAGGGTTGCCTATGTCAAGAAATAAACATGATGTCATTATAGTTGTTGATAAACTAACAAAGGTAGCACATTTTATTGCTGTTAATCTTAGAGATGATTCACCTGTTTTAGAAAAAATATTTTTGCATGAGATTTTCAGATTACATGGATTACCAAAATTGATCATATCGGATAGAGTTCCAAGAATGACATCTAGATTTTGGCAAACACTTAATGCATCCCTAGGGACTAAGCTAAATTTCAATTTTGCTTACCATCTAGAAACGGATGGATAGAGTGAAAGATTTAATCAAGTTTTAGAGGATATGTTATGAATGTATTGCATGGATCAACAATATAAATGGGAAGAGTACCTTACATTAGATGAGTTCTCTTATAACAACATGTATCACACCTCTCTAAAAATGGAACCTTTCGAGAATTATATGGAAGGAAATGTAGAACTCCGATTATTTGGGATAACATAGAGGATAGAGAGGTAATTAGACATAAAATCCTTCCGAGGAAATGGAACAAGTTAAAATGATTCGTGAATGCTTGAAGGAATAAATAGATAGGAAAAAGAGTTATGCATACTTAAAATGGGTTGATAAGAAATTTAAACTTGGTGAGAAAGTCTTTCTGCTGGTTAAACCGAAAAAGAGTTCTATAACTTTTGGCAAGCTGCCAAGTTATCACCTTGTTATATGTGACCCTTTAAAATTATTGAAGTAATCAATCCTGTAGCCTATCATTTAACTTTACCTCCTTCTTTATCACGAATGGATGATGTTTTTCATATTTCTCTAATTAAGAAATATGTTTTAGATTTATCACATGTGTTAAATTGGAATTCCTTGCAGGTCCAATACCCAAGAAAAATCATGGTTAAACCCATACGAGTGATGGAAAATCTCCATCTTCACTTAAGAAATCATGAAATAAGTCAATGTAAGGTCCAGTGGGACCAATTTAATGAAGAAAGTGTAACTGGGAAAATATTGAAGATATGAAAACTAATTTTCCATATTTGTTTGAATAGAATTGATTATGTGGATTGATAAAACATTAAGATTTTATTCATATTACGTCAATAAACCTACCAGTCTTGGGTAGATACTAAACTATTTAATAATGGGACAACTATTTTAATGTTGATTATGGAATTTGAATTTCTCAAATCTAGTTCTATTGTGAACATATGAATGGAAGGATGATAATTTAATTTTATCCTAGACTTAAATTGTTTGACTAAGTTAATCATTGGGATGATGTTTCCTTTTAAGTAGGAGGTATGTAACATCTCTAACATGGTTGTTACTATGATGACTTCCACTCTTGACATTACAAAAATTGATGTGATTTGTCTTAGGAAGGTGCACTCTTATGAATTTTGGAAATCATGTTTGTAATGGATAATTCATTATTTGTTGAAAAGGTTCAGTTTGTTGTGATTTCATCTAACTTGAAAATGAGGCCATTTATCTCTTCATACATCATAAATTTATTTTTAAAATATGATGAGCTTGTACTGGTGTTTTATTAACTTATATAGTGTTAAAAACAAAACCTTAGATCAATTCCATTGATCCAAGGTATGTTTTAGTTCTTCTTACATGTTCGTCTTGTTGTCTTGGCATTCAAAAATGAAAGATGAATCTAGGTGGGCCTTTTTTTGTTTACAATTGTGAAGGACCCTTCTTCAAGGATCCCTTTTTAGTAACAAGCTTTAAGTGATAGGTCTGGGTCTTCTTGCTGATGTTAAAATGCTAAGTAATGTATAGGGACCTTGAACCTATTACTAAAACACTAAGGTTGACCCTAGTCTAAGGGTATATCTAACCTAAGTTGGGGAGTGCTATGTTTATTTAAATGAAATACAACCTAAGGTAACTATAGACTTACCTAGGAACTAAGGTTGATTTTCTAACCTAATAATAATCTAACCTAAACTATTGCTAACCTAAGGGGTACCTATGGACTACTTGGCAATTGGCATGGTCGGTGGCATCAATTTTCAAGGCATTAAATGGAATTGATTTTGGTTTTATTGCTACGGACTACCAATTTTGGCAGAGGCATAGGAAGTTTAGTGGATGCCTAGTTGGCATCACCACTAAATGGAAATTACATGCAAATTTGAAATTAAAGGTATCACCAAACATGGATGGCGTGGCATGGAGAAATAGGAGGGAACTGTTGTCCTTTGCATTTATTGATTTCATTTTTGGTGAAGAAACTACCTAGGAAAAATGCATGGCGGGTTTTGGTATTGTAGTTTTGATCTTCAGTTCATTTTGATTTTTAGCTCTACATGGGGTTTTTCGGTTCTTCAAACAAACAATTCTATTTTGGATATTACTATTATTTTTACATTCTTGAGCTATTTTGGAATCTGTGAAAGTATAAGAAGAAGTGGAAGAGTTGAGGTGGTTGATGTTGTATGGAGAAAAAGAAGTTGTTGAGGCTCGGCTTATAAATCTTCTATAAATCAGGAAGTATCTATCAGTCATGAAAGGCTCTACCCATTAAGTTGCTCTACTTTTTCTTAAATCTCTTCATTAAAAGAACTCTTCTCTTGGGGAACAAATGAGTTTTTATATGATGTTTTGATATGCTTTCAATGCTTGTATTTTCTATGTGGATTCACTATTATGATGGAAATACGTTCTGGGTTTTGTTTCCTTTGTTGGAAAAATGATTGAGTCATGCTTAACTTCTGTTTGAACTTGAGTTGATGTTGAATATTTTTGTACGCCTGTTCGAGTTGTGTTAAAACTAGATAGTAACTTGTCTGATGTTGAACTTGAATGAATCTTCTCGAGTGTAATCTGTATGTTTTGCATGGTTGTTAGTTAACCCTGCTTATGAGATCGGTGGAATGGTTTATCAAATTTGATTGCATATTCTATGGTGTGAGGAAAGAGTGATCTAGGTTTTTTCTTCTTGATTCGACTTCTTTGTGTGTATTTGGTTATTTTTACTTAAATAACATATGCGGTAGAATCTTGAATGAATACTTGAAGGAAAATAGACTATGGAATTTTTGGGTTTAGCATTTATTCTGAGCTCAACTTCATACATAAAACTTGTGGTCGTGTCGACGTTTCGTTTGTCTCCCTCTTGAGTTATGAATCTGGTTGGGTTTTATTCTGCATGTTCCATTTATCTGTTTTAGTGATTATTATGAAGATATATGATTCTAATTTGGCTTGAATGGAATTTTTTGACTGTTAAGTCTTGCTCTCTCCTTTTTCATTCACCATCAATGGATGGGTAAGATTATTATGTTATCTCCTTAAAAAGGAAATCGTTTCTTGAAAAAGGGTAAATTACTTAAATGTTACTCTATCTTTTATACTTGGGGAAACTGGGATAACTTCTAAATTGATGCAATTATTGTTTAGAAGGTAAATCATTTTTCATTTTGTAGTTTTTATACTACGATTTGTTGTTATCGAATGTAAGTTCCAATAGTTCATTGGGATTCAATGGTTGTTTGGGGTTGATTGTTTTCTTGGCCTTGGGCCATCAAATCTGTCTCGTTTCTTTTTTGATCTTAGTAAGTGTACCTCTATTTAAGGAATTGAGTTTTGAGACCTCATCTATACTGATATTCCGTGCTATCTCCTCTTTCTATTCTGAGTTAAAAAGACTAGGTAGACTTACTCCTTGGCTATTCATTTCCATTTTCTATTGTATCTATTAGGAGATGGTTACTTACAGTCTAGAGAGTTAAGGTATTTATAATACCGTCCTCCTTGAATTCTGAAAGGTAGATGTATGTGGTTCTTTGTTCTCTCTATTTCGGGACAAATATCATCGAACCCGAGCCCGATCTAACCTCTGCTGGGATTTAAAATTGAAAATATTATAGACTGGACTTGTCTATTGTATCCTTTCTTGGATTTAGAGTGAACAATCTCTTTCTCTCTTTCCTTTCATCTTTCATCCGAGGGAGCTGACTGTTTGGTTTGTAATATATTAAAGGATTATAGGATCTGTGATTGATAGATAAAACCCTCCCTTATTCTCTTTGACATTTGATTCGGTAATGATGTACTCGTTTGTGATGTAGTTCCAAGTGCATGTCAAATTGAATTCATCCTTTGTCAAATATGTTTGATGCTGATCCTAAACTTAGGTTGGTTTTTGACTCTAAATTTAGGATATCGATTCTTAAATAAGAATTTTTTTCCTAAAGGTGTCGTGGGTTCATCCTAAATTCATCCTAATGTTTGATTGAGCTTGGTATTTTATATTTTAGGATGAAATTAAGTGAGATAATGCTGAGATAAATGTATTATTGTTCCATCTAATGTAGACCTATTCCTAAGAGATGTTAGTGTTAGTATATTCTCGGGTGAATCAATTTAGATGTGAATCATAAAAACTTAGTAAATGAAAATCATTTTGTAATTTTGGTGAAATATTATTTAGTTGGATTAATGTGTTAAATTCTTTCTATGAAATCATTAGTTAAAAGTTGATTCTGATTATATCATAATATTTTCTTAATGATGATAGGGTTATCAATTTATCCTCTCTCTCTTTTATGACTGGTATTTCTTTATGATATGTCTTTCTATAATGCTTTAATGGTTTCATAAAATCAGAGTTCTCTTTAGTAAATAGTTAGTTAAAAGAACATCATTTTAATGCTCAGTACTTATCATACTCGGTTAAATGAACCGACCGTCCGTGCTAGCAATTTTTACAGATGGAATTCGTAAGTGGTAAAAGGAGAAAAGATATTTTATGATGTTAATTTTGTTTACCAAAGAGACTAGATATTTTATGATGAAATATGAATCATTATTGAAATGTATTTGTTGGAAAGGAAAGTTGTATTTTTAATTGATCTTATTGATGTTGTTTGACACTAAAGATGTTTGAAGTGTTTGAACTTATAATGTATGAATTCCACTTTGATGAATGGAAAAGTTGTGGGTTTATTTGTACTTGATGTGTCATCTTTTTGTATATTATGTGAATGGAAATGATAAGATTATCTTTTATTATATATATATATATATATATATATATATATATATATGTAATGAACCCTCTCGGGTTGATTTAAAATAAACTAGAGGATAAGGGTACTAAATATACTACCCTCTTATTCAATACAACTTATTAAAGTTGGCATTCATGATTGGTCATTTAATTAAATCACTATGGTTTACTAAAATGATGTTAGTGGATAAATGAAACCATTATGATAATTTGTAAAATGTTAAGGGGTTACAAATGAACCTTAATTCTTATTTAGTAAAGGGAAGGAAACTATTCTCGCAATGCTATGTAGTTTTTGAAGACCCTTTGGAATTAAATCCTAACATTATCTTGGAAAGAGGAAGATGAGCTTCCTCTTAATTAATTCCTTAATCTAAATAAAACAAATGAAAATAATATATTTATAGTAGTAAACATCATCCCAATGAAGTATATCATAAAAATATCTATTTCAGAACTTAAACAAGCTAAGACTTGGATAAGTTAATTAAGTTAACATCTCGGTTAGGATGTTGAATTTGTTTGTGAAAATGAATCATAAATTAGAATGTTAATGGATTAAAAGCAAATATTCGAGAACGGTTTTGAGGAAGATATATCTCTATAACAAATCCAATTGCAATTATTGCTTGTAACCCTAATGGTTAATGAAACTAGTGGTTTAATAGGGCTGCTGTAATTAAACTTTAAATAAGGAAAATAATTAATTCATTAAATTCTTTCTTAGCTATGTACATCCAGATGGGATGAACTTAGTTGGACGTACACACACATCAGCTACAGTACCATACCTTCATGAATACTTGGGTCTTCATGAGGATATTGTGTTGCAGTTGACATGTTGCAACACCCTTCAGAGTTTAATCATCTAGATCTACATAAACTCAAACTTGATCATAGTTATACCCTAGGTTAAGTTAGAAGAATAATCTAGTGTCAGGGGAAACTCATGAAGACTGAGGATAACTAGACACATGCAATCAACTAAGGTTGATTGAGTATGTCTATGTACCATTAGTCACTACGAGTAGTCCTCTACACTAAACTATGTTGCTAACCTTAGGCTTAAACCTTGAACAAATGGGTGACAGGAATCAGTGAAGACCATTCTAGATAACAAATGAAGTGTGGTGAAGGACGTATTCTATTTGATGAGTATGCCATCTAGGAATATAAACATGAATAGTATGTTGAAAATCTTTGGCCAAAGTATCACAATCTATTGGTTACATTGTCCTGTGTCACCTAGTTCAAGAAGTGGGATTTTAGATGAATATTGGTTAAAAATATTTAGATAGGCCTCTTAAATAAAACACTTAAATACCCCAAAAATGGTAAGATATCCAAGTATACTTGGTATAAAAATCATTAAGTTAACATGAGAGATCGGTATGATACTGAGTCATGAAATGAGAGATCAGTGTTCCACTGCCTGCTCATCTGCCTTGTTGGAATGGTCGGCCGTGGTAGAGGCATAGGCCTCTCTGCGTCATCTCTCCTATATTGAGGGAATGGTGGTGGTAGATACTGGGGTAGCCCAAATTACCGTCGGACCCTATCCACAGTATCATCTTGTGCTCTCCGGCATGACGCCCCTCAATCCATATGAGAGCAAGCAGAATGGTTCAACTCTACTACCATCTACCTGTATGAAAGGAAGCCAACATACAACCTAAAAATAATGTCAACCCAAGATAATCCCTCCAATTTCTACCTATAATATTCCACATCGTGAGTATCCGACAACCCTATGCTCTCTAACAATAGGCACCCAATGCTTGTAGTTGTTAGGAATTAGTATTCACATGATTGTTAGTTTATTATACATATATATTGTTATAAAAATATATA
This sequence comes from Taxus wallichiana var. yunnanensis, assembly GCA_018340775.1. Lineage (NCBI taxonomy): Eukaryota > Viridiplantae > Streptophyta > Pinopsida > Cupressales > Taxaceae > Taxus > Taxus wallichiana. Next base: position 298,334,690 of record CM031242.1, read on the forward strand.
ACAATATATATTATGGGATTATTGTTGTACGTGAGTTTTTAGATGGTTGAGGTTGTTAACAACCATCACCTTGTTTATAGGAAAGTATTTTCCTATATATTTGTAATCTATTGTGCAAAGCAAACAGATAGAGAAGATAATATACGGTGTGAAGAAGATTATTCTGTGTGTTTATTCAGTGTAAATCTGTAGCTTCTCTTATATTTTGTTTCAAAGTAGGTTATTCCTATGAGAGCTAAGAAGATTTAAGAGGCCAAAGAGAATATTCAAAAATCCATCCAAAAAGATACAACAAGTAGTGTTTAGTAAAATGAATATATCTTCCCCATAAAACATCAGATTGAGGCGATTATTTTTGGGTTGAAAAGCTGAGAAAAATATGCACAACTTTGTAGCTTACATCGAGTGTCGATTCAACATGAAGATATGAAAAATTTCTATCAAGCAGACGTTTTTGTGGCTGGAAATGCACATCCGGTAAAAGAAATGCAACATACGAGTTTTTTCTTATTGCTCAATTTTTTTAATTATTTAGCAAAACTATAGTTTAATATATATATATATATATATATATATATTTCTATATTTTTCTTAATAATTGAATTTTGAGGGCAATTCAATTTTATTTTAATTGGACCAATTTATGGGAAATTGTAACCTCAATAACTTTTGCATGATGAACAAAGTCATGTAGAATTGTAATGATGGCATTTTCAGAAATACTAGAAAGTTATGTAACAAAGTCTACAAAGAAATTATCATTGCTGTGTAGGACAATATTGCAAGATTTAAACCTCCTAAAAATAGACTTTTCCCTGAGGAAGAAGAGTACATTTTGGCTGCTTGGAATATTGACACTGTCTTGAAAAAGAATAACAATGGTATGGATAGATCCACTGTCTGATGGATTAAGCCTCCCAATGCTTGGCATAAGTTGAATTTTGATGGGGCCTCAAAAGGAAATCTGGGAGATTCTAGAGGTGGAGGAGTCATTAGAGATCACAGAGGCTGCTTTGTTGCTGCTTTTTCTGGGAAAATGGGTAGGCATACTAACCATTACTCTGAAGCTCTTGCTGCTCTGTGGGGAATAAGGCTAGCTAGGGATTGTAATATTCTGAATATTATAATTGAGGGTGATTCACTGAACATCATCAATCTCTTAAACAAAAAGAAACCCCAGCTGGTCAATTAGAGATTTTATTGTTGAAGCTACTGATATATGCAAGAGTTTTGAAAATGTTGAAATCAATCACACCTATCGAGAAGGAAATAGGGTCGTAGATGGTTTGGAAAAATTTGGGGTTAACAATACTTTTCAAACTTGGCTAAGGGGGACATTCTTCCCACTCAAGTTAATAAAGACATCATCAATGATTTACATGGCTTGGAAAGTAATCACTAATGGCTGTAATGTTGATGCTAAGGAGTGGATTTTTAAGTACAGAATGATGACATCATCTAAGATTTGTGTGATTTGTGTGAACTAGACAACCATCATTACTTGTCATAGGGAGAATGCTAAGGAGTGGGTCACTAATTACAAAGTAAGGTCTAATAATTACATCTTTTTTCATGATTGGGAGAGATTCAAAAACAAAGCTAAGACTGATATGCATAGTGCTAAAAATTTTACCGTTGATCTTGGGGAGTCCTTTGGAAAAATGGGGGGTCCGCCTTGCAAGACAGAGCCCACCCATAATCCAACATGGAAAGATGATACAGGGCTTTGGAACTATCTTCAAATGGGGGTCTTGTAAATTTTATTGAAAGAATACAAGGTTTTGATCAAGATATTTCTATTAAATTTTCTCAGGGATGGAAGAATCGGGTAGTTAAATACAACAACATTGAGGTTGAGATAACGGAGGAGCTTATCACTCAGTCATGGGGCTCAGTCTTGATGGCACCAAATTCTTTAACAAGAGGGTGGACAGAGAGGTGGAGGCAAAGAAATTCCTAGACGAAGGGGAAAATCTTGAATTTGTGACAGCCGACATCAAGTTGACTTCGATTCCTGAGCCTTTTACTGAGCTCGCCAGGATGGTTGTTAGGTATGTAACTCTTGAGGGGAGATTTGTTACTATTCCTCAAAAACATTTGATCTTTCTTAATCACTTTTGTAGAAACATAATCATCAGCTTCCCTCATTACTTGATAAACTCGCTGGAGAAATCCATTCGGGAAGTGCAAAATCATACTAGGGCAGTTCCACTCCATCAAGGGCTAATTCTTCTTATCCACCGCCACTGCTCAACCTGTCCCCACTTGGATTCTGCTCCTCCCTCTCCCTTCATTCCTCCCCCTGCCCCCACTACCTCCATTCCCCCTACTCGAAAGGAAGATTGACATTGCTTCATCTAGCAAGAAAAGGAAGGGTATGAAAACTAAGGTCCCTACTTCTCAGAGGGTTCTTAGAAGCCACAAAGACCTCGAGCTTGCCGAGAGCCTCTTACACATCAGCCATCCGGTGGAGGAGCCTAAGGAGGAGGATTTTTGGTTAGAGTGGGCAGGATGGAAAAGGAAATTCAAGAGCTTAAGAGTGTTATCAGAAATATGGAAAAAGCTAAGGGAAAAGGGAAACTACAAAATGATGATGAGGAGGATGTTATTGCTGAAGTCTTCAAGAAGCTACAATCTTTGGATGGTAGACTAGGAAATGTAAAAAGCTGTAATGACTGCATCCTATCTTCCCTTAAAAGTATTTACAATTTCATCAAACAACATGTTCATAGTGTATGCAGTCTCAGCGAGATTACTGAGGAAATTTGGGGCCCCAAGGAGAAAAGAGATATGGCAATTGCTCAGGCAGATTTGAAAGACCCTTCTCAGGCCACAACCATTGCATTCTTTATCTCACTTCAAGTGATCAAAACCAAGATTGACCGGGCTATCAAGTGATGTAGAGCAAGCGGTGCATACTGCATCGTTTCTTATTGCGAAGTTGTTGTTGAATGACAGTTTTGGTGCTATTTTTTGGTTGAGATATTCTGTGATAGATATCTCTTGTTTGTTTTTTGGTCTCTTCTGCTGTTTTTCGGATCATTGTACGTCTTGATCCTTTTCTATTACTATGTTGTATTATCTGGCTGTTGAGCCCTCTAGTGGTTATTGTTTTCTCTTCTTTGGGTTGTTTCTTCCGCTTTTGGTATCTAGCTTTTGAGCCCTTTTGTATACAGGGTATAGTCCCTTCAAAACTATTTACCCTTAATAAATTTTTTTGCACGGTAACTCAAAATTGAGCACCATTTTTTGCAAAAGTGTTTATTTTTTAATTCTCATTATAGTGGTTCTAATTTTGGGATAAAATACCCACTTTGAAAAATATCATATTTTTTGGCTATTTTGTGGGACGCATTATCAGTTGTACCCGACATCCTAAAAATAAAATGTTTCACATTGCAGGGGGGAGAATAACTTCAATGTGGAAACAAATGAGCTTAAAATTTTCATTTGGCTGAGTTAGAAGCCACAAAAATGGAGGAAGGAGGCATCGGAGGAAGGAGGTCGAACAATGACCTCTCGTCAGTCACCAATGATGGGGCCGTGCAGAAGCTATGGTGGCATATGTATGGTGTGAGTATATGATTTTCAGTGTGGTTTCCATTTTCTCAGTGTGCTTTAGTTTGCAGTGTTCTTGTTTTGTGTGGTATTTGATGGATGTTGGAAAGAGAGTTGTGTTGGAGCGCAGATGACTATCAGTGATCCTCTGACTGACTTGGTCCTCTGACTACCGTACTTCTTTGGAAGATGGTCAGCTAGAAGAATACGTTCACTAGCATTAGTGACCATGTGCAGCAAGACCTAACTAGCAAGATCCATTCAAGAGTATGTTCTTCGATGCATTTTGCTTCTCAGTATCTATATGAGTGGAATTTCACATTGTGGGGGGGAATACATACCAATGTTCCATTCCCATTCTATACCCGAAATGACTTAGTCAAGGAAAGCTTCCAGTGGTAGTGGCAGTTTTCTATGTTGTTTGAGATCGAGTGGCAGCGATCAATGATAGAGACTACGATTAAGAACATTACGATTCTTATAGGAAGTAATGTGAATTTTTTTCAATATATCTTCTATTGTGCAGTTTTGTGATATGCATGTTGTGTTTCCTACATAATTACCTGATGTATAAGCATAGTGGTGAACAGTAGCACTAGAGTAAGTTAGTTCATGGATCTTGAAAGGGTTTGTGGGAGGATCTAGAAAACCACACGAGGTGGACAATTGATGAGGTTCCTGTCATGTCAAGGTTTGTGGTAAGTCTGTTTAAAACCATGGAAGGAGTGAGCCTTTCTTTTGGATCAAGGTCATGAGTCACAGAGTTGGACATGCCACAAGGGTGAGCATACTGCAGTTGAGAGTGTGGATGTTTTTCTACCATGTAAACACTAAGGGGGGGAATGTTAGGAATTAGTATTCACATGGTTGTTAGTTTATTATACATATATATTGTTATAGCAAATATATAACAATATATATTACGGGATTATTGTTGTACGTGAGTTTTTAGACTAAATTTTCCCTAGCTCCTCTCACTAACTTTTCCTCTACACCTCATTTGGGTACAATTCCTGTCCTTCTCTCTCGGAAAAATTACAATAATTCAAGCGAATCTGTCATTTTTAGTAAATTCACAACACAACAATGATTCCATAAAATATAGAATTTTTGTTTTATAAACCCAACGTAACCTGACCAATGTCGGTCATATTTGTGCCCTAGCCAACTGACATCGGTCACCCTATAACTAGTATCGGTGACCCCTTATAACTATTTGGCCTTGCTAATCTCCCTTTTCTGCAACAATTAGTGAGCAATTTTTTTATCATTCCGGCCACCTATGGAACCATACCTACAAGCCTACACTACCCCCACATTTCCTTTGTCGTGTCTTAGGATTTGTTATTTCACCTATACCTTGGCCTTACTGTACCATGACCTATTTACATGAACCGGGTCTACTTGGTGTGACCACTAACCTTATGTACTCACTATACCTTGCGATGTTGTTACCTATGTTGTTTTAGCATGCCGTTTATTGCGACCAAACCTTTGGTGTACCAAAACATACCTAAACGTTCCTGCACCTGACCTACATTGTGATTCTAGACCATATCCTATAACTTTGATACTAAAATCACCTCACCCTTGTTTGGAAAACCTATCGAACTTGGACGATGTAAAGTTTGCAAGATCTTCAACCTGGTATTGTGTTGCAATCTATACATGTGCATGCGTTTGATTACCATTACCCATGACCTGATTTTGACCTCGGCCTATTACCTATTACTCAAATTGACCATCACCATATCCCATAGTACTCATACTCGTTCCCACCAATCTTCCACCACTACACATTTATCAAACCACTCACCAATTCCGTATTACACCTCATCAGTGCTTGGTTTGAGGGGGATCACCTTCACCCACACATGGGGCAATCACTTCCTATTTTTGTCAGTGTTGCTTACCAATACAAGCTACGTAAAAAAAAGGGGTAAAATGTAGACACAAAAATTGGGTCACACTCCCCTTGGTCCCCTTTTGAATAGCCAACTTAAACATATTCACTTAACCATGACCCTTCTACCCCACATTAATATTAATTTAATTATTTACAATTAAATTAATACTCATCCTCACTTCATTCATTATTTAAATACCTTAATTAAAACTAATCTCCACCTCACCTAGACACCTCACCCCACCACCTCACCTAGAAACCTCACCACAAACCTATTTTTAGCATATTTCCCCTTTACTAGGACTCAACATTCACTCACCATAACTAACTAAGACTTAGTCCTACCTACCTTAATGAACTAAGACTTAGTGTAACCCTAAAATCACATGCCTATTCTCCCTCTAACCAAATTCTTTCTCATTAAAACGTAACATTCCATTTTGATCCATGAGAATAGACAGAGTTGGCCCAAAAGATCGCCAAGATTTGTCATTTTTAGTAAACCTAGGATTTATTGCCTTAATCGATGCCGATCAACTGAAACCGGTGTTGGTCAAACTAAACCATCATTGGTTACCTTATATTAATTTTCGTAACCTTGTTTGAGAGGTTTTCCACATTATTAAGCTTTAAAATGAAGGATGTCGCATACAAGTAATAACTAGAGCCCTTTCACACATCTAGATAGCCATAGCCAACACCAAGACAGATATGAAGGTATTTACATTCATGGTAGCATTCTGGGAAGTATGGCTGCAGAACTAAGCACCATTCCAAAATTCAACCATCACTTTCACCTAGCCATCAAATCTATAAACACGAGTAAGTGTATCTCTGATTGCATCATTTCATGCTTGTCTAGATTATAAATTTTCTTCATCTCTGTTTACCAACATCTATTTTCATTTTTCATCCCACCATTGTTACCTTCTTATGAACCCTACTATTCCACCACCCAAAATCATTTAATCACCTATACTTGACTCCCGAATACCTCTCGAGTACTCCCAATACCTCCGCATATTTAACTATTTCCCTTACCATCTCTATTCAATCTCGGAAAAACCCCAAAACCCATTTTATTGAACTTGTACCATCCCACCTTAATTGTCATCAATTCTCTTTGAACCTTCATTGGTCACACCTTATTGATGCAGTCTTTGTATTTGGTAACCTTGCCAATAACATAAACCTAATAACCTATATTCAAGTGACCCAAATTACCTAGAATCGACCACCCGACCTATCCGAACACCTTGACTACCTACCTTACTTCTAGATCTGATCATAACCTATATCTTTGTTATATTAGATTTTCTTATTTTATTTAGATGAGATGCCTAAATCATATCAACTACAATAGGACTTTATTTACTTACGCTATTTCTTACATTAAGTTATATTAAACAATGGGTTGACTACCACCAAGGAAGTACCACACTTCTTGGATCTAGCACATGCTAGGCAACCCACTGACATATATTGTTTAACTCTCTTTTGTGGTCTTGTTTTGTATTTCAGGTAGTTCCTCCTAGCCAAAAGGAAGCTCACACAATCAACATTGGATCAAGAAGTCAGAAAGCGTGCACAACCTCCAACCGATCATCACAACAAGTATTCCTCCTTAGCTCATACCCTTAACTATTTCGTCCAATCCAAAAAGAAAATGGTGAAACAAAAATATCTATTTTGGAGTTACATGTGGTACCCTCAATGATAAAAGAGTGACACACAAGATATCAATAGGGAATATTTGTGACACTTACGTGATAATGTAAAAATTAGATCCTAGTCTTTTGTATAGACACGAGAACCCAATATCAGTCTCTAGTGCCCAAATACACCTTTTTGTCTGTGGATGCCCATGTCCAACTCTGTTAGTGGATTTTAAAATTTATCCTGAGCTTTTGTGATACTCGCGCTTGCTTAGCCTGTCCAACACTTTTCTAAGTCTAGATCAATTCTAGATTGAGTGTAAATTAACTAAGTCTTCTTATCTCATCTCTTTCTTAAGGTTTCATACTTTAAATATTAGCTTGCTTGTGTCATTTTTATATTCCATCATTTATACATCATTTGGTTTAGTAGTGACTCCCTAATATTAGATTTAATTCAAATTAAATTAAATTATTTTTTCATAGGTTACAGTTTGTATGTTAAAAAAATGTAGCAGAATATGAGGCATTGATCATGGCTTTCTCATTACACAGAAGAGATAAATCAAGGCCTTGTAGATTTTTGGGGATACATAATTAGTCATCCACCAAGTCAAAAGGAAATGTGTCACCAAGAATAAGATTTTTAAATATTACAAGCATCGATTTTGGGATCTCGGAGAGAATTTTGATGTTGTTAAGTTGTAAGTGGTTCCAAGGAAATTAAACAAAGAAGAAGACTAGATGAAAACTCTTGGGTCTCAATTTTCACTAGTTAAGGATATCCAAGGATACGAACATGTTAAGATTATTGTTAGGACATCATTTCCATATAATGAAGTCAACTATTAGATTTTTGATAGTGATGAACAAATTATACAATTTTTTCAAAATCAAGTTGAGTTATCCTCCGGATGTAATCGATTGGTATGAAAGTTATGATGATCAAATCATTCAACTAAGGAAAAACAAACTAATAAAATGATTGGTCACTTTTGAGCACATTTTTAGTCCTAATGATGAATTCAAAGGAGAAGAAAAACAAGGAAGGAGGATTTCCAACCATTCATTTTTGCACAAGATAAGGAGATATTCCTTGGAAAGCTATGTGATGAATATGAAAAGCAATATTTATTTCCCTTTGTAAAAATTTAATGATATCTTCCAATGGAAATATGAAGATCTTAAGTGTTTTGTCCCCAACATTGTTCAACATTCCATATATCTTGATCCTAATGTCAAGCCAACTAGACAAAAAAAGAGGCCTATGAACCCCAAGATAGAGCTACTCATAAGGAAAGAATTATCCAAGATCATTAAGGAAAAAATCATATTCCCCATCAAATATTCCTCTTGGGTGGCTAATTTGGTTCCAGTTAGGAAGAAAAATGGAGAAATTAGGATTTGTGTGGAATTTAGGGATTTAAACAAAAGATTCTTTGAAAGATCATTCTCTCTCTATCCTATATGGGGAAAATTTTACAAATGGTAGAAAGAGCTAAAATATTTTCTATCTTTGGATGGTTACTCAGGTTTCAATCGGATCATAGTTAGAGAAGAGGATCAGTTTAAAACTACATTTACAACCAAGTGGGGAACATATTCGTATCAAAATATTAATTTTGGATTATAAAATACAAGTTCCACATTCCGAAGAGTAATGGAAATTTATTTTAAAGGGTATATTAATGATTTCATCCTCATCTACTTGGATGATATTAAAAATTTTTCAAAGGAGGGTAAGGACCATATCGGTCATCTTGAGAATTTTTTGAGAGATGTAGGGAATTTTGGCTATCTCTCGATCTATAAACTGGGTTAAAAATTTTACACCATGGATCCTGAAGTTCTCAATTCCTTTTAAAAACATAGAATTGGAAGTGGATTCTCAACTTTCCTTTAGTATTGAATAGAAAATTGGATTCTTTTACTGTTCTAGGGATGTAACAAAATTCTCACTTAGAAAAATCTAATGAATTCATTCTTGCTTAACTCTTTCATGTGTCATTTTGAAAATATTCACAATTTTGTTAATTGATGCATTCAAATCCATTTCTGAATGCATTTAAGCGAAAGCGGTGAAATAACTGAAATGAAAGACATAAAAGTTGATAATGGAGTTCATCCCATTTGGGAATGCATCTCCGGGTTTGGAATAATGAACCATTTCCATTAAAAACCAATGTAAAAATTTATTTTACAATTTACATTAGTATGGATATTTAAAAAAACTGAAATAGTACTTCACTGAGTGTGGAATTCATTGATCTCAAGATCAAGTTTTTGTTCCCAAAAACTCCAAGTACTTACTGCAACTTCCCCACCTTGTGGGTGTTAAAAAAACTCCCCGATCTAGGTGTGTAAATCAGCCATAAACTACATAGAAACCCATTAGAATAATAATTCAAATTTTTTAGAGGCCGGGATCATTCTGTAAAGTATAATTTTACTTCCATAATTGCTTAGCTTCATACAATAGAAGATTATACATGTACATACATGTTAAACTGATCAATATCTCTCTATAACTATGTTATAATAATAATTAAATTATGTAAATACAACATAGAATAGATGAAACTAAAAATAGTAGTGAAACTAAACTTTAAGAACCTCTAAAAACATTCAGAGAAGTGTCTCCACAAGTTTGTAGCACCAGTTCATTATCTCTCTGCTCCTTCCCTCAAGTTCTCCATAAAAACCCTCACATTTTTATTCCAAAAATAGGTCAAACAAACTCAAAATAGGAAAAGAGTAACATCACTGGAATATTCTGTGAATTCCTGAAAAAAATCTAGAAGACATCAAGTCTCTATTCGGCCTCTAAGACCCTCAAATATGGCCTTGAATCAAAACTACCGAAGACAGTCAAATAATAATACACTTGTGTGTATTCTTCTTCTTCTTCTTATTCCTCTTTCCTTACAAATACCTGTATATATATACACACTTAAGTGTATATTTAGTAAATTTAATCCCATTTAAATCTCCCAATAATCCTCCCAAATCCCATGATTCTCTCTTATCCATGTGAGTGGATTTTAACATAAAAATGGAGGAATAATCCCACGTATAATGGGATATTACCAATTTTAGACCTTATCAAAGCCTTCAAATCCTCCATTTAATGTGCATACCAAGTCCACATAATGCTAACCACCCTCCTCCTTCTCTTGTGGATATTTTCTTGTATGAAAATTGGCTTGCCTTGGAAAAATGCGCCAAAACTTGGGAGAGGAGATTTGGTCAAAAATTGATAAATTTTAAGATGCTTGATTAGGATTAATTAAATAGATATCTTAGGATTAATTTATGAATTAATAAAATATGTTAACTAAGGGTATATTATAGTTGGAATATTGGCTAGATGTTCCACCTACATAATATCACTAGTTAGCATAAATAATTCAAAAATTTGAAGATTTAAAATAATTACGGTATCGAGAATCAACTTCCGAAATGCATAACTTTTGCATAAGAACTCAGATTTGGTCCGTTCAAAATGCGTCAAAAAGATTGTGATGAGATCTATACCATGGAAATTATTTTGAAACATTACAAGACCACAAATTTTGACTTGTTGTAAACTGCCACGTGTCACCTTGTCATTTTTCTACTTGTTGTCTGTTGGTCGAGGTTGACCGTTTACGACCTTAACTTTGACCGGCGATATAATTTACATACGAACTTCGATTCTAAAGTTCAACATACCATTGGAAAGGTCTCAAGAATACCTTCAGCATGGTCTAGGTTTAGGGAATTTTAGGGAAGATATGAATAGTGAAAAATCCTCCGGATCACTCCTCCCCAATAAGACCATTTTGACCTCAAAATGGAAATTCACTCTGCTAAACTGTACACACGTTCTCTACATAATACAAACACATAACCCCATTTATAGCATGGTAAGTTAAAATATTACAATATTCAAATGCCAATAATAGTAACATAACCCAATGGCCTGAACTGCAACTGATATGACACTGCAACTGTCATATTTCTGTACATCCTGATCCTACACTAATCCAACATATACAAGAGAAAAAATCATATCAAGGTGTTATGAAGTCAATTCTATCAACTGATGTAAAAATCCATTTCACAAAACACCAATTCTATCAGCAAAATAAGACGAGATATAAAAACTTCCCTGCAAGAAATCAACCATCTCACTGAAATTGTATACTAACTGCAAAGAGTAAATACCAACTCTGTATATCCCCATCTTCCAAAAATGACTTGTTACCCAAAAATAGTCATTGAGTGACAGATTCTCTTAACCTCTGCACTGCATAATGGTTAAGGTGTTCTCCTTGTTTTATCAATATCTACCAAGGAAAAACAAGGTGTTCTGACCATGATGTTAAAATCATATGTGTCAATAATGCATTATAGGCCTTTATAAATCACTGCAACAAAATGTATACTTGTATGAACCAACATGTCATGTTGTGGGTCTTTGAAAAGTATGTACAATCATTTCCCAATATATACTTAAATGTATAATCAAGTATCAAGTAGCAGTTATATTGCCTAATATAATTGCATCCACATTTTTCCACCTTATAAATGACAACACTTAAACTAAGCTGCAAGACATGTTGATCATGCCCAAAAGTAATCATGTGTACCCTGTTTTCAAAGTCCAAAAATGAAGTTCACAAATGAATTTTTCCATAACCATAACTGTGAGAGTAATCGAGTATGATGACCTATCCCTCAAACTTTCTCTTCAGTCACTTCAATGAACTGGATAATCTCCAAGTTAAAATATGAGTTAAATCCATTACCACATTTGATGAGGAACTCAAAAAATTAGTAGGATACATAAAAAAATATAGCTTACAATAATATTAACTGTGAGAATAAAAATAAGTGTGTTAAACCTGCCTCTAAGTTTTCCCACTATAGGTAGCTCAAAATTGTATTCAACAATCTATTAGTGATTCCTTTCAACATTACTACAGAATCAAAAGTATAGTCAACTGTATATATATGAAAGGATAATCTAAGGGAAAAATAGATGACAAATCCATCCTGTAATCAACATTCACTATTTTATCCCTGCAACTGATTATCAAAACCCTTTCACTACATCTGTCAAACCCTAATATCAACTTAGAGATTTTCACCAATAAAATAAGAGTCTCTTTACAACTTACAACCTGTAAGTAACTGTAAGAAAATATCATAAATATGAGGAGTATACCAAGAATTTTAAACCTGTCTCGAGGTGTCCTCACTGATGACTACTCTCTGTCTCATATCCCCCTGCTTATTCATCTAAGTTAGTTTTCCAAAATATCTGAAAATAGAAAACTACAAAATAGGAGATAGCAAATATCCATCCACAACACTAAACATGTCAATTTCTTCCTGGATCCCATACTCCAAAAATTCCCTGATTAAGTGTCTGAATGAAAATTGAGCATACTATTCATATCATAGTAATGCCTATTAAAACTATTCATTAAACCATTTTAGCAACATATGTACTTCTGCATGGTTTCAATAACATGAATAGGAAGTTTTATCATCACCCTTTATTCAACTGACTTAGTGATAAAAAACCTCTTTTAAAGTTATGAACAATCTCAAAAGGTATATTCCCTTCTGGATTAGCCACACAAAGGTCATCCCATCTGGTTATTTTAAACCAATACATTGTGTTCAAAAGCCATTAAAAATCTAGAAGAGTTGGAATAGTTTTACCTTCCTTTGAGAAACTATGAAATCTATGAAACTCTATCTCAGAAAGAGTTAGATGACCTGTTATTGTTGAATTTTTTAAAACAATTCATTAACCATTATCAATACAAGGGAATTCTTCCTCTTGTTTGGTTATACAACTGAACCGGAAATTACAAAAAGGTTTATAAATAATTCCCTATGAAGGTATATTATTTCATCTGCAACACATGCAAATGAATAATATCCATAACCTATGTCACATAGCTATACTGAAAAACAATTATTACCTTCTTTAAGAATTCTGAAGTATGCATACTGATTTGAGAAAGGTTGGCACTTTATCGGAGATTCTAAACAACTCATCCTGCTTGCTTCTACAATACTTACAAGATGTGAAGACAAATCATTGAACAACCAATATAAATCTCAATGTCTTAAAAATGTAACTTAGTAAATCCAAATAACCTTATTTCCATTTCCATGTCTCATAATGGAATTTGGTCTTTTCACTTATAAATGGTAAGACAATAGAATTTCCATAGTATGATTAGTTATCCAAAAATATCTTACCAAGTGTCATTATGCTCGTTCCTCAACTGGATTGATCTTACAGGAATAGTGTTACAAACTCTTAGTTGTTAGAAGCTTGTCTTCCTTTAGCAGATTGGAACATCTTCCAAGAATCCTTTGCACTAGTTCCCTTTACAAAAACTAAACAAAAGAACACATAATTATATCGATATAAAACTTTAAAAGAATTAGATCAACAATCAAGCAAATCCTTAAAAATGAAATTTTCTCTAATACCAAAATTGATCGTAAACCTAAAGGTTAAATTGTTTTACACAATGGATATTGAAGTTCTCAATTCCTTTTAAAAACATAGAATTGGAAGCGGATTCTCAACTTTCCTTTAGTATTGAATAAAAAATTGGATTCTTTTACTGTTCTAGGGATGTAACAAAATTATCACTTAGAAAACTCTGATGAATTCATTCTTTCTTAACTCTTGCATGTGTCATTTTGAAAATATTCACAAGTTTTTTAATTGATGCATTCAAATCCATTTTCAACTGTGTTTAACTGAACAATGAACAAACTGAAAATGAAAGACACAAAATTTAATAACGGAGTTCATCCCATTTAGGATTACATCTCTGGGTTCAGAATAATGAACCATTTCCATTAAAAACCAATGTAAAACTTTCTTTTACAATTTACATCAGTATGGATATTTAAAAAAATGGAAACAATACTTCATCGAGTGTGGAATTCTTTGATCTCAAGATCAAGTTTTTGTTCCCAAAAACTCCAAGTACTTGCAACTTTCTCCACCTTGTGGGTATTCAAAAATCCCTGATTTGGGTATGTAAATCAACTGTAAATTACATAGAAACCCATTAGAGTAATAAGTCAAATCTGTAGAGGCCCTGGATCATTCCTGTAAACTACAATTTTACTTCCATAGATGCTTAGCTTCATACAATAAAAGATTACATATGTACATACATGATAAATTGATCAATATATCTCTCTAACTATGTTGCAATAATAATTAAATTATGTAAATACAACATAAAATAGATGAACCTGTAAATATTAGTGAAACTAAACTTTAAGAACCTCTGAAACCATTTAGAGAAGTGTCTCCACAAGTTCGTAGCACTAGTTCATTATCTCTCTGCTCCTTTCCTCAAGTTCTCCAAAAAAACCTAACATTTTTCTTCCAAAAATAGGTCAAATGAACTCAAAATGGGAAAAGAATCACATCACTAGAATCTTCTCTGAATTCCTAACAAAAGTCTAGAAGACATCAAGTCTCCATTCGGCCTCCAAGACCCTCAAATATGGCCTTGAATCAAAGCTGAAGACAGTCAAATAATAATAAACTTGTGTGTATTCTTCTTCTTCTTCTTTCCTTACAAATATCTGTATATATATACACACTTAAGTGTATATTTAGTAAATTTAATCCCATTTAAATCTCCCAATAATCCTCCCAAATCCCATGATTCTCTCTTATCCATGTGAGTGGATTTTAGCATAAAAAATGGAGGAATAATCCCACGTATAATGGGATATTACCAATTTTAGACCTTATCAAAGCCTTCAAATCCTCCATTTAATGTGCATACCAAGTCCACATAATTCTAACCACCCTCCTCATTCTTTTGTGAAGATTTTATTGTATGAAAATTTGCTTGCCTTGGAAAAATGCACCAAAACTTGGGAGAGGAGATTTGGTCAAAAATTGATAAATTTTAAGATGCTTAATTAGGATTAATTAAACAGATATCTTAGGATTAATTTATGAATTAATAAAATATGTTAACTAAGGGTATCTTGTAGTTGGAATATTGGCCAGATGTTCCACCTACATAATATCACTAGTTAGCATAAATAATTCAAAAATTTGAAGATTTAAAATAATTATGGCAGTCAAGAATCAACTTTTGAAATTCATAACTTTCGTATACGAACTCAGATTTTGTGTATTCAAAATGTGTCAGAAATATTGTGATGATCTCTATACCATGGAAATGATTTTAAAACATTACAATACCATAATTTTTTCCTTTTCACCAACTTCCACATGTCACATTGTCATTGGTCCACTTGTTGACACTGTTGACTAGGTGACTGTTTATGACCTTAACTTTGTATGGCGATAGAATTTGCATAAGATCTTTGATTCTAAAGCTAAGCATACCATTGGAAAGGTATCAAGAATACCTTCAGCATGGTATAGGTTTATGGAAGTTTAGGGAAGATCTGCATAGTTAAAAATCCTCTGGATCAATCTCTTAATCCCAAGAAGTGTAACTTCACGGTTCCACAAGGAAATTTTTTGGGTCATAATATATCAAAAGATGGCATTGCCAATGATTTTGAAATAAACTCATCCAGTCTATATATATCTCTATCTCTATCTCTCTATATCTCTCTCTCCCCCCCCCTCTCTCTCTCACTCCTTTCTAACTCACAAGAAGGATTTCCATCGTTACTTGGAAAGATTAACTTTGTTAGGAATTTTATTCTTAATTAAGCATGATTTGGTTAAGCCTATCAACTTATTACTCAAGAAGGATTCAATTTTTAAATGGATAAAGGAGGGAAAGAAAGTATTTAACAACATCAAGAAAGTAATTACTCAATCACCTACACCTATTAACCCGAATACTCAAAGGATTTTATTTTATATGCATATGAAGTTGATACTAACATTGTTGTTGTTTTAATACAAAAATAGTCAAAGTTTAGAGCAACCAAAGGCATTCTTCAGTCAAAATCTAAAGGATAATGAAATAAAATATAGTTACATAGAAAATAAATAGGTATTTACCATCATGATAGATATCAAGAAATTCAAGATTATGTTTTCCATTGCAAGATTGAACTACAAGGATCAAAATGGAAAATTGTGCACATAAAAAAGGTTACACTCTAGCGAGAATCAAACACGTTCCAAGTAATCAACAAGAGATTAATCAAATAACAAGAATCAGGTATAAGGAAAAAGTATCTACTCATACTCATATATTAAATTAAGAGGGTACATATCGGAGTTACGTGTAACTCCCGTTCCTAGACAATCATTCTACGATGAGGAGAAATGAGTTACAATTCTAAGATGTAATGTAAGTCTGCAGTATGATGTAAATGAAACATATGACAATGAAATATTCTATGAAAAAATCTATCATATGCCATATAACTTCTAAATACCTATGGCCTCACCTAAGTGAGATGACTCACCATGTGAGGTGGGAAATACCTTGAGTGACAAGGAAAGTACCTCACACTAATGCCCCCTTTATTGAAGCTGAGGTAGAGGGATGAAAAAATAGAAAAAGAAATAGAACTCCCCTAGATAACTAAGAAATATGAGTCATATGGGTCCCGAAAAATAAATAACTGATGAGGTAACCATGTAAAAAGTGAAATATTTCTAGAAAAAAGAAGATGAGAAGAGGACTAGACAACTTTGAAGAACTTGGGTGGTTGTAGAAGACCTCACCCCAAGAAGAGAGCACAAGTGAATGAATTTGGATTCAGTGAAGGTCTTGGTAAAGTGTTTGTAACTGATAATAAGTCTTAAAATAATGCAAGTCGATGATGTCTCCATGAATTAGATCACGTATGAGCTGCATGTGGATTTCAATATGTGTCTTTCACTGATGTTGAATTGGATTTTAGAAAATTTAGATGGTTCTCATGTTATCATAGTAAATGATAGTAGGCCATTAAAAGATTATACCAAATTCTATTAGAATCCTTACTGCAACCAAACATATTTTGTGGTAGAATTGATTTGCTCCCTTATATTCTACCTCTACAAAATATATTCACAATCACATTATGCTTCCTACTCGACCAAATGAAGAGAGAAATTGTATCCTAATATAGGCTTCGATGACCGAGGTCACAACCTAATGAGAATCTATAAATCTAACTAGATCAATCTTTGTCCCTCCTAAGTAGTGAATTCCATCAAGTATGAGTACCATGAATATAGTCAATGATCCACTTTTATACACTCTAAGGTAACTCACAAGGCTCCTACATAAATATATAAATGATCCCAACATCATAAGAAAGATATGGATAAGTTTGAGTAAGATAGATCAATCTCCCCACCAACTAGTGATAAAGGGTACAATCGACCAAGGGAGTGGAGAAATAAACAAATAACTTAACCTCATAAGGGAAAGGAGTAGGAGATGACTTACAATTAGTCATGTGAAATATTTCTATTAAATAAAGGGCATAATTAGGTTGCGTAATAATTTTTTTGAGTCAGATTGGGTAATATTTATCCCAAGAAATTAGTGAAGCATACCTAATTCAGACATGGATAACCTATTGGCCAAGGAAATATTCACACAATCAATGATAGAGTGAGATCTACCCATGATAAAAAAAATTCATTAAAATACATAAAAAGATGAACATGGAGTCATCTTGCCATAAAATATAAACATTAAGGCTAGAGTGACACCTAGTGAACCCTAATGCAAGAAGAAATAAGTCCATCTTGTCATACTAATCCGAGAGGCTTTTTTAAGGCCATAGAGACTTATTTAACCTTTAAATGAGGGAAAAATCATAGACATAACCGGGAGGTTGTTCCATATACATATTTCTCTCTAGGTACCCATGTAGGAAGACACTCTTAATGTCCATCGATGGACTTCCCATCTATTCGCAATAATAATGGTGAGGGTTAGTTGAATGGAAGTCATGTTTAAAATGGGAGCAAAGGTCTCTAAATAATAAACCCTAGCTATATGGGATAAACCATTAGCTACAAATCACGCTTTATACTTCTCAAAATTCCCATCGACATCATACTTTGTTCGGTATTGTATGCGTTAATCAACACATGATATTAAGTACACTTTACCTCCCGAGGTTGTGCAAGACATCTGCAATGGAATGAATAGATGGCTATGGAATGGGATAAATAAGGTGGGTAGGAAGAATGTATAAAAATGGGTGAAAATGGTCAAGTGATTAAGGAAATCTAATTTCCTCAATGGGAATTGTGTGGATATGCTCATCTAAAACAATTAATTTTTTCCTTACTTGGGTAGGTGATATGGAATTATTATGGAGAATGACAACATGAAGAAGTCTATCAATATCAATGTCACTGAATACTCTCCAAACCGGCTACGGAATGCAGGGGAATTTTCCTATGTTTTCCTCATAGAAATCTCCAGACAAGGTCATGGAGGTGTGGGAGGAAACATGTGAATAGGAAAAATGTGTGAATTGTGGAAACTAGTTTCATCCAGGATGATTTTTCTAGAACTCATAAGCACTGTCTACTTCGATGTTCAAAACTAGCAACTATTAGATGATGACAAGCAGAAGCGGTGAAGTATGGAAAGCCAAGGTTCTAAGACTCATGTCAATGTCTATGAATAGGTAAGTTGTGGGACTTGTGGGTCATATAATTAATCTCTTGGTTATTGAGGGCCTTGAATGGTCATGTAGGATATGTGAAATACTAAAGCAAAGAAACAAACAATCTTGTAAAGAAAACCACAAGAGGGAAAGGTTAATCCTAAGCCAACTAGGGATACATGGGGAGATGTGTTAATTCCTTTCTAATTAACTCTATGTTCCTAATTTAACAAATGGAAACAAACATATTTAAATTAAAATGATTCAATTACTTTCCTCAAAATTAATTAAATCTATGTGTTTTACAGTAGCTAATTAATAAATGAAAGATAACTAATTAAACAAGAAAAGCAAGGCTAATCTACTATTTTTGTGATTTTCAATGATTTAAATGAAAGAAATAAACAAATAAGGAAACTAATTACTTTAATCTATGTTTTTGTATTTTTGATGTTTTCTAGAAAACAGAGGAAATACACATAGACAAATTAAATTTCTTCTAATTAATTAAAATTACTTCTATGCTAAAAACTAATAGAACTAAACAAGTAAACGAATGGATGCGAGATATTCCTTGTGCGAGAGAAGATATAATCTATTCTAATAAATCAAGACTTTTCTAATTTGTACTTTTGGATCTACAATTTCCTCTATTCTTTCCTCAGAGTCACGTGAAGAAATAAAAGCTTCTCAGAAGTTATTCTTCCCTTGAAACTTCCCTAAAAGAAATAATAGGATTTGTGGAAGGTTACGAAAATGAAGGGAAATTACACTAACACTAAATAGATGTAGAAGATTCTTCCGAAAAATTCTTGTACAAACCCACAGGGATAGGCAGGGAATAAAATTTTAGTAGAAGCTTTGTGTGAATAAAGGAAAGCTATAGAAAATGATATACTCTAACAGATTGTGGAATAAAATCTGATTTAGACAAAGAAAGCTTTAAGAATTCAAATGCATCCCCAACCTGGAAATTGTAGAACTGTGACAATGCCATAACTGGTTTTGGTTTGTTTTCCCCTCAGCTTCTTTCCAACTTGGTGTTCAAATGATTCTAGGGAACTGTGTTAGCTTGTGTGGAAGAAATGATGAAGAAATGTTGGAGCTAGAATGGCTTGTCAAGCAATCTGGTGGCAACACAGATGAGAGAATAATAAGGCAAGAGAACTAAGCTTACTTGTGTATTTCTTGGTAGGATTATGGGAAACATAATAGTGTAATTCAAAATAATAATCTCCAACCAATACTCTAGATAAAATCTTAGATCTTATAGGAAAAAGGCAAAGAAATGGTCTAAGCCATTTGACATCAAGAAACACCACCTCTCTCAAAGAAGGGGTAGTTAACTCACAATTAATAGTAGGAAGGGAAGGAGAAGTTAGTACGCATCAAATGAGCTCAAGAACAACCAAATTGGTTAAGAAACATGCGCTAAAATCAAGTTTGAAGAATTTGACAAGCATTTAGAACATGTTGAAAGAGTGTGGAAAAAAAAGTGCAACCAGAACCACGGCCTCTGTGCAAATCGGTGGTTATGCAACCGCCCGCTTGGGGTGGTTTCGTAACTTAAAGCACGAAAGCTAAGGAAAAGTTACAAAAATATAAAGGAAAATAGTAAAAGCATGGAAATAGTTAAGGGAATCATTCTAGGCTATATATATATATATATATATATATATATATATATATATATATATATATTGCAAATGAGAAATTGGACTTGAACACCATTGGAAAAGATATTAATCATCATTGGGGATTTTGAACCATTTCGACAATGTAGCACGTGAAAAATTGGGTGTGTACATATTTCCCCCTTGGAGAAGCATTTTAGCCATGAAGATGCATAAAACATAAAGTCGAGTATGGAATTCCCAAATGGGGAGTTAGAAATTATACGAAACACACATGTGTTGAAATAACGCCCATCAAGCTTCCGCCACCCACAAGAAGTAAAAGAGAATTAAGTGCGAGATAAGTAAAAATTGACAAAACATACTAAAATAAAAATGACAAGAGGACTTACTATATCCGTGGGGATATAAATATACCTGCACTAGTGTAATTCTCTAGCTTTGCAAAACACACATACATGAAAACATGCTATATAACCAACATTGCTACTTCTAGAAATCATTTTCACTCACCCACTTAAATATTTTTTAACTCGACTCACTGTGATGGTTTCACGTGCAAATACAATCAAATAGAAGAGCACTCAAACGTGATGGAAGCCCAACCAGTGGGAGGAACAAGGGATTAGGAACTGGTGAGTTATTCACATTTATTTATTTTAACCCCTAATGTGTAAAATGTGAAAAATTCAACCTAGGGGGTTTTTAGTAATTTTGTAGTTAAAATATTCATAAGGGGGCGCTAGGGGTATTTGTAATTTATTTTATCAAAAATGGTCTATCTTTGTCCTTTTTTACATTTTGTGGGGCCTAGGGTATGACCTGATTTCCATGGACGTAATTGTTGTGGCAATTACACAACCACCACTATGCATAGAGAGGTGGTTACGTAACTGCTGTGTTGGTTGCATAAGCTCATTAAGGTTTAAAATCTTTGGAAAAATTTCCATGAAGGTTATGCAACTACCACTCTATGTGGAGGTGTGTTTACACAACCAACACTCTACACAGAGGGGCGGTTACATAATTGTTGAGGAAGATTCCAAAATTGACGAAGTATGATGAAATTATTAATTTTTGAATGTTTTTGATGAGATTATTGTGCACTAAAAGGTTCTAACTTTATATTTTCTTGATGTTTGTGAATGCAGGGTCCATACATTAGATGGAGCTGAGCTGAAGAGTGTGGTTGGCTTCCTCATATGTCTGGATTCACTATCTCATGACGAGATAGATTTATTGCGGGGCGAAGATATGGAGAATATCCTAGAATAAATTAGTTGCACCACTTGGCTACTTGTTATCTAATCTAATAAGTTACTAGGATGCGGACGAGAATACTTTCTAGCTTCCTAGAGTTAGAGGAGAGTGGACCATCACTCTTGAGGAAATTTGAGGATTCGTAGAGTCCTGTCACCTTTAGCGAATCGACTCTAGAGAGTGCAAGCTCGGTGGTTGTATCTTGTAAGTGGGTTCTTTATATGGGATATGCGCTAGAACTAGACATGAGTGCAAAGCATGGGATGGGATTGTTATTAATATCCTTAGCACCTATCTCCACCTTGCATAAGGCCATTATTGGCATCTTGGCTTTGTGCTTGGTAGGGGACAAGGGTGGAGACAAGCTTCTTTATTATTGGGCACCGATCATTTAGAGTATAGAAAAACATGACCACATATATACATGGGGTGTTGACATACTTGGTGCCACCTATCATGATTTATACGAGTTTATTCGACTACAAGGTAAGGCCCTAGTCATCCTAATTTTGTGTTGAGATGGGTCTATGAGCACATCATCCCCTATCAGTGGGGTGTTGGGATAACATATCCTAGGGCTATTAAAGCAACGTGATGAATAGCTATGGACCTCTTTGAAGGGATGTCATCATCCTATTAGGACATTTACTATAGATGATATGGTTGCATAGTTGTACCAGGACATGGCCTACCTATGGGGTGAGGATTTCATTATTATGGTGGTATATAGCACTACCAAAGAGTAAGTGGACATGACCATCTGGGTGGTGATCTACTAGTTTAGAGGGTTCCCCAATAGTTAAAATTACCTTATATTTATGCCCTCCAAATAGTTTGTTTCATATACAAAGGGATCAGAGAGGCTAGAGATACCCCAAAGGGAAAGCTCAAATGGACCATCATTATACCTAGGATACCGATTGGCACACCACATTTTTCCCCAGATATAGCTAGACCAGGGGTGATCCTTCATATTGAGGTTGCTCCCATGCATAGCGAGGAGGAGGAGGAGGAAGAGGCTAAGATAAGGAGGATTAGGAGGAGGAGAGATGAGGAGAGTGATATAGAGTGGAGAGATACCATAGAGGATTCTCGAGCATCTCCAGAAGTGAGGATGAGGTGATACTAAGGCTAAGAATTTGTTTTTAAAGGAGTTTATTTTACATGAGGGAGGGGGTGATGAGAATTATATTATGGGACATCAGGTGGCCATGGAGGAGGTTAGAGTAGAGGAGGTTCCTATTGTAGCTCCACCACCACCACTAGCATTGGTAGACCCATCCTGGAGGCCAGGAGATCCCAGTAAGTAAAATACTCTTCTCTTGACTCTATAATTTAGACTAGAATTGTTAGTTAATGAATTATGCACAATTTTTTTTCATTTTAAAAAGTTTTCTAACTCACCATTGTTTTCTTATGTTTTATAGCTACAATAGTTGGCTAACGAGATATTATTACTGATATTCTTATGGATACCTTTTCACACCCCATGGGTATGATGCACTGACGAGATGCTCATGGATTGAGGTATCGATAATGGTCGGGAAACACAATGACATGTTTTCTTTGGCATGGATTTTAGTGGGAGATATGAACAAGATGAGGACTAAACTTGTTGTATATTAGCTAGCCCGAGAGGAGACAATGGTGAGAAAATTCTCGCATGATGAGACAAAACTTTGTGAGATCTCCTAGTTCATCATCTCATGGTCACTCTCACAACTTTGGGCATGAAGACTCTCACTCTCATCATAGGAGTTGTAGTAATGTTCCCAGTGAGTGCACCTTAATCTAGATCCTGTAGAGAGAGATAGGCCATAGGCCAATATTACTTTAGATTATTTTTTATTGTATACATCGATTTTTTTGGATTTTTTTGCTCATTGCGAGAATTTTGACCACACTTAGGGTGTGATAAAATTGTATACAAACTTGATTATTACAAATATATATACATATATGTTTATTTTTAACTAGGGTATCTTGATTAAGAGTTTACTTGTTCATGACTTACTTCATATGTGTACTCTTAGATGTGTAGAATATCCGATGATTTTTATATGCTTTTATGAATGCATGTATGGATGATGATGATGATGTAAATGTGTAACATAATGATTTTTTTTTGTGTTTTTGATATATATGTGATGCATATGAGGACAAATTGTAAACTAAAACTTTGATTTTTAAGAAATATTTGATTTTCTTGTTTTGTTGGCAAGTTTTATGAATAGTGATATAATAAGAAAATGAACCCACTCCATTCTTAACTCCACACAACTAGTAAGATGTGAGGGCTCAACACTGAGAGCCAAGAAGGATGTGAGTTATATGACTTGATGAATGAAAATAATGATATGAAGATAATATTTTGACAAAGACCCAATTAGGAAACTACAACTCAACTCTAGGCAAGGCTAACTATCCAGTTTAAAATGTAGTTTTCTTATAATTTTAACTAGACTTAGACCCATAGATGGCTTCTGATTGACAAAATATGGTTTTATGGATTAAATATCTTATAAATTATACATCTAACTCATTTTATAATGATTTCAAAGGACTTAAAGCACTTTTTACTTGTTAACTTGTTTACAACTTATTGATTTATTTGCAAGGACCCCTATGTCTTGCCTCATGCCACTAGTAAGAAGTATGGGCTCATCACCAAGGACAAGGAATAGGTGAGTAAGGGAACTTCCCTCCTTTCCCAGCCTCATGCTACTTGTAGGAAGCATGGGCTCATCACCGAAGACTGGTAGGGAAAAGAAGTGTAGTATTATTTGTTTAATGAAATTATTTTGTATTTTATTGTTTGTTTATCTTTTTATTTTATTTTTTTTTGATTCTTAAAGTTTGTGCTTTTGGGAAGGAATAATTTCCCTAGCTTCAACCCCACACAACTAGTAGGATGTGAGGGCTCACCATCGAGCGTTGAAATAGGAAAACAAAAACATGGGTGACATGTTTTAGATTATTTTTGTCAAAAGAGATATTTCTATTAAAGATGTAACACAAAGAAGCTACTGAAGTACGAGACTTAGGGAAAAACACCTAAGCTAGAAGCATCCATGAATAGAACTAAGTGTGTAGGTATTGGTAGGATCAATGTAAAAACTTCATCTACTAGAATAATAAAGAGATTGAATAGTTTAGAGATGATATAATGAATGGTTGAAGAAGTATGATATAAATGTTTTGCCAATTCTCATAAATTTTGAAATTTGCTTGAAAAATAAGTTTCTTGTTTCACAATATTATAATATGATTATGCAAATGATATGCAGTGTGGATGCAGTAATGTACATGTGGAAATGTAAATGAATTATGTGTAGAAGCATTTAAGGTGAAGTGAATTGACTGATTCACCAAATTCCTCACCTTCTAAAGTACACAGATGATATGTGTCATTATTATAGTCCTCCATGACTTGATATGGACCTAACCACTTAGGCCTGAAATTTTTTCCTTTATCAGTCTTCTTGTTAATCCAGCTATCGAGTCTTAACACTAGATCCCCTACGCATATTTCATGCTCATAAAATTTCTTGTTATATTGATGACACATCCTGTCAGCATAAACACTATGTTGTTATTCAGCTCTGAGTTGAGTTTCATCAAGGGTTTCTAGCTGAACTAGTCATGCCTCTCGATACCCATCTTCATCTAGGATGCCTTGCAAGGATATGCGAAGGCTAGGAAACTCTACCTTGAGTGGTAAAACCGCTTCAGATCCGAAGACTAAATAATATGGGGTTACCCAGTGGGTGTTTGCACATACGTCCTCTAGGCCCACAAGGTCGGAAATAACTTTAAATGCTAGTCACACTTGTTCTCCTTAACTGTTTTAAGGAGAATGGACTTCAATGTTTTATTTATCACCTCAGCCTATCCATTGGCCTGAGGGTAATACAAAGAGGATGTGTGGTGTGAAATCTTGAATTGTGAGCACAACTACCATACCTATTCATTCTTTAAGAATGTGCCATTACCCTAGATAATGAACTATGGGACTCCATACCTATAGATGATCTAATTTAAAATAAAATTAGTGATCACATACCAAATTCTGATAGTGAGAGCCATGGCCTCTACCCACTTTATGAAATATTCTATGGCTATAATGATAAAGTTGTGGCCATCTGTTGATGAGGGAGAAAACTTCCCTATTAAATCCAGACCCCAAGTAGAAAAGGGCCAGGGTGTCACAATGGGATGTAGAGCCTAAGCGTGAATGTGTATCCCATAGGAGAGTTATTGACATTTATGACACATGCGTATATATTCTATAACACATCTGCTCTAATGTGGGATAGAAATAACCCATCCGATGTATTTTACGAGTGGTAACATGCCCCCAAAGTGACCTCCATAGAATTTGTTATGGGATTTGAATAAATATATTTTTGGACTCTTCTTCTTCTACACACCTCAAAATCATGCCATCAAAGGCTTTGCAATAGAGCACCTCTTCTATAATTACATACTTGGCAGCTATGACACATAGCCGTCACCTTTTTTGTGAGGTTTCTCCCTCAAGATATGTACGGTCCACAATGTGATTAATGATATCATAATACCAGGGACACGATACAATGGGAGGATTTTTTCCACATAAAATACATACTCATCAGGGAAATCTAGGTCTACTAGGTTTCCACAATCTATCGGTTTATCTGCCAAGCAATATGCAATGATTTTTCCTTTGAAAGAATTCTAGTTGATGAAGGTAATTTCAAACTCACCCATAAATTTAAGAAAACATCTAGCCTTTTTGGATAAAGAACCTTGAGTTAGAAATGTTCATAGCGGGTCAAACTTGATGACCACTCACGTTTCCTAGTTAAGTATATATTGCCTTTACCTTTTCACTACAAAAAATATTTCTAGACATTTTTTATGCCTACGTATAACATGTCTCATATTCAAGTAGAGTGTGAAGAATGAAGTAAATGACATGCTCACGGTTATCATCATCCTCTTGTGCTAACATGAAAGATAGTGAGACCTTAGTGGCTCGAGATTATAAGAAAAGTGGATGGTTAGATTTGGGTGGCATGCATGTAGGTGGTGACATGAGAAAATATTTGACTGACTCAAACACTTCATGACATTCATAAGTCCACTCTTTACTACACTCCTTCTTTATCAAGTTGTTAATGGGATGGATGATGCAAGTTAGATTAGGAATAAACCTACGGATTACCCCAAGTTTACCAGAAAAGACATAATTCCTAATTCATTTGAAGGTGGAGTCATCTCTATAACCTCTTGAATATTTCTTGGATCTATAGAAATTCCTCAAGAAGAAATGATATACCCCAACTATTTTCCTCTCATCACTTCAAATATACACTTTTTGGATTCAACATTACACCTTATTTGACAAGATGAGAGATGATAAAATGAAGCACCTCAGGATGATCGTAATGCCATCTAGCCTTAGCCAGTAGGTCATCGACATAATATTCCACAATATTATGAATAAGATCATGGAAGATATATGTCATCATTCATTGGTAGGTGGCTCTATATTTTTTCAAGCCAAACGACATGACTGCATAGCAAAAGGTCCCCCAAGGAGTAGTAAAGGTAGTCTTAGTTTGATCCTCCTCAGAGATCCTTATTTGACATTATAACCAAAGAATCCATCCATAAGTGACAATAAATCATAGCCCATCGTTACATCTACAATGACATCGATGGAAGGAAATGGAAATTCATCCTTAGGACATGCTTTGTTGATGTCTCTAAATTTGATATAAATACGTATCTTCCCATTCTTTTTAAGGACCGAGACGATGTTAGAAACCCACATGGAATAGTCCACTAGTTTAATGAAACCCACTTGAAGAAGCTTCATTACTTCTTCCTTAACCATTAAAGCCACCTTTGGCTTCATGGGTCGTGACTTATACTTCATGGGCTTGGCATTGGGCTTTGTGATGAGGTTGTGAACCACCACATTAGGATAGATTCTTGTCATTTCCTTATAACTAAAGGTAAAGGATTTTGAATGTTATTTGAGCACCTTCATATGTTCTTCTATCTTGTCTTGAGTTAAAGAAGAATATGGATTCAAGATATTAGGATCCTTTTCCGTCTCTATATTGATATCTAATACCCCTTCAATCAAAGAGGCGTTACCCTATTCAAAATCATATGGGGCAAAAGGTATTTCCAAATATTCTTCCTCTATCTCATGGATGTCGAGACCCTTCGATGAGGAAGGATACAATGTGTGATATCCAAATTAGGAGGAAGAGTGAGGTATGATATAAAGTCCCCTCTTATGGTGTGTGAGATGAAGATCGGTGTATGTGTTGAGGAATCCTAGTATTGCCTCATCATTCTCTATGAAATTTATGGTGGAAGACTCATTCTAGATCTCAACATATGCCATAATCATGTCGGTTGGAAATTTTGAAACTAGGGGTTCGAGATCAAACTAAGATTGTAAACTTAGTTTCTTTCAAGATTTCACTTGGAAAAAAGTGAGAGGAAGAAGTAGCCATTGAATTAGCTAAGAGGTTTTCTCTCTAGGTATGGATTTGATAGAAATTAAGTCAAAACCTTTTACAGAGCTCAAGAATGGCAATTTTGTAGAGTTGTAAGTGTTTCTCTCTGGTCTCATAAACTTTTGAGACTTGATTAGTGACAAGTTGGGAGTCACCCAAAAACTTACATTATTGATACCCATCCTCTTAGCTACGATGAGACCAAGAAGAAGAACCTCGTATTCTAATAAGTTGTATTTTACTATAAGGTTTAACTTAAAGGAAAAATGCATGACCCTCCCTTTTAGAGAAGTAAGGATTGCCCCTACCCTAGCACTTTGTAATGACACTTTGCACCATCATATTTAAGTGTCCAACAATCATTGGGGAAGATATAAGTTTGATCATTCATGGAATCTTCCTCTCGACTTCCAAAACCTCAACCATGCAAATATCTTCAAAGCCATCATCCGGAAGAGTAGTAATCCTAATAGCATGGCTTATGCCCAATGAATCAAAAGGAATAATGATAGGAAAATAATTTTGTAGAAGCTTATCTCAGCCATATTTTTCATTGATACAATTTCTACTATGAAAAATTTCTTTTCGTTAGGATTTACCCCTTCAATTGCCTTAGGGGCTTCCAACTCAATAATAAGAACAATTTGGGACTTAGGTTTCAAACCCTGACGCTTGTTTAACTAATTGGTCAGGAGCTTGAATTCACTATGAATTCCCATTTTATTCTTTAGATTGGCCAAATGGATGTCAAATGGCTTTAGATTACCCTAAGCTATGAAAACCTTACCCAGTACAGGAATATGACCTCTTGGAACAACATAGAAGGGATTTCCTTCATTATGTGTATCCAAGGTTGACCAAGGATCATATTATAGTTGGTTTCCTGATCTATAATATAAAACTCATTCAACACAATATTTGGTCTAAGGGTAACTGAAATCACTATAGTCCCAATGGACATTTCCTTGAGACTATCATAGCCTCTCAGCGTATTTCACATTGAAGAAAAATTGGTTTCTCCATAGCCTAGATTTTGAAGAAATGAGAAAGGGACTATGTTGATAGCATCTTCATCATCTATCATCACATGCTTAACATAGTTGTTATAGATCTAAACCTAGAGGTACAATGCAGGGTCACCTCTTCATGCCAACTCAATGTCAGTTGGCATCTTGCTAATGTCAAATACAAACCCCACATCCCTCTTGGGATACCCTAGAGGATAGACATCAAATTCTATGTGATTAAATTGGGAATCTAGAGGAGGGGTGACGTGAATTAAATGGCCAAGGCCTAATGCTTCTAATAAATCCACTCAATGTGCAAGTGAATTCTTCAACAAATCAAAAAAGGAAATGTGAGAAAAGGTCTTGGTCAAATCCATGATTAAATCATAGGCCCCTACTAGTTTAGGAGCCATTGGTGTATCATCGCGTTGAGGGTAGATCGGAATAGGTTGTGAGGAATAATCTTAAGTATGGGTTACTACATTAACCTCGGGTTTGGTTTCTAGCTCCACTAAGCCCACAATATTGGTCTGATTCTGACCATCTAAAGGGGAACAACTAGAGGGTTTGTAGATGTAGATGCCTCATGATCATTGTTTCCAACAGGCATCCCCTTGTTAGTCCCATGAGGATTGAGATTTTTGTTCTCGGGATTGTTGGAAGGGGGTCTCTATAAACCCCAAGGGTAGAATTATGAGGGGAAACAGGTCCCATGTGAATGTTTTACGTTGGTGCCATAGGATTAGCCAAAAACATATCAACAAAGATCTACCTTTGGTCCTCTGGAAGTCTTTGTATAAACTTAGTGCAATCTCAAAGCACATACAAGTGTCATGTCTTCTAACCCTATGGAAATCGAGAATATAAATTAGGATCATTTTCATGAGGTCTTTAATTCTATTTTTGTTACGGTCCATAGTTTCTATTGTTATACTATTTTTGGTTGTTAAAGTTGAAGTTTGGGGGCCTCTGGCCTTGGTTCTAATATTGGTTCAGAAATCTACTTGGGTATTGAATCTTACCTTGGTCATGGACCTTCTAAGGTGGGGAGGAGGATGAATAAAGTCCACCGCATTAATAAAAGCAGTGAAGTTGTTACTCCTTTGATTGTTGGTATTTACGTTATTGTTACCGTTATTCACATTATTGGTGTTAACATTATTTGTCTTCTTGGATTGGTCAGTCATGCCATCTATTATAGCACCATGGTTATTATTGAGGAATTTAGGTCCTTGATTATCATTTTTGAACCATTCGGGTAGTTTGAATTACCTTGAGAGGGGTTGACCAATCTCCCATTTGATCCATACATCTTTCAGCCACTATCAATTGCCACTTGGTCAATGCGGAGAGCACCCTCTAAGACCTCCTTGTAACTTCTAAGAGGAAAATTTTGAACCTCCTCCTTAGTTTCTTAGTTGAGAGAATGAAGGAATAAGTCATAAAGCTCCATTTGGTCCATGTTTGGAGTGTTAGCCAAGGAGTAGAGGACTTTCCGCCATCTCTAAATGAAATGGGTGAAAAATTCATTATGTTCTTGCTTAATGTGAAGGAATTCCTTGATTCCTATTTGCAAGAGTTTGTTCATGTAAAAATCCTTTATAAACTTAGAGACGAGTTACTTGAATGAATGAATCGAGGCTTCTAGTATCCTGTAGTACCAATCAAGAGAAATCCATACGAAGGTCTTGGGGAAAATTTTAGCTACAACTTCATCCCATGGGAGAAAAAATATGACAAAAGTCATGTATGCTTTGATATGTGCATTTGGGTCCCCCTCCCCTTTGAACTTTGACAAATCAGGAAGTGTTTGTAGAAGTATTATGCTTTGTATGGTAAAGTCAAGGGGTTCCTTGAGATATTCAACATATGTGCCCAATGCATAAGACTCTACCATGGATGACCCTTGATGGGGAGGTGGGGGAGGAATAAGATTTAGATATGGCATAGCATAAACATTTTTAAGGGTGTAAGACATCCCCTGATGATGAGCATATGAGATGGGAAGAGAAAAAATGTCCCCTTGTGATGATTTAGAATATATATGGAGGATAGGGGGACATTATTTTGGTATAGAGTAGAAGGTGAAAAACCAGGGAACATTGTATTGCTAGTTAGGATGGCATTCAAGAATGCACTTTTGGTTAACACCTATGGAGGATATCTATATAAAGTGTGAGAGGGCATACTTGACATTATTGATATGGTAAGAAGGTCTCCAGGGTTGGGAACACCCATGTAAACTAGAGGAGGTGAAGGTGCCAAGGGAAAATAGCCAAAGTTCTACACATTTTGAGGGATATTTCCTTGCCATCTAAAATATGTAGCATGAAAAGAATGGGAAAGCTCTATTTCCCTAACTTTAAACACCAATCTTGAAATTACATCACCCCATGCAGAGGACATTGCATTTGATTTCGAAACATTCTGGGTTTGTATGGGAAGTAAAGGCATATGATGTCTTGCTATGGATTGATCTATGGGAGGCCACCCATCTTTGGATGTATTTCTTGTTGTAGGAGGAGGGCTATGATTTTTCGAATAAAAACATCGGCCTTTACTTTTGCATCCGGTCCAAATCTTGGTCTATTGCATTAAGATGATCATCGCTTCAGGTGAAGCACACCATAATTTCATCATTTAGAAATAGGTAAGATGGGAGAGAACTAGATTGCATGCTGATTTGTGGCCTTGACAAGACCTAAGGATTGAACCCTTGTTCTCCTGTGAGTGTCATGTTATTTGAACTGGAGAACCTAGGTTGTGGGCTATACGTAGGTTGATAAATATCCTTGATCCTAATTGATGAACCATTTTTGGCACCTTGAGGAGGAGGAGTGTGAGGGGAAGGCAAGTTGGATGAGTAATTATCAGCCCACCTAGATAGTGAGGGTGATTATTACATACCCATGTGGTAATAATATGCTTAATACCCAAAATGGGCCTATCATATTTGTGACCTGACATATTTGGTGGGTATATAAATACCCAAAGAATAATGGGAGAGGAGAAGGATTGTTGAGCCTCAAAATATTGGCTAAGTACCAAAGGGAACGTGAGCACGCAGGATCGTGAAGAAGAAAAAAACATAGGGAGAAGTGTTTAGAACAAGGGTTTAAGAAGGGTTTAGGAGAAACCATGGCGCACACACAAGATAATACGTAGGATCTAAGGAATTAGCCATATTTGGTGTTATGGAGGCATGTGAGGAAAAATGTAACCCAAATAGGCATGTTGAGTGGATAAGGTACCAACTGGAGACTTGGTGGTCAAGAAAAGGATATTCCACATAGGGAATATTCCTAGGAATAAATCATTATAGAAAGTGGAGAGATCAGAATAGGATAAGCATTCACCAATGAAGGACCACATGGACACTTGGCATGTA
Source organism: Taxus wallichiana var. yunnanensis (assembly GCA_018340775.1). Taxonomy (NCBI): domain Eukaryota; kingdom Viridiplantae; phylum Streptophyta; class Pinopsida; order Cupressales; family Taxaceae; genus Taxus; species Taxus wallichiana. Next base: position 298,367,217 of record CM031242.1, read on the forward strand.
ATCTACTCCTAAAGGAAGGCATGGTGGTGGGTTTTGAAGCTATAAAGAGAGATGCTCGAAGTAAAGAAGAAGGAGAAAGAGGGGAAGACATATGTGGATAGAAATATAATATGGGGAAGGAGAAGTTCTACAAAAATTATTAAGGGCCCTAGGGTTGGCATTTATTTCCATTAGGGAGTTACAAGAAGGTCATCATGTCTAAGGGATGGGTCTGTAAAACTCATGTAATAAGGGGGCATAGCTAGGACTCCTGATATATGAGTTAGATCTTTGTTTTAACATATATTGTATGGTTCGGATCCTGACATTCACTATGTTCGACCTGACATGGTCTTTTGAATGTAATGTGGTTACTTAGCACTCTTGATCAATATATATATATGTTATGAATATCTTGTTCATGGGTGTAAACCCTAGTGTCATTTATTCATATTATAAATCATATTTGTTCTTCATAATCCATGTTGTGTTGTTTCTCTCATTTTCATGCATGGGTATAAGGATATGGTAACTCATATTGTGATTTTACATGAATATCTACTTTTTGCAACTAATCCTTTAACAATGGCAAGATCTTCTCACAATGCTCACATAAAGGAGGGATTGGAACCCACGTGTGCCTGAGGTGAGTGCTCAATGCCATTTGGGTGATAAGATGATGTGTATGGGGTTAGAAATTTGTCTTAAGGGTACTTGAAAAATGACTACATCTTGGTTTCATTATCGAGATCTCTTTTCAAAGTTATTATGGGAATGATGTGTGATGATAAAATGATTAAACTTGGACAGTGTCGAAGCATGGTTTAAGAGCACGAGATGATGAGTTTACCTAGAAATTTAGTACTAGACTTGATTTTGATGCACGTTGATGGGTAGAAGAACACCTATATCATGAGATGTATGAAACTTTATTTTTCTACTTTCTAGTAGAGTTGTATGAATGGATTTTGGCATATGAATATAGATCAAGTTGGTACTATAGATATTGCATGTGGCCCCAAGATGAATATAAGAGGCTGCATGATGTTGATTTTACTTGCACACGTGTTGTTAATCAATGGTGGAGAAGAGTACTGACCAATTATACCTTGAAATATGCTATTTCCATGTATTCCTGTCTTGAGGTTGCTGACTTTGAGTTTTTAAGGGAGCCTAGAGGATCATTTTTGCTTGCTATCCCTTTAGCTATAAAGATCTTGATCATTACACTAAGTTTGGAAGCATTTCCTATGGCTGGTTAAGTTTTTTGGAGTGCTAGGTGAGGAAGCTAGGGTGGAGGAAGATGACAGGACCTTGTAGTGGAAAAGGATATAGAAGAGAGGTGACTCAAGTATAGTGAAGCACATGAAAGGGAGTTGGCTAGAAACATGAGGTTGCGGGAGTGATGGATTTATGGAGGTAGATGTTATGGGAATGAATTGAGGTTCACACGGAGGATGTGGAGCCTAAGAAATCTGTGCTACCCCATCTTGGCAAGTGAAAAGAGAGACCCCTTGATTTTGATGAGAGTTTGTCACTTGGAGAAAGGAGAGTCTTGCACGCATCCGAATCCACCTAGTGACCAACCCCGGCATTTAGTCTACCAAATCAAAAAATAAGTGTTGTTAAACTAGTTGGTATTGTTGGGAGTGACCGATCTACACCTAGGAGATATAAGTTTTCATTTGGTACATCTACGGCTACACAATCATTCCCTATGTTTGGAGGAATATTGTCTAGAACAATTTTAGGAAAAACACAGTACAAAAAGCTTAGGTATCATACAGAAGCGGTGCATCTAGTAATAGTGTAATATTAAAAGTTTTGGCACACAATTTAGTGGGACATTGGGGACATTAGGCATGACCACTTCAGGCCCGTTACCTATTACAAGAGGTGGATCTAGTGGGATCGGAGCTGAAGTACCAAGTGGACTTGGTGGATCTACAATATATGGTGGATCAAGAGGAACGTGACCTAGTGGATCTAGTGGATCTGGTGGTGGAGGTAACACCAGAGGAAATTAAGGTTCTGAGTCAGGTGGGAAAGGGCCTCAACCACCTCAGTAAGTTTTTTCAAAATGTATTTACATCTACCAGACTACAAAGGTGTCGAGGATGCTATAGAGAATGCACACAAGTGTGAGCTACTATGGCACATAAAGGGGATCACTACCCTAGAGTAGAAGGCAAGTCAGTTTGCAATGACATTACAAGGATGCATGCATAGTTGGTACCAAAACAATGACCCCCATCAAATATGGTGGATTACACCACACTATGGAATGACTTCATGGCTGAATTTCATATCCCTGAGTTTGAAAAAAGAGCATTAGCACACTGAAGGAGAATAAAAAAGGTATGGAAGAGAGTGTGTGGGATTATGATGCATGTTTTAAGACTCTTATCACAACTGTCTTATGATTTTCATCCTTCTCAGCATGCTCAATGGTTTTTTGGAGGTTATATAACACCGTTTAGGAGAGCATTTTTACATAAGACTTTCATAGACCCACGCGAGGCCTTGGAAGCTAACCTACAAATTGAGGGTGTTGGATGCATTGATACTAGTGTTAGCCTTTTTCTTGAGGCTCATATTGTTGTAATGACCAAGCAACTAGAAAATTTATCTATGAACTTGGCACATGAGACTCATAGTGGTATATGATGCACAAATTATGAGGTAGAGAGGAATACAAAGGATAATTTCGGTAGGAGATCAGTACATACCATGAAGATGGAATGTGAAATTTTCCACGAAGATCATGATACAAGTAGATGTCAACTGCTGCAATATGCGATCCATAAAAATGTGTCTTTCTATTGCAATATTTGCACCTCTAATAATCATGACACAAAATATTATAGATTGATTGACCATATATATGATGCCATTGATAATTTTGTGCACCAAAATAGCCTCGCTAACAATTCCAATGATGATGGTTGTCAATATGAAGGGTGAAAATATGGAGGTGCATGGAAGAGGTTTCCGATTAGGATTTCTTGTTCATGGCAACCACAAAGGGAGATGTGAGTTCCCGCATGGAACCTGTTACAATTGTGTGCCTATAGAGCACTATAAGCATGAATTCCCAAATCTGTTACAATGATCTTGGTGTTGAAAAAAACATAAGTATGAGGAGTGTCCAGAGCTATTTGAACATATGATTTAGCAGCAACAAAAAGACAAAGGTGTTAGAATGGTAAACGTGAGGAAGGATGATTCATAATGGATGCCAAGAGTGGCACATGAGTTAGAACTAGATCTTGTAGTAGTTATGAGATGAGATGAGGTTGAGCATGTAAGGGATATACCAAGGTAGAAACCAATGGTTATGAGAGAAGAGGTGGTGTGTAGGAAGTATCCGAAATCAACTCATCTGAAGGAGGTGTATCAAGAGACCATGGATGTAATTAGAAGCTTACAAGGACAAATCCAGTACCTAAAGGAACAATCAAGGTAGTTAGAGCAAAGGAAGAATGCAGAGGCTCCATAGAAGGATCTATATGAGGTAAGGTAAGTATACAAAATGTTAAGGAAAGAGAATATCATTCCTTTGTTAGGAGAATGGTTATGGGAGAAGGTACTAAACATTGGAACAAAGCGAGAAAGGTTGGTTCTATATGCTAACCTTCCTCCCCACAACCTTGAATATGATAATGATATTTCCTTAAATGGTGTTGTGGATGGATGGATTTTGAGTAATATTTTGATTACATGGGTGTGGAAGTCAATGTCCTAATTCTTGATGCATGGCATCAAGTGAGAAGGCCCCGTTATAGCCATCTTAAAATGTGATGTATATGTCTAACAAGATAAAGGTAATGCCCAATAATGTCTTAAAAGATGTTGTTATTACTATCCAAAGGTAAAAGTTCACTAGGGACTTTGAAGTCTTAGCACTGGCCAAGGCAGACAAATTTCCAGCATTATTTGGGCACCCCTAGTGTTATAAGAACAATGCTGACCTATGGTTCAATAGGGGTACATAATTTTTGAAAACAAGGAAGAACAAGTCATCATCCCCTTAACCGATGGGAATTCAACACCCTATACTGATCCCTTGGAAGAAGAAGTTCTTGAAAATATCTATGTATGATCTATTCAGGGACCCTGAGGTGATTCACCCTACAAAGGGAGTTATTTAGTTTGAAGATGCTCAGTCCATGAGTGATAAAACTAGTGTGGCATGTGAAAATTGGGCACATGAGACTTATGAGTTAATTGGGAAACAGTTAAGAGGCTCTATTACGAGAGTGAAAAAGGTGCGCTCGGTGAAGTGAATGGGAGGGAAGAAGTTTCTAAGTTACTCTGGAGGGGCCAACCCTAATGATTTCTTATGAGAAATGGAGGCTCAGTGGAAAAATGAGATCGAAAGAAGAGGGATGCTTAGCTATAAATTACTTGGGACCACAACGTGTTGGTGGGTGACACATCATGATAGCCTTCTAGAGTGGCACAAAGTGAGAATCATGTTCTCTGTTAGGTTTTCTGAAGCAATACACCCACTGTAATATGAGACTACCATGGGAAGGAACCCACCTTGTTTCACATCTAAGCATGTGAGAAAGCATGGATGGAAGGTGTAGAGGCCTTTCCTTATTCTTTATGGGTGCATAAGTTGTATTCCAATTTATAAGGTTGTGTGTGCACATGGTATATTCACTCTGAGATGTGTTGTCGGATAGGAAATTGACAAGAGATTGACATGGTGACCTCCTTCAAGTTTTTGAATATTAGAGTATTAAACCATCCATGGATAAGGCATTGTAGGTTGTTAAGAACCTAATGATGGGAGATAGTGCCATGGAAGAAGATATAATACTAGAGTTATTGGGTGAACCTGGATTGGAGCTGCGCTTTGATGAGGAAAAGTCAAAAGAGGTGCAACTTGAGCATGCATGCATGGAGAAAGTGAAAGGAAAGATGGTCTATGTGATAAATGGTGAAGAGATGGAAAGTTTAGATGTTAATTATACTGAAGGTATGCATGAAGTTATTGATAGTGTTGATGAGAAAGCACGCACCTACCATGAGTCCCTCAATTAACATTTGTTTATAAATAGAACCTAAGGAGGCCACTATTGGAGACTATTGGTCAGAGAAGGAGGTTTTAAAGATCATTGATATAATGCATGAGTTTTAGGATGTATTTCCATGGGGATACCATGAGATTGAAGGCATTCACCACTCCTTGGGAGAAATGAAAATCAAGTTAAAGGAGGGTACGTGCCCGATTCAGAAGAGGCCTTATTGAATGAATTTGAATCTTTGTGTCAAATTCAAGGAGGAGATAGAAAGAATTCATCATCGACATCATTGAAGCTGTGGAGGAATTAGAATGGGTAAGTCCCATGGTCATCAATATTAAAAAGGATGGAAGTATAAGGACTTTTATTGACTATAGGGAATTAAATGCAAAGTATGCGTCATTGACCCTTTTCCAACACCCTTCACTGAAGAAATCCTAAAAGGAGTTGTTGGGCCAAAAATATATTCCTTCATGGATGGATTTTGGGATACCATCAAGTTAGAATTGATAAAGAAGACCAAGAAAAGACAACTTTTGCCACTGAATGGGGAATTTTTTCCTATACGGTCATGCCCTTTGGACTAAAGAATGCACTGTTGTGTTTTCACGCATAGTGGTCTAAGCATTTCAGGATTTTGTCCATCAATTCTTTCAGGTCTACCTTGATGAATTGACAATGTATGAACTAGTGAAAGACCATTGTGAAAATTTGTGGTTGATGTTTGAAAGATGTTGGAAGTTGTGCATATCCCTTAACATCAAAAAGTGTCTTTTCATTACTCCATTTGGAACCCTATTGGGGCACATCATATGTAAGGAAGGCTTGCTGGTGGATCTCACCAAAGTTACCGTTATTATGGGATTGGGGGAGCCTACCAGTTAGAGCTTAATGTGTGGACTCCTTAGGCATATAGGGTATTACCAAAATTTTATCAAGGGGTATGTAAAGATCACTACACCATTAAAGGAGTTACTAAGACACAATAGTGCCTTTCATTGGCAAGAGGCACAAGAGATGTCATTTGACACTTTGAAGGATAGAATTGTCACTTTGCACCTATATTATGCTTTCCTTCTTGGGATAAACCTTTCCACATACATGTTGTTGCCTCGGGGACAACCATTGGAGTGACAAAACTTGTGATGTTGGAAGATAGGATTGGGATGATAAAGTATCAACTATTTTATGGGCATACAAGAAAACCTACAAGAGATTAAACAAGGCCACACCATTTCAATTGGTGTTTGGCGTAGAAGGCTGTTTTACTAGTTGAATTTATGCTACCATCATTGCATATAACGTGTGTAGGAGGGTTAGATGATGAACAAGCAATTCAAGAACATGTGTCGAGATTAATGCATTTAGAATAAAGTTGATCACTTGATAGATGGAGTCAAAAGACTGAAAAGGAATGACAAAAATCATGGCATGATCGCCATATTAAAACCAAACAACTCGAGGTTGGGAAAAGGGTCTTGCTTTATAACTCTAAATTTATGTGCCATCATAAGAAACTAAAAGTCCATTGGTTAGGGCCATATATCATCTCATACATCCTTGATTCATGAACTTTCTAGTTACACGCATTGGATGGAACATGATTACTAGGCCATTTCAATGGGAGTATGTTGAATCCCTACTATAAATAAGTCTTCCTTGTGTTCATAAATAAGGAAATATTTCTATTTATCCTAGGTTTTCCTTTTATGCTTTTCCTTTCTTGTGTTTCCCCTTCTTATTGCTTGTTCCTTTCTTTTTGTGTTGTTGTTTTGCACGCCTTATGCCGGTAGCCACTTATTATTTTCAAAAGGTTGTGTATGCACAAAGGACCACACATCTATTTTTGTGTGGGGTGGAGTAGTGGAAGTTGTGTTTCAATGGCCCGAATTGAAGGATAAAAATGTGTAGTGTGGAAGAGAGCACATAGAAATGGTGGAAATAAGGATTTTGGTGTCAGTATAACTTTACAAAGACCACATACAAAAGATGAGAAGGGAAAAAACAACATGAGGTAGGTGAGGGAAAAAATTTGGTTAAGGAAAAGAGAAGTTCCTTCGGTCTTTGTAAGCGTGTGCATGAGGATTTTATGTCGGTAAGGATTTTTACGTGCATGGAAGGTTATAGATATTTTTTGTATAGGATTGGGCACATGGGTAAGAGCACTTAAGGGTGGGATTTAGTGGAAAATCCACCTTTATTGAAAAATTATGTTGGTAGGTGGTATAACATTTATTATGGGAGATGAGAAAAAATCTATAAGTAGAAGGTCGGGCACATTATTGTTTACCTTGCAATTATAATATTAAAGAGATCTTGTGAACTAGGGAATCCACAAAAAGATTTGTGCGAAGGAAAATTTGTGAAAATATGAGTGTGTGACTAGTGTGATTTACGAACTAGAGTGGAAGAAGTACATAGGTGTAGGGAAGAAGGTTTTAGGAGAGTATGTCATCTTGTGGAAGGATTGTCCAAGTTAGGGTTCGAAGCTAGGGAAAAGGAGTTAAGGGACTTTTCATGAAGGTAAGCCACAAATTTGAGTAGAGAAAGGAAGAGTTTATTTTTAGTAACTTGACAAGAAGATGACACCAAAGAAGGAAACTATTTCACCAAAGAAGGGAAAGGACAAAGGGAAACATGTTGTTTCCACTAGTTTCAATGAGGAGTGGTATGCGTAGATGCAATACCTAGATGGTGTGTTTCTTAGAAAAGAGTTGGTATCCCATGTAAGGATGATGGCGGTAAGTAACTACAACCATTGAATGAGCACCACAGAGAAAGAAATGACATTGGAAATGGTGAGACCTATAGACAAGTAGACACCAGATGGAATTTCCATCTATGATGATGAGGTCAAGGTGAAAATGGAGAAGGATGGATTATTGCAACTATATGAGCTGAACTATTTTTGTAAACTGAGTGGTTGTACCAATAGATAATGTCATATATATATGAAGACCATTTCTAATTTGTGGGATGAAGGATGAGGATATCTCCCAATCGATAAGAAAATTCACTTGTCTTACCTACAAAGGAGACTCATTTGATGATGACGTGGAGGACAAGGAGGCCATAAAGAAAATTATGGAGGCCTTCAACTATAAGAAGGGGTCATGATACTTTGACATATCAATAATTTCTAAACTGTGATGAGGATGGCCATGCATTAGTGATAAAGATGAATGGATAGGAGAGGTGGACACAGATCAAAAAGTCCTGTTAAACGTTTTCCAAAATATCTCAAAAGGAACCCTCTATAACCTCTCAACATTCATAGCATAGGATATCATTAGCGTCATGCATGATGGGGAGAAGATCATGTTTGGAAATGTCACGCCTAACCATCATGTTTTTAGAAATTGGAGTGTCGATGGACCGAGAAAAATTTATATGGGAGTACCCAGGATGAGAACTACTCCTTGGAAAATTTATTTGAGAAATATACTTGTGACACCATGATGGCCGCCCACAAGGCGTGCCTAGAAAAATGGTACAAGAAAATGCACAACACGTTTATGGATGAATTGAGGATACCCAAACAATTACCAGTGTTAGTACAGGGAGAATTTGAGTTTGCTATATACTAGAATTTCTACGTTGGCGGGTTATCCTTGACATATGGGACCAACAACCCATGGTGTAAATTACCCTTCTCTTTCACTGCTCAATATTTCCAAAAAGGGGTCAAGTGCTTGAAGGAGGCCAAAAGACTAAGGTTCTACCTCAGAGAGGTAGACCAAGACCATCGTGAGATGTGTAGAAAGCTAGTATACCCTAAGAAGAGTGCTTATGTTGAGAAGTATGTCTCCCATGGGTGCACATGATAAGACATGTGATGCATACCAATTTAAGAAAGAACCATAATGAAGGTATACCTACATGTGGGGCCTAAGTATGAGAAGGGAACATACATGGAGAATGATGTTTCCATACCATAAGACCCTAATGTGAGGAAGAAGGCCACGCCAAGAAAGAGGGAAAGAGAGGAGGCACCAAATAATAAGGAACCAAGTGTATAAAAACACAATCGGTAGGTTCGTCGAGTCGGAGTGTGAGACCAAGCACATATGCATAGAGGAAGAAGACCCCATTAAGGAAAAGTCAAATACACACGAGGAAGAGGTGTAGAGCAAGAAGACCCCCTACGAGAAGAAGATTTGTTGAGGAAGGAGTCAACTATCCTGAAGAAGATGAGAAGGAAGAATCCCCTATACTGGAGTCACTAGTTAGGAAGAAGAGAAAGGTGCCAGAGAAGGCGGACTAAGAAGAAACAAAGAGCTTGGAAGCCTATAGAGGAGAAAAGGATGATGAAAAGCATGAAGAAACTTAGGACCACCCCATGTACGATGTACATGACTCAGATGAAGGAAGTGAAGAAAATGATGGGTAAGAAGAAGGTACTTAAGGAAAAAGGGAGAGTGAGGAGGTGAACACCAAAGATCAGAGGACCCCAAGCCTCACCAAGGAGTAGATAGAAGATTCTGTGGAAAGGGAAGTAGTGGCCATAATAAACTATTTTGTAGAACATGAGGTAGAGTGCAATGATGATGAAGTTCTCAAGGAGATAGAGTAGGAAAGCGTGGGACAAAAATATGGAAGCATGGGTGGAGACCCCACCTCACGGTGAGATTTCCTAAGGTAACACACATGGGGGAAAGAGCATGGTAGCAACATAGGAGAAAGGAATGGGTTACATCAATGATCCAAGTAAGGTACCGCATGCATACTTCAAAAGTATCATGTCTACTGAGATCAACTCCTTGTATGGTCTTCATTTAAAGAAGAATGCACGTACCCATGAATAAGGAAGATGTTATCTTGGGATTATGATTCCCAAGTTGGTGAGCTCGAGTTCGAGGTCAGCAAAGGGGCACTGATGAAAATACCAGAGACCAAGGGAGTGAAACCCCTGATAAAATCTCAACAATTATCCGATGAGAAAGTCTACAACACACTCAACAAGGTATTGGTGTAGGTTGAGGTGAGACTTTTGAAATAAATGACAGGGTAATTTTCTTGGAGGAGATATGGAGAAGAAGAATGAAGATATCATTAAGAAGAGCAAGGATCTAAAGCAAGAGGAGCTGATCAGCGCACAATTAAGGTGTGAACTAAGGAGGAAAAGGAAAAGGTGTGTGAGGTATACAAAAAGATAGAGATGATTACAGATGCCATTATATTAAGGCATCTAGACTTGGCCCCACCTGAGCAGAAATACAAGTCAACATTACAATAGTTGGAAGAATTAACCTACATCCTTACCATGGAAATACGTCCACGCACACTAGAATCAAAAGAATAGGGATTGGCACACGAAAGAGGAATAAAATCAAAAGATCGGGGAGACAATCACTTGGTAGAGCTCTGTGCTCCTTGCCACTATGAAGACCACCGTGTGAATGAATGAGGCCATATATGAAAATTGCACTGATAGAGATAGGGTAACAAGTATACTATTTTCTACACATGAGGTAGATATGAAGGAATTCTAGGAGAATAATAAAGGAAATATGGTAGAACGAGATAAAATCCTAGCCAAAGTTGAGAAGAAAATGGAAGAAATAAAAAATTTGTAAGCTTTAGTTAAAAATTGTCTTAAGGAACTGTATGCCTAGGTCACTCGCAGAATGGATGTGCTAGACAACCTAAGGAAGTAGAGGAAGGGATTGTAGATATGCTAAACACTAAGGGTGATGAATTGAGCTTTGAAGAGGTGAGCACTCTAGTGGGTGACCTACTCCAATAGGTGCAGGGTGAAGTGGATGCCTGGGAGAAGATTGAGGAAAAAAATGAGGAAGGAGTTCCCACTATTATAGAAATAACAATTTTTTCTCCATTATTGCATTCTTAATTCTTTCATTTCTTCTATTCTTTCATCCTCCAATAAATTTGTACGGGTCCCACAATTCTTTATTCTTTAAAGAATGAGGATGTTTCTAAGGATGGAGAACATGCTTAGTGTGGGGTGATGTTGGGCCTTGAAAATTTTGCTAAGTACCAGAGGGTGTGTGAAAACGTGAGATCAGTAAGAAGAATGGATCACATGGAGAAACACATAGAACAAGGGTTTAAGAATGGTTTAGGAGAAACTAGGGCACATGCACAAGATAATAGGCATGATCTAAGGACTTAGCCATATTTGGCGTTTTGGAGGCACTTGAGGAAAAATGTGACCTGACTAGGCATGCTGAGTGGATAAGGTGCCAACCTGGAGACTTGGTGGTCAAGAAAAGGATATTCCATGTAGGGAATATTCCTAAGAAGAAATCATTACAAAAAATGGAGAGCTTGGAACAGGATAAACATTCACAAATGAAGGACCACATGGACACTTGGCATGTGATCTACTCCTAAAGGAAGACATGACGGTGGGTGTTGAATCTATAAAGAGAGATTCTCGAGAAGAAAAGAAGGAGGAGAAGGAGGGGAAGGAGGGGAGGACATATGTGGATAGACATATAGCATGGGGAAGGAGAATCTCGAAGAAATTATTAAGGGGCCCTAGGGTTGGGGTTTCTTTCCATTAGGGAGTTACAAGAAGGTCATCATGTCTAAGGGATGGGTCTATAAAACTCATGTAATAAGGGGGGCATAGCTAGGAATCCTGATATATGAGTTAGATCTCTGTTTTAACATATACTATATGGGCTGGATCCCTGGCATTCACTATGTTTGACCTGGCATGGTCTTTTGAATGTAATGTGGTTACTTAGCACTCTTGATCAATATATATATATATATATATATATATATATATATATATATATCTTGTTCATGAGTGTAAACCCTAGTGTCATTTCTTCATATTATAAATCAGATATGTTCTTCATAATCCATGTTGTGTTGTTTCTCTCATTTTCATGCATGGGTATAAGGATATGGTAACTCATATTGTGCTTTTACATGAATATCTACTTTTCTGCAACTAATCCTTTAACAATGACAAGATCTTCTCACAATGCTCACATAAAGGAGGGGTTCGACACCCACACGTGCCTTGGGTGAGCATCCGGTGCTTGTTGGGTGATAGGTTGATGCACATGGGGTTATAAAGTTGTACTAAGGGTACATGAAAATGACTACAAGGATGGATGGAAGATGGTAGAAATAATGGAAACAAAAGGGAACTATTCCTTGGATCGAGTGTACCAATTTTGTAAGCATTAAAATCAACACGTGATCTTAAGCACATGTGACCTCCCGAGGTCATGTTGGGAAAAATGAAATGGAATGGATAGATGGATACAGAATGGGATAAATAATATGGGTACACATAATGTACAAAAATGGTTGAAAAGTTTCAAGTGATCAAGGAAATCTAATGTCCTCAATGAGCACTTTGGGGATCTTCTCATCTAAATAAATGAATACTTGACTCATTTGGGTGGGAAAGATGGAGCAATTGAGTATAATGGTAACACGAAGAAGTCTATCAATATCAGTTTCACCGAATACTCTCTGAACCGGCTATAGAATGTGGGTGAATTAGCCTGTGTTTTCCTTGTAGAAGTCTCCAAAAAGGTCATATAGGTGTGGGAGAAACGTGTGAATAAGAGAAATGTGTGAATTTTGGAAACTAGTTTCTTCCATGCCGATTTTTCTAGAACTCGTAAGCACTGTCTACTTTGACGTTCAAAATTAGCAACTATGAGATTATGACTAGTGGAAGCGGTGAAGTCTTGAAAACTAAGGTTCTAAGACCTGTGTCAATGTCTATGAATAGGTTGGTTGTGTTTATTAATAGAACTCAGCGGTTTTATACATAATCTCTTGGTTGTTGAGGGCCTTTAATGGCCATGTGGGATATGTGAAATACTAAAGAAAAGAAAAAAACAATCTCGCAAAGAAAATCGTAAGAGGGAAAGGTTAATCCTAAGACAACTAGGGATACATGGGGAGATGTGTTAATTCCTTTCTAATTAACTCTATATTCCTAATTTAACAAATGGAAACAAACATATTTAAATTAAAACAATTCAATTAATTTCCTTAAAATTAATTAAATCTACATGTTGCAACAACTAATTAACAAATGAAAGCTAACTAATTGAACAAGAAAAGCAAGGATAATCTACTATTTTTGTGATTTTCAATGATTTAAATGAAAGAAATAAAAAAATAAGGAAACTAATTACTTTAATCTATGTTTTTGTATTTTTGATGCTTTCTGGAAAATAGAGGAAATACACATAGGAAAATTAAATTTCTTCTAATTAATTAAAATTTCTTCTATGCTAAAATTAACAGAACTAAACAAGCAAACAACCGAGATGTGGCTATTTCCTTGTGTAGAGAAGATCTAATCTATTCTAATAAATCAATACTTTTCCAATTTGTACTTTTGGATTTACAATTTCTCTAGAGTTATGGGAAGAAAGAAAAGCTTCTTAGAAGTTATTCTTCCCTAAAACTTCTAGAAAGAAACTTCCTGAAAGAAACAATAGGATCTATGGAAGCTTACAAAAATGAAGGGAAATTACAATAACACTAAATAGATGGAGAATCTTATTTCAAAAAAACCATGCAAACCCATAGGGATAGGAAGGGAAACATATTTTAGTATAAGATTTGTGTGAATAAAGGAAAGCTACAGAAAATGAATTGCTCTAACAGATTGTGGAATAAAATCTAACTTAGACAAAGAAAGATTTAAGAATTCAAATGCATCCCCAACATGGAAATTGTAGAACTGTGACAATTCCAAAACTGGTTTTAGTTTTTTTCCCTCAATTTCTTTCCCACTTGAAGTTCAAACAAGTCCAATGAAATGTGTTGGCTTGTGTGGAAGAAATGATGAAGAAACACTGGAGCTGGAATGAATTGCAAACAATCTGGTGGCAACGCAGGAGTGAGAATAATAAGGCAAGAAAATTGAGCTTGCTTATGTATTTCTTGACATGATTACAAGAAGTATAATAGTGCAATTCAAAACAATAATCTCAAACCAATTTTCCAGATAGAAGCTTAGATTTTATAAGGAAAATGAAGAGAAATGGTATAAGTCATTTGGTAGCAAAGAAATGCCACCTCTTTCAAAGAAGGGGAAATTAACTCATAATTAACAACAAGAAGGGAAGGAGAAGTTGGTATGCATCAAATGATCTCAAGAACAACCAAATTGGTTAATAAATGTGCACTAAAATCAAGTTTTAATAAATTGACACGCATTCAAAACAAGTTGAAAGAGTCTCCAAAAAAAGTGCACAGAGTTGCGAGTCTACGCAGACTGGTGGTTATGCAACTACTATAGTGATTTCATAACCACTTATCAAGGAAGACCAGTGGTTACGCAAATACCAGGGTGGGTGCATAACTTCAAACACAAAAGCTAAGGAAAATTTGTGAAAGAGATAAAGGAAAGCAGGAAAATCATTGAAATGGTTAAGGGAAGCATTTTAGGCTATAAATATATACTAAAAATGATAAATTCAACTCGAACACCATTGGAAAAGATATTAATCATCATTGGGGATTTTGAACCATTCCAACAATGTAGCACATGAAAAATTGGGTGTGTACATGTACAACCACTTATAATGAACAATTTTTCTTCATTTCATAAGAGAGGTGAGATCCCAAGTATCATTCTTCATGAGAAAGGAATACTCCTCATCCATGGTAGAATCCCACTCAGGAATCCCATAAGCCTCCTAAAATGTCCTGACTGTCAGAAGAAGAGGTGAAGAAGGTGTGGAGTCTAATGAACTCTGAACAAGTATGTCTCTCATATGAAAGATCCCTTATCCAATATCTAATACTCTATAAGGTCTTTCCAGCCCAACGAGGACTAGGAGGAGAGTCAGGTTCAAAATATTTAGATTCTTCACTTAAGTGAGAAGGGATAAAGTCCTCATCATCACAAATGTTATGATCAAAATATTCCTAAAGCATGAGGAGTGATAGGAGTAAGAGGATCATGACGAAGAGGTAGAGGCTCAAAAATATCATCATCAGAAGAATAAAAATTAGAAACAGAGAGGGGTAAAAGGACCTCAATGGATGGATAAGTGGAAGTAGAAAATTACTAATCAAACTTCATAGTTCTCTTAATAAAAAATTTATGAGTGGTATGGTTCAAAAAATCTATAAAACTTCACATCATCTGGATACCCTACAAATATACAAAGTTTGGACTATGGTACAAGGCCTTGTGTCTCTTTTTGGGAATCCAAGCCATAATAGCTTATCGAAGACAAAACTTTATCGATATCAAGTTTATGTTCCAAACTAGGATTCAAAGGGTATCATCCCTGTTCTGCATTTTTGGAACATGATTCTAAAAGTAACACGAAAATTCCATGGATTCAACCCAATACTATGGAGGAAGGGATTTAAATTAAACCATACAAGTGGTCATCTCCTTAAGCATTCAATTATTTCTTTATGTAGCTCAATTTTACAAAGGTATGTAAGTAACTATTAGCTTCAAATAAATCCATTCAAAGGTATATAAATCATTGAACGTATTACTCACATATTCACCTCCATTATCAGTTCTAATAACCTTGATATCTATTTCAACTTGTTTCTCAGCAAGAGCCATGAAGTCTCAAAATTGATCGAAAACTTTATATTTTTGTTTGATACAATACACCCAAGTGTAACATAAAAAAATCATCAATGAAGGTAAGAATGTAGAGATTTCTAGTAAACAAAGGTGATGGGAATGGGATAGAAGCATCATTATGAACAAGATCTAGTAAAGTAGTGAGAAGCTATCTATCCTATTCCTTTTCCAAAAATTTCTTTGGGGTGCTTCCCAAGGAAAAACCCTCACAAAGATCCTTAAAAATTTAAAGTGGGGTATCTGCTGACCATCTCATTTTGGCTTGATTGTTCGAGGTAATGATATTTAAGATGAAAAAATTCTCATGCATTAGCTTGCTGACCTCATCATCATAAGTAAGCAAGGAAATGGGTGTAGAATCAAAAGTAAAGTGGGAGAATGTTTATAATTATGACCAATGATCCACCTTTCCCTTATCCATTGTAGACTAAATGTAAAGCTCGTGAATAATAATCGCGTTACTACTAAATTATTCTCACATTCCTTCACCAAGATGAGTGATTTGGTAAAATGATAGGAGATTGGTACAAATATTGGGAACACTGAACACTTGGTTGAATGTTCCACCTTCTACTTATATCGATCCAATACCGAAACAACCAACACTGAAGTATCATCACACAAAGTAATTTGGGACACACCACCACATGGAGTAATGTTGAATAAATCAACTTGGGAAGATCCTATGTGTTGCAAGGCACTGAAATAAATGATCCACATCAATGAAGGAAAAAATCTAGCTATAAGGGCCTTTCCTTTCTTTTTCTTATATTTTGACTCCTTTGCTTTGGAAGATTCATACTTCAAAGAATTTTGTTTGATAGAATCAGGACATCAATATTATTCTTCTCAAGTAAATGAGTTAAGTGATCTATTTTTTTCTCATAAAATAATTCTCATCATGTCCAGGATTCTTGTAATAGGAACATTTAAACTTTTCCTTATTCTCTTTGGGCTCGAAGTAGAAGCATTCATGCTATATTTGGTTAGGGTTTGGCTGGTCTTGGTTTCCTTATTAGGTTGGTCCTTTTTATCTCTCTTATTTTCCTATTTCATATGCTTTCCCTTATTAGTACTTGCTACAAGGTAATGTGACTTAGATTTGAGTGCTCCCATTTGAATAAACTTATCCCATTCTCAAATGAGTTTGGATGACAAGTTGTCAAATGAGAGCATTTTCAAAGCACTCCTTAGAGCTTCTTTCATGGCATGGAAAGTAAAAACTGATTAAATCTAAATTATAAATAAAACTTAATTTTAGAGTAACTTACTTTAAATAATGATACATATATGATAATATATAGTAATGGACAAGTAATAAACATTCAAATACATGAAACCCTAAGAAAATGAAAGAGTGAAGATGATTCAGTTGATTTTGTGCAATCTGGTGATGATATGGGTTGAATAAATATTAGAATAGACTGAAAAAATATCAAACAAGATCGACAAGGGTTTGGAAATCTATAAATGTTAGGGACAAAAGCATCAAAATGAGGATAGGATAACTGGGTGCTAGTGACTTGAATAGGCGCTTGTGTTCACTCGGATGCTCGAGTTTCGATATTTTTGCAGGATGGAAGATTTTTTCTTTGTTGATCTCTGTTTGTCACTATTATTTTTCTATAATTTCATTAGTCATACCCATATCCTACAAAATATATATCTACCTACACATGTCCATAAACCAAATCAAACGTAATAAATTAGATACAAAATGGGAGTCGGACTAACCCGATTGTTACCTAAAGAGTGAACTTACAACCAAGTGTTGCATTGCATCTCGGACTCCATGTAGTTATTTGTTCTTATGTGTGTAATGATGTCCTAGGTTTCCCTTGTGTAAGTTACATGATGATAGTGAGATAGATATATAATGTACCAAGTATGTAGAATGTGTGTGATGGAATATAATGAACTCCCCTCCTATGTTGTGTCTCGCAAAATAATGTAACCCATGTACGTTGTATGAAAGTGTTATATGTATCCTTGTAATGCTCTTGTGCCTTTGATGCAATCTTAGGTGATGATAAATAGTGTTTATAGTGTTTGGCCCCTTATTTGAGAACAATAACAAAGTATATATATGATTCCTTTATTTGAATTTTGTAATTGACAACTGAAAGGATGACCCAAAGTTTTAAAAGGTGACCAAAAGGTGAAAAATACTAAAAAGAGTAAGAAGAAGATAAATAAGGGTAGGATTTCCCGAGAAGGGGCAAGAGCACCTTGATGCTTTTGTCCTAGTTGGGCACTAGTGTCTGAGGTCATAATAGATAAATAAGTTAAATGCCAATATAATTGTAAGATGTGTAAAGATAGTAAAGTGTAAAATATAGTAACCAAAAGGCCCAAAGGATTTGTCAACCACTAGTTTTCTTGCTTAGGAATTATGTATACATTAGTATGCTTTAGGACCTAGAAATGTACCTAAGTGCATATATTTTGTGTCTACATTTTCCCCCACTTTATGTTGTTGAGTGAATACTTGATAGCATAAAGTAGATAAAAGATGTACCTTGTGATCTAAATATAAGTGTATCCAATAGTGTGTCTCATGGACAAGTAGCGTGAAATGATCGTAATGTGAAGCATGAAAACTAGGAAAGGGAGGTAAACCCTAGGGGTGAAGTGTATGCATAGTAGCGTGTTGCTAGAGCTTGTGCTTATAGATGTGAGATGATTTTGGTAAGGATTAACGTATAAAAAAATAGTAATCAAAGTCCTATGTATGAAAATTTGAAGTAATGTATGTATAAGTAACTAAAGAGATAAGGAAAGAGTGCACTGATGTATGAGAGAGTAAAAGATAGGAAGTTGTCCTATTTTTCTTTGGATATGTTACTGGATTTGAGTGTCTTATTGTTGAAGGGTGAGATTTTGGGGTGATATCACACCAACAGAGAGTTTTGGGTGATATCACGCCAATGATGAGGTTTTGGGCAATCTAACACTAAGGGTGAGTTTTTTTGGGAGATATCATGCCAAGGACGAGTTTTTTCGATCATCTCATGCCAAGAGAAGAGTGTTAGGGATAGAGGTTTGTTTTATCTCCTTCTACAACACTTCTCAAATAAGTGCCACTATAGATGATATGACCTTAATTTCTAACCGATTATAACCATTTGCCACCGAATTTTAATTTAAATGTAAGCGATTGAATGAATTTGTTAATTAGAGAGAAGTGTTTGATCTTCGCATAACCGTAATGGTACTACTGGAAACTATTTTGAACTAAGAAATTTTTATTTCCCCAAGAAATAAGCATCCCATGCCAAATCCCATATAGAGATGCTTTATCAGGCCCCTATCCTAAATCCCAAATGGGGGCCCAATGCCGTAATCCCTCTCCCATATAGGTAGATAGGGCCCCATCTTTGAAGTGCCCTTTTATAATAAATTTATGAATAAAACTTCCATGAAGTAGATTATTAGTAAATTCATAAATCAATTTGGAGCTGTCTTTCTTTGAACGCTAGTGTCCGCTTTGTGTTTTTGGTCCATATCGGATTACGGACCAATATGTGACTATGTACTTTGGCCAATTCTATATTGTGCTGACATTACGTAAATTTGTGTTGTTGGAAGGGTGATTTTTTCACCCAATAGATTCCCCCTGCATTTGGGGTGCATGTGATGAATGTAGGAGGATGTGGCCTAAAGGAGAGGACTTGAAGCTGATATGCATATCATGTATCAGATACTTATATGAAGTAGGGATGTGCATGGTAGAAACTAAGGCACATGCAAACAAAGTAGGATAGAAACAAGTGTTAGTGTAAAAGATCTAGCATAAAAATAGAAATTAATACACCAAGGAAATTTTAAGACAAGAGGGACCACACAAAGTAGCTTTCATACATGGGAAATCACTCACAATGTCATAAGGCAATTAGGGCGGCGACCATCAAAAATAATGATCAAACAATGGAAAATAATGACAAACAAGAAGTATCGAGATAACCATGATTGTATAGAATCAGTAAATAAAATGATCCACATGAAGTACCCGTTATCATGTTAGAAAGATAAATAGTATGTCAAAGCATGTATAAATAAGTGAATAGTAGTTGAAAAGAAGTAGTAAATCTTTGAAACAATAGGACTGTGGTGTGCGGTAGAAGAGTAGAAAAGGTAGATGCCCCTGGTGCCTTGGTGGGACTAGTAAAGAGCCATGTTGAGCATCATGCATTGTGTGAGAATATATAAATGTCCTATATTCAACTTAAGATACCATGTAAATGAATATGTGTGTATAGAAAAATATGATGACATACTAAGTATCAAACTATCATACAAAACAAAGTGTAACATGTGAATAGTATAAAATAGAAAGAGTAAATGCAACCAAGTTGTGTAGATGTTATGTGAGTGTGATGGTGTGTTGTAACATGTGATATGTGTATATGATAGGTCCATGATGCCCCAAGAGTATGCGTATGATATGAGGTTCATTTAGGAATGCTCGCTCAATAGTCAAGTGTGAACCATAAAATAAGAGTCCTTCATTAGGTAATGAAGGTAAAGTATGTTTACCATAGATGTGGTGATGCTCGGAAAGATAGACATGAAGCATGAACCATGAGTAGCTAAGATGGGACAAGCAAGGCTCATGGAGGAATTTAACCCTCAATAGTCAAGCATCCTCACCAATTGCAAGAAATTCATTCGCATCCTAGTTCACATATAACTTTGGTGTGGTTATTTCCTGTTCATATTGGGTTTCTTTCTATTACTTCTTTTAGTTATTTTTATCATTTTCATGTGTTGTGTTTTCCTCCTAGTTTATTTAAGCCATGGAATGTATTCATTTTTGTTTGCATTTATAGTTCAAAACTTACGAAAATTCAAAAAAAAATAAAAAAATTACAAAACTTTTGAACAAATATTCACTTATCATAGAAATCCTACAATTGGAAAACCATTAAGGTGAATCCTTCAACATTTCAATACAATCTTGATAAACTTCATACTTTTATCTATTACCCTAGTGATTGTGCCAATCTTACAACTATCACTTTCTTCCCTTTGCATGATATGCTAACTCTGCTTGGGGAAAGTCACTAAATTGTTTTTCCTTCATGATATAACTTCACCTGGGGCAATTTCAACTTTGATCATTTGCACAATGGATTTAGCAAGAGTTTCCTTAGGAATCATTTTCATTCTTCTCTTCCAGTTTGATCCTATTCCCACTTGGGAGCATTTATATCTACTTAATCATCATTGTGGCACACATTAGAGACATAACTGATTGTATTATTTTTCAATTTTTGTTTGCTTTGTTGATCTTTACTCTTTTTGGACCACTTATAAGTAGTGTGATTACATCTTGGTTCCTTTATAACCCTGGTGCCTACACCTACTCTATATATTGGGTTTGTTTTTCTTTTTTATCTTTTATTTGTTGTGTGTGTGTTTGTTTACATGCATCTAGGTTAACCATCTTGATTATTTCATAATCATGGTGACAACTCTATTGTGAAACAAAAAAATAAGGTTGCTCTAAAATTACTCTCCAAATAACACTCATGCTACGAACATAGTCCTTTTACCATCATTGTTCCAATCCTTGTTTTTCCTTCCTATCAAGCAATTATCCATCACCTTACTGCATCATCCACCCACTTGAGGAGGGATTACTTACCATTATTCTTTCTAGGGAATTTTTATGCTTCACAATTTTCCACTCACGATCTGTATGTGTCTACTATCTTTAAAAGTAATATTACTTCGCAATAACACTTTAAAGAGGGGCAAAATGTAGACACCCTAAAAATACATATTCTATTCCGCTTCTATATAATTATAATTAAGTAAATTAATTCTATCTCACCGCATGATACACCCCTTTAGAATTAATTAAATTAATTTAATCATTCAAATACCCCCCTTTAGAATTAATTAAAATTAATTCTATTTACTAAGCTATATTCCTATCTATTGGAATTAAATAACTTAATTCTAACATGCCTTTGGAATTACTTAAATTAATTCCTACACCCTCTTAGCTAATATAATTAAACATTTATTTATTTAAATGGTTAATTATCTCATCACAATTAAATTAATTTAATTACACCATTATCTTGGAATTAATTAAATTTAATTCCTAACATATTCTAGGTAGTAAAATTAAACATTTATCTATTTAAATGGTTAATTATCTCCTCATAGTTAAATACTAATTAAATTTATTTATTTAATTCCACCTATTTCAATCAACAACCACTTGGACTCCACTTGTAATCCACATCCTCATCCTAGTTAACTACACTTCTAGAATCCTAGAAAGGTGGGGGAAATTGAATTGCATGTACAACCACCTTCCCAGATGCAACTTCTGCAATTAAATCCATTATTTCCCCTAAATGCTCTAGCACTAATGTAACTTCATCCAATGCTATTTTTAGCATGTGAATTCAACCGTGTTTAACCAACTTCTAACCACTTTTTATTTTATAAATGGCAAGATTTCTCTCTTACAAATCCTCCTAAATTGTTTGCAAATAAAATCTTTTGATTTTCATTATAAAGCTTTCCAAAGTATCTATGTTTGTAGCATTTTCACTCAAATTTGGATAATATTCAAGAGCACTAACATCCATTTGTAAAGTTCCACAGATGAAGTCTCCAAAACCTTCTGAGGTTTACACTGAAGGTTAATGGAAAAGTTTTCATGTTTTGTTTATCTTTCATTCACTATGATTTTTCTCTACATACATTTAAGTAAAGCCATCAGCTAACAATAACATCACACTCACACCCAGATATAATATGAACACCTAGTTAAGAGAGCCACCTAGGAAGCCACACCTTGTCCAAGCTAATCTAAGGTAGAGGCCACAAACAAATAGTTAAACAAGAACTCTTTTTCTATTTTCTTCTTTTGTTTTCTTTCTCTTTGTCGTAGTGTTCCACACTTGTTTTTTTCCAAACACTCCTTGTTTGGGATCCATCTTTCATGTTTGTATCTTTTTGTTATTTTCCAAACATTCCTTGTTTGGATTCTACATTCATTCTCCTTTCATCTTTCCAAGTACACTTTACTTGGATTATTTTTCACCTTCTTTTCAAAATCCCAAATACTCCTTATTTGGGTTCATCTTCTATTGTGTTCACTATATTCTATTGCCTTTTTTGAAATTCGTAATGGCCTAATGAATGTAATAAGGTTACCGATTTATATGAATATGAGCATTAATGATTAGAGGCATACATCCTTCTTCATAGTTATTTTTCATTTATGTTTATGAACAAAGTATAAATTCTTGTATGACTTCCTTTTTATTTTGGTGTAAGTTCTATTATCTATTAAGCACTTTATGTCCGGAATGACTGCGAGGATCTAGAATCATTACAGAGCTCTATGGTGCTTGTATGTCTTATACCCTTTCAAATATCTTAAAATTAGATCATAGATGATTTTCCCACTAAAATAACATAAAGAGAGACTCAGCACCGCGTGTGCACGAGGTGAGCACCGAGTGTCATTTGGGTGATAACCCCGAGTGCATGGGATTTCTTTCCATTGTGATGGGGGTAAAAATGACTACATCTTGGTTACATTACGAGACCTCTTTTCAAAGTCATAGTGGGAAATGGCATACATCATGATCTAGTTAATTAGTAATGATAGAATGTTTAACTCTAGAAAGTGTTGAATCATGGTTCAAGAGCACGAAGGATGAATTTTCTAAGAGATTGAACACTAGACCTAAGTTTATGCGGGTAGAAGACAACCTCTACCATGATTTATATGAAACATTTTTCTTTTTCTTCCTAGTAGAAGCTGTATGAATGGCTCTCAACATATGCGTCTAGATCAAGCTAGTATTATAGATCACATGTTTTGGACCTAAGAAGAATACTAGAGGCTGTAGGATGCTTATATGACGTGGACTCATGTTGTGGATCATTGGTGGAAAGGTGTGTTGGCTAGCTACACTGGAGTACACCATTTATACATATTATTGTCCAGAGGATCATTTCTATGTGCTATCCCTCCGCAATGAAGATCTTCATTGTTACTTTGAGTTTAGAGGAATTTCCGGTGGCCGGATAAACCATTCCGAGCACTTGGCAAGAAAGCTAGGGTGGAGGAAGATGGCAGATATTATGACGGAGAAAGAAAGGGAGGAGAGATGACTCAAATATAGTGAAGCACATGAAAGGGAGATTGCTATATGACGTGAGGCTACAAGTGTGATGGATCTATAGAGGCAGACATTGCGGGAAGGAGTTGAGGTTCACGTGGAGGACGTGGAACCTGAGCAATCTGTGCTACCCCATCTTGGCAAGAACGTAAGAGAGACCCCTTTAGATTCTGATGAGATTTTGTCATGTAGAGAGAGAAGAGTTGTTGGCACATATCTGAACCCACCCAGTGACCAAACCCTGGTGCTTGGTTTTCCAGATCAAGAAAGGAGTATCATTGACCCAGTTGGTATTAGTGGAAGTGCAGATCCATGCCCGGGAGATATAATTTTTTACTTCCCACTTCTATGGATATGAATATTCCAGTATTTGAAGGAGTCTTTGGACAAGGATCAAGCACACAAGCCTTTGGTCTTGCATCTAGGAGTCACGTGGGGTACAATAGTGGTAGTGGGGCATTATCACAAGCAGTCAGTGCATAATTCATTGGAACCTTGGGGATAGTTGGCACAACCACTACAGGACCTAGTGGTTTTGGTGGATTTGGTGGGTTAGGAGGAACAAGACCTAGTGATTCTGGTGGATCTAGTGGCTAGGAGGCATAGAACTTGGTGGACCTAGTTGATATGATGGTAGAGGAAACACTAGAGGGAACCAAGGCTCTAGCTTAAGAGGAGAAGGGCCCCAACCACCCCCTCAAGTCTTATTTGAGATGTCCTTACATTTGCTAGATTACAGAGGTATTAAAGATGCTACAGAATATGTACACAAGTGTGAGCTGTTATGGCATGCAAAGGGGATCACAACCTCGGAGTGGAAGGCTAGTCAATTTGCAATGATGTTATAGGGGTGCACACATAGCTGGTATAGGAAATATGACCCTCATCAAATGGTGGTGGATTATACTACTTTAAAGAATGCCTTCTTGGTAGAATTCCACATCCTTGAGTTTGAATAGAAGAGCATCAAGCACCCTGAAGGATATTTAATAGGGAATGGCAGAGAGTGTGTGGGAGTATGATGTGCACTTTAAAACTCTCTTGTCTAAGTTATCATATGATATTCACCCTTCACAACATGCTTAGTGGTTTGTTGGAGGGTTGATCACACCTTTTAGAAGGGCCTTATCTCATAAAACTTTCACGAGATCCGCGTGAGGTGTTAGAAGTTTCTCGTGTGCCGAGGTTGTTAGAAGTGTTGACATTGGTATTAGCCCATTTTTGGAGGATCAGATTGCTACTATGGATAAGTAGTTGGAAACATTATCTACGAACTCAGCCCATGAGACTCATAGTGGTTTATGGTGTACATATTATGAAGTAGAGAGACATGTCAAGGATAGTTTCCCCAGAGGATAGTATGCATCGTGACAGTAAACTATGAGATTTTTCATGGGGACCATGATGCAAGTAGATGCCCTTTGTTATAGCACACAATTTGGAAGAATGTGTCTTTCTACTGTAAGATCTTCACCTCTACAACCCATGATACTAAGGATTGTAGGATTATTGATCAGATCCATGAGGCCATTAATCATGGGGTGCGCCAGACTAGCATTGCTAGTATTTCTAAAGGTGATGATCACCATTATGAGGAGTGCATAGATGGAGGCACGCATGGAAGGGTATTTCGTGGAGGAGTTCATGGTCATGGTAACCATGGAGGAAGAAGTGAGTTCCCACATGGAACCTAATTTAATTGTGGGTCTAAAGACCATTAAAAATGAGAGTACTCGGACCTATTGCAGTGCTCATGGTGTGGGAAGAAACAAAAGTATGAGGAGTGCCCTAAGTTGTTTGAGCACATGAATCAGTAGCAACGGAAAGACAAGGGCACCAAAATGGTAAGCATTAATAAGAAAAAACATAATGGATGCCATGGGTAACACATGATGTGGGCTTAGAACCTATTTTATTAACAACAAGAGGAGATGTCATACACGTAAAGGAAATACCAAGACAAAGGACTCTGGTTTCAAGAGAAGAAGTGGTGCATGGAAAGTACCCAGATCCTACACATAAGAAGGAGGTATATCAAGATACCATGGACGTCACTCAGAGTTTACAAGGAGAAATCCAGTGTCTAAAGGAGTAGTCTAGGAAGGAGGAGCAAAGGAGGAAGGTTGATGCACCAAGAGATGACTTGGATGAGGTCAGGGAAGTATGCAAAATGTTAAGGGAAGAGAATTTTATTCCCTTGCTAGGAACATGGTTGAGGGAGAAGGTACCACGCACCAGAGAAGAGTATGAGAGGTAATTCTTGCATATAAACCTTCCCTCTCTTAACCTTGTCTATGTCGAGGAGATAATGTTAAATGTAGTGGTGGATGGATGGTGTTGAGTAATATCCTCATTGACATGGGTGCGGAGGTCAATGTTATCACATTAGATGCATGGCATCAGATGGGAAGGCCTACATTACATCCATATTCAAATGTGCTATATATGGCAAATAAAACAAATTCAATTCCCATTGATTTATTAAAAGATACAACTATCACCATTTAGGGAGCTAAGTTTATTGGGGACTTGAAGTCTTAGTGCTCACCGAGGTAGAAAATTTCCTAGCACTACTTGGGCGCCCATGGTGTTACAAGAATAATGTAGATCTTCAGTTTAACAAAGTATACATCAACTTTGAAAATGAGGAGGAATGAGTCATCATACCCCTGGCTGATGGGAAGTCAACACCCTATACTGAACCCTTGGGAGAAGAGGTCCTGGATAGAATATATGTGCACTCAATCAGGGATCCAGAGATAATCCATCCTACCAATGGAGTTATCTAGTTTGAATATGCTCAATCGAGTAAGTGACACCACTAGTCTAGCATGTGATAATTGGGCACACAAGACCTATGAATTGATCAGAAGGCATTTAAGATGATCGGTGACAAAAGTGAGAAAGGCGCACATTGTCAGGAACTAGGAGGAAAATAGCTACCTAAGTACTCAGGAGGAGCCTCCCGAGGTATTTTTATAGAGAATGGAAGCTCAGTGGAAGGAGGAAAATGAAAGAAGGGGGATGTTAAGTTACGTCCTACTATGAACTATTACACGCTAGTGGGAAACACATCGAGATAATCTATTCGAATGGTGCAAAGTGATAATTTTATTATCTGCTCGTTTCTCTAGAAGCAATGCACCCACTTTGCCATCAAGGAATACCATGGTAAAGAGCCCTCCTCTTTCCACATATAAGCCTATGAAATAACACGAGGGAAGGCATGGAAGCTTTTCCACCATCCCTCTGGGTACACAAACTGTATTCTACACTGCAAGGTTATGCATGCACATGGTACATACATTCTGAGACACGCCGCTAGATAGGGAATTGGAAGGAACTAACAACTGACCTAGTTCAAACATTCAAGTATCGAAGTACCAAGCCATCAGTTGATAAGGCATTGTAGGTTGTCAAGCACCTTACCATGGGGGATAGTTCCATGAGAAGATAGGCTGTTGGACTTGCTTGGTGAACTAGGTTTGGGGGAGCACTTTGAAGAAGAGGAAATAAAGGAAGATCAATTTGAGCATGTGTGTGTGAAAAAGGAGAAAGGAAATATTGTATATGTGATTGATGGGAAGGAATTAGAAATCTTGGATGTTAACCATTCTATAGGGACACATGAGGTAGTGGAAAGTGTTGATACTCATGCACATTCCTACCATGAACCTCTAAAAACTAAAAAGGTTAACATCAGCTCAAGAGAATAACCTAAGGAAGCTATCATTGTAGATTATCGATTAGAGAAGGAAGTCTCTAAGATCATTGATCTTTTACATAAATTTGAGGATTTATTTCCACATGGGTACCATGAGCCCAAAGGCATCCACTATTCCTTGGGGGAAATGAGGATAAAAATGAAGGATGGTGCACTCTGGTAAGGAAGAGACCCTACCGAAAGAATCCAAATTTACGTGTGAAGGTAAAGGAGGAGATAGAGAAAATGATAGCGTCTCGAGATCATTGAATTTGTTAAAGAATCAGAATGGATAAGTCTCGATGGTAATCAACATCAAGAAGGATGGGCATATTAGGATTTTCATGGATTATAGAGAGATGAACGTAGTTTGTGTCATCAATCCTTTTCCAACCCCCTTTATAGACACTAAAATTAGGTCACACTCCCTTTTGTCCCTCGACACATAAGCACCCTTTATTACATTTACCTAGCCATGACCCCCTTAACCCCACTAATATTAATTTAATTATAATAATGCATTACCCTCATTATATTTATTATTTAAATATCTTATTTAAATAATATCCCCACATACTGATTCACTTAGACACCTCACCAAGCCAACTCAACGTAAGACCTATTCTTAGTAAGTTCCCATAACTAACTAAGACTTACCCAAACCCTAAAAATCAATGCCTACATTCCCTCTAACCACATTCCCACATGCTCATAAATGGCTCTCGGCCTAATCCACAGGATAACAACACGAGATCCAAGGAAATTAGGAGGATCTCCCTAGTTTAGTAAACCTAGAAAATCCTGCCTTGACCGACGTCAATTACCCCTAACCGCCACCGGTTAAGCCAGAATGCCATCGGTTACCCATTTTAACCCCTAAACTACCTTATTCTAAAGCCTAGGAAACATTGGGAGAAATTTGACGAGCAAGAACACATGTCGGAGAGATAACACATCTTTAGAGAGCCAATTCTAGATAAAAACTCACATCTAAGGAAGGAGATTGAGCATTTTCTCTGCATGTACCATCCCAGCCTATGATCGATCTATCCAAGCAAAAATGAGTGTACATGCAGCCAATGCAGAAGATTTTCTTGATTGATGACCACTTGCAACCTTCAAACCCATCATCGAATGAGGAATGAAATCCAAGTAAGTACAACATCATACTTTCTTGGTTATTTCATTTCATCATCATTTTATCATCCATTGTTTATCTTGATCCCTATTGACCTTATTCACATTTTCACCTCCGTATACCCATTAAAACCTTGAAAAATCCTACTCCGGTCACCCAATACCTCATCCCAACCAACCAAAGTCTTTTTGTAATCACAAAGGAGACCTCACTGATCTGTGACATTTCTAGATCTCATAAGAAACCGGAACTAGTTATACCTAACCACCGTCGGTCACCCCTGACTGACACCCGTCTCTGTGTTTCCCACACAGATCCTGAATAGATACCTACCCACCTAATTTTATCTCACCCTCATCCACCTGTGATCTACCCAAGACCTTTATCGATCTGCAGAGACCTAGAACCAATCATTCAACATTTGGATTCTATTCTAGCTTAGCTTTGTTGGATTAGATCTATTTCTTATTGTGTTTTTAAGTGAGATACCTAAATCATTTTAAAGTAACAATAGGATTTACTTTGTTTACAACATTGAATTACTTAAAACAAATGGGTGAAAACCATCTAGGAAGTATCATACTTCTTGGATCTAGCTTATGCTAGGTAGTTCCTTTGTGCATATTGTTTAATTCCTTTTAGTGGTCTTGTTTTTATTACAGGTAGTTCCTCCTAGCCAAAAGGAAGCTCTCACGATCAGCTATGGATTCAAAGTCATACGCGCGTAACAACCCATCAACTGAAATTTGAATAGGTATTCCTCCTATGCCTATTACCCTATCTGTTTCATCAACACTTCAAAGAAACAATCTAAGAAAAAGGTGAAACATTTTGGCATGCCCGGTGGGACCCATCTGGGGTTCCTTGCATTTCATTCATTCCTAGGAAAAAATTATGTGTTTGTTTCCCTTCTAAAAGTGTACACACTAATTTTCTTCCCTAGTAATCCACCTCTCCTTTC
Organism: Taxus wallichiana var. yunnanensis; assembly: GCA_018340775.1. Taxonomy (NCBI): domain Eukaryota; kingdom Viridiplantae; phylum Streptophyta; class Pinopsida; order Cupressales; family Taxaceae; genus Taxus; species Taxus wallichiana. Next base: position 298,396,754 of record CM031242.1, read on the forward strand.
TATTTGCTCTAAAGGAAACTTTTCTTTTGGTGTAATTAAAAGGAATCATTTCTTCATGTTTTCTGCATTATAGTGAAAGAGCATCCCTCTTCCTCTTCATCTTATTGTGTCATCCAATTTCAAATTTTTGATTTAGGTTTTAAAAAAGTGCATTCCATTCTAATTTATTGCATTAGCTCACATTAATTAAGGGCAACCTATACACTAGAAGTCATGACTAGCTGATGGTTGAAAAATGAATCATAGAAAAGCACTTCTATCCTTTTCTCTTTCTTTGAGTCTTACCAAACCACACAAAAATTCAAAATACATACATTCTTAAACAACATCCTACCTAGAAGAAGTTGTAGGTGATCACATGATCATGGCACAGTGGGCACCCAACTCGTTGCTCTGTCAAGTCATACTTTAGAGTGAAGCCCGCCCCCACCATAACATACCTAAAACCTCACCTTTTAGATCTCCTTCTTTGTAGGAAGCCATCCTCACCAAAAAATCTATTTCAAAATTCATGTGTCAGTCCTTAAATAGCATAAGCTAAACAAGCATAATAGAAAAGGCACTCCTAGGATCACATTTTCTTAGTGTTTCTTCTTGGCTTACGTTTTGAGGTGAGAGATCACGTTCATCACTTTCTTGTTCATCCTTGCATGCTCCTCATTAGAGTTGGTGTATTCTACCTTCACTTGAGTGTGCACGGGCCATATCATCATCATTACCAGAATTTTCAGTTTGATTCTACATCAGGTTTTAATTCACAACCACTTTCTTTCATCACTATTTCAATTTCACAGTAATCGTCATCGGTTACCTCTGACCACCATCGGTTATACCCAATCGACATCGGTTCCAAGTCCTTTTGCTAACCTACTCAAAAGGACATTTTACTTCACTTTCTTCCACTTTTCATAGTCTTTGTCACTGTCATTATTCCCATTGACATTTTAAACATCCTTAGATTTGGCATACCTGTCAGATTTTACCTTCTACCTCATTGTTTACTCACTGTCCATTTTCTACAAGGATGGTGGCAAATGTTATCCCCTGATGCCGTCTATTTTCCCTAACCGGCATTGGTTATCCTATTTCACATTCCAGCCAATGGTTGGTACTTCATCCACTTTTTATCACCAGATTCACCTATTCCTACTATTCTCTGTATCATTTATAGAGAAGTAGCCCTACCTGATCAATACTGGTTCACATGGTGCTAACTCGAAGACAAGTAAGCACCCTCATATTTCACGCCAGTTTTCAACCAATCCCACCTAGTCCTTCACCACCTTCTATTTTATCACCAGCCATAGATCCCATCCAGCCTACTACTATCACTATCCAGAGATGAGGAGTTCACATGACTCCTTGACCGTAACCCTGCTACCTTGTAGTTTTCTTGTTATCCAAAATTCACCCCGGGGTAATTTTGATAACATACATTAAATTCTTCGGTCCCAAGCAAGATAGATTGATTCAAGGTAAAAATCATGTTTGTGGGGTCCCCTCAACTTCTTTCTAACTCTTTGTCCAAGAAGAAAAGAGCAAGTTCTAAAAAGGGTGAAAAAGTTACAAAAACAAGCTTGGGACAGAAAAAATCATGAAAATCGGCTATGTCCTAGTCCAGGTGGTCCTTGAGATAGTTGGGACATCAGGACATGAACCGGCTGAAAAGCCTCCAGGTGGTCCATGCAGCAATTGGGACATCTGGGCCGTAGGTACGCGTGGGACACGAAAAGCCGATTCGGACCGAAAAGAGAGAAAATTGCCTAAGTCTTGTTTCGCAGAGTCTGGGACATCCGGGCCAAAAAGTACGCGGAGGACGCGAACCGGATGGTTTGGCTGAAATAGAGGACTTTAGCTTGGGACAGTTGGGACAAAGGTACGCGTGGGATGCGAAGATCCGAAAGAGCCGAGAGTGAATGGAAATGTGCCACGTGTCTCCGCCTCAAAAAGGGATAGGGAAGCTCGAATCGGGCGGATCGAGAGAAATTTGTCCCAGACGGTTTGGGACATCCGGCCAAAAATACGTGAGGGAAGTGAAGACTTGAAAAATCCACCAACGAATCAAAATGTGACGCGTGTCATAAGGGGAGGTGCAATAAAAATTTTGACTAAGTGTTTTTGGGCCCAAAGGTTCAAAGGGAGCGAGTTGGAGCGTTGGCCCGAGCCAATAAAAAGAGGACACATGTCCTAGGGAGAAGGGGAGTGTGGAGCTCGGGGAGGACTTGGAGAATTTGGAAAAATTTGGCCAAAAAACTAAAAGGTAAAAGATGCCCCCGCACCCCTATCAACCAACCAAAGTGTGCCACGTGTCCCAAGTGGCGGGGCACGGGGAAAAAATGGAAAATTTTCCAAAGAGTTAAAAAGGTCAAAATTTCAAAGGAAAGCCCGCGGAAAGGTGGAGGAGAGAGAATTACTCAGCAAACCAGCACCTGACACGTGTCATCCAAGTGGCAGAGCACGGGAAAAAATTCAAAATCCGTTTTGGCTTGTTTTTGCCCTAAAATCTTCGGATCGCCATAACTTTCGATCCGAGCTCGGATTTTCACGTTCTTTATATCAATGGAAAGCTGGTGAAATTATCTACATGATTATTGGGTCAATATTACATTTTGGTTCAGTTTGGAGAGAGAAAATCAAGAAACATCTGTGGCACATAGTAATGGCTAGAACTGACGTTTCAACAACCAGTTTTAATGCAAATGGGTCGCATTCTTCTTCAAGACCGCCGAAGCAATGTTTCAATAACCAGATTTAATGCACATGGGTCACATTCTTCTTGACATGGCGGAGGAGATGTTTCAACCACTGATTTTAATGAAGAAGGCATTTTGGTCAATGGTTGGGCTGCTTGCACGTTTTCCTACGTTTTTTTCTCTCTGGAAATTTGGACCCATGCATTGTAAAAGGCCATATTTGGCTCATTTTTATTCAATTATTACAAGTTGTTCATATTTTCTACTCTGCCCTCCCTTCTTTCCTTCTCCAAGGTTGAAAATGGAGTTTGAACCTCCTCCCCGCTCTGTAATGGTGTTTCGCCTTTACTATTGAAATGATGTTTCTGTGCAAACTTTTGGAGCAACAAAAATGTGTTTTGTGATGCATATATCCATCCTTGCTCATTTTTTGCTTGTTTTCTCCTTTCCTCTCTTCATTGCAGGTATTTGTGCATGTTCTAATGTTCATTATAGGTCTGGAGCTATGTTCATGGAGTTTTGGGACATTTTCTGTGTGAAATCTATCCTTGGGCTTGTGATGCATCTGTCCATCCTTCCCATTGCTCACCTCTCTTTGTTCCATGGTAGTTTTGATAGATGTTCAACATTCTCCTTCTCTTGTGTATCACCGTTTTAGTGTAGGATTTTGCTGTTTTTCCCTTTTCTCTCTCTTTGTCTCCTTGGCATGGTTAGATTAGGTTTAGATTAGCTTGCTCGCACTGGAATAGCTTGTGGCGGAGTAGTTTAGGAGCGGGAACCAGCCTTCTCTGGAGATTCCTTTCTCATTTTTGCAAGTCCCACACTTCGAGAAAGGTTTCAATGTTGTGTAATCAAACTAGATGCTAGAGTGATCAACCTAGAAATATGATCAACATCTAGGGGTGCTGTGATTTTGCATCAACAGTTTGGCACACCCGGTGGGACCTTAGAGGTCTTCCACTTCATCTTTTGTAGGTTGGTGTGTTCCTATGAAGATTTCAGCCTTCGGAGGAACTTGCAAACACATTTGGTGACTCCATCTGATCAACAACCCATTTCAAGTTGAGACCTATTTTTCATACATTCCCATCCATCCTTCTTTCCATCTCTTTCATTATTTTCCATTCCATGAAGTTGTGCAATCATGACTTCATTTCCATCATGGAACTCACATTTACAACTTGAAGTAGCAATGTTTCCCACCTCCAACATCTTTTTTTAAATCCTCCAAATCAACATTTTGAACAAATTCAAGATCAGCATGCATACCCGTATGAGCAGCAATGCCAAAATTAGTTTGGTTATAGAGCTTTCCAAGAGAAAGAGTATGCATATAATAAAGACAATCGAGATACAAGATGCTGGTCTATTGGATAAAATCCAAAAGATGGAGGTAAAGATGGTGCGATCCCGAGCAACATCTTAAATGAGAGCTTTTAGAATTGGTTGCAGGACTCCTTTTCCATGGGGAGGCCCTTTTCCAAGACACTTCAGCCCTCGGGAGAAGCTGGACTTCATGATGAAGATGCTGCCCCAACTTGCACAATGGACAACGAAATGGAGGCCTATACACTTGTTGTTGAACAACCTTTTCAAAGGGTAAGTTCTACACCATCATCGGCTTTTCTCTTCCCATTACTCAAGTAGCACCATCTCATTTGGAATTTCAAATTCTAAATTCCCCATCTACTATCCCAAATGTCGATCCCATGTCTCCACCTCTCAGTCTTCCACCACACCTCAATTCTTCTTTCCTTTTTCCTTCCAAACAGTCATCCCCTCCACAAGAGATAACAAAAATACCCCCTCCTCCAAGGAAACAAGAGTTTCTACCTCCACCACCACAAAAAATTTCCGAAACAATTGAGTTATAACCCATCCCTCCTCTGGCATTCTGAATTCCATGTGGGGAAGAAGAAATTGCAAAAATCAGTCATCAAGGACAGCAAGAGGAAGAGCTAAGAAGAAAAGAAATGACAGACAACTTGAGGGTTTGGGCTGCCAAATTTGGGATGACAAAGATCCCTTGATGGTCAAACCTACGAAGAGGTTAAGGTTGAACAAATGGTGGTCGGGACTAATTTTTTTGCGGTAGAAGAAGAAGATCTTGTAGTCCCAACTTGTCCTCTAGAAAGCCAGATTGAAGAGTTTGACTTGACAAACTTCATGCTTTGGAGGAAGAGTTCAATCAAGAGAAAGATTTTCCTCAAGTAGTAGAGAAAGGAGAAGCTACTTCAGATCCAAAAGAAGAGGAGCACATTCTAGTTGTGGAGGAGAAAATTGTAGATCCAAGGGCTTTGAGCACAAAGCAAGCTACAGGAGAACCTTCAGTTCTTCTTTCTACTTCACCTCTCTCAAGTTCTAGTACTGAAGAGGAGTTTGATCTCTCAAACTCAATGTTGGAGGGTGAAAGAAACCATGGTGGTCAAGTTACAAATCAAGAAGACACCATGGAGGAAGTGGAGCATTTGCAGCAGGACAGCCATGAGGCAGTTTATCTGTCAGATTTGGAGGACTATTTTGATGGAGAAGAGCTGGTTGAGTTTCAACCATTCTCTCTTTCATCATCCACATTCCAAACACTTGAGTCTGCTGTCATGAAGGAGAACATTCATTTGCAGCAGCCTGCATCTTATAGCAGCTCTTTGGAACCAAGATTGGAAGATTTTAATCTTTCATGTTCTTCATTGGAGGAAGAGAAAGGACAGAGGAATTTCACCATTTCTTCCACACCATCCATTCAAGAAGGTCTACAAGAAGAATCCATTTTTGGAGTTGAAAATCAGAGCTATGGGCATATCAAATGGACCATACCTTTCCCAATCAGGTATTTGGCTTCATTGGAGCCAAAGGAGAAGTCACAACCAATCATGCTTGCTTCTGAGCATGAGGATGAGCTACAAAGTACCAAGGATCAACTGTCATACCTATCCAATCCAAATTTAGAGCAACTAAAAGAGGTATTGAATTTGTCTTCAATCGACACCTTGATGATCCGGGTGGAATACTAGCTTCTTGTTGATTTTTCACTCATCCTAACAGCCATGATCAGCTCCAAATCAATTACATGGCTGCCACTTTTGAGAAAAGGAAGCTATTTCTCACAACCAACCAATTGTAGGTTTGTTTAGCTTGCCTTTGCTTCTAGTTAGAATAGAGTAGGTAGGTTTTCTTTCAGCAGAAGAAGTGCTTGTGCACACTCTACATGTTCCATTTGGAGCATGTATGATTTTCAGTTCTGTACATAGTTTTTGTGGTGCTGGTTTTTCTCTTGCACAGTTCATTTTAGTGGCATTTTGGTGAGAATGACTCCATTTCAGTGGGTTTCCAAGTGGCTCAGAGAGGAGGTTTTCAAAGTTTAGATCAGTTTGCAGGCTACAACTCATGACTCCATGCCCAATGGATTGCTTCAGGCTACTGATCATTCATCTAGCAGGTAGATGACCCCGCTGAGTCGCCAAAACTGTTATCCAAAATTCACCCCAGGGTAATTTTGATAACATGCATTAAATTCTTCGGTCTCGAGCAAGATAGATTGATTCAAGGAAAAATTCATGTTTGTGGGGTCCCTCGGCTTCTTTCTAACTCTTCTATCCAAGAAAAAGAGCAAGTTCTAAAAAAGGGTGAAAAAGTTTTAATGCAAATGGGTCGCATTCTTCTTCAGCACGGCCAGAAGTGACGTTTCAACAACCAGTTTAATGCACATGGGTCGCATTCTTCTTCAGCATGGCCAGAGGAGATGTTTCAACCACCGATTTTAATGAAGAAGGCATTTTGGTCAATGGTTGGGCTGCTTGCATGTTTTCCTACGTTTTCTCTCTCCTGGGCTCGACCCATGCATTGTAAAAGGCCAGATTTGGCTCATTTTTATTCAATTATTACAAGTTGTTCATCTTTTCTACTCGCCTCCCTTCTTTCCTTCTCCGGGGTTGAAAATGGAGTTCAAACCTCCTCCCCTGCTATGTAATGGCGTTTCTACCTTTTACTATTGAAATGATGTTCTGTGTAAACTTTTGGAGCAACAAAAACATGTTTTGTGATGCATCTATCCATCCTTGCTCATTTTTTTCTTGTTTTCTCCTTGCCTCTCTTCATTGCAGGTATTTGTGCATGTTCTAATGTTCATTACAGGTCTGGAGCTGTGTTCATGGAGTTTTGGGACATTTTCTATGTGAAATCTATCCTTGGGCTTGTGATGCATCTGTCCATCCTTCCCATTGCTCACCTCTCTTTGTTCCATGGTAGTTTTGATAGATGTTCAACATTCTCCTTCTCTGGTGTATCACCATTTTAGTGTAGGCTTTTGCTGTTTTTCCCTTTTCTCTCTCTCTCTCTGTCTCCTTGGCATGGTTAGATTAGGTTTAGATTAGCTTTCCTGCACTGGAATAGCTTGTGGCAGGTAGTTTAGGAGCAGGAACCAACCTTCTCTGGAGATTCCTTTCTCATTTCTGCAAGTCCCACACTTGGAGAAAGGTTTCAATGTTGTGCAATCACACTGGATGCTAGAGTGATCAACCTAGAAATCTGATCAACATCCAGGGGTGCTGTGATTTTGCATCAACATTTAACTTTCCCACTCATCCACTTGAGACGCTTCATGTCGGTTGATATACGACATGCCCATATCTATCCCCTAACTCTCACACCCACTTCTACATCAGCCCCATCTAGCTCCGTGCTGCCCGCATCCACCTTACCCCCAGTCATTTCATAGTTAGGTTCTATACCCACTATGAATGTTGTGTCTGTTACCTTTGTGGCACCCATTACATCCATCGTACCCTCGACGACTACCCCAAACAAAACCTCATCTACCCCTAATGTCTCATACATACATGTAGCTACATTCCCACCTCCAGTGTCGGTGACCCCTACCCCATTTTAGAATGTGGTTCTTTCCATTCCACAATCATTATCCCCTATTGCCACTAGGGTTACCATGACCCTTCCACCCCCATATACATACTACCAACAACCTCCTGTTTCATCCATTATTCATTCCAAGTATGTACCCCCTATTTGACTTCTTTCTTCTCCACCACCCTAGATGACAGCCCCATACACTGGAGTGTCACCCTATTATATGCCCAAAACCAACCTCCTCATGCTACAGGAGGCATCCAATCATCACAACCCACCAATGACCTAATTAAATTGATGTTGGACAAGATGTAAACATTGGAGGCATTAGTTTCTGGCTCCCGTAACACTCTCACCTATGATGAGATTTGCAACAATCCTATTCACCCATCCATTCCTATCCATTCATACCATGTGCATTGGGAAATGCCTAAATTCAATCGTTTCAATAGCAAAGAAGACCCACAACAACATTTGTGATCGTTCAAACATGGGTGTTATCTGATCGCTCATGATGATGCCTTGCTTTTGAGAAATTTTCCCATGTCCCTCACTGGACCTACATTAGATTGGTATAGTGGGTTACCTAAACACTCTATATTCTCATTCAATTAGGTAGCCCAAGCCTTCTTGGATCATTTCTCTATCAATATCATCAAGAAGGTTACCATGACCGATCTATATTCCACACGTTAGTATGAGGACGAATCTATCACAGATTTTGTCACTCATTGCACACTGATCAATCAACTTACCTTCCAACTGCCACAAAATGAACTCATCGAGCTCTTCACATGAGCTTGCGCTAGACATATCTCCCCAACCTTGCAGGTCCAAACCTTCTAAACATTCAATGAGGCATTCACTATGGCACGAAAGTTAGAGATTTGGGCCATCGAAGAGAAGAAAATCCAATTACACAATAAGAATTTGAAATTCAATTCAAATGACACCTCTTCCTCTTATAAACCACAAACCAATTATTCAAAAGCTAAGAGTACCGTTAACATAGTGGTACTCAAGGCTAGCCCACTCATCCATCGAATTAGGCTACTCCCTCATCTAATATCTCACCTATCTCGGACTTTTTGATTTAGACAAGAGCGGTGAAAATATACCCCTATTGGGGAACCTTACTCTTCTGTCTTAGAAAAGCTTATGATAGCTGGAGCTATCACCCTTCCACCTATAAAACCACACAATGGTTTTGACCTTGATCACCCCATGCCTACATGGTATAAAGAACATGAATTTTGTAACTATCATTGAGTAAAGGGTCATAGTGACGAAAACTACATCACTTTAAGGAATATTTTCCAAGAAATGCTTGAGAAAGGTGAGTTAAGCGTGGATAATCCCAATGCCACCCCCAACCAAAATCTATAAATATTCTAATAACTATTTCCCAACCACGCCCCTTCATCCAATCAAACCAGTGAGACATCAACTCATGATACCCATACCTGCAAGGTTCACACTATCTTTAACGAGGTACTTTTCACCTCTCAATTACCCCACATCCCTTGCATGAGGAGATCCTAGCCTGAAATCCTCCTTCCGCATTAGAACCAAACTCCCCTGTTCCTTCACAAATAGAAGAGCACCTTTCATCTCCTTCATCACCTATGGAGGGGTCTTCCACTAACATTGAGACCTCTCGCCCCGGCTTCTCCACTTAGAGAACCTTTACATACAAGACCTCCTCCACCCATAGAGGAGCTCCCATTACCTCCTCTACCCACAAAGGGGCACCTATTATCTCCTCCACCTCGCAAAGGAGCACCCATTACCTCCTCCACCCATAGAGGAGTACCTATCCATTCCTCCACTTATAGAGGAGATCTCATCATCTCCTCCATCCATCATAGATCCAGTTGAGATACCTTTGCCTCTTGGTAAGCATTCTCCATTAGCTACCCAAAATCCAAAAGACCTACTTTCATCTCTCATTCCCACAGAAGTTGAAGCTGGCCAATTCCTCATCTCTAAGATGAATTTTATAGGAATTCCCATTAAGTCCTCACAACCTCCACCCACAGATGTGTCGTTCTCATGTTTGTCCGATCACTTAGATTATGTGGATAGGGCTTTACTATGGGGGTGCCTCTTACTCCTTGTCTCAACGCAGATGCAGAGATCCTTCGCTGATACCTCCAATATCTACCCAAACACATTTTGACCCATCAAACCAAATACAACCACTGCTATTGCAACCCCTTCCATGATACCTGTTAGCACTCACACCACACCCTTACCCATAACCCGACCTACATCTAAACCCAAACCCATACCCACAAAATTTGCCTCCACTAAACCTATTACAAATTTAGGGGTCACCTCGACCACTAGCCTTACTCATCCACCTATTAAATTAGATTTAGCTACATCCTCCAACATCAATACCACACCTACTCTAAAACGCAAACTAAAGAAAAAAATCATCGACCTCATACCCCAATTGCACCAATCACACTGCACTTTTCCCATCTACCTTAAGACCTCGGTGGCCAACATGGTCAAACACCCCGCACCCATCCATAAACCAATAACAAAATAACCCATTCCTTCCTCACAAACCTCTAACCTACCTGTGCACACAAAATGACTTACACCTACACCTGTAGTCTCTTTATCACCAATACCTCTAATACCTTCAGTTATTACTTTAGTACCCACTACACTTTAATCATTTTCTCTCATACCCCAAGTATGATCCGCATCATCTACCTTCATAGAACCCCCATTATTCCCATGGGTAACTTTACCTCTTCCTCCATCTACCTTTTATTCTAGACCTCGTACACCCACATCACCTTTACCCAAGAAGGTGAAACCCAGAAACAAAACCCCAATACCCCACAACAAGGTATTCAAAATAACCCCACACCCTCCTACCCATCCATTTACTATACCCCTACCCAAACGAACTCGACCGATACCTCAAACCACACTTGGCACCTAAACCTATAGCTTGACCCATTCCTACTCTTCCAAAAATAGTTCCTCGACAATCAACCACACCTACACCTAAACCCACATTCACTTCCCATTGTGATCCACTAGCAGGGTCCTACGCCAAAATTTTAACCAACCTCGTCGAGACTTACATTATCACATTACCACCACTCGACCTTACAACCCCCTCAAACCCAAGCCAAAAGGGTTTGATGATACTCAAATTTACACATACCATTATGTGTCGGGGGCATGATGTGGAGAACTACAAGGCCTTGAAAACTATCCTTATCCAATTGTGTCCACCAGAAACCAACTTTGATGACGATGACCTTCTCGATGAGGATCTTGCTTCACCAACACCCATTCCCACACTGCCCACTCAACAACCACAACCTCCACCCTCAAAGCTCCTAGAGCCACACCCAATATTTGAAATTAAAATGGTTTGCATCAAAGAACTTGCCATGCCACCATCCAAATGTCGTTGCACCTAGTTGACCTCACAGGTTTTCTCCTCCGGTATGTTTTTACCCGTCGTGTCGTTATACCACTCACCCCGCACCTCCATTTACAAACTTCCTCAAATAAACATGATACAATCACTACATGTGCGCAAAAGGGAAAAGAAAAGGAAACCGACCCACCAACCAATCCTATGCCCAACATAACATCTATACCCATACCTAAACTAACTATCCATGGCCCCACGTACCCCATTTCTAATGGCGTCACACATCGCACCATACTCAAACAATTACACCAATCTCCCCTCAAAATGTCCTTATATGACTTCATCAAAACATCGAATCCCATCGTTAAGCCCTCATAGAGGTTCTTCAATCTATTGAGGTTTTACCAAATGACCCTACACCCATAGCCTCCATTATCACACCCCATGATGTAGCCTCTCTCACCAAATTACCACCTTCATCCTCACCTCACCTTGCTCACCAAGTGGCCTCCCTTAGCTTCTCAAAGGAGGAGATCGCACCACACCAAAACGATGACCCGGACCTATCCCTCTTCATCTCTGTCCACATTGATGACATATAGGTATGTTGTGTGATGATTGATGGAGGTGCTAACATTAACATCATTTCATCTCATGCATTTTCTCAAATGTGCATACCTGACAATTACATGCATAAACATCTGGTCATGTTGCATTCATTCATATCACCTCCACACTAGGCCTTTCGTCATCCTTCACGTTTGCATGGGCCCCCCCTGCATTCCGAATTGTTTTATGTTTTAGAGGGGGAATTCAATATAACTTGTTGCTTGGTAGACACTTTGGATCCATGTCATGGGCTGCGTTCTTTCCACTTTGCATTGTTTTGTAAAGTTTGAACATGAAGGACACACTTATACAATTTCAACTGACCCATCACCTTTCAAAAATGCACATGCTTTACCAACTCAATGATAAGCTCATACCGCAAGCCTTCTACCTCCACAACCAATACCGCTTCACCCAAACCTCCACCTACCACCAAGACAAACTTTGCTTTCACCACACATACCTCCTCTATTCCTACCACCGCTTATAACGTCCATGGTTGACACATTAGCTTCCCAATCTATAAACTCCACCTCCACATCAACCTCTAACACATCATCCATACTAGCTACCTACATACCAACCACTGATCCCTTGGAAGGTGTTTTTCAACACCTCACTCTAGGGGAGTACCACCTATATAGTGTCAACACATTCCTTACTCTGTACAAGTATGGAAGCCTTCACCAACACCCTCACTATGATCACTATATAGGAGAACACCTCCTTTATGGTCCTCCTCATCTTCATACTAGTCTCACCTATGGGGGACTTGATACTACCACTTACACACCTGAACCACCATCACAACCGAACCCTTTTTCCATTGACTTCCAATCACTTACCAATTGTCATTTCACCCACACCTACCTATACTACTATGTGTGGAAGGGTTTTGGTTTTGGCTTTTACGAGTAGGGCCACCATACCATTATTCCATGTACCACCCGCCAAACATAATGACCATAGTGTTATCGGCTTCCCGAACCTCCTACCAAATAGGCTCGCATTGAATTTATTGAAGACCCTAGCCCTCCTCCACCTTCATCTTCATCACTACCTTCACCCACTCCACTTTTATCACCACCCTCACCAATAGTTTTGATGGATCATGAATCTATCCCTTCTAACTTTTTTTTCATAAACACCATTTCCTTGGGGCCTTTGACTTATCAACATGAAGGCGAGGCCCCTCCCACTCTTCCATTTCTGTATCCTAAGATGATTGATGATGACACACCTATAATTAACATCGTTCAATGTTAGGATGATGAATCCATACTCACCTACCTTGGTGCAGAAGACTCATATATTCATCGGTTATTACCCTCTGAGATGCAAACCATGTTGAATGAATCAACTATCAAGATCAACATTCATACTCAGGATGACTTACACATGCTAAAGATCAGACAATCTTTAGATGCTGCTAAACTAGAAGCCATCACTTCTTTTCTCCAAGATCATAACCACACTTTCACTTGGTCTTATGTAGACATGCCTGGTGTTGACCCCACCATAGTGGTCCACAATATCGTAACTCTTCTCGATGCCAAACCTATCAAACAAAAGATGAGGAAAATGCACCCTCACATTGCTCTTCTCATCAAAGAATAACTTCAACACCTTATTTTTGTTTCCTTCATCTTACCCATTGATTATCCTCATTGGATTTCTAACATTGTCCCTATTAATAAAACAATAGGGGGACTCCACATTTACATGAAATTCCGTGACCTAAACCTTGCTTTCCTAAAAGATAACTTTCCCTTGCCCATTATTGATCAACTGGTTGACCTCACCGCTGGTCACGAGATGCTCTCACTCATGGATGGCTTCTTGGGTTATAACAAAATTTTTCTTTCCCTAGAAGATCAACACAAGACCACATTCATTACCCCTTGGGGAACCTTTTGCTATCGAGTCATGCCTTTTGGCCTTAAAATGCTGGTGCTACATATTAGCGTGCTATGACTTACATCTTCCATGATATCATGCATCACATATTGGAAGATTACGTGGATGATCTCTTGGCCAAATCTAAACATCGCGCCAAGCACCTTGCCATCCTTGAAACCATCTTTGACCACCTCATTAAATATTGCATCCACCTTCAACCTAAAAAGTGCATCTTCACGGTTCTCTTAGGAAATCTCCTGGGATTTATTGTTTCCCTCCATGGTATAGAAGTTGACCCTACTAAAGTTAAGGCCATTCTGAAAATGCCTCCGCCCACTAACCTTAAACAACTCTATATCCTGTAAGGTAAATTGTAGTCCATTCACCATTTCATTTCACAATTATCTGATCGGTGTCAACCATTTCATCATCTTGCTTAGGTAGGATGTCTCCTTTAAATGGGATGATGATTGTCACAAAGCTTTTGAGGCCTTAAAATAACACCTTCTCCAACCACCCATACTTATTCCAGCTAAAGACGATCAACCTTTTTACCTATACATATTAGCCACCGATCATTCCTTGGGAGCCATGCTTGCTCATCGTGATGAACAAAACAAGGAGCAGGTGGTTTATTACATAAGATGTACTCTTTTAGACTATAAAACCTGATATAACCATCGAAAAAGATTTCCTTAGCCTTAGTTTTCGTTGCCACCAAACTCCGCTAGTACCTACTCAACCATAAAACCTATGTCATGACCAGCACCGATCCCTTACACTTCATGTATGCCAAACCTTATCAAAATCAATGTGTCGCGTAATGGCTTATGCTTTTAGATAATCTTGACCTCAAATTCATTCACCAAAAGTTCATAAAGGGCTAGGATATTTCCGACCAACCTGGATGACGCACCTATTTCCAGGATCAACACTATAATTTTGACTTTCCGATGAGTCAATTACTACTCTTTTCTCGGACAAACCCCTTACTAAATGACATTGTTCTTCGACGGTTCCAAGTGTCGGCGTGGGGGTGGGGATGGTGTTATCCTCATTCCTCTAGATGGAGAACTCATGGATTTGTCTTTTAAACTAGACTTTGAATGCACTAAGAATATTGTCGTAAGTACGAAGTGCTTGTACTAGGTCTCTAGGCCACATATGCCCCGGATGTCAAATCAATCCACATCTTTGGTGATTCACAATTGGTCATAAACCAAGTCAATGGTATGTACCAATGTCATAACAAGATACTTCAAACATATAAACATCATTTAGACATACTTTTGAGCACCTTTGATCGTTACACCCTTCAAACCATCCCATGTTCAACCAACAAATTTTTAGATACCATGGCTTGCTTAGCTTCCCAAATACTCGCTTCCCCTGCTGATTCAAAAATATTTGTCACCATACAATGCCTCCATTCACCTTCTTATTTACCTCACAATTTTCACTCAATAAAAATGACACCCCGACCCGAGTGACTTTTGGTATAAAAATGCACCTTCCTTAAAAATGTCTCTCGTTTCGTTATTTTGGGGGAATCCTCTATAAATGTTTCTTTAATGGTATTCTCTTACGATGCCTTACAAGTTCTGAAATCCCTTATACCTTTAAGGAGGTTCATGATGGCATATGTGGAGGTCACTTTAGTGGCCTTGCTGTTGCTAAGCGTATTCTTCACCTAGGCTATTACTAGCCGACCCTTAACCATGATTGTTGTGACTATGTCAAACATTTTGTGAAATTCCAACAACATTCGAAACCTCATCATACACCCAAATCATGCCTTACGGGTCACTTGTGACCATTAGCCCTTCTCGCAATGGAGTTTGGATCTTGTCGGAGAAATCAATCCTCATTATTCCCAATGCCATCAATGGATGATAACTACTACCGAATACTACACAAAATGGGTGGAAGCCATACCACTCATCTCCACAAAAGCCAAGAAAATATGTGAGTTCATTAACCATCACATCATTTTCCACTTTGGTGTCCCTCATCACCTCATCACTGATAATGGAAAATAATTCAAAAACAAAACACTTTGTAAAAAAATTGTGACGCCTTCGACATTCAACTTAGTTTCTCATCACCTTATTACCCACAAACCAATGGCCAAGACGAATCCACTAATATAACCCTCAACAAAATTCTCATGAAAGTGGTTGACGATACTAGGAAGGATTGACATACGCACATTCCTTTTTCCCTATGGGCATACTGCACTAGTATACACACTTCCACTACGGCTACACCCTTTTCACTTTGGTGTATGGTAAAAATATGTTTTACCTCTTGAACTCTAGATCCCCTCACTCCACATTTCTCTCCATGAATTACTTAATGATGATGATTTTTGTCAAGACCGCTTAACACAACTAGAGTTATTAGACGAATGTCATCTTATCGCTTTGGATCACCTTCAAGTTTACCAACAATGTATCAAACATGCTTATGACAAACGTGTTCATGAATGAACCTTCCAAGTCGATGACCTTGTCTTGAAATAAAATTAACACATAACCAAAGCAGAAAAAGTAAACAGGGAAAATTTACTTCTAATTTTCTTGGACCATACATCGTAACTTATACCTATAGATCGGGTGCCTATTGTTTATCCTCACTTGAGGGTAAACTCCTGAACTGATCCCCTTAATGCATTGCATCTTCAACCATTCTATTGTTGAATCATTGTGCTACCCCACCCTTTTTCTCTTTACAAGTTCATCCCTTGAGCACTATCCACTCCATACACCTCCTTAATGATTAAACAAGAATCATGTGACTACCTCGTCACTTGTTATCTTCTCTTGAATATGTGTACCACGGCACTGCACATAGCATGATTCTCATGGATACTTTTCATCTACCTTTAGATGAGATCCCATGGTCGTTCCACCTTGCCTTTTGAACAAGAGTCCTATCCTTCACCTTGGTCTTTTCCATGATTTCAAAGACCTCACATGGGACCAAACTCCTTGAGTCAAACTTCTAATAAAAAAATGACTCCCTCAAAAGGACATCTTCCTCTCAAAAAAATTGCTACTATAAATAGACTGCTCCCTCAAAGGATAGCTATGTGAAGCTTTCAAAAAAATAAAAAAAAAAAAAAACAAATGAGAGAAACCAAAGTTTCCCACATTGATCACTTCATGAAGACCTCAAGGAGTACCATATTATTTATCCCATATATACTTCCCACATCGATTAGTCTATCACAACAAAAACTTTTTAGTCATGGACTTTCCCATTGTGACCTCGGACCTCTTGCCCAAAAGCCCTGTCACTCAAAACATATAAAATTAACTACCTTTCACCCACCTTACCATTTCCACTCTCATTTCCTCAATCACCTCAAGGGACATCTTGGAATTTCGACATTTGGTGATCCTGTGACTACCTTCATTGTAGAACAGTTAATCATCCAATGCCTTTTGGGTCTTGTGTTCATCACCCCCTCCAAGGTATGATTAGGTGGTTTTATTGCCCCCTCTTATCTTTTAACCATCTTTGTTTACGTTTTGATTACCTTATACAGGACTTGGTACTCGACGCTTACCTTTGAGGTAGTCCTCCCCTTTCACCATAATCTCCTTCACCTGCATCCTTTTACCTATAATCTACCCACACGTATTAAACCTAAACTCACAACATACCCACAAACCTACCAACTCATTTTCATATTCTTCCCTAGCTCATGGGAGAACCATATCGACCTAAGGTTCCTTTTCACCGAGACTATGTAGGCAGACTCCAAGGGCATGTGGCCCTTAGAGGTTAGCTCATCCATTCTTTACCCTAAAAAATTTTATCAACCATTCCTAACTCACAATTTACCCCACATTTCACTTAGTTCCCATTTTATAATAAAATCGAAATTAAGCGACATACATAACATGTTGCTTACCACAAGATACATTTATTACACCTACTTTCAAATCAAACATGCCTATAACCTGACTCAATCCATGCGTATAACTTGACTTAATCCATGCCTATAACCTAACTCAATCCATGCCTATAACCTAACTCAACCATGCCTATAACTTGACTCAATCCATGCCTATAACCTAACTTGATCCATACCTATAACCCGACTCGATCCATGCTTAAACCAACCTAACTCCATCATGCCTAACTCACCTAATTTTAAACCACATTAAAATAACAAATCCACATCTCCTTTAACACAAGTCATACATCCAATATCTCATAAACATATTAACACATCACAAAATACCATGAATCTCATCATATAAATCAACAAATGTGTATCTAAAAATACATGCATATCTAATTATGGCCATCATATCAAAAATGTTGGCACACGGGATGATATACAATAAAAATTTCATTGGCACATAGGCCAATCTCATATATATGAAAAGAATGAATGAATCAATACCAAAATCTTCAAGACGCAGCCGGTGGTGTGTGATAAAAATATAACTATCTTTGGCATGCAGTGGCATATATATCAATAAAAAAACTAGTATACATCAAAAATCGTGGCATATCGGACATCTCATCGGATGTCCTCCATCTCTATGTTACCTACACTCTCGGCCTCCTATGGCCTTGCTGAACATCACCTAGCTCTGGTCATTGTGCGTTGGTGGCCTCTCCCTGATCGGGCCTCATAGCTCGCTGACCTCCTATGCTCTCCACACTATGAGTGCGGGATCTTGTATCTCACTAGACACCCGATGTGCCCTGTACTATTTTTAAGAGAGGAAGTCTATCCCAGCCGCCATGAGTTGGTCCTGATAATATCTTGCCTCACCTAGGGCATCCTATAACCTGGATATAGGCACGGTCTATGGTGGTCCCATAGGTCTTGGCCCATGTACCTACCCTGCACCAGCCTATGAACTAGGACTAGCTCCATGTGCCTATGGTGGTCCCCCTGTCCCGTGCTTGCGGTGGTGTCCCCTACCCCCGTGCCTATGTCTAGGCCTCGTAACACTCTAATCTGCACCCTACTACCCGAGCCAATAAGGCTACCACTTGACCATCTTTGCCTCCATCTCCTCCATCTCCTCCACCCTCTCCCTCCACATTTTGGGCCTGTAGATCTGGCCACCTGTAGTCGTAGCTCTGCTACCTCTTCCTCTGACCCCTCTAGTTGTGTTTGCAGTATACCTATCTATGTGTTTAGTGTCGCTACCTACCCCTTTAGGGCATCTCTCTACATTATAATGGTAACTAAGTTAAGCTACCCAGCCTAAGTGGCATGGCTCAGAATCGAGCTTCCCACCACTACCTATATCTATTTATGCATCTGGCATCATCAATATACTAATCCACTAGCTACTCCTCCTCCCCTGTAGGTATTGTACGCTGTGGTAGAGGTAGAGGCCTCTCCACATCATCTCTTCGATACTGTGGGAAGGATGGAGGAATATCTTATACAAGCCCGAACTACCATCGGAACTCCTGTCTACCGGATCATCTCATCCTCCCGGCATAGAGACCCCCGTATCTACCTCTCTAGCTAGAGCTCAACCAGCTCCTCATACATGTGCCTATATGAGGGGAATCCCACATATGGCCTCCAGATAATGTCCACTCCGGAAAACCCCTCCAATAACTACCAAAAATGGGCCACATCATATGTCGGCCTATCTGACCTCCGCTCTCCTACAACCGGCACCCATCTCCTATATCCCAACCACACACACCTCACGAGAAATGCATCTACTTGGGTCATCTCTATAGGTCAAATATAGACTATGTGCTCATAGGCCTAGTAGTGCAAAGATAAATGTACAACATATACGCCACAACTCTTGGTATAGCTACACCAAGGATTCTAGTGCCAGAAGAACATGTCTCATGCACCATTATATCGTGGAGCACCCCATCGTTGATCAAAGAAATCATCCACCCTCTACATCGGGCAAGTGCATAGCAACACATTGTCTCCATCAATAAAACCACTAGCCTCGTCTCATCCAGATGGGCTAGTTACATCTTACCATTGCTCAAACCGGCACTATGGAATCTTAGCTCCCACCCCCCTCACCAAAAACTATCTTAATCAGCTCCTTTGAGGCCTCGAGGAGATAGAGTACACCGGGCTCGTAATATGGGTACTGCAATATCTCGGAACACATCCTCTAAGGTGATAGTCACCTCACTCGTCGGAAGGTGGAATGTGTTGGTCGCGGAGTCCCATCTATTGATGAGCTTGACCATCAAATCCGGGTTATCAAACAACATATCTCGGTAGCACTTCAATACTACTCGATCCCACTTCCTCCACATGTCGTAGCTCTAAGGGGGTCGCTAAGCCATGCAATGTCACCAGTAATGGTGGAACCCTATCCGCATGTGTAACTGTGATCTCCTTACATCCAATCCAAGGACAACATTAATCTACATTTACCATGCCCATATTCACCAATTATCATTACCCTCCACCCTATTTTTACTTTACCCATCTCCACTACTTGGCCCACATCCCCCTTAGACCCTTGTGCCTAAAAATCTGACAAAGTGCAGTTCATCCTAACCGACTCCAGTTACCCTTAAACCGACATCGATCACCTGTTTGGTGACCGATAGCGGTTCCTCTTTATCGACCACTCGGTTACCACGTAATCGGTATCACCACCTATTTGATGACCGATCTCGGTTCTACCTAACCCACGCTGGTCACTATCATGGAAAAATCCACAACTTCCCAAACACCCCCTTTTCTATAAACCTCCCCCTTCCCTTCTACCCCACCTATAATGACCTAAACTCCCCTTAGACCCCTACCCACCCCACCTTTACAATTTACTACCCTCCCCCTCTTTTTTTGCCCATTATTCCCCCATACCTGATTTAACTTTTTCCCACCCACAAAATACAAAAACCCAAAACCCTACAAATAACAACTATTACAACCTCTACTCTATCTAATTAACACTATAGAGTTAGGCACTTACCTCATCACACTACCGCCATCTCGGTGGCACATCTAGCCACTTTGTGATGGTGGTCCACCCAATCCCTCTAGCCTCTATCATCCTCGAATATCTACCCACACCCTCCGACTAATCAACTCTCTCACCCTGATCCCGTGGACCCGCTACTCACCCACCCAACCCTCATCAAATCAAACTACTAGCTCACTATCCCATTTCCTCCAGACACTTTTCTCTCTTTTTCTCTCTTTTTTTTATTTCTTCACTTTGCAAATACCAAATGAATAATAAAAATTTGGATTTTTTGTTTTTATACAAAACCCGACCTAACTAATGTCGGTTCCCCTTGACCGGCATTGGTCTCGTGGCCTACCTCACCGTCATCAGTTTTCCCATACCGAGATTGGTTATCCATGACCGCCATCGGTCACCCTAACCTACACATTGCCCCTACTTTTCCATTTTACCCCACCCTCTACCTTTCTCTTTACCCCATCCAACCTTTACCCAACCCATTACCTTACCTTTCCTGACCTCATCATTTACTACCTCCATTTTTCCTCCTTTGGGGACTCATTATTTTACCCCTACCTTGGCCTTACCCCTACCATGACCTAAATATTTAGACCTGGACCATCGCTAGTGACCTTTGACCTCATGTGTTTGCTATACCCTATGGCACTGTTACCTGTGTTGATTGACCTAATGACCTTACCTAGCCTATTACCATGACCGTTTATCCTAACCCTACCTTTGGTACACCGGAACATACCTACAACGTTCATGCACCTAATCTACATTGTGTTTCCTGACCATATCCTATACCTTGGATACTAGATTCACTTAAACCTTGTTTGGATAAACCTATCGACCTTAGATGATGTAGAGTTTTCCTACTCTTCAACCCGGTAGTGTATCTTTGTAGTTTATACGTGTGCATGCACTTGACTATTGCTACTTGTGACCCCGACCCATTACCTCAATTTACCAAGTAGACCTTTCACCCCTTTCCCGTATACCCAATTTCCCTTTCCTCGCATTTACCTTTTATCAAACCTCTCACCACTTCAGCCTGTTGCCTCATTAGTTCCTGGTTTGAGGGGGATTACCTTCACCCACACATGGGGTAACCACATCTTATTTTTGTTAGCATCACTTACCAATAGGCTATGCAACAAAATGGGGAAAAATGTAGACACTAATATTAGGTCACACTCCCCTTTTGTCATGCGAAATATAAGCACCCTTTATTACATTTACCTAGCCATGACACCCCCTTCACCCCACCAATATTAATTTAATTAAATTAATGCATTACCCTCACTATATTTATTATTTAAATATCTTATTTAAATAATCTCCCCACATACAATTCACTTATACACCTCACCAAGCCAACTCAACCTAAGACCTATTGTTAGCAAGTTCCCATAACTAACTAAGACTTACCCAAACCCTAAAATCAATGCCTACATTCCCTCTAACCACAATCCCACATGCTCACAAGAGGCTCTCAGTCTAATCCATGGGATAGTGACATGAGATACAAGGAAATTAGGAGGATCTCCCTAGTTTAGTAAATGTAGAAAATCCTACCTTTACAGATGTCTTACCCCTAACCATCGCCGGTTAAGCCAAACCACCGTCGATTACCCCTTTTAACTACCTTATTCGAAGGATGACAAAAATTGGGAGAAATTTTATGAGCAAGAACACATCTCAGAGAGATAACACATCTTCAGAGAGCCAATTCCAGTGAAAACTCACATCCAAGGAAGGAGATTGAACATCTTCTCCTACACAGCCATCCCATCCATGATCTGATCTATCCAAGCAAAGAGGAGTGTATATGCAGCCCATGCATAATATTTTCTTCATTGGTGACCAATTCTAACCTTCAAACCCATCATCAGCACCTCCATCCCTCACACATAGGCCTTGAGGAATGAAATCCAAGTAAGTACAACATCATACTTTCCTGGTTATTTCATTTCATCATCATTTTATCATCCATTGTTTATCTCGCTCCATATTGACCTTCTCCACATTTTCACCTCCATATACCCATTAAAAACTTGCAAAAGCCTACTCCAGTCACCCAATACCTCATCTTAACTAACCAAAGTTATTTGTGCAATCACAAAGGAGACCCTTGCTTGTCTTGTGACATTTCCAGATCTCACAAGAATCGGCACCGGTTATACTCTAACCATGTCATCACCTCGATGAAACCGGTCTCTATTTTTTCCCACATAGCCCCGAATGAGACCTACCCACCTAATTTTATCTCACCCTTAGCCATCTGTGATCTACCCGAGACCTTTATAAGACCTGCATAGACCCAGAAGCAATCATTCGACCTTTGGATTCTATTCTAGCTTAGCTTGTTGGATTAGATCTATTTCTTATTGTGTTTTTAAGTAAGATACCTAAATCATTTTAAAATAAAAATAGGATTTACTTTGTTTATAGCATTAAATTTTTAAAATAGTGGATCGACAACCATCTAGGAAGTATCATACTTCCTGGATCTAGCTTTTGGTAGGTAGTTCATTACCGATATTGTTTAATTCCTTTCGGTGGTCTTGTTTTTATTACGGGTAGTTCCTCCTAGCCAAAAAGAAGTCATCACGATCAGTGTGGATTTGAAGTCATACACCCGCAGCAACACATTAAATGACATTTGAATAGGTATTCCTCTTATGCCCGTTACCCTATCTCTGTTTCATCAACACTTCAAAGAAACAATCTAAGAAAAAGGTGAAACACCCTTCACTGAAGAAATTTTGGAGGGAGTCGCTAGGCACTAAATCTATTCTTCCCTGTACAGATGGATTTTCGTGGTACCACCAAGTCCGGATTGCAAAGAAAGATGAGAAGAAGAAAAATTTCTCCACTGAATGAGGAAGTTTTGCATACACAGTCATGCCCTTTGGGTTAAAGAATACACCTGTTGTTTTCTCACGCATAGTGGTACAAGAATTCCAGGACTTCATCCATAAATTTCCTCAAGTCTATCTGGATGATTGGATGGTGTATGGGCTAGTAAAAGACCATTTTGATAATTTGAGGCTGATGTTTGAGAGGTTTCAGCAGTTGAAGATATCCCTCAACATTAATAAGTGTGTCTTTACTACCCCCTTTGGAACATTATTAGGGCATATCATATGTGAGGAGGGCTTGCTAGTAGATCCTGCCAAGGTTGTTGTGATTGTTGGATTGGGGTATCCTACTAGCCAAAAGCACAAGCAGTGCATGGGTTTCTTAGACATGTGGGATACTATTGGAAGTTCATCAAGGGGTATGCCAAGATCACTATGCCTTTAGAAGAATTTCTCAGACATAAAATTTCCTTCCATTGGGGAAAGGCACAACAAAAGGTGTTTGATACATTAAAGGATAGGCTTGTCACCATGCCTATATTATGTTTTCCCTCTTGGGATAAGCCCTTCCATGTTCATGTAGATGCCTCCGGAATGACCATTGGGGTAGTGCTTGCACAACCTGGTGAGGGAATTTTTGATCATCCCCTATGCTTTGCAAGTAGGAAGTTGACACTAGCAGAGCAGAATTATACTATAACCGAGCATGAAGCATTGTCAATGATCTATGTGCTTCACAAGTTCAGACAATATCTTCTAGAAACTCCCTTTGTATTTTACACGACCACATGGTGTTAAAGTACTTGGTGAACAAGCCCATTCTACAAGGGTGCATATATCGGTGGGTGTTGTTATTTCAAGAGTTTGAGTTCATGGTAGTTGTGAAGCTTGGAAAGAGTAACTGTGGACCTAATCATTTGTCAAGGATTGATTTAGGGGAGGATGCACGAGCATTGAAGAGACAATGCCAGATGCAATGCAACTGTTTAGGTTGCGGCATGCACCCTCAGATTTGGAGGAGATTGTAGTATTTCTAAAGGAAGGTGTGGCACTGGAAGGGATGAAGACATTAGAGAAGAAGCAACTAGCCATACGCACCGCACCCTACATGTTGATTAGTGGGGACTTATACAAATTAGGGCATGATGAAGTTTTACGCAGGTGTGTACTAGAGCATGAGCACCTTGCCATCATAGAGGAAGCACATGGAGGAAGTGTAGGTGGACATTATGCAGGTGACGCCACCGCACGTAAAATATTAATGGTAGGATTGTGGTGGGAAACTTTGTATAAGGATTGTAAGGACTATTGTAAAGTGTGTGACCACTGTCAGTATGTTGGAAAGCCAGAAGAAGAGATGAAATGCCTTTGCGCCCTATCCCTAGCACTGAACCTTTTGAGAAATGGGAAATAGACTTTGTAGGCCCTATTACACCAACAATGCGTAGGACTGGATCACGCTACATAATCACTTGCACGGACTATTTGACAAGGTGGTCGAGGCAGCCCCAACTAAAGACTACACAATAGCTACATCAGTAAGGTTTTGTGGGAAAAAATTATCACAAGGTATGGATGCTCTTTAAGTTTAACCAGTGATAGGGGTACACATTTCTTGAATGAGACCATGAGGATCCTGTTATGAGAGTTCATGGTGACTCATCATAAGACTACACCTTATCACCCATAAGGAATCGAACCGTGGAAGCATCTAACAAAATCTTTTGAGTCATACCATGACAAAAATTTGTGATGTTGGAAGACAAGCTTGGGATGACAAGGTATAAACCGTATTATGGGCTTATAAGACAACTTATAAAAGGCTTAAAAAAGCCACACCATTTCAATTGGTGTTTGGCATAGAAGTTGTTCTACCGATTGAGTTCATAATACCTTCTCTCGAATAGCAAGCGTGCATGAGGTTGGCTGATGAGTAAGATTTGGAAGAGAGAATTTATGAATTGAAATCTGGATGAAAATGATCACTCACCTGTGGAGCCAAACAATAGAACAAGAAAAGAAAAAAACATGACATGATCACCACATTAGGAACAAGAAGTTTGAGGTTGGGCAGATGGTCTTACTGTATGATTCTAAGTTTCTATGCCATCTTGAGAAGTTGAAATTCCATTGGTTGGGTCCCTACACAATATCATACATCCTTGATTTGGGTGCATCCCAATTTCAAGTGCTTGATGGAATGAAATTTCTTGGACACTTCAATGGGAGTAGGTTGAAGCCCTACTATAAATAAGGTTTCTTAGTGTTTGTAAATAAGGTATTTTTTCCAGATAATTTAGAATTTACTTTATACATTTCCTTTCTTGTATTTCCATTTCATTTTGTTTTTTGTTTTGCACCTTAGGTGCCCGTAACCTTTTTAATTTTTGAGGTTTTGAATGATCAGATGGCCATGCATCATTTAAGTGTGGGGTGGAGTGTTGTGAAAGAAATCATGGGTAAAGTGCAAATTAGGATTTTGTTTGAAATCCTAGTTGAATGGCTCTGTTGAAAGAGGTGCATGAAAGAAAAGGTGGAAAAGGATGGTTGGTGTCAAGATAAGGCTACTTTTAGATCCCATGTACAGAGAAGGAAGAAGTGCATAAACAACACGAGGTAGGTGAGAGAAAAAAATCATACGTAAGAATTTCCTTTCAAGCGGGTGACATGTGCACAAGAGTCTCCTATCAAGATGGATTGGTTGCACGCCAAAAGGTTAGAGATTATCCATGTAAGGTTGGGTGCATAAGTTAGGGCACAAAAGTCAGGATTTGTTTGAAAAATCTGCTTTAAATGTTAAAATTACGGTGGTAGGTGAAGTAGTATTTAATGCTTAAAAATGGGAAAAACTATAAATAAAGGTTCAGACATTTCATTATTCACTTTGTGTATAAGGAGAAAGAAGCACTTGTGCATCTTTGCAAACTAGGGCTTCCAGAACTGATCCATGTGAAGAAAAATTTGAAAAGTGTGAGCGTGAGTCACTAGTTTGGATTTGCAAACCATACGAAGGGATTTCACGGGCATAAGAGAAATTATGAGAAGGTGTCATCTTGTGAAGGAACTATCCCAGTTAGGGTTTAAAGAACCAAGGAACATGTTTTAGGGGTTTTATTCACAATTTCAAGATCTAAGGTTGAAGGGAGTGGAAGAACAGAGTAACAGGAAGTGATTGAAGTGATAAGAGAACCTAGACAATGGCACCTAAGAAACTAGTTGGCACACCTAAGAAGGGAAATGGAAAGGGAAAGAAAAAAGAAACTATCACACATATAAATGAAGAGTGGTACATAGAAATGTAGTATCTAGATGGAGTGTTGTTGGGAAAGGAGTAAGAGTCCCGCTTTAAGGAATATGACAGTAAATGACTACAATCATAGCTCAAGCACAATTGCGAATGAAATTGCACCTTTGGAGTTAGCACCCAACAAATAAAAGGACACCAGAGGGTTTTCCCATCTATGATGATGATGTAAAGGTCAAGTTGGAGAAGTCAGGGTTATTGTAACTCTTTGAGTTTCCCTACTTCAGAACCCTGAGTGCCTATATCAAAGGTTGATGTCACTTGTGTACGAAGACTACTTTCACTTCACAAGGTGCAAGATGTGTATTACCCTCAAATTATTTCACATTTCACAGAATCATCTTGGAAGGAGATAGTTTGGAGGATGACCTAAGTGACAAAGAGGAAATTAAGGAAACTGTCGCTACCTATGCATACAAAAAGGGGTTGAGGTACTTTGATATCACGGACATCAAGGACCTAATGATGAAGATGGTGTGTACCTTGTGAAAAGAAAATGTCCGGGAGAGATGGACCCAAGTTAACAAGGCATGGTTACATGTTTGCAGGAAAATTTCAGAGGGCACCATCTACAACTTGTTTACATTCATCGTGGATGAGATTGTCAGTAGTGCGAAGGAAGGTGATAAAATCATTTTTGGTAATGTCCTGCTAACCATTGTATTTTTAGATATTAGAGTGTCGGATGCATCAGAAAAATTCATGTGGGAGTACCCTATCGTATGATGGCCATGCACAAGGCACACTTGGAGAAGTGGTATATGTGCCTAAGGAACGTTATTGGGGTGGAATGGAAGATCCATGAACAACTGTTAGCAACCACCAAGGGAGAGGCCTAGTTTTCTATGTACCAACTTTCGCACTGGGTAGATTTAAACTGATAGATGAGACATGGAGCCCATGGTGCAAGCTACCTTTTCCTTCACAACTCAACACTTCCAATCGAGAGTGAATAGGTTCAAATAATCCAAGAAGTTGAGGTTAGACGTTGGTAATCTAGACCAGGACCATAGGGAAATGTGCAAAGGGTTGGTCTACCCCAATAAGCATGCATACGGGAGAGGTATGTGTCGCATGAGGTCCAAATGGTGATACCCATGACTTTTCCCATTGTAGGAGGATCCGTGGCACACGTATACCTCCACATAAGACCCAAATCTAAGAAGGGCATGTATTTGGAGAATGAGATGTCCATACTTGAGGACCCAACCGGCAGAAAATACCCATGCCCAAACAGGAGGAAAAATAACATGTGAAGAAAGTACCAAGTGTAGGGGATACACACGGGTAATAAGTTCCCTCGGTAAAAGTGCGAACTAGTATGTATTCATGCAAGAAGAAGTCCATAATCAAAGAAAATACTTTTGAGCTAGAAAAGTTGTTAGATAAGGAGTCTGTGAGAAGGAGAAAAGATAGAGTCACCTACACAAGAATCCATAGTTAGGAAGAAGCATGTGGTTGAAGAAGAGACTGCCTTAGAAGAAACTGAGAGTTTGGAGAGGTACATAGGTGAAAAGGATGATAATGATGAGGAAGATGACAGTGAAGAAGATGCTCTTGGAAGAGATCAAGAGCCACCCGTATTCAATGTGCATGATTCATAAGAAGGTGGAGAAGAAGAACAGGGGTTCCTTTTCATGCGGCGTAAGGGTAGTCAGGAGGGGGAAGGAACCTAGGACATAGGAAGAAGTGAGGAGGTTGGCATGTAGAAGTAGAGGACTCCAAGCCTTACGTAAGAATAGATAACCAAGGTGAAGAAGGAGAAGCAACAAATATCATTGAGACCTTGGTAGAAGAGGGGTTGGAATACAGCGTTGAGCTAGTGTTGAATGAGGATAAGGAAGAGAGTGTAGAAAAGGACCACGGCAGCACTAGAGGCCCCACTTTAACTGTAGTTATTCCTAAGGGAACACACATGGGAGGAAAGTGCACGAAGGAGGAGAGGCCAGGGATGGGTTATATTAATGACCCCAACAAAGTGTTGTGCGCATGGTTCCAAAGCACAATTCCAGCAGAGGAGCTTGTGGCTATGTCATCTTTTGATAAGGAGGCTACATACCCATGGACAAGGAAGATGCTCTCATGGGCATTTGAGTCCCATCTTGATGAGCCATAATTTGAAGTAAGCCATGGGGCAATTATAACATTTCCAGAATCAAAAGGAGACAACCCATTGGTGAATTCAATAGCTCTCAGATGAAAAATTGTGCAACACACTCAAAAAGTTTTTCATTGAGGTCAAAGCTATACTCTTTTAGTAGAATGATAGAATTAAAGATCGGAGGATGAACTCAAGAAGACAGAGGAAGAGCTAGTTGTGAGAGCAAAGGATTTAAGTCAAGAGAATCTGATCAAAGTGCCCATTGGCAAGTGTGAATTAAGAGACGAGAAGGCTAGAGTGCGTGAAGTTTACAAAAATGTGGAGTCCATTATAGATGCCATAGTGTTGAAGCAGCTGGACCTAGCACCTAGCACGTAGAATTATGCATCTTCCTGGAATGCCCGGAGGACTTAATGAAAACCATCACCATGGAGAGGCGGATCGCTAGATTTAGAGTCTGCAGGAAGAAGTTTCGCATGCGTAGAGAAGGAGGATAAGTTGAAAGTCATGGCGCTCATAGCAGAATACAAAAAGGTCCTTGCTGATGTAAAGATTTCCTCCCAGAATGTTGAGGCCACGTATGAAAACTACACCTGAAAGAGACAAAGTGGCGAGCATGCTGGTCGCAAATGATGAAGCGGAACTTAAAGAGTTCCAGGAGAAGAACAAGGGGAACAAAGTGGAGTGAGAAAAGATCCTAGCTGAGGTTGAAAATAAATCCGAGGCCATTGAAACCTTAAGGGGTTCAATCAAAAACTGTGAAGGAACTATACCTGTAGATTACACGAAGGATGGATGCGTTGGAGGATATAGGAAAGGAGTTAGAAAATATTGTTGACACCATGAGCACACAAGGGGATGGGATAGGTTTTGATCAGGTGAGCACCTTAGTGGGTGATCTTTTCCAGAGAGCACAGAATGAAGTCGATGCCTGGAACAAGTTGGAGGCCAACTTACAAAAATATTTTCCTAGCTTATTGCAGTGATGCCATCACTATCCCATTCTTTCTTCTTTCCCAAATTCTTCATCCCCTTATTATTTTTCCAAGGCATAAGCCTACTATGATTCCTTATCCATTTAAGAATTTTCTCACGAGATAGAGAATAGGCATAGTGTGGGGTGATGTTGGGCCCCTGAAATATTGGCTAAGTGCAAAAGGTGCATAGGCACACAAGGCCTAGTTGAAGAAAGGAGCGCAAGGAGAATGAACTTATCAAAGGGTTTAAGGAAACCCGTGGTGTGTGTAGGGATAAAGCCAAGGTTCTAGGACTTAGCCATATTGGGAATTTTGGGAAGGATACGAGAAAAGCGTGACCTCGACTATGCATGCGGAGTGGATAAGGTGCCATCCTAGTGATAGGTTGGCCCAGGAAGGAATATGCCCTGTGTTAGAGGCTTCTAGAAGGACATCATGGCATAGAGTGGTGAGCTCGGGCTGGAGGAGCATGCGCTCCTGGAGGACCACATTCAGACACTTGGTGATAGATTTGAGGCCGTAGGAGAATGAGTTGGCAGTTCAAAAAATATTTATATACAAGTGCCTGCAGAAGTAAAAGATAGACACACAGAGAGAGAGAGAGAGAGAGAGAGAGAGAGAGAGAGAGAGAGAAGTTAGAGCTCTGTAGAAATATACTATAAGGACTCTGTTAGCTTGGGAAAATAAGGGTAGGAAAGGATGTATCAGGGGTTAGGAGTTATAAATTTTCTTTTGAGGGCCTAGTTATATGAGTCCAATTATAATGCATGACCACGTTCTCCTTTCTATGACATTTTGTAATGGCCTAATGAATGTAATAAGGTTACTAGTTTATATGAATATGAGCATTAATGGTTCTAAGGAAAACATCCTTCTTCATATTTCTTTTTCATTTATGTTTATGAACTAAGTATAAATTCTTGTATGACTTCCTTTCTGTTTTGGTGTAAGTTCTATTATTTGTTAAGCACTTTATGTCTAGAATGAATGCAAGGATCTAGAATTTGTTCTGAGCTCTATGGTGCTTGTATGTCTTATTCCCTTTCAAATATCTTAAAATTGGATCATAGATGATGTTTCCCACTAAAATCACATAAAAGAGAGAATTAGTACATGCGCGTGCCTCGGGTGAGCACCTAGCATTGTATGGGTGATAGGCCGACGCACATAAGATTTATTTCCTTTGTGATTGGGGTATAAATGACTACGGTGGTCCTTCATCAGGTACAATTGAGCTTCATTCCATTCTTTCCATTCCAGCTCCTATGCCTAACATCTCTAGTCTTGTTGTCAAACCACAACAACAACAAGCTTGGACACTTGCTTCAATACAACCTTTCGTGTCCATTATACCTCACATGATCCATCATGTAGGAATATCATCAACGATGATTCCTACCTATCAATATATCTACATGCACACATTATTTGAGGTACGTATACCCAAGAATATCCTTATTCAACCATTTCAAGATTTAATTGCAAATCTTTCATCAAATCAACTAATTCACAACCTAGAAGGAGAAACATTGACTATTTCCTTTTACGGCTTAAAAGGAACCCAGGTATACATCTATAGATAAATCCTTCTTTCCTCACACTCTTTCACTCACAGGTGAATATGTATCTCCAAATATCGACAATCTTCTTCTAACATCACATATGTCTTTTGATATCATCAAAGAATTATCTAATCACACATCCTTTTACTTGGATCCTTTCGCCCAAGTGCGGTACTTTAGGACCCATCGAATCATTTTATTAAATCATTTGAATTGGATCCTATCTACCCAAGTATCATATTACAGGAATTATTAAAACTTTGGTTTCACTCCTTTGACTTGGCTCATGTCCGTCCAAGTCTCGTATTTTAAGACTTATCAAACCTTTTGATTCTCCCTCTTGAATTTAATTTTTTCTACACAAGTATTTTATCACAGGACTATTCAAATTCAATAAACATGGACCTTTTTCTTGATGCATCCATTTCAACTCCTAAACATTCAAAAACTCAAAAATCACAAAAAGAGAATAAAACTCTATATTAGAGCATTGTTTGCCAATCGGAAATGATAAAGTCTATATAAATAATGTTAGGCATTACATCTATTGGCAGATACCTTAATCATACCATTATCATATAATCGACTTCTTCACCTATTATGGCACATGTTAACCTTGTTCCTTTTGGGAATTATGTGTCTCATATTTTTTATGGTTCTTATCATTTCAGATATTTTTACCTATGGTTTTGTCTTGAAGCTTACTAATGGTAAAATCCTTTCAAATAATCTCTCTCTTTAATAGAAAGCACTAAACTTATTTACCTGTCCTTTTTTTGCCCATCTCAATCTACGGTGTTGAACCCTTACGTCCTACTAGTCGCATGAGGCTGAGACTTGGGGGAAGAATGTTCCTTCCCAACAAGCACACTATCAACATACAAGGAAAATTAAATCAATTAAAAATACAAAAAAATTATAAAATCAATACACCTTTTGTCCTTCATAGTCTTTGGTGATAAGCCCATACTTCTTACTAGCAGTATGAGACTGGGAACAAAGAAATCCCTTACTCACCTACATTTTGTCTTCGGTGTTGAGCCCTTGCCTTTTACTAATGGCATGGGGCAACATGTAGGGTGTCCTTCAAAAAATCAAAAATCAATTAACTAATAAATCCTTTATGAAATCTGAATCAAAGTGCTTAATCAAAAACATCCCAAGAAGTAATTTAGTTTCTCATGAGAAGAGAGAAAAAAAATTGCTTCACCTAGATTTTTCCAATCAGTATCCATCAGTGGATCTAAGTCAAGTCAAAACCTATAAAGTAGAATCATCTTGTAATTGGCCAAATAATCTTGACTAGAGATGAGTTACATTTTTCTCATACGGATAATTATTACACCTTCTATCTTCACATCAACTATCATCACTTCTATATCAATATTCACCTCATTTTCACGTCCTTTTTGGCTCAAGGTGATGAGCCCTCACATCTTCCCAGTTGCATGGATCCATGAGCGGAGTGAAACACCCTATCATTTTATCATCTACATTTCTTCCAATGGAATGGAATGCTTTTAATTATTTGTATATGTTTTTAAGTAGTGTACCTTTTTACCGAGTTGTACTATACAAAAAAATTCAAAAATGTATCACAAAATACAAAAATAATATAAAATTTTCCAAAACTCCAAAAATAGTTTCAAATTGTCATAATCAAAACATTCAGATAATGTTTGACAAAATTTTAGCAACTAGATAACATAGTTCAACAACTTCTCCATTTGATGGTGCTCCTCATGATTGTTCTAGATCATACTCATATTTATTTCCCATGGTGTATATCTATGCTCGAGGAAATCATTTACCCTTTCACAATATAACACTACACCACTCTTCACCCTGATCCAATCCTCTCGTGTGCTAAGCTATCACTTGGGGGCATTCAAATATGTCTAGTTCTTTAATGTGGAACACATTCAAGTGTCATTAGATGTCATTTTTACACATTGTATTGTATTGTTGCAGTTTGTTAACATTGTGACGATGCTTTTTATTCTTTCAATTTGTCATTGTGTTTTACTTTTTTATTATGTTATGTGAACCAATTGCAAGAAATTCATTTGCATCCTAGTTCACATATAACTTTGGTGTGGTTATTTATTGTTCATATTGGGTTTCTTTCTATTACTTCTTTTATATCTTTTTGTCATTTGCATGTGTTGTGTTTTCCTCCTAGTTTATTGAAGACATGTAATTTCTTCATTTTTGTTTGCATTTATAGTTCAAAACTTGTGAAAATCCAAAAAAATACAAAAATTTCAAACAAATATTCACTTATCATAGAAATCCTACAATTGGAAAACCCTTAAAGTGAATCCTTCAACATCTCAATACAATCTTGATAAACATCATACTTTTATCTATTACCCTAGTGATTGTGCCAATCTTATAACTATCACTTTCTTCCCTTTGCATGATATGCTAACTCTGCTTGGGGCAAGTCACACAATTGTTTTTCCTTCATGATATAACTTCACCTAGGGAAATTCCACATTTCACATTTTCACAATGGATTAAAAAAGAGTGTCATAAGGATTCCATTTAACTCCACTCTTTCAAGTATGATCCTATTACCATTTGGAAGCATTTGTAATTACTTAATCAATAATGTAACACAACTTCAAAAAAGAAGAAAATCAACTATGCCCCTATTGTGTGCAACACTAATGATTAAGTAGATACAAATTCTCCCAAATAGGAATAATATCAGACATGAAGAGTGGAGTTAAAGTGACTCCTTAAGAAACTCTTGTTGAATATGTTGTGCAAATGATCAAAGTTGAAATTTCCCGAGGAAAATTTATATCGCGAAGGAAAAACAATTTAGTAACTTTCCCAAGCAGAGTTAGCATATCATGCAAAGGGAAGAATTTGAATTCTAAGATTGGAAAGATGTGTGGAAGATATGAATGATGTAACCTTTAACAAAGTGAATGCCAAGATGGAAGAGAGGGAAGAAGATGGAAAATTTTCGACCTGTAACAAAATGAGTGCTAAGAGGGAAAAATAATAAAAGGTTATTCAAGTTCCCATCTCTTAACAAAATGATAGTAAAGAGAAAAAGGGATGACAAGAAGTTAGATGTGCTCTATTTCGTAACAAAAATGAGTGTTAAAGGAAAAGAGACTTAACAAGGTGGACGCGATCAACTTGTAATCAAAATGAATGATAAGAGTGATGAAAATATGTAAAAAGGTTAACTCCTAACACGGTAAGTGTTAAGAGAAATGAAAAAGGGGGAAAGTGAAACATGCTTGACACTTAACAAAATGAATGTCAAGGGAGACAAGACTTAACAAGATGAAGTCGATCAACTCTTAACAAAATGTGTGATAAGAGTGACAACAAGAGGGGACTTTGCAACACCTAACAAAAATGAGTGATGTTAAGGTGGAAGATGGACTGAAGTGTTAGTTTAGATGATTCTTAACAAAGTGAGTGTTAAGAAATATGAAGAGGTTTGAAAGGACTTTACGATCCTTTAAAAAATTAAACATAAAGAAAGGAGAGATGAAAGTTTAGAGTGCTCAACTTGCGAAAATTGTAAGTGTGAAAAGACGAGACTTAAAACACATTGGATGATGCTCAATTATTAACAAAAATGTTAAGTGAAGAGACTTAGGAAATAAAATGATGGATTTGCTCAACTTTTAACAAGATGAATGGTAAAAGGGGATACTTAGGAAGATGATGATCAATGTCAACTCTTAACAAAAAGTGTGTTAAAATATAAGACATGAAAAGGAAGTGAAAGTACTAAAAGAATGAAAAAGTAAATGTCATCACAAGAAGTGAATAAACGATGAGAAAAAGGTCCGAATCTCACAAAAATGGAGATAAGAGACAAGGGGGAAGTGATGGATTAGTGATCTCAAATTAAAACAAAGTGAATGCTTTAATGAGAGAAGAGAAAATATGACAAGAAAAATAAGTGAATGTCAAGTCCAAATAAGGATAAATTTGGAGATAGTGAACACAATAGAAGATGAACCCAAATAAGGAGTATTTGGGATTTCAAAAAGAAGGTGAAAAATAATCCAAGTAAAGTGTACTTGGAAAGATGAAAGGAGAATGAATGTAGAATCCAAACAAGGAATGTTTGGAAAATGAAAAAAAGATACGAACGTGAAAGATGGATCCCAAACAAGGAGTGTTTGGAAAAAAGCAAGTGTGGAACACTATGACAAAGAGAAAGAAAATAAAAGAAGAAAATAGAAAAAGAGTTCTTATTTAACTGTTTTTTTGTGGCCTTTACCTTAGATTGGCTTGGACATGGTGTGGTTTCCTAGGTGGCTCTCTTAACTAGGTGTCGTAGTATATCTCGTATGAACATGATGCTATTACTAGTGATGATTTACTTAAATGTATGTAGAGAAAACTCATAGTGAATGGAAGATAAAAAAACCATGACAACCTTTCAAAGTAACCTATTATCTAAATAAATCTCCTAGTTATCTGGATAACTTATATTTTCATCCTAACTCTGGTGTTTCACATTTTAGGTTGCGCACACTCAAGATTGTTCTTTTCACACCTTGGCATAGTTACAGTTCCCCTACATGCCCTTGCACTCCTTCTTTCCCCCCTTTGCATTCTTCTATATCCTTCCATTTTTCCCTTCCCACGCACCTCACACTTACTTCTATCAGCTAAGTCTTTGGCCCTTCACATCGTTGTGCCCATTACTTTGTAATAGTTTCACCTTAACCATACATTCTCTGCTCACTAGTTTTCCTCGTCTCCCCACGTGCATCATGTGTGCCTCTCTACACCTCCCCTCTATTTCCCATTCACACGCTTTCTTCTCACTCCCGCACCTTGTGCCTTCCTTTGCACCCTTTTTACCAAGTCTTCTATCATACTTGAGTGTGCCATGCGTAACCTATCAAAGCACACCAATAGGGCACCAAATCTAGACAACCAACCAATGCATGACATGTGGCAGAAAAGACAAAACAAATGAATAGTTGACCATCATTTCAGCCAACTTGCGTGTGCCATGTGTTTTTCGTGTGCCAACAACTCGACATCTTCTCGATAGCCTTATCTTTTTGCTACGAGAGATCAAATTGGCATGCTTCTAGACTTTTCGAGAGAGAGCTGCTAACATAAGCTACATGTTGGACTATTCAAATTCAAATTTAGGTGGGATTTATTAGGCAAAAGCAAGGAAATGTCTCTCATCTCATCAATGCACATCTAATCGATCTCAACTACCATATTTCATCGGATATACCTTCTTCCACACACCAAACAGACATGGAGAAGCACATCTGATAGCCTTGTAGGTAGATTTGCAAGAATTTATCACTTGTGATTAGTGGTTGAGGATTTGAATATAAGTTTCCCTTTCTTTCTCCTTCTCTTCTCTCCTTTTTCCATAAATGGAAAAGTTTTTCTTGTAAAATCACTCTCCTTGTGGTAATGACACCATGCCAAAATGGTGGCCAACTTCCCATGGGTCTTTGACCTTGGCATGGTCTCTGTAATGTATTCTTTCCTCTTACCGTGAATGTAAATGACTATGTGTCCCTTAAGCAATAAAATCATGTTTTTGGAACTCTTGTCTTCCCTCTCTTGTTTTCATTACATCTTGCCTCTCTATTTGCATTTTCTGGCATGCTGTAGGTATTCCTATGCTTGCAGTCCCCACATTCATGTGTTACATGCGCTAGAAGGCCAAGCTCGTGTGTTGATCTATGGCACACGTTGTTCACCATCTTCTCTTGCACACTCTTTGTTTCCTTCACCACTCATGGAGAGAGATCGACCCTTTCCTTCTGGTGCTATTGCCTTCCTTAGCTTATGATTTCCCCTTTCTACACATCCTTCTATCCCTAGCCTTGTGGAATGTTTAGTCTAGGATTTGCATTCAACATTAGGAGAAGTAGTAACATTAGAGGTAGGTAAAGGAACCAGCCTTTCTACGAAGATCCATTAGAAGCGTGTAAGGTCCCCAACTTGGGGATGGTACTATTGTGGTCTCAAAGCCTGCAGCCCTTTTCAGAGATATGAGATGTTGGTGCATGATTTAGTAGCCAAAATTTTTCGGCACACCCAATGGGAACAGAGTGAAGAGCTTTACATCTTTATCTCAGTAAGTTCGATGTGTTATTGCTGAAATCCAACATTTGGAGGCATTTTTCAAACACATCCGGTGACTCGACTAATTCAACCCACCCATTATCTCATGTGAAAACCAGTCTCCCCTCATTCCTCTATTCATTTCTCCTGTTTCACCATTCCACATTCCTCTTTAGAAGTTGTGAAATCATGACTTCTTTCTCACCATGGAATTCTCATTTGTAGTAGCAGAACTATTTCCATCCATCCCCACAGTTTCAAAATCCTCCTCCAAATCAATTTTATAAGCCCCATTATCCCGAAAATGCATACAACCCACCTTTTTCTAACCAAAATGTTTATGAAGAATAGGTTTATGTAGATGATGGTGGAAACTATTTGGCCAAAGCTGATTTTGAGAGGAAAATGCAAGAGACAGAGATGGAAATGATGCAGCTCAAAGTCAAGTGCTCTATAAAGGTAGCTAAAGTTGGCTATAAGGTCCCTTGTCCATGGGCCGACTCTGTACTAGGCTGGTTTAGCACCTAGTAGAAGTTGTACTTCATCATTAAGATGCTACCCTAGATTACAGACTAGGTGGAAGAAATGGAGGCTCAAAAATCTAGTGCACGGTAACCTTGTCAATGGGGCAACCTTACACTACCATCCTATAACCCTCCCACTCCACGCTAACTTAAATTATCTCATCTCATTGCGTATGTCCCGACTTCTTATGTGTTTCCCCCATTGAGAACCCTCCCTCCATCAGGACCTTCATTTATCTTTCATTCCCCTTCCTGTGCATGCCTCTTCTCCTCTTACGCACATGTCTTCCATCCCTTCTGCATCCATCCTCCCATTTTATTCCAAGCCCCCTCTACCTAGCTGTACCATAAATGAATAGCCCCTACCAACACACCTTTCCCATCCAACATCATCATGTTCAATGAATGAAGAACAATTGAAGAATTACATGACTCTCATACGACTCGAATGGGAAGAGGAAATCATACGGGTTCTATTCCAGAGGAAAATCAGTTAGCTCCAGAGGGCACAATTTTGGAGGAGACCGAGTTGCTTGTAGAGGTAGAACCATGCAAATCCAATATTTACGTGCCCCAGCCTACAAGTGCTCTCCTTCAGGAGGAAATTCTAAGAAAATCCCATATGTGGGATTGAGCTTCAAAGTAATGGGAAAACTACAAGGATCAGACCATGCCCAATCAAATATCTAGCTAGCCTAGAGCCAAAAACAAAGTTGCTACCAATCGTGCTCATTTCAGATCATGAGGTAGAGATTCAACGAACCAAATGTTAGCAAAAAAATCTCCCGAGATCCAAGTATAGAAAAACTCCAGGAGGTGTATATTGTTTGTTGATACTTTGAGGAGGGTGAAACACCATCTGTAAGGTGGTTTTTCACTCTCATTTCCAACCATGTTCAATGCCAAATCAACTACATGGTCACAATTTGTGAGGAAGGGAAGCTACTTCTCCCTTCCTATTGTAGGTTTTACTTGAGCACCCCTTGCCTCTAGTTAGTTTAGGTTAGTTTAGGTTTTCTTTCAGTAACACAAGTGCTTGTGCACACTCTGCATGTTCCATTTGGGACATGTATGATTTTCAGATTTTGTACATAGTGTTGTGCTCCTATTTTAGCATGCTCCCTTTGACACCTTTTCCTTTGCTACCTTGCTCCTTTTGTTGATTCCTGGGATATCATTTCAATTTTGGCAGAGGTAGTTCCAATGGTCAATGCATAGCTTTCATTCTCATTAATCCAATTCAAAATATCTTCATATGAGAACAACAGTTCAGTTTAAATTTTAGATAGAGCTTCAAGTGACTCCAAGGATGTTCTTCAAGTTGTAAACCATATTTTCAAAGATTAGCACCTAACTCCATGCCCAATGGACTTCTAAGGCTACTAGTCTCTTCATCTAGTAGGAAGATGGCCCCAAAATTCACCAAAACTGTTATCCAAATAACTCTCCTAGTTATCTAGATAACTTATATTTTCATCTTGACTCTGGTGTTTCACATTTCAGGTTACACGCACTCAAGATTGTTCTTTTTACACCTTGGCACAATTATAGTTCCTCTACACTCCCTTGTGTGCCTTCCTACTACCCTTTTCATTCTTCTACCTCCTTCCATTTTTCCCTTCCCGCGTGCCTCACACTTACTTCTATCAGCTAAGTCCTTGGCCCTTTATGTGCGACACCCATTACTTGGTAATAGTTACACCTTAACCATAAGTTCTTTGCTCACTATTTTTCCTTGTCTCCCATGTGCATCAAGTGTGCCCTCTCGTGCCTCCCCTATTTCCCTTTTGCATGCTTGCTTCTCACCAAGTCTTCTGTTAGACTTGAGTGTGCCACACATAACCTATCAGAGTGCACCAATAGGGTGTCAAATATGGACAACCAACTAGTGCATGACATGTGGCTAAAAATACAAAATAAATGAAAATTTGACCATCATTTAAGCCAACTTGCATGTCCCACGTGTTTTCTATGTGCCACGACTCGACATCTTCTGACAGCCATATCTTTTTCTACATAGCTCAAATCAACACACTCTTGGACTTGTCAAAGAGTTGCGACACAAGATACATGTTGGACTATTCAAATTCAAATTTAGGTAGGATTTGTTAGGTGAAAATAGGGAAACATCTCTTATCTCATCAATTTGCACATCCAATCAACCTCAACTACTAGATTTCATCAGATCTTGCCTTCTTCCTTCTTCCACATGCCAAACAGACATGGGGAAGTACATCTGATAGCCTTATAGGTAGATTTGTAGGAATTTATCACTTACTTATTGGTGGTTGAATATTTGAATACGAGTTTCCCTCTCTTTCTCCTTCTCTTCTCTCCTTCTATAAATAGCAGAGTTCTGCTTTGTAAAAACATCTCTCCTTGTGGTAATGACACCATGCCAAAATGGTGGCCAACTTCCCATGGGTCTCAGACCTTGGTGTGGTCTCTGTAATGTATTCTCACCTCTGTCATGAATTTAAATGATTGTGCATCCCTTAAGAAATAAAATCATGTTTTTTGGAACTCTTGTCTTCCCTCTCTCATTTTCATTGCATCTCACCTCTCTGTTTGCATTTTCTAGCATGTTGTGCATATTCCTCTGCTTGCATTCCCCACGTTCATGTGTTGCATGTGCTGGAAGGCCAAGCCCACATGTTGATCTATGGCATGCGTTGTCCACCCTCTTCTCCCACACCCTCTCTATTTCCTTCATCACTCATGGAGAGAGATCGACCCTTTCCTTCTGGTGCTATCACCTTCCTTAGCTTAGGATTTTCCCTTTCTACACATCCTTCTATCCCTGGTCCCTTGGCATGTTTAGTCTAGGATTTTCATTCAGCATTAGGAGTAGCAGTAGCATTAGAGGTAGGTAGAGGAACCAGCCTTCTCCAGAGATCCATCCCAAGCGCACAAGGTCCCAAAACTTAGGGATGATTCCATTGTAGTCTCAGAAACCTTGGCCCTTTTCAAAGATCCGAGAAGCAGGTGCACGTTTGAGCAACCAACATAACCTTCAATTCAAACCTTAGTAAGGTTGTGGAGACTTCATCTATGGAACCTTGCAAATGGATGTGGGTGCTCTTGAATATTATCCAAATTTGAGTGCAAATGCTACAAACATAGATACTTTGGAAAGCTTTAGAATGAAAATTGACAGAGTTTATTTGCAAACAATTTAGGAGGATTTGTAAGAGAGTAAGCTTGCAATTTATAGAAGCAAAAGTGGTTAGAAGTTGGTTGAACACGAGTTGAATGCACATGCTAAAAAATAGCATTGGAGGAAGTTCTGATAGTGTCGGGGATTTCTGATCGAGTAATGGATTTAATTGCAGAAGTTACATCTAGGAAGGTGGTTGTACATGCAATTCAATTGCCCCCACCTTTCTAGGATTCTAGAAGTGTAGTTAACTAGGATGAGGATGTGGAGTACAAGTGGATTCGAAGTGGCTGTTGACTGAAATAGGTGGAATTAAATAACTAAATTTAATTATTATTTAATTGTGAGGAGATAATTAACCATTTAAATAAATAAATGTTTAATTATATTAGCTAGAATATGTTAGGAATTAATTTAATTAATTCCAAGAGAATGGTGTAATTAAATTAATTTAATTTTGAGGAGATAATTAACCATTTAATAAATAAAATTTTAATTATATTATCTAAGAGCATGTAGGAATTAATTTAATTAATTCCAAAGGCATGTTAGAATTAAATTATTTAATTCCAATGGCTAGGAATATAACTTAGTTAATAGAATTAATTTTAATTAATTCTTAAGGGTCGTATTTGAATGATGAAATTAATTTAATTAATTATAATTAGATATAAGTGAGATATAATATGTATGTATTTTTAGGGTGTCTATAACATGAACCGTAGAACAAGAGTGTGTCATTGGGTAATGAAGGTAAAGTATGTTTACTAGAGATGTGGTGATGCTCGAAAAGATAGACATGAAGCATGAGCATGAGTAGCCAAGATGTGACAAGTGAGGTTCATGGAGGAATTACACCCTCAATAGTCAAGCATGAACCATAGAACAAGAGTGTGTCATTAGGTAATGAAGGTAAAATATGTTTACCAGAGATGTGGTGATGCTTGAAAAGATAGACATGAAGCATGAAGCATGAGTAGCCAAGATGCGAAAAGTGAGGTTCATGGAAGAATTGCACCCTCAACAGTTAAACATGAACCATAGAACAAGAGTGCATCATCGAGTAATGAAGGTAAAGTATGTTTACAAGAGATGTGGTGATGCTCAAAAAGATAGACATGAAGTATAGAGTGTGAGTAGCATAGATGTGACAAGTATGGTTCATGGAGGAATTGCATCCTCAACAGTCAAACATGAACCATAGAATAAGAAGGCATAATGAAGGTAAAGTATTTTTACCAAAGATGTGGTGATGCTTAGAAAAATAGACATGAAACAAGGAACATGATTAGCCAAGATGCAACAAGTGGGGTTCGTGAAGAAAATCAGACCCTCAATAGTCAAACATGAACCATAGAATAAGAGTGTGTCATTGGATAATAAAGGAATTGTATGTTATAGGGAATATATGCTAGGAAAGATTTATTTGTGAAGCAAAAAATGTGAAGTGTATTACATAATCTATGAGTAGGTGATAGATATATCTAGGAGTGATGGAGGGGGGAAGAAATTTCAATTCCCCCAAGTGTTGGAGTGATGGAGATCTATGTGATGATGTGAAAGAGACCATGCCATGGTGGCAAATGTCAAAATGTGTCTTAAGAAAATATACGGCTGTCCCAATGGGTTAGAAGCAAGGGCATAACCAACATCAAAATATGTATCTAACAAGAGGAAATATATGTAGGTGACGGATCACAACTTCACATCAAGTGAATTGGTTGTTTTTCCTTTGATGGTTTGGATTTAGGAAGTGTTTGTGGTGATTTTTACATTACTTGAGAAGGAATAGGAGTGATTATTTCATGATGCTCACTAGAGAGAGAAGGATTAGATTTGGGAACCCATTGGAATTTAGTAATTCAAGATGAGTGAGTAGCATAATGTTTTGTATAAAATCAAATAAATCCTTGATACTCAAGTTACCTAATTATTCATTCTAAAACATATCAATCATTATCACAATGGCCATTAATTCTAGGATAATTGTAAAATAGGTGACCTTTGTATTTTGTAAGATGATAAGGAGGGTAGTAATGAGTAGAAAAAGGTGATTAACTAGTGATTGAGGACCTAAAAGAGAATATTATGTTTCGTAACATGTCAATCAAACTTGAGAGGTGTTTGTTGTGGTAAGATTTTGACTTCACTTGTATGAGAACATGTAGTAGACATGGGGTCAAAATGAGGTGTATAAGAAGAAATGTCATGGGCATGAGAAACATCTTTGAGATGTTAGATTTTATCTATGAGGGATGTAATCATGGTTTCCATATCTTGAAATATATCTTTAAAAATTTGCAAATCTTGAATTGACTCAAAGATGGATTGATTGGTTTTGTTATTAGGAAAAATAGGGAGTCAAAAATATGATTGAAAATTACACTTAAATGTGAAGGTGGTGTATAGCGAGGAAGTACATTGTGTTTAAGAAATTTTGAAAGCATCTTTGAAAATTGGGTGCTTTTGAAGTAATTGAGACAAGGATACTTGAGTAATTGTAGAGGCCATGATATGAAAGTAAAGGTAAGGTGCAAAATAAGAGCTCTAGAAATTGACCCAGAGGATAGGACCAAGGATGAAACCCTAGGAGGACCTATACAGATTAGAGGTATGATAGAAAATAGATGGAAATATGAACCTTGATGCAACTAGGGTTTAAGGTTAAGGAAAAAACAAATATGTTAAAATAGGTGAAATAAGGATCCAAGCATTAGATCATGAGTGGGGTTCACTAAATGATTTAATCTAAATTGTAATTACATATTAATTTCAGAGTATCTTATTGTAAATAATGATATATAGATGATAATATAGAGTAATGGACATGCAATAAGCATTTAAAGATATGAAACCCTAAGAAAATGAAAGAGGGAAGATGACTTAGATGATTTTGTATAATCTGAAAATGACATGGGAGGAGTAACTACTAGAATAGACTAGAAATAATGTCAAAAAGGATTGATGAGGGATTAGAACCCTTGAAATTTTAGGGATAGAATAACCCATAGGAAGATAGGAATGCACAGGTGTTAGTGACTAAACTAGGAACTTGTGTTCACTCATATGCTAAGGTTTTGGTATTTTTGGTCTCGAAGCGTTTTTCTATTGGTATCTCTTTATCACTCTGATTTTTTGTAATATTGTTGGTCATACCTGTAACCTAAAAAATAGATATCTACCTACACATGCCCATAAACCACATCAAACCTAATAAATAATATATGTAATTGGGATTGAAGTGACCTCGGAGGTCACCCAAAGTGAAATGAAATTACGACCGAGTGTAGTACTACATCTCATATTCCATGTAGTTCTTCATCTTTTTGTGTGTAATGATGCCCTAATTTACTCTTGTGTAAGTTTCATGATGATTACATGCTAGATCTAGAATATTCCAAGTATGTTGAATGTGAGTGATGGAATAGAATGAACTCCCCCCTCCTATCATGTGTATGTAGAATAACACAACCTTTTTCCTTTATAATAGATGTGTTTATGAAAGGGATAGATGTGTTTTTATAATGCTCTTGTGCCTTTGATGCAAGGTTAGTTTATGATACACCTTGATCATAGTACTTGGCCCCTTATTAAGAGTAATAAATAAGTATATATATTATTCCCTTGTTTGAATTTCGTAATTGAAAACTCAAAGGCTGGCCCAAAGTTTTAAAAGGTGAACAAAAGGATAAAAGGATCCAAAAGAGTAAGATGAAGATAAAGAAGGGAAGGAGTTCCTAGGAGGGACATGAGCACTTGGGTGCTTCTATCGTAGTTAGGTGCTAGTATCTA
Organism: Taxus wallichiana var. yunnanensis; assembly: GCA_018340775.1. Taxonomy (NCBI): domain Eukaryota; kingdom Viridiplantae; phylum Streptophyta; class Pinopsida; order Cupressales; family Taxaceae; genus Taxus; species Taxus wallichiana. Next base: position 298,441,539 of record CM031242.1, read on the forward strand.
AGCTCATAACATATAACTTAGTTAAATGTTGTGAGATCTTTAAGATGTGTAAAGATAGTAAAGTGTACAATACAATAACAAAAATTCCCAAAAGAGTTATCAACCAATAGTTTTCTCTCTTAGGAATCATTTATATATTAGTATGTTTTAGGACTTACAAATATACCTAAGTACATAGATTTTGTGTCTACGAAATGAAGATAGAGTATTCTCGGGCCAAACTTAGAAAGAATTGAAAATATCAACAGGGCATCCTTTTTGTAACTCCACATTCTTTCAACAGTAATATATTGTGGAAAAACTTTGAGAAGAAATCCTGTAGGTTATCAAAGTTACTAGGAGTTAATCCTAACAGTTTGTTCTCTAAATAATGAACTCTCATGTCTTCTTTTTTTCCAAACATATCATTAAGAGTTTTTCAGGATCTATCGGTAGTTGTGGAAGATCAAGTTGGGGAAACAAACATACAAAGAATACCTAAGGATTCGTCACATCACTTAAACCACCTCCATTTTTTGGGTTCAATTGTTGGTTCTTTCTCCACTCCCATAGTGATACAAAACAACCCTTTACCCCATAATGTCGCAACCATTTTTGATCTCCATTCAAAGAAATTAAATGGTGTGGAAAAAGTAACTCGAACTATTATCCATCATGAAGAGATAATGTAAAAATAAAGTAAATACACACACCCAAAAATAATATTTCCACCCCATGTTTAAGAAACTTTATAGTTTAGTACATTGATTAGAATCGAGATGTGAATGTGCGTTGTGAAATAGTTGGACACTCACCTTGCGATTGGTGTAAAAACACATAAGTATGGAGACCGCAATCAAGTTTTGAGATATTACAATAGTTTAACACCATAACAAGTAGAAATAATGAAAAATACGAATAAGGGAGAGAAAAATAGTTGTGTGAGAAACAATATCTCACGTCGAAAGAAACTCCCTTTCCATAAGGATATGGTGGACGTGCTCACTAGCCCATAGGTGATAAAAAAACTTGATTACAAAGAGAAAATGACTCAAAATTAGAAAAAGGGACTCCATAAATATAAAAAATAACCCCATCACACCCACATGGTTAACGCCCAATAATTCTAGTTTTACAATTTATTTACCCGATTAATTTAATTATTACAAAATAAAAATGAAATATTTAATGGGATAAAATTGATGAAAAAGGCTACCTCTAGATAATTTAATTAACCTACCCTTAAAAATATCCTTCCCTTTAACAAATAATAAATCATTATTGAATTAATTAAAATTATGAAAAAACAACTCAAGATAAGTTTAATTAAACCCAAGTTATTTAAAAAAACAAGACTTAATATAAAAGGAGTGATTCTAAAGTTGAAAAGGGAGGGAAAACAATATCAAGGGGGTAAAGGGGTAGAGGATGAGAAACCACATGGAACGTAGGTAGGGATTGATGTAGGGGCTTAGGATTCAACCCAATGAGTCAAGAGGTGGAGGATGGAAATGGATGCAAATAGAGGTAGAGTATGTACGACCAAACAAAGGGTAGAAAGAGAGCACATGTAGGATGAGACCGTTATGTGAAGATCTTGAAAGGAAGTATTTATTATAAGGTTCTCAATAGAGTAATGCATATTGGAGATAGTCAAACACGAGAATATGCCACAATAGGGAAGATTGAACCAAGGAAAAACCAAGGTAATATGGTCCATGTAGATAGAGAAGATAATAAACATAAATCGACACGGAGATCAATTTGAGTGAGCCAAGGAGAACATGGCTGAACTCTAGGAAAAATTCAAGAGGGGAATGGTAGAAAATGAATATATTTGAGTTGGCTTGGTTCGAAAAAATAGATCTCAAATGAGCTCGTGTGGTGAGAAGTATGGGAAATCAACTAAAATGGTGCCTAGGTTGGACAACTTAGGTGAACTGAAAACAGGCACCAATCAATGCAAGTGGGATTAGACCAAGACCAAAACTTGAGCTCAAAGAGGGGTTTGAGTTACAATGATCTTGAGTGAGCCAAAGAAAACCACAACCGAGCCATTAAAGGGGAGAGCTCATCGAGCTAGGAAGGTAGCTAATGAGCTAGTGGAGGAGGAGTGAAAAGGTATAAGAGTTGAGTAGGGAAGGGAAATGGAGGATATTTATAGGAAAGCATGAAACAATTAAAAAAATTAAACTATAATGAAAAAATCCAATAAAACCAACAAACCTGTAAAATACCTCCAAAACAAATATTTCTACTAAATATTGCTATAGGAAACCAAATTTAGCAGAGAAACCCCTACAACTACACATGCAAAAAATAGAACACAAACAAAAACTCCAAACAACATAGATGTTAATTAATACTAAAATGATGTATAAAATGATTAATAAAATTTCATGAGAAGAAATAAAACTGAAATTGGAAGTATTTGACAATTAATAAATGCAAGTACACGTTTATTGAATCGTAACTCTAATACCATGTGAGATTGGGTGTGAGGATCAAAATTGAAACTTGTGAACATCAAAAAGGTTATACTCCAGAAAAATTGAAATTGCTCCAAGTAATGAGCAAGAGATTAATCAAATAACAAGAATCTTGCATAAGGAAAAATAATCTACTCACACTCATAGATCAAAATAAGAGGGTACATATGGGAGTGTTGCTTAATTCTCATGCCCTGACAATCATTATCCCATGAGTATAAAAATATTTTTAATTACAAGATGGAATGTAACTCTCACATGATTCCAATGACTCATATGAAAAATAAAAAATCTATGAAGGATTATATCATATGTCATATAACTTTGATTTTTAAAAAATAAACTTTAAGCTAAACCATAATTATAGAGTAATTGAATGCAAGCTATGATATAAAGCTACTATAGACACTATGAAATAATAAATAAGCAAGTAAACATGAAACCATAAGCACAAGAGAGAGAGGAAAGGACTTAGCTGATTTATGACTAATCTCTAGATGTTTTGAATCGGGAAAAATATTGAACAAGAAGTGATATATGTTATCAATACTTAGAATAAATTCTTTAGGTCATGAAATAGGCTAGACAAGGGAACCTGGACTAGGTTAGGGTCTCCTAGGCACTAGATCCTACAACCGGGTTCTCGTGACAATAAAAAGGTCAAAAATACTTTTACTATGTCACACCTTGATCGTTGAGTGTACCTCTAACCTATAAAATATATGTTAACCTACAAAACTCTCAAAAACACATCAAATCTAAAAACTAAAGATGCAATATGGGTAGGGATAATTTTAGTGGTGAATATTTGTGATATGGTGAATATTTGTAATATGGTGAATATTCCATTTTAGGAAAATTTGAAAAGGTGATTTTTCTGGTGTGGGTCAGTGACCTATTCGCCTAAAAATTACAGTTTAATTTTTTTAGGGGTCAGCTTTGCCTATGCTTGAAATATATCCCCTATATAATCCTAGATTATTCACAGGTAGAACACTTCTACTTCACTCATACCACCTGGGGGCATATCTATTATCAAGTACAATAAACTTGCAAAGCAACAGAGGCCAGTACATAAAGTGTAGTTTTATAGATATTCATCAAATTTGCAGCCAAGCAACAAGTATTATTCTCTAAACACAACAAAAAAGTTCCACTAACACGTAAGAAGTATATTTTATTGAAGATTGACAGGAGGACGGAGGATAAAAATGCGTGATAGGAGGGCGGTGTTGATGCACTACAGGAGGGTAGAGGCCTGAGACACGCGAAAGGAGGGTTTTGTTGATACGTGACATGATGTCGAGAGAGCATCCTCGCCGACACGCATCAGCAAGGTTGTTGTCATGCGACATGAGGTTTGTTATTGCGCGTTAAAAATCTTGCCGACACGTGATAGGAGGTTTGCTTTCGGGTGTCAAAAAGGTTGTTAAAGTGCCACAACAAATCTCATGTCACGCATATGCAACCTTTCTTTTAGGTGAAACATTTACACACAAACCCCAATAAATTTACCTTTTAGTGACACTAGTTTCAGGGGACATTCACCGAGGTATTTTCCACCTCTCGATTTCTAAGAGGTCTCTTAAATGAACCCTAAATATGGGGAGTGAGATCGACCCTGATAGTCACCTGACAGAGTGAACTTATGACTGAGCACCGCACTTTATCTTAGAATCTATGTAGTTCTTGTGAGCGTGTGAATGAATCGTGTGTTAGGATGCCCTTATGTAAGATGCACTAAATAGTGGGATAGATTTAATAAAAGATGCAAATGTGTGTATGGAATAGAATAAAATTCCCCTTCCTATGTAGTGTACGTAGAAAATGTGTTCCATTATCCCTTAATTGGATGCTCGATCGATGCCTTTGAGTTTTTAGATGCCTTTAGATGCAAGATTAGGTTATAGTAATAATTATTAGAGTTTGGTCCCTTATTTTGATCACATAGTTATGTATTTATATGATTCCATTGGTTGCATTTCGTAATTGAAAATCTGGAAGGATGAACCATAAGAAAATAAGATGTAAAAAAGATAAAAGAGGCCCAAAAAGAGAGAGTATGGTGGGAAGAGGTTAGGGGCACTTGGGTGTTGGCGCTTGGCCGACACGAGTATCTCAAGTCATAAAAGACAAGTAAGTAAAATACATACTCGGATGTAGGGTGTGTAAGACCAAATAGAAAATAAAAACATAGAAAAAAGGTCAAATATAGCTATCAATTACTAGTTTTCTCGCGTAGGAATTATGTAAATGCTAGTATTCTTTTAGGACCTATAAATGTACCCAAGTGCATGATTTTTTGTCTACAAACTTCTAAATACCTATGACCTCACCTAAGTGAGATGAGTCACCATATGAGGTGGAAAATGCCCCAAGTGACAATACAAATACCGACACTAATATCCACTAATCAAATTGTTGTCATGTAAAATATATAACATAAAAATTGAAACTTTGAGCATTAAAACTAATCCCATGATTAAAAATCATGTTTCCTATCAATGTGAATCCTTCCTCTACCCAACATTCCATTAGTATCACCATTACCTCATGCTACCAAGTCACACTTTTGTGTGCCAACTTTCCTAACTATCCACAAGGGGACACATGGGATAGAGGGGATACAAAATTATGACCTCACCCCTCTCGCACAATTTTTCTAACTCCATTTAGCTAACCAAGGTTTCCGACAAGTCAAGAAATATAGGAATGTCAAAAAGATAGAAATTTCTCTCTCCCCCAAGAAATTAGTCATTTTTTCATGTCAAGTTTATGGTGAAAAACATCCCTCAAACTCCATTTTTGTCCAAAAGTGTTTCTTAAGTTTTTCCAAATATCCATACCATCAAAATGAATATTTTCTCATATCTCCTAAATTGTGCATCAAATTCTAACAAAACTTAGTCGAATATTCCTACCTAAAATTCCTTTGATAAAATCCATTAATGCTATGGATTTTTTTACAAAATCTAACATTTACAAATCCTAGACTTGTTTTTTCAGTTATACAGAGATTTGGAAGGAGGAAAGATTTTAAATTCAGAGCAGATGGTCCTGGTGCAAAACCCAGAATTTCAATACCATTTTCATTGCAAACCGACACCTATAAGTGCAATTTCTAAAAATAACATGTATTTAGAGAAATGGATGTCTAAAATAGTAAATTTCTAAAAATAGTATGTTTCCATCATTTGTAACACTCTGAATGAACAAGAAACATTATAAATAAAACTTGTTAAAAATAACAGTCTTAGATAGGACCTACTAAATATAGTAAGTCCTAGAATTAAGCACATAAAGCTATGATGACCCCTACTCTACCTATCTCATTGATTTTTTTCACCATCACAAATCCATGAAGGTTTCTTGTGGTCCAAATAGGAAAGAAAATCCTTGTAGGCTCTCAAAGCATCAATCCAGAGGTGATTCTTGCAAGGCACAATTTGATGCAAGAAATAGAATGATCCAACTCATCCCAATTATATGAAGGAATTCATCATGGATGAATTCATTTCAAGAAAGAGATATTTTGTATCGAAGAGAAATAGGAAGTTGATTCAATAAAATCTGAATTATTATATAAGAATCTAAATGTACAACTATGATATAAATGACATACAGTAAAATATGAATGATAAACAATTTATGTAACTTATTAATGAAAGGGAGTAAGAGGGATAAGTTACTTACATTGATATTTTCTTACCTCACATTGATATATGAATAAATTTTGTGATGAATCGAATAACATACCATCGCAACTAACCACAAAAAATGCAATAGAGGTGGAACTAGATTAACTCGGTGTGCTTGGAGAGGGATGAGGGTTCTTGTGGGCACCCGGTATTGTTTTTGGGTGCCCTGGTCTCTAGAAAAGGTTGGAACATGGTTCAGATATAGATGTTAGGTTTTCACACTTTTTCTCCTTTGATCATGTGTATGTCACACTTATATAGCCAAAGTACCTGTAAACTGTCAATGAAGAAAGAACCTGTAAAAACTCAAATAGACATCAAATCCTAAAAAATAAAGATGCAAAATGAGTGGTTAGATTTTCCTTAGCCACCACAATGGTGGACTTACAACTGAGAATTGCACTACATCTCAAACCCAATGTAATTTTGTGTGCTTGTGTGTACAATAGTGCTCCTAGGTTTCCCTGGTGCCAATGAAACCAAGATAGTGGGCAACAACTAGATAAAAATGAAAATATGTGGATGGAATAGAATGAAATCCCCTTTCCTATGAAATGTGTATGTAGAGTAATGGCTCAAATGTAGTCCCTTACTTTATGTAGATAACTATCCCTTGATAAGAATAGTCCGCTAAGTGCTCATTAGATCCTTGTTTTAGTTGTGTGAGTTGAGCATAAGATATCTTAGAGCCAATGTTGATAGAGAAGTGAGTGAGAAAAGAATCATAAAGATGCGTAAAATATGTTACTGAGTGAAAAGGTAGGTCATAGAACCAACGCATCACATAATCATGAAGACTATGAGGAAATAGCTTAGCTAGGAGAATGTGATCATCCGAAAATCTAGACAAGCCACATGGAATACTCAAAGATGATCTTGTGGGTCACCATGGAAATTGAAAATAGGTAGTTTAGGGGTGAAGAAATTTTGTGGAAGTGAATAAGTGGATATAGTGGGTGTAAATGGAGTATGTAATAATAAAGTGGAATCCAAAGATGGAGATGCATGAGAAGTAGCCTACCATAATTGATGAATTTTCACTTGAAGGTCTTGATAAAGGGAGGCTAGATATTGAGTTCCAGTGGAAGGATCTTGTCACATATGAGAAAAAAGAGGTGGGGTATAGTGATTAGTAGGAGTAGGAACAAAAATGGGAACAATGGAAATGGGTGGAAGAGTGGAAGCAAGTGGTTGAGTAGCAATGGTGGTGGGAATAGTGGCAAAAGCATTAAGCTCCATGAGGTTTGTAGCTTCCTCACAAGAAACATATAAAAGCAAGTCTAGATCTTGGGGATTCTCAACGATATGATCATTAAGGGATTTAAGATGGGCTTCAGTAAATTCTTTAGAATATTGAGCCATAGTAATAAGAGGAGAATATCTCAAAAGGGAAGGTGGCTTCAAGGTTGGGTTCACCAAAATGATTATGCTAAAATGTAAAATAATAGCCTAATATAATGAAAATTTGTAGTAAATAAATGAATATTGAAATACTACAATAATACCCAAGCAAACTAAGCTAGAAATTATGAAACCATAATGTGCAAAGAGTGTTAGAAGAGCCTTAGTTGCTTCATAGGGGTTGCTTGACTATTTTGTAGTGGAGAATGGATAAACAGAGATGGAATATGGTAACACGAAGCACGGAAAAATGTATATCTATAGTTATTTGTACCTATCTACTAACTTCTAACCCCATGCACATCAGCCTATCACCTAGCGAGCATTGGGTGCTCACTTGAGGCACGCACGGGTGCTGAGTTCCTCCTTTATGTGATCATTGTGAGAAGATCTTTCCATTATTAGAGGATCAGTTGTAGCGAAGTGAATATTCATGTAAAATCAAAACATGAGCTATCATATCCTCATACCCAAGCACTTAATAACAAGAGAAACATCATGACATGAAATACAAAGAAAAATCTGCCATAAAATATAAGGAAATAACACTAGGGTTTGTACCCCTAAACTAGATATTCAAAACAACCATATATTTATATTGATCATAGTCTTAGCAACCACATTACATTCAAAAGGGTAATAAAAGACCAAATGTATCAAGACAGGATCTAACCCATATATTAGAGGTCATAGTTATTCTTTCCTTATCACAAAATTTTTACTGACCCATCCCTTAGACATGATAACATTCCTATAGTCCTCTAATGAGAACTCCGAATCTTAGGTCCTCTTAGTATTTTCTACAGAGATTTGATCTCTTCATATTATAAGTTGTCCATATTTGTCTTCCTCAGTGTGTATCTATCGGTATATGATATTCTACCCAAGAATCTCTCTTTATAGCACCAACACCCACAACCATGACTTTTCTTAGGAGTAGATCGGATGCCAAGTTTCCATGTGGTCCTTCAATGGTGCATGCTTATTCTATTCTCGAGCTCTCCACTTTCTGCAATGATGTCTTCCTAGGAATATTCCATGTGTGGAATATTCTTTCCTTGACCACCAAGTCTCCAGGCTAGCACCTTATCCACTCGACATGCCTAGTCGGGTCACGTTTTCCTCAAGTGCCTCTAGAATGCTGAATATGGCTAAGTATTTAGACCCTATGTATTTCCTTGCATGCGTGCCTTAGTTTCTCCTAAACCCTTATCATGTGTGCTTCTACCCATGCAAATTTCTTCCTATTGGACCCATGTGCTCACACGCCCTCTGGTACTTAGCCAATATTTTGAGGCCCAACATCACCCCACACTAAGCTTATTATCCTTCCTTAGAAACATATTGTTCCTTCAAATAATAACAAATGGTGGGATCTAGAAAATTTGAATGAAGATTTAAAGAATGGAAGAATGAAGAATAGAAGAAATGAAAGAATTAAAGATCTTACTACTGCTGCAATAGGAGTGGGAACTCCTTCCTTATTGTTACCTCGATATTTTCCAGGAATCCACTTCATGATGTGCCTGCTAGAGTAGGTCACCCACTAGGGAACTTGCCTCCTCAAAACTTAGTTCACCTCCCTTAGCATTCAACATATCCAAAATCCCTTTGAGCTACTTACTAAGTTCATCCAGCGTGTCCATTCTATGAGTGATCTGGGGATACAACTCTTTAAGTTAGTTCTTCATCGAATTTCACAAGGTTTCAACTTCCTCCATCTTCTTTTCAACCTTAGCTAGGATATTATCTCACTTTTCCATGTTACCCTTATTCTTATCTTGGTATTCCTTTAGACCCGCATCATGTGTAGCAACTAGTTTTTTCTTGCTACCCTGTCTCTATCAACATAGTTATCATACATGGTCTCAACCATCCATGCGGTGGTCTATACAATGACAAGGAGCTTGGAATATTGTGCCACTATCTCTCGATATTTTCCTTCTCTTCCTCCTTTTAGCATGCCAATGCATCATCCGTTGATTCTAGAACAAGTGGCTGCCTCTCCATGGTAAGGATGCAGTTAAGTCTTCCAAGCATTACAAGTTTGACTCGTATTTCTACTCAAGAAGTGCTAGGTCTAGGCGTTTCAAAGTGATGGTGTCTCGAGATCATTTCAATCTTCTTGTACACCTCAAAACCTTCACCTTTTCTTCCCTTAGTTCATGCCTTAACTATGCGCTATCAGCTTTTCTTACTTCAAATCCTTTCTCTTCTCAATGAGTTCCTCTTTCTTCTTCTCCAATTATTCCTCTAGGAACCTTACCCTGTCATTCCTTCCAAAGAGTCTTGTCTCAATCTCTACCGACAACTTGTTGAGTGTGTTGTATACCTACTCATTAGATAACTCGTTGAGTGTTTATTAGAGGGTTCACTCGCTTAGACTGTGTACCTTCATCAAAGTGCCCATTTGCTGACTTCAAACTTGGGCTCATCAACATGGGACTCAAACACCTTATTTGTGGGTATGCGCCTTCTTATTTGAATGAAGACCATACAAGGAGTTGGTCTATGGGAAAGGTACTCTAGAATCATGTGTGTAATACCTTACTTGGATCATTTTTATAACTCATTCTTTACTCCTACACTATTACCACACTCTTTCCTCTTGTGTGTGCTACCTTTAGAAAGCTTACCACTAAGCTAGGATCTCTGCCCCCCATGCTTCCATACTCTTTTCCTACACTTTCCTCTTCTATATCCTTAAACACCTCATTCTCACTACACTCCACTTCCGCTCCAATAAATCATTTATTATGCCCACTACTTCTCTTTCCACGACCTCTTATATTTTCTCCTTATTGAGGATTGGGGTCATTTGATCCTTTGTATTCACTTCCTCACTTGTCCCTTTTTCCTTGAGTGTCTACCTCTTCTCCATCCTTTTCTTCATTTCACTCATCCCCGGAGTCATGCACATCGTATAAAGGATTTTCCTAAGCCTCTTTATGGTCATCATCATCTCTTTCACCTCTCGTAGGCCTCTAGGATCTCCCTTCCTTCTAAGTCCACCTTCTTCGCTACCTTATGCCTCTTCCTAACTGGTGATTTTAGTATAGGATACTCTTCCTTCTCTTATTCTTTAGTGATTAATCCTTCCTTAGATATTCTTCCTATGTAGGAGGCTCTTATTTATTTGGTGCCTCTTCCTTATGTGATTTATCCTTTTCCTTAATGGGGACTTTTTCCTCCATGCATATGTGCTTATCTCCACACCGATACATACATGCTAACAAATTGTGTTGTTTGCACACTTGGTGCCTTCTTCTCTGGCACATCTTCTCTTTCCCTCTTCCTTGGCTTGACCTTATTCTTCTCAGTGGGGTATTCTGGGATAGAGACATCATTTTCCAAGTAGTCTCCCTTATCATACTTGGGCTCGATCCATAGGTATACCCTTGTTACGGTCCTTCTAGTAATTGGTAGTGTTATTGGGTTTTTCATGCACACCTTATGGGAGATATAATTCTCTACATAAGCATTATTATTAGGGTATACCAGCTTCCTTCATAGGTCATGGTGGTCCTGATCCATCATGCTGAGGTTGAACATTATCCTTTTGGCCTCCTTCAAGTGATTGACCCCTACTCGGAAATATTACGCGGTGAAGGAGAAAGGTAGTTTACACCATGGGCTCTTGGTCCCGTATTTCAATGTGAATATTCCAATGCAAAAAATTTGGTGTACAACAAACTCAATTTTTCACTACACTAGTGTTGGTAATTGTTCAGGTATCCTCCATTTAGACTTGAACACGTCGCGCATCCTCTTGTACTATTTCTCTAGGCATGCCTTATGGGAAGCTTGTCATGGTATCACAAGTGTATTTTTCAAATCTCTTTGTGGGGGAAGGATATTCATCTGGATATTCCCATACAAAATTCTCTAGCCCATCGGGCACTCCAATTTTGATAAAATGATGGTGAGGAGGACATTCCCAAACAAGATATTTTCTCCTTCATGCGCGACACGAATGATTTCTTCTACAATGAAGGTGGAAAGGTTATAGATGGTTCCTTCCATAATCTTTCAACACACATTCAACCAAGCCTTATTTATCTGTGTCCACCTCTCTTGTCCATTCATCTTGGATACCAAGCACGTGGCCATCCTCATCACTAGGTTATAGATATCTGAGATATCAAAATAGTGCGAGAAATTTTATAATCATAATCTTGGACTATCTCTCGCAATGGATTCCTTGGCTTGCAAAGTAGAAGTGGTCCTTGTACATGCACAACATCAACCAATGGTATAGTCACTCGAGTTTTACAAAGTAGGGAAAATCATAAAGTTGCAGCAACCCAACCTTCTCTAGTTTTACCTTTTCTTCATCATCATAGATTGACATCTCTTCTAGTGTCATTTTTCCTATCAGGTGAACAAGTTCTAATGCCATCTCTTTCTCTGTGGTGCTTGTGTGATTGTTGCAATTGCTCACTACCATCTTCCTTACATGGGATACCCATTATTTTATGAGAAACATGCCATCTAGGTTTTATATCTCTACAAACCATTCCTCGTTGAAGTTGGTGGCACCAGATCTGTTTCCCCTTTCCCTTTCCCTTCTTTGTTGATATGGTTGCCTTCTTTGGTTCCATTTTCTTGTCAGTTAAAAACTCTTCCTTTCTCCTCTTCCTCGCTCGCTAAATTTTTGGCTTTCCTTCGTGAAAAATACCTTTACTCCCATACCCTAGCTGTAGAACCCTAACCTCAAAAAAATCCTTCCTTCCATGAGATGGCATACTTTCTTATGGGTTTTGAAAATTCCAAAACCCTCTCCTCTACCCATGTGTACCTATTTTTCCACCCTAGTTCATAAATCACACTATTCATGCACTTATATCTTCACAATATCCTTTTGCACAACTTATCAAGGATGCCCTACTTTAAAAGAGATCTTTTTTTATCATAAATTCAAGGTAAACAATAATTTTCCCAACCTTCTACTTATAGATTTTTTCTCATCTCTCGTAATAAATGATATGCCACCTATGAACACACTTTTGCAATAAAGGTGATTTTTTCCACTAAATCCCAACCTTACGCACTCTTACCCCCATGCCCAATCCTACATGAAAATATATACAACCTTCTTGCATGCAAAAATCCTTCTTGACCAAAGATAATCCTTAACCTAATTTTTACCCTCGCCTACCTCATGTTTTTGCTATTCTTCTCATCCTTTGTATGTGGTATTCAGTAAAGCTATCCTTACACCAAAATTACTTGTCCACCTTTTATATGCATGCTCTTCCAAACTATGTATTTTCCATCCTTCAATCCGGGCCATCAAAATATAACTTCCACTACTAGCTTCCATTTTTCTTTGCAATACTCCACCCCACGAGAAAAATAGCTGCCCATCCACTACGCATACACAACCTTTTGAAAATAATAAGTGGTTATTGACACATAAGTTGTTAAAAACAACCCAATAATAAAGGAACAAGCAACGAGAAAGGGAAACCAAATGAAAAAAAAGGAAATCCTAGGCTAAATGACAATACTGCCTTATTTATAACTACAAGGAAGACTTATTTATAGCAGGTCTTCAACCTACTACCCTTGAAATGGCCTGGTTATTGTGTTCCATCAAGCACTTGTAATTGGTAAGCATTTGAATCAATGATGTATGAGATGATATATGACCCCAAACAATGGACTTTCGGTGTCCTAGGATGGCGCATAAAATTGGAATCATTTAACAAAACCATCTTCCCAACCTTGAATTATTTGTTTTTAATATGGCAATCACAAAGTGCTTTCGTAGTGCCTTTTCAATCTTATGAATCTATCTAGCAAGTGATCACCTTTCATCCAATTGCATTAATTTCTCCATGCAATCTTGAATTTTTCATACATCAGCCTAACCCTCCCGCACGTGTAATACATAATGATGGTAGGATAGCCTCCATGCCAAACACCAACTAAAATGATGTGTTTTTGTTCGATCTCTTGTAGGTTGTCTTGTATGCCCATAGAATGGTTGATACCTTGTCATCCCAATTTTATCTTCCCACACACAAATTTTTGTCAATGTGTGGCTTACATTTTTATTAAATGCCTTAGTAGTTTCATTAGCTTCTGGGTGATATGGGGTAGTCTTATGATGGGCCAACATGAACTCTACCAACCAAATCCTGACTGTTTCATTCAAAAAATGTGTACCCCTATCACTAGTCAAGCTTACGGGACATCCATACCTACTTATTATGTTCTCCCATAAGAATTTAGTAGCTATCACTAATTTCCAATCCCTTATATGCATTTCCTCTACCCACCTTGTTAAGTAATCAGTGTAAGTGATGATATAGCTTGAACTAGTTCTTCGTGCAACGGGTGAAATCGGTCCTACAAAATCAACTGCCCCTTTTTCAAATGGTTCGCATTGGCTATCATCCTCAAGGGAATTTCATCCCTTCTTCCTAGCTTTCCAAGGTGCTAGAAATGGTCACAGGCCTTGCAAAACTCAATGCAATCCTAGTATATACTTTCCCACCAAAGCCTTGCCAAGAGGATCTTCTGCGTTGTGGCATTCCCTACATAGTGCCCTCTACAATCCCACCATGTGCTTCCTCCATGATTACAACATGCTCATGTTCTAACATGCATTGGCACAAAACCTCATCACAACCTAACTTGTATAAGTCTCCACTAATTAGCATGTAGGGTGTGACATGTATAGCTAATTGTTTCCTTTCTAAATTTTTCATTCCTTCTAGCACCACACCCATTTTGAGAAACACAACAATATCTTCTAAGTCGAGGTCTAGCACCACAACCTAAATAGTTTTGCATACGGAATAGCATCCTTAATGCTTTGTGCATCCTCCCTAAGTCAATTCTTTACAAATGGTCTATCCCTAAGTTACTCTTTCCTGGTTTCACAACAACTATAAACTAAAATTCCTGAAATAACAGGACCCACTGACATATGCACCCTTGCAAAACGGGCTTATTCACTAAGTACTTCAATGCCATGTGATCCATGTAAAATATGAAAGGTTTTTCCAGCAGATACTTCCTTAACTTATGCAGTATGTAGATCATCAATAGTGCTTCATGCTCGGTAGAGGGTGTAGTTCGCTCTTATCTGGTGTTAACTTGCTGCTAGCAAAACATAAGGGGTGGTCAACAATCCCTTCTCTAGGATGTGATAAGACTATTCCAATTTCCATCCTTGAAGCATCAACATGCATGTGGAAAGGTATATCCCAAGAAGGAAATCATAGTATGTGTGCAGTGAAAAGTCTATCCTTCAAAGTGTCAAACGTCATCAACTAAACCTCCCTAGTGAAAGGTGCTCTTGTGTTTTAGTAATGTTTCTAATGGCGTGGAAATTTTTCCATATCCCTTGATAAACATATAGTAGTATCATGTATTCCCAAGGAATCTACGCACCTTTGCAATTTGACTAGTAAGATCCCCCAACCCCAAAATAACATAAACTTTGGTGGGATCCACCAACAAACCTTTCTTACATATGATATGCCCTAAAAGGGTCTCAAATAGAGTAGTAAAAACACACTTCTTAATGTTGAGGGATATCCTCAACTTCCGACATCTTTTAAACATCAGCCTCAAATTGTCACAATGGTCTTTCACTAGTCCATACACCATCCAGTCATCAAGGTAGACCTGAAGGAACTTATGGATAAAATCCTGAAATGCTTGGACCACTATGCATGAAAACACAATGGGTGTGTTCTTAAGTCAAAAAGGCATGACCGTGTACAAAAAATTTACCATTAAGTGGAAGTTTTTTTCTTTTCTTGGTCTTATTTATCAATTTTAACTTGATGGTATCCTAAGAATCCATTCGTGAAGGAATAGATCTCGTGCCTAGCTACTCCTTCTAGGATCTCTTCGGTAAAAGGGGTTGGAAAAGGATCAATTACACATACCACATTTAAGTCCCTGTAGTCAACACATATCCTTATCCTTCCATCCTTTTTAATACTGATGACCATGGGGATTACCCATTCTGATTCCACCATAGTTTTGATTATGCCTGAAGCAATCATTTTTTCTATCTCCTCCTTAATCTTTACACAAAGATTTGGATTCATTCGATAAGGCCTCTTCCAAATCTACTGGTACCTTCTTTCAACTTGATTTTCATCTCCCCCAAGGAGTGGTGAATGCCTTTAAGCTCATGGTACCCACATAGAAATAAATCCTTCAAACCACACAATAGATTAATGATCTTCAAGACCTCCTTCTCCAACCAATAGTCTCTAATAGTGGCCTCCTTAGGTTTAACCTCCAAACCAATGTTAATCTTATTTGTTTTCATGGGTTCATGGTATGCACGTGATTCCTCATCAAAGCACTATAAATAATTTCACATGTACCTTCTATATGGTTAAAATCCAAAGTCTCCATCTCTTCTCCATCTATCATGTACACCATATTTATTTTCTCTTTCTCCATGCACACACGCTCAAGCTATACCTCTTATGACTCTTCTTCATCAAAGTGTGGTTCAAAACTAGGTTCACCTAATAACTCCAATATTCGATCTTTTGTCATGGCACTATCTCCCATCCTCGGGAACTTAAAACCTACAACACCCTATCCATCGATGGTTTAGTACTCTGATACTTGAAATATTGAAGAAGGTTAGCCTTCGAATCCTACATATTTCTGTCCGATGGCATATCTCGGAGTTAATATACCATGCATGCACACAACCTTGTAAGGTGGAATATAACTTATGCACCCATAAATAAGGTGGTAAGGACTTTGTGCCTTCCATCCATGCTTTCTCACATGCTTGGACATGAGACAAGGTAGGTTCCTTCCCATGGTAGTCTTATATTGTAGTGGGTGCATTACTTCGGGAGAACCTAATAAAGAACATGATTCTTACCTCGTGCTACTATAGAAGGATATCGTGGCGTGTCACCCACTAACACGTTGTGGTCCTAAGCAAGTTATAGTTGAGTATCCCTCTTCTTTTGATCTCATTTTTCCACTAAGACTCCATTTCCGTAAGAAATCCTTAGGGTTGGCCCCTCCAGAGTAACTTGACAACTTCTTCCCTCCTAGATGCTTGACTGATCGTGCCTTCGTTACCCTTGTCGTAGATTCTCTTAACTAGAACATAATTAAGTCATATGTCCCATGTACCCAATTTTCACATGCCACACTGGTTGTATCACTCATGGACTGAGCATCTTCAAACTGAATAACTCCCTTTGTAGGGTGAATCACCTTAGGGTCCTTGATAGAGTGCACATAGATCCTGTTGAGAACTTCTTCTCCCAAGGGATCGGTGTAGGGTGTTTATTGTCCATCGTTAAGGGGATGATGACCTGCTCATCCTTATTTTATAAACTTATGTACCCCTTATTGAACCTTTGGTCAAAATTATTCTTATAACACTAGGGGCATCCTAGTAATGCTAGAAAGTTTTCTTTGTCTTGCCTAGCACCAAGACTTCAAAATCCCCAGTGAACTTTTCCCCTTGGATAGTGATAACAACATCCTTCAAGACACCAATGGGCATTACCTTTATCTTGTTAGCCATATACAACATATTTGAAGATGGCTATAATGAGGGCCTTCCAATTTGATGTCATGCATCTAAAGTGAGAACATTGAATTACGCACCCCTGTTAATCAAAATATTTCGCATAAGCCACCCATATACAAAAACATTCAAGGTAATCTCCTTGTCATAATCAAGGCTATGGGGATGAAGGTTAGCATGCAGAACCTACCTCTCATGCTCTCCTTCGACATGTGGTACCTTTTCTTATAACCATTCTCCTAGCAAGGGGATGATATTCTCTTACCTCAACATCTTACATACTTCTCTAACCTCATCCAAATCCTTCGTGGAGCCTCAATATTCTCACTTTTCTCTAACTACCATGGCTTCTCTTTCAAGAACTGGATCTCTCCTTGAGGAATTTGAATCACATCCATGGTTTCTTGATACACTTATTTCTAATGAGTAGGATCCAGATAATTTCCATACATAACCTATTATCTAATAATTAGTGGTCTTTACCTCGGATATCCCTTACATGCACAAGCTCAACTCACATCGTAACTAGTATAGGCTCTAGTTCTGACTCACGCAACACTCTTGGGATCCATTGTGAATCATCCTTCCTCACACTTACCATCCCAACACCTTTTTCCTTTCGGTGTTGCTGGCTCATATGTTCAAACAAATCCAGGAACTCAACATACTTATGCTTCTTTTCACACCAAGAGCATTGTAAGAGACTAGGAACTCACGCTTGAAGTGCTCCATAAACCCACGGTTGTAATAGGTTCCACACAGAACTCAATTATTCTTCCTCCATGGTTTTCATGACCAAAAATCCTCCTTGGAAGCCTATTCAATTTTCCCCTCCATCCGTGTGCCCTTAAAAGTGATGACCAATGTCCTTAGAATTATTCACAAGGTTGTTCGGTGCACACCAATATCAATGGCATCATGTATCTAGTCAATCAATCTACAATCCTTGGTGTCATGGGTAGTAGAGGTGTAGATCTTACAATAGCATGACACATTCTTATGGATTGTGTTCTGCAATAGTGGGCATCTACTTGCATCCTTATCTCTATGGAAAATTTCTCAGTCCACCGTCATGGTGCATACCGATCTCCTAGGGAAACTATCCTTTGTATTCCCTTCTACCTCACAATCTATGCACCATAGACCACTATGAGTCTCATGCATTGAGTTCATAGATAAATTCTCTAGTTGTTTCACCATTACAACAATCTGAGCCTCAAGGAAAGGACTAAACCGGTATCAATGCTTCTAATAGCATGCATGGCGCGTAGGGCAGCTTCCAAGGCCTCATGTGGGTCTATGAAAGTCTTATGTAAAATTTCTCTCCTAAACGGTGTTATCAATCCTCCAAAAAACCATTGAGCATGTTGAGAGGGGTGAATATCATAGGATAGCTTTGATAAGAGAGTTTTAAAATACATGTCGTATTCCCACACACTCTCTGTCATTCCTTACTAAATCTCCTTTAGCACGTTGATGCTCTTATATTTAAACTCATGGATATGAAATTAAGACAAGAAATCATTCTAAAGCATCTTTGTAATCTACCACTTTGTATGATGGGGGCCATACTTCCTATGCCAACTATACATGTGTCCTTGTAATGTTGTTATGAATTGACTTACCTTCCACTCTAGGGTAGTGATTCCCTTCACATGCTATATCATTTCACACTTGTGTACATAATCTGCAACATCTTCAAGACCTTTTTAGTATGACAGTGCAAACACATCTTGAAAATACTTGTTGGGGTAGTTGAGGTGCTTGTCCACCGACCCGGAACCTTGATTCCCTCAGGTGTTACCTCCACAACCAAATCCACTAGATCCACCAGGTCCTGTCCCTCCTGACCCACCAGATCCTCTAGATCCACCAGGTACAACAAGTCATCTAGCTCCTATACCACTAGATCCACCTCCTATATCCAGTTAAAGGGCCCAAAGTGGTCACACCTAGTGTTCCAAACATCCCACTAAACTACGTACCAATAGTATTTCATATTACACCACTACTAGATGTGTGTTTTGTTCCACTCTCAGATGTGATACCCAAGCTTTACATACTCGCACTTTTCCCAAACATCATTCTAGACAATATTCCTCTAAACATAGGAAATTATTGTGTAGCCATAGATGTATGAAATGAGAAATTATATCTCCTAGGTGTAGATTGGTCACTCCCACCAATACCAACTATGTTAGCAATACTTATCTCTTGATTTGGAAGACTAAGCACCATGGGTTGTTCACCAAGTGTATTTAGATGCACGCTAATGACTATCCTTTCTATAAGCAATGAAATCTCATCAGAGGTTGAAGGGATCTCTCTTCCGTGCTTGCTGAGATGGGGTAGCACAGACTTCTCAGGATCTATGTCCTCCATGTGAATGTCAATTCCTTCATGCAATGTCTGCCTCCATAAATCCAACATTCCGAAACCTCACGTTAACTCGTAAACTCCCTTTCATGTGCTTTAATTTACTCGAGTCATATCTCCTCTCTCTCTTTTTCAGCTGCAATGTTTTCCATCTTCCTCCACCCTAGCTTCCTCACCCAGTGCTCAGAAAAAATTATCCATCCATAGGAAATGCTTCCAAACTCAGGGTAACAATCAAGATATTCATAGCTAAAGGGATAGCGTGTAGAAATGATCCTCTAGGATCCCTTAAAAACTTAAACTCAGTGACCTCATGACATGAATATGTAGAAATAGTGTATTCTAAGGTATAACTTGTCAACACTCTCTTCCACCTATGATCAATAACACGGGTCCAAGTCGATCAACATCATGCAGCCTTTCATATTCCTTTTGGGTCAAAACATGATATGTATAATACCATCTTGATCTAGATGTGTACATGGAAATCCATTCATACAAATCTACTAGAAAGCAGCAAAATAAGGTCTCATACACCTTGTGATATAAGTGTTCTTCTAACCATCCGTGTGAATCAAACTCAAGTCCATTACTAAATCTATGAGCAAACTCATCTTCTCGTGATCTTAAACCATGCTTCTACACTATCCAAGGTCTAGTACTCTATCATTACACATCATTCTCAAAAAAAATTTGAAAATAGGTCTCAAAGAACGAAACCAAGATGTATTCATTTTTACCCATCTACTAACTTCTAACCCCATGATCATTGATCTATCACCTAGCAGTCTTTGGGTGCTCACCCAAGGCACACATGGGTGTCGAGCACCTCCTTTATGTTATCATTATGAGAATATCTTTACATTATTAGAGGATTAGTTGTAGAGAAGTGAATGTTCATATAAAATCGAACATGAGCTATCATATCCTCATACCCAAGCACTTAATAAAAAGAGAAACATCATGACATGAAATATAAAGAACGAGATCTACCATTAAATATAAGGAAATATCACTAGGGTTTGTACCTCCGAACTAGATATTTGAACAACCATATATTTATATTGATCATAGTCTTATCAACCACATTACATTCAAAAGGGTGATGATAGAAAAAATGTATCAAGAAAAGGATCTAACCCATATATCAAATGTTCTAGCTATGCTTTACTTATCAATTTTCTTTTACAAACCCATGCCTTAGACATGATAACATTGCTATAGTCTTCTAATGAGAACTCCAAATCCTAGGAATCTTAGTGTTTTCTACAAATCTTCACTCAGTTCATATTATACGTCCTCCCTCTATGTCTTCCTTAGTGTTTATCTCTCAATGTCTACTCTTCTACCCAAACATCTATCTTTATAACATCAACATCCACCACCATGCCTTTTCTTAGGAGTACATCAGATGCTAAGTGTCCATGTGGTCCTTTAATGGTGTATGCTTATTCAATTTTGAGCTCTCCACTTTATACAATGATGTCTTCCTAGGAATATTCCATGTGTGGAATATTCTTTCCTTTACCACCAAGTCTCCAAGTTGGCACCTTATCCACTTAGCATACCTAGTTGAGTCACATTTTTCTTTAAGTGCCTTTAGGACGCTGAATATGGATAAGTCTTTAGACCCTGTGTATTACCTTGCCCACGTTCCCTAGTTTCTCCCGAGCCCTTCTTATACCCTTGTCCCATGCACTTATCCCCAAGTTCCTTTCTTCCTATTATACCCACATGCTCATGCGCCCTCTCATACTTAGCCAATATTTCAAGGCCCAACAAGATCCAAAATATTTTTGCATTAGGGCATTTGGAGAAGGATAGGGGCACCCATGGGTGCCTTAGTTTAGATTCTAGGAGCCTTAGTCTGCGTAGATGATGATCGAAAACCTCCTCTCATGTGTCACAAGAGGTTCTATCTTGTTCCAATTTTGTCGTGTTTATGTCACTTTGAATTCTACCAAATGTCTCTATAAATTGAGAATGAATGAATCACCTACAAAACCCCTGAATAAATAATCAAACCCTAAAAAATGAAAGATGCAAATGAAGGGGTCAGATTGTCTTTATTTGTTAAAATGATAGAATTATCACTAAACACTTCACTACTTCTCATACCTAATGTAGTTCTCTGTGTGTGTGTGTGTGGAATTTTTCCCTAGGTTTCACTTGTGTTAGTCACACGTGAAGTGACGAGCAAGTAGCTAGATGTAGAATGTAAATAATGTGCAAATAAACCAACCTTTTCCCCTTAAGATGGATATAGATGGATGCAAATAGAGCTATATATGCCTTTCATGGATGAAACCTTAGGTGGAGATAGTAGATGATTAGTGTTTGGTCACTTATTATGATCATATAACTTTATATTTATATGATTCCCTTTCTTGAATTTCATAATTAACCCTAAAAAGGATGAAAAAAAAATATAGGATCCTCAAATGATTAGAAAGGACCTATAAAGTATGACCAAAGTACAAATAGGAAAAGGGCATCCAGAGGGGAGGGGGTGCCTTGCGTTGGTGTCTTGGCTAAGTCTTGGTGTCTAGAACAAAAAATACCGAAAGGTGAAAAGATAGACTAAGAAATTAAAAGTGAAAGATTGAAATCGAAGCATAACACAAAGAAAGGTGCCCAAAGATATGGTTTAATTAGTACTCTTCTTACTTAGGAACCATATGAATAGTAGTATTCAATTGAGACTAGATAATTACCCAAAGTACGTGATTGTTTTTATACATTTGCCGACACTTTATGTTTTTGATTAGAATGCTTAGTAACATAAAGTAGATAGATATGTGTACCTAATATCCATGTAAATTGATGTATAAAACATGCCGAGGAATAGAAAAAGCGTGAAGTGATAAAAATATGGAGCGTGGAGACTAAAGATGTAAAAGTGTAAAAGGTGATGAGAATGAAAATAGGGAAAAAATGTGTGCATATATAAAAATGTGTGTGATGTACTTGTTATGATGTCAATGTGTGTGATGTTGTCGACTAATTACTTCCTATATGGAAAAAACTGCAAAAGAGAAGACAATGAAGTAGTCAAATACACACATATATATGTATAACAAGTATGTAAAATAAAATGCCAAAAATGTGAAAAAGGAACATGTGCACCTAATCTGTAAAGAGGAAAGAGTGTAGAAAGGATCATGTCGATGAAGTACAAGTTTTTTTGGTGATCTCACGCCACTAGAAAAAGATGTATATGGAGGAAATTTTGATTTATCCTCCAGCCTTTGACCACTTCCAAAAACTATAGAGATCTTTGTATTGTTTGGTTTTTTGGGTGATCCTATGCCATGGTGGAAGTAGTGTAAAGAGGAAGGTCTGGTGTTATCCTCTATCCTTTAACTTCTCCCTATAATAAAACACCATTATATATGATGTGTACTAATGTATGTGTTAAGGATAATCCACCCCTTAAAAGCCAATGTGTAGAGTTCTATAGACTATACTAAACGTAATCTCTATGTAACTTCCTTGGTTATAAGAACTATAGGAAAGACATTGTTTTACTAAGGTCCCAAATCTGATTCGAGCTCTAAATTATGTTGTATGCTGGTACTGTGTTGGGCTGTATACTATGTGTAAACTACTGTATGGGGTGAGTGATTCACCGAAATTATGCCTCCCCTTTTTAGGGGGGCGACGTCGATGAAGGAGAATGTGGCCCAAAATTGGACCAACCATTGAAACTATGCCCTGTAATGGGAAGGGGATGTTCCTGGTAGAAACCAAGGCACATGTAAAGAAGTGGCTAGGAAACAATTACTTTTAGGAACAAGCATGCATGTAGAAGATAAGTGTAAGCAATGAAGACAATGTGTAATCTAGGATGGAAGTAAGCACGTAATAAGACAACATAGAATACAAAAAGAGGGTTGTAAACATGGGACACCACTCACAATATCATAAGATAATCAAGGTCATAACGGCCACAACTAGACAAATGTGCACACAAGACACAAAAAAATCCCACATACAATGACACACAAGTATAAGCAATGTAATAGATAACCATGGTGAAAACTAGTCTCCGCATAACAAATTCTTCACATGAAGAACACATTAACGAGTTAGAAAGATAGAAGTATGTCAAATCATGTATAATATGATAATGTAAAGTTCTAAGTACAAAATGGAATGATAACACCTATGATGTATGAAAGTGGATGCCCCTAGGAGCCATTGTGGGACTGATACTAGGTATTAATCCAAGTATCCATGCTACATGTAATGAACTGTATAGTATACGATCACAACTAGAAAAGCAAGTGAATGCACATGTGTGTATGAAAAATATAATGACATGCAATATATTTTTCTAACATGTGTAATAAAGTGAACATATACAAGTAAAGGAAATCAAGAGTAAATATAACCAAGATATGTAATATGTTGTGGATGGATGGAATGGAATGCAGAGTGAATGATAGGAGTTGCGTGCCCCAAGTGAATGGAATTGTATGCAGTGAGGTTCATTTATTTATGCCCCTTAACGATCAAGAATGAATCGTAAATGAAAGTGTGTCATCTGGAAATTATTTGAACTATGTGTTATATGTAGCATGATGTGACGAATGTGTAGTGATGATATGTAACATAGAGATGAGGTGTGAGAATGGGTGATGATGTGGCATAAATCATAAATCACAACAAGATGATAGAAGAGGTGATGATTTATCCAAAAGCATATATCATGAAGTTATGCTAGAAGAAGTGATGATGTATGTAGCCTATAGCGTATGTCACTAATATAGGAATATTGCATGATAGAAAGATTGAATGGTTGAATGTGTGAGTTCGATGGCATCCATTTGGATTTTATACCCTTAATAGTACAAAGTATGGACCATGAGACTAGATTGTGTCATCGGTAGTGATTACGGTGCGTAAAAGTAGATGTGTAAAAATTTGTAATAGATGTGGTGATGAGGAGTCAACATGTGATGTGTAATGTGTAGTGTGTAATGTAGGATGTATAGTATGTAATGCTAGATGTGTAGATGCATAGTAGATGTAAGATGTAAGATGTAAGATGTAGGATGTAGGATGTAGGATGTATGTATGTAATATGTGTGAAGATGCATGATGTGTAGTATCTATTGTGTAGTGTGTGAGGTTCATGTGTATAGGATGCCCTCAATAGTAAAGTGTGAACCAAATCACAAGAGTGCATCATCGGTGGTGTCGATATGAGCTTGTGTGTGGTATAAGACACATGTTGTCAATTATCAAGGGAAGGGGGTAATATACATGATTCCCATTGAGTGTGTAGTGGTGAGTGAACTATTTGATGAAAGTAAAGGATGAAGGTCCTATACTCAATGATTGTGGTGACAAAAGTGTGTGATCATGCTCTAAGAGTGGTGGTATAGTAGATAAACATTGCAGAGGTGAGTGAAGACTATCTAATTTTTATGGATGAGTATATGATGTATACCATGGTGTAACAAAATGTGTAGGGGATGGAGACCTATGTGTAATAGAATACGGTGGTGATGGACACTTACGTGGAATAAAATGAGGTGGTGATCTATGGAAAGTTATAGTAACTATCCGAGGAATGGGCCTATATTTTTTTTTATAATAGTAGAGTGATGAGACTACATGGGTCATGTGCGAATAGGAGAGCTAGGAGAAGATTGTGCTTTAGGTGCTAGAGGTCATGACTCAATAGATGGACTTGGTGATGTGGTGGTGACTGCAAAAGGAGAGTGCGACCATGGATTAGATGGAGGTACACCATGGATAGAAATGACTTGAGTGTTGTGAATGAAATTTAGACACAAATGATTCATGGAGATGATAGACTTATCTACGGATCTAATTGAGACCTAAGACCATGTCACACCCATTAATTGTTTTTCTTATAAGAAAGGGGAAAAACATAGTGAGAGGACCTACCGTAACAAGAATTTTTATGACTCTATATGAATTTTTCATCGGATATGAAATATGTAATAGAAGATAGCCAACATCGATGAGAAATGGAATAGAACATTAAGCGATGGGATAGGATGGATCAACCTTAGTATTATTGATATGGGTAGATCTAATAAAAGTAGTGATGTGTAAGTGATTAAAAGAGAACATGGCATGATAATCGTGATTAGAAAAAGAGATGAGTGGTGGAGAAATTTCTATGTTAGCAACTAAAAATCAAGGGCCCCGATGTAGGAGGAGGTACTACACAATATATATGATTAGCCAATGAATCAATGGATTTAATGTCATGTTTTGGAAGTGGGTTATTAAATATTTTGAGCTTATGATTTGTGGTGACTTGTGTAAAGTATGTAGGCTCTAGGAGTTCAAGCTTTTTGTTATCGATAAGATCCTAGATGATTGTGCGAGTTTGAAACACCTATTTGTAGAGTGTCCCACACATTGATGATAGTCACATCGAGAGTTTTCATTGTAATTTATTCCTTTTAGTCGTGATGGGTCTAACTCAAGTGGTGGAGGAAGCATGATAATATTTCTCTCAAGAAGCTACTGTAATATGAGGTGTGGAGCAATAGGGAATTTGGTGAATGTATGCTAAGGTAGTTTCCATTGAAGTTCCTTGGTATTAGAGACAACATTGACAATAATTTTGGTGTTAGTAGGTTTGGTCGTTGAAGTTTTGAATGTTGACTTGCTTTGAAAATGTGTATAGAAGGATGTTTTTTCCTAATATTTAAGCTTTCCAATGGATAAAAGCTTGGTTTCATGAAGCTTAAGAGTATGACATAGTTGGTTGAATGAGGGAGATGTCTTGAAGAGAACACTTTCCTAAAGAGACAGTAGTAGACTCTGAATGAATAAATCATGAAGCTCAAAGTTTACGACAACATTAGACATCTTAGCTAAGTTGTGTTTGTTAGCACATAAATGAATTTGATGAATGCAAAATTAGGTGGATATCATATATAATTAGTGTTTGGTCCATTATTATGATCACATAAATTTATATTTATATTATTACCTTGCTTGAATTTCATAATTAACCCCGAAAATGTTGACTACCAAAAGATAAGATGCTCAAACAACTAGAAAGGACCCAAAAGTGTGACCAAAGTGCAAAGAGGACAAGGGAGCCAAAAGGGGATGAGGGCACTTGGTGCTGGTGTCCTGGCTAGGTAATGGTGTCTAGAATGAAAAATGTCAAAAGGTGAAAAGATATACTGAGAAAGTAAGAGTGCAAGACTAAAAGTAGAAGCATAAAGAAAAGAAAGGTGGCCAAAGACATGGGTTAATTAGTACTTTTCTTACTTAGGAACCATATGAATAGTAGTATGTAATTGAGACTAGATAATTACCCAAAGTGCATGATTTTGTGTCTATAGAAGCTCTAAAAAGAGTCCTTATGAATACGTTTAATCATTGTAAACATGAATTGAGCCTCTGAAGTGAATAACAATGATGTTCATGCATCATATACACTACTCCCAAATGTTCCTCAACATAAGATCATCATGTTCATAGGAGACATAATTTGTAACAAGTACATAAATTGTAAAACCTCACACTAGTGTTCCTAAACACTCATTAAAATGGCATGTAATGTGATCACAGCTCATAGAAGAGAGATAATGCAAGCACATTGTTTTTCTCAACATGAGGTTGGAGGCATAAAGTGTAGATGAAAAAAATGATGTCTAATAAAACTAAGTATGTTTCAATCATAAACAATACATCATTTTCACTAGATCCATATTTCTCTCTCTTTCCAAATGTAAGAGACATCATATGAATCACACTATGATGAGGAGAGGATCATAGTGAATCAATGTGTGTGAAATCTATCATTTGAATAATGGGTGCAATAAAGAACATCATGAGGTTTGTGAAGAAAATGAAACATCAAGAACTTCATCAAAGTCTAAGAATTCAAGGGAATTATCATTATGAGTGATATTGGTAGTCACCTCAAACTCTCAAACAATGCATCTCCCATGAGAGTGTTTCTAAAATATTAATCAATTTTTGGTAATGTGCTCACATCTTACACGTAAAAAATGTGGAATTTACAGTACTTCAATGTAGTTTAGAGATCAAGAACATATAACTCATCCTCAAGTTTCATTCAATAATCAATCTTCCTATCTCGGGGAGGAAACCTATTTTCATGAGGAGAAATGGAACAAAAGGATTTCCAAGTACAAAAAGTATGTTTCCACTCTTGTCAATTGTGAGGATAAACTAAGGGTCCTCATATTTTTAATCTTTGATCATGTCCAACTATCTCTCGAGAATTAGTCAAAATGAGCTAATCAAGCTATCAAGGTACTCAAAGCCATCATATGTGAAGGATCAAGAAATCATCTATTCCCATGAGAGGCATATGAGTAAGAGGGTACATGATCATCCTAAATATGTTTCCATTCAAGGAATATTATAGAGTCGAGAAAGGGTGAGAGGATGATATTCAAACGAGGCACCATGTATGCAAATAATGAAAAACCATCTAAG
This sequence comes from Taxus wallichiana var. yunnanensis, assembly GCA_018340775.1. Lineage (NCBI taxonomy): Eukaryota > Viridiplantae > Streptophyta > Pinopsida > Cupressales > Taxaceae > Taxus > Taxus wallichiana. The sequence continues at coordinate 298,469,489 of CM031242.1, forward strand.
TTTTTATTGATGTCATTCATTTGGTAGTGTTCTTAAAAACTCATTAAACACCTTGTAGTTTCATCACATATCAAGGAGGAAGCACCTTTCAATCACCTCATTTTGACCTAATGGATGGCCATAGGAAAATAATCTCATTTAGGGAAAAATCCTTCTATCTACAAGGTGAAGACCTCTCTCGGTAAATAATGAACAACCACAAAAATGTTTCAACATCATAAAATTGACTCTTAGTCATAAAAGTGTATTGTGAATGGCTTAAATAAGTAATAAAGTGATCCTCACTTTAGATTTTTAATAAGAGCAGATCATACTATTCCCATCATAATGCAAATATCATAATAGTGTTTCTGAACACTTATCTGATGCTCTGGAATGTTCCCATATCTCACAAAAAATATTTGATATCACAAAGTGCTTTAAGATAGCAAGATCTTTGTCAGAAAAATATTCATCTTCATCAGATTGGTCAATAATTATCTCTCTTCCTTCTCTCTCTATATTCTAATTCCTCATTGAAAACGCACTTTTTCCTCTATTTTGCCTTATTCAATTAAGTGAACTTCAACATTAACATGTTGGCATGTTGTGATTTAGGTGTTGTAATTGATGTAAAAGCATAATAATGACAAAGAGGATGATGTATTGGAGTCATCTCGAGGCTCGTATGATGATGATATAATTTTTAGGTGTATTCATGATGATATCATGTGATTGAGTGAGATTGGCTTCATCTTGTAAGCCCATTCATGTGACCTAGCTAGCCTAGGTGATAGTGCATGGTGGTTTGAGATTATTGATAACTTGAGGAGCATGTTGGAATCATGTAGAGCATGTTTTTAGAGTGTTAAGGCACTCACATGAGTTTCGAGGATACAAAAATAGGTTACGAGATACAAATTTAGGTGCTCATTTGGACTAGGTATGGGTGCTAGAAGGCATGAGGATGAGTTGTAGAGCTATATGAGATCATGGATTCATGTAGGAAGTTGTATCATGATGTAATAATGAGTTTTGGGAATTTTGGAGAAGTTTCATGGTGAGTTATGATGGTATTTCAGTTTACCCTAGCCTAGACAACACAACACCCTAAGGGATAGCTATGAAAATGGGATGGGATGGAGATATTGAGACATATTTATGACATAATGATGATTGGATATGTTATTAAGGTGTTTCATTATTATGTGGGAAAAAATTTAGGTTACCATGATGTGTATTTTGCATGTTATGACAGTTTTAGTGAAACATGGTCAAGAAGAAGGTATTTTTAGCTCAAATTATACCTTCGATGCTTATCCTAAATTGTGTACTTTGCATGGGACCATGTGTATTTCAAGGATTTTTTTATATTGATTCTATAAGTTTTCAAAAAATAATGATGTCATTTCATTATTTATTTCTATGAACAAATGTTAAGAAGGTTAACATTTTTTGTGTGCTTGAAACCTTAGCTCAAAACAGGTAGGAGAGAAAATGCTCCTAAGTAAAAAAATTTATTTATAGTGCATGTATGATTATTGGATGGTGTATATGACTCCTCCATTTTTTCATAAATGTATGGTAGAGCTTGAGGTGATGATGGACCCCGCTTAAATAGGGAAGTTTCGAAGACGTTCGAGTTTTGGATAAGGTTGTCAAAGGATTTGAAAACTAAATGGAAATTAGGTTGATAATATGAGTTGTTATTAATTTAAATGGTATTTTTAGTTCATGATGATGTAGTTAAAAGGTCAAGTGTGCCATATTTGTGAAGACTATCCAAAGGGCAGTTTGAGGCGCTTTCATGAAGTTTGTAGAGATGAGCTTAGTTGAAGGCCTTCCACTTAGAGTTGGAAGGAGTTATGATATTTTATGGAAAGAGGATTCAGATATATTTAAAATGGTATAATTTTTTTCTCATTATGATGATATTTTATGGGTCATCCATGTTTTTGTGAGGAATAAGGTACGATGGATTTCTAGGCAGTCTCATTCAAGCTAAAAGATTGAATTGGTCAAAGAATGAGATAAAAGAGTTGATGCTTGATACCACCTAGAAATGGAATAGGATGAATTATTTTACTTTTGAAGGAATTTTAAGGTCTTGGAAGTGGTATAAAGGGTGCAAAATAGTTGAGTTTGCAAAACTAGTTTTTGGGTAGCTTGTTTTGGTAAAGAAGAAAGTTGTTGTGGTTTGAGAATGTGGATGTTTCATGAGTTTTAACTTTCATATATGTGTTCCATGGGTCATGGGAACTCCATAAAGTGGTAACATTCCATATTTTAGTTCATAGTGGGTGTTGTTGAGGCCTAAAGGTAAAATCATGGTGTTATAAATCACTTTGGTTGGTGAAGAATATGAGCCAGTGGGCCCATTTAATGATTTATTTGATTGGTCCAAGTAAATGTGATACCACGTATGAATATTATATTGTATATTACTCATTTATTGTAAAGTTGGGATCTTAAATAAGCATGGTTTTGTGATTTTTGGTTTTATCTCATCCAAGTGACGGGGTTTTGAGATTTTTTGGTGTAAGTTGGATAGTTTTAGGCATGGCTTACCTATATGGGTGATATGTGAATGTTTTTATGATTAATTTCAGATGTTTTTAAGTTTCCTTTGTTGAAAGGAAGGAGGTAAACCTACTTTATTTGAATTTTAATCAAGAGGAAGGTATAAGAGTGATGTTTTGGGTCATATTTGTCACTAGTTGTGCATATGTGAAAAGTGTGAGTGAATTACGGGTATGAAGGAATTTTTTGAGAGATGAGAAAGTGTATGACATGTTGAAGAATGATTTTAAGAGATTGTACAAGGGTTTGAAGCAAAGAGAAGTGAAGAAAGTGAGAGATAGAGTGGGTTGGAGAAGCTAGGGGTTGAACAAGGGTTTAAAATAGTTTGGAGCTGAATTTTGTGATCAGCATCAGATGATTTTTTGTAGAATATATTCAATGATCTCTTCGTGAAAATATTGTGTGATGATTCATATTTATAGAAGTATCTTGTTGTGATTCATATCAACAAGGTTTTAATGGTTGGTGCTCCTTTTGGGGTTGGTGCCTCACTAAAGAAATCTCTTTTGATGTATAATATTAGAAAAGTTTTCAATGGGTTTTCTTCCCCTTGAGGTTTTCCCACTTATATCTTGTGTTATGGTGATTATTCTCTTATTCATGGTTAATTGTGTGCATTTTAAGTGATGTTATGCACACACTAATGGTTGGTTAATTGATGAATGGTCTACGTGAGTAATATGAAATTGAAATTAAGTTTGTAAGGACTAAGTCAAACACCCTCGATCATTGTGCTTATAAAATTTGGTATTAGAGAAGGTATTTTTGAGAAGTTTGATCACTTGAAATGAGATCCTTTGAAGCACAAAAATGGCAAGTCAACAGAGTGGTTTCTCTACTAACAAGGCACCACTATTTGATGGAAAAATTATGATTTTTGGATTTTAAGGATGAAGACTCATATTATTTCTCTAAGGTTTGATATTTGGAAGCTATGGAAAATGGATATACTCCTCTTGCCACTCCACCAACTAGTGATGCAGATAAGAAGGCATGTAATGTTAACTCAAAGTCTTTGAATGATAAAATATGTGGTCTAGGAGAATCTAATATGGGAAAGGTGATGCATTGAATGTTAGTAAAAGAGGCATGGGAGAAATTTCAAGTTTTGTATGAAAGAGATTCTAAGGTAAGAATTGCTAAGCTTAAAAAATTTATAAATCATTTTATGAGTCTTATGATGAATGATGATGAGTTTATTACTACATACTTAAGGTTGAAAATGTTGTCAAATCCATGAAAGGGTTCGAGAGAAGATGTGAAAGAAGAAGTTATAGTCCAAAAGATTTTGAGGTCCTTAACTCCTAAGTTTGATTCCAAAGTGTTTGCTAGTAAAAAGGAAAAGGATTGGAATAAGTTTAATATGGATGAGTTACATGTGAATTTGATAACATATGAAATGGGGAATATCGATTCTAAACTAGCTAATAAAGAAATAGATTTCAAAGTTTAGAAGATTCTAAAGGACAAGAAGACTAAGCTTGATAATGTTATATTGTTACTTCCTCCTAGGCATTCAAGTGTTGATATATAATTTCTTCTATAAAAAGGATGTGTTCCTTTGATTGTGAAGTCATGCTTGATATAGATTGTATCTTCTTTGCATTTGAAGATCTTTGGTGAGCAGGATATGCTTGGACTCTTTTATTTCTTTCATTTTTGCACTGAGTTTAATCGATTTTGGAATAAATTGTGGATTTACCCATCTATATGACTCACCTTGGATCGGTGGCATTGATCCAAGAGATGTTTTAAGTTTATTACGGATGAACAAAAATTATAGACCTTACTGAAGGTTGCGAGGTCGAATGTGTGGAATGAGCAATTCGGGGAGTTAACTCAAAGCTGATCTTGTTAAATGAATTGGTTCCGATATCGTAATATGGAAGGTCTTGATCTTGAGCCAGGTAATAAATTCGAGATACATTTATACTACTAGCTTATTATCGGTCTTTGGAATGAATCCTTTTCGTGAATGTATATTTGTTGGTTCTTATCTTGAACGATTCTAATTGTTAGACCTAAAGCTGGATTTATTAAGGTTAATAACCTATGGGTTGGATTAGTGTTAATCTAACCTAGCCCTAAGCTATAAGCTAAATGTTCTAAGGTTAGCAACCTAGCACTAAGGAAGTTAGACTAAGTATCACCTTATGATCTAACCTATGTTTCTAACCTAACTAATGTTAGTGGGGAAGGGGACCTATGAAGGGGGTGCGAGCCATGGGCGGTAGTTTCTATGGCATTAAATGAAGGGGATAAGCATGAAGGACAAGGATTTAGCTGAGGTTTCAAATGGCCATCGAGGCCGACGTGGCAGAGTCGCCAAATTTGGAAATGGTCTTTGGTTTGCATTTGTCCATCGCCAACTATGGCGGTCGGTGGCAATGGAGATTGAGCGGGAATTTTGGAGTTAATGCAATTAAAGAACTCGGTTTCGAGCTCGGATTGCTCGGGAAGACATGCAAAATGGAAAACTAGTTGTTTGTTTGGTTTTCCATGCACTCGGTTTTCCCTCTGTTTGATCACTGGTTCTTCGAACCAGTCTACTTGGTGTTGCATGGCAACTATGAGAATAACTAGCTCTTTTCTCTATCGAGGAAAGTTTATAAAGCATGGAAATAACAAATTATTGTTGTTGAAACTAACGTGGAAGAAGAGGAGAAGGCTCGAGCTCTTTCAGAGGTCTTCTTTGGATTTTTAAGTGGCATTACCAGGCATGTTAGGCCCTAACTTTTAAAAATCCTGCTTTCCTTCAAATGATTTCATTAGAACAACTTTGTTCAGGTGATTTCAATTCAGTTGGTTGGAAGCATTGTTTTGGTTCTTCTTTTCCTGTGAAATTAGGAATCTCGGATCTTTAGAAGACCTTGAAGGAATAGTTTTTGTATTTAATCTTCCTTGTGGTTTCGCTTCGTTTGAAACCGGCTGTACTTTTATGGTTGCTGAATCTTGTTGGATCTTGCTATAATACTTTAAGTTACTTCTGGTTGGATAACTTGCTGTGTTTATACTATTTGAATGCGACTTTGTAGAAGTCCTCCCTGTGTTGCAATTTTTGGGATATAATCCGTTGAAAGTTTGCAAGGAATATATATACGAAAATGACTCTGTGGAGTCCTTGGAATGTTTCGTATATTTTGGACTTCTGTAGAAGTCATGAATGTGAATACTTATTAGTTAGACTCAGTTGGAGTCCTTGAAAAGTAACTGGTATTATGACTTCTGTTGCTTTGTTATGAATATTGTTGCTTAGCAGTGAATATCGTTGGTACAGACTCAGTTGGAGTTCTTTTTATGTTTCGTATGTTTCATCTTCTGCTTAAGCTTAGTTTGAATTGTTGATGTTTAGTTGAGATTACTTAAGATATTGATTCAGTTGGAGTCCTTGATATGTATCTTGAATTACGACTTCTGTAGAAGTTTTGCTGGGAATACTATTGGGATTCTTGAATTGTTGTCGCATGAAATCAACTTCAATCTAAGCCTTGTTTATGAGCATTAGTTGTTTGTGATTTGTTGGAGATCTCGATATGTTGCGAGTTGGCTCGACTCTCGATTTAAACCCTCGTTGTGCATGCATATCGTTCAGACTCCTTCTTAACATTCTTGTGTTCCTTTCTGTTCGCTTCTGTGGAAATTTAAAGGAAGGGTTTTCTTTACAAATTTTACTCGGTTTGAGACCCTGTTGTATTCCGTAGTAGCTTGGCTTAGGATGAAACTTTGAGGAAAATACTGATATGGAATTTCAGCTTCTGTGAAGACCTTGTTGTGATTATTTTTCTTGAAAATGACTTCTAATATAAGTCATGGTTGTATTATCATAAGGATTTGTTTCAGTTAAATGAAGTTGTGCATGTTTGTGTTAGATTCAGTATGAATGTCACTATATATGCATAAGGAAACATCATTTGTTTTAATGTTATCTAGCCTCTTGTTTGACTGTGATAAAGAGGTTGTTCTTTTGATTTCGGCTTTGGATTTAAGTCCTTGCAGTGTGTTAGTAGGGATTAGATTGAGTTGTATGTTGCTGAGTGTTTCGACTCAGTGGGATTGATGTTGTGATTGTGCATGGTTACGTCTTTTGTTATTGTGATTATCTAGTCTTGTGCTTGATTGAGATAAAGAGTTAATAGTTGTGCCTTGACAAGCGATGGCGTTGGATATTTTCTCGTTTGTTGAATAATATGGAAAGCTATGTTAAGTCTATTTGTTGGATTATTTATTACTGCCTTGCCATGAGGGCTATTGTATTGCTCAGTAAGCTACAGGTAATTTTTATACTTGAATTTTTGACAAACTTGTAGTTCTTCCTGTGGTCTCGACTGGCTTAGTCGCATGCGTATAATGTGAATGCATTACTCTTGAGAGGACGGTACAGTCATGAGCATGATTGGAAGGGAAATCTGAATGTCTCGGTTTCTTTCTCTTCTGTTGTAATGTATATGTTGATATATTTATATTTAACTGTTGGAATTGTTTTAACATATTGATGGATTCATGAATTGTTATGATATTCATTTTATTATGTTGAATGTAATGGTCTATCGGATGTTTGTTGTCCTTGGGATTCAGATGGATAGTTGTTTTGGATACATTTGTTCTTCTTGGTCACTTATATTTATGAAGAAATATCTGAAAAGTATCTAGGACTATTTAGTAACTATAATATGAGTTACGCGTTTATAGTCATGTTTGAATTACAAAAGAGCATAGTCTGAAATATGTCTACATGTTTGGTGAAATGATTTCATTTAAACAGGTTGTTCAATGAGAGCAATTGGTGGATTGCATTTGTTTTAAGAGTTAGTGCTTATCATGCTCAGTTCATCGAACTGACCCGTGTTGACAATTTTTGCAGATGGTTGCCGTAAGTGGTAAAGGCACGAGATCGATATGATGTTGATTGTTTAATTTGGTTTTACGATGAACTTCAATTTGATTATCTAAATGTACTACTTGAAGAAAGATGTTCTTTGGCTATTGAGTATTGTATCAAATATGCTGAATGAAATAAATGTATTTGATTAGCCTTGAAAGGAATGAAAAGAGGTATTTGTTACTTATGTGTTTGTATTCGTATCTTGATGGTTTGATCTTCTTCGGTTCGAATGATCTTAAGAGCATTGTTATTATTGTATAACTGGAGACTTTTGTGATTATCTAAGTAAGCTTGCAAGGTTATGTGACTGAATACTTAAGATTGTTTAGTAGTTCTATTATGTTCTATCTAAAGCTAAATTGGAATTTAGATCACTGTCTTTCGGGAAGCTAAGGTTAAAATAAACCTGAGCAGGAAGCTAAACGAGCTGAATAAATTATTACTTCCTAGTCTTGATCTAAGTCAAGACAACGTTTAATTGGACTCTTAATCACTATATCTCGATGCTAATAAGTAAGATATAATTTCAGTTATGAGAACTGATATAAACCTAAAAAGGGTATGGTTAGCAATCTCATGTGAAGATTATGGGTTATTGTCCAATTTCGTTGATTTAGATTTATGTTTTTCTATGAACTCCTTGATAGGACCTCAATCTTATTAAACTTCTCTTGTGTAATGGGTTTTATTAAGAAAGGTAATTCTAAGGTGAGGAACCCAAGGACTGGGAAAGACTACCCTTAAGGGAGCGACTGATAGTATAATTTTAACTCAACGTAAGTAACACCTTAAAATTTAGTAGATCTTATCAAGGTAGATTTGAAGGTTGATGGCACAAGTCGATTGCAGGGTTGTACCTTCGAGAAGATTAGGATCTTCTCAAAGATACAACAATGTAGGTGACTTATGGCGACACCCTTCGCATTGATCGTTAAGATTTACACCTTAAACTCGAACAAGTTTTACTCTGGGACTGATTAGGAACGTGGTCATGTTATAAGGCTGCCCCAGGAGACTCGGGGTATCTTGACACACTGGGTTAACTAGGGTTGACCCAGTATGTCAACATATCCCTAGTCCCCGGGAGCATCCTTATAACGTTGTCATTTTACTAATCCGTTCTGAGTGAATAAGCAGGGGGAGGAGAGGCTGATCGGAAGTCAGTATAAGACATTCTACATAACAAAGGAATGGGGTGATGGACGTATTCCAGATTGATGAGTATGCCGTCAAGGAATACGAGACATAAGCATATGTTTCAAATCTTTGGCCAAAGTATCGCAAGCTGCTGATTGCGTTGTCCTATGTCACCTAGTCTAAGGGACGAGATGCCGATGAATAATGGTAACAATTATTGAGATAGGTTCCTGGACAGAGCATTCGAATCCCATTAGGGAAGAGAACCGCAAGAGTGAGGTGTTAAAATAAAAATGCCAACTCTTGATACTCATGAATAGATCGGTAGATTACCAAGTCATGGAATGAATAGATCGGAGGTACTCGAGTCATTCTACTGCATATGGTTATCATTATAAGAATGGTTGTTTTGATTTGTGAGTTCTAAATTATGTATTTAGAACTAGGAAGCATTTAAAAAAAAAATTACTTGTTCTAAAGTACTAAAATGAGGACGTTACATCTTGGTATCAGAGCTGAAGGTTGCAGCTCTTGGACCTATTGTGTCCATAATCGATAAAAACTTGAATTTTCTTGTATGTGAGAAAATGGTTAGAACAAGGGGAACATTGCGAATAATGCTCCCCCTGAAGGAGGGGCGGAAACAACCCAAAAACTTGATGAGATCCTTGCTGCCCTGTTGGACACAAGAGATCATTTAGTTGTACTTGAATAGCAGGTGATGGGAAATGAGGAGGATGATGAAGCTGGTAATAACAATCAGCAACCTCCTGAGGACAACCCCGATATGGGTGTTGATATTAATTTTGGAAATGCACCTGTCCAACCAGAAAACAAAAAGGCCAGGTTGGCAGCAGAACTCACTAATGATATAAAAAGGATAAGCCCACCTAAATATGATGGCACCACATTAGGAGATGGAGCTGAGAACTGGCTCAGTGAAATGGAGAAGTACTTTGCAATAAGAAACTTCTCAGAGGAAACCAAAGCTATTTGGGGAGCCTATCAGCTTTCCCACGAAGCATCTTCGTGGTGGGATAGCCGTAAAGCTGAGCTAAATATTGATGAGACCAATGTTACTTGGGATCAATTTAAAGGCTATTTTAGGCAACGTTGGCTGCCACAACTTTTCTATGATCAGAAAATGACAGAATTCTAGAACTTAGCTCAAGGAAGCTAACAGTGGCCGAATCTTTGGGAGCGGTTTACAAAACTCCTCAAGTATGTACCGCATGATATCAAAGCGGCGAGAAGTTGAATACGGAAATTCATCATGGGACTAAATCCCATGTGATAGGAGGAGAGGTCGATGTTCACAGTCAACCACTATGGAAGGAGTTGTTGAAAAGGCCATACGACAAGAACATAAATTAAAGGCTATTTCTGCTCATAAAGAGGAAGTGCGGAAGAAGATTGCAAACCCTTCTTCAACTTCACTTGCACCCAAAAAGGGACCATGGAAAAAGTTTGGAAATAGAAGTAAGTTTCAGGGGATAATAGTAAGAAAACAATAGCAAATAAGCCTGCTGGAAATGTAAGGGATAATTTTGCCAAAAATTATAACAATGGGCAGAAGCCCTATGGAGGACAACGTGATAATTACAAGGCTGGAGGCAATTTTGAGCCTAAAAAGGGACCTGTAGGAGGCTGCTACAATTGTGGCAAAGACCACACAAATCGGTGCCCTTTGAAGAAGGATGATCGTAATGTCAATGACATAAGATACATCTTGCGGTGAGTAGACAAGCAAGTGAAAAGCAAGTGACACCTATAGAAGTTAGGGTAAGTTATTTGGCATACCTGTCACTATTCTTTTTGATACAGGAGCTACTGAATGTTTCATTTCTAGTAAACTTGCTTCTAAACTTAAAAGAAAAGATAGAAAAATGGATAAATCTTGGACTATACAGTATGGTAATAACTCTGTTCATACAGTGAGTATGTGTCTTTTTGGGGCAGTCCTTGACTTACCTAACTTTTCCATGGAAGTTGACCTCTATGTTACACCTTTGGGGTCTTACGACATTGTCATTGGTGTCAATTGGTTAGCTGACCATAAAGCAAAAGTAGACTGCTATGAAAAGAATATAAAATGTTTAGATGATCGGCTGAAATCAGCAGAGATTCAAGGTGTGAAAGGGAAATTTCAGTTAGAAAAGCTGTCACTATGCAGCTTAAAAAGGCTAAAAACAAAGGATGTACCCTTTATGCAGTAAAGATATCTGAATTTTCAGAAGAAGATGGTGATTCCATGAAAGCGATTTCCTCTGTTACAAAGTTTCAAGGATGTTTTTCGGAGGAATTACAGGTTACCACCCAGAGGGAATTTGACTTCACCATCGAAATCAAACCGAGACGGAACCTATTTCCAAAGCACCTTATCGGATGACTACTATAGAGTTAGTCGAGCTTAAGGCACAATTGCAAGAACTTTTGTCTAAAGGTTTGATTAGACCAAGTGTTTCACCTTGGGGAGCGCCCGTAATATTTGTGAAAAAGAAGGATGGAACACTTAGGTTGTGTATTGATTATCGGATGTTGAATAAAGCAACAATCAAGAATAGATACCCACTTCGAGGATCGCGATCTATTTGATCAGATGCGTGGGGCAGCGGTTTATTCTAAGATAGATCTTTGATCTGGTTATCATCAGTTAAGGATTAGAGAAGAAGATATTCATAAAACAACTTTCCGAACAAGGTACGGACATTATGAATTCACGGTTCTACCTTTTGGATTAACTAATGCACCCGCAACTTTTATGAACTTAATGAATAATATCTTTCAAGAATATTTGGACAAGTTTGTACTTGTATTCTTGGACGATATTCTCATTTATTCTAAAAGTGTTGAGGAGCACAATGAGCATTTGAAGATAGTTTTGGGAATTTTGAGAAAAAGAAAGTTGTATGGTAAGTTATCCAAATGTTCTTTCTTTGATTCAGAAGTTCACTATTTGGGTCATGTCATTAGCAAGGAAGGAATTGCTGTAGATCCTTCAAAAATAGTGGCAATAAGCGAGTGGCTGCACAAAGAATGTGCACGAAGTAAGAAGCTTCATGGGTCTTCTTTGGTTACTTATAGAAAATTTGTTAAGGATTTTTCTAAAGTGGCTGCACCGATAACTTCATTGCAGAAGAAGGATAAGAAATTTATTTGGAATGATAAGTGCGAAGCGGCTTTCAAAAGTCTGAAAAGCCAGTTGACTTCCACACCTATATTAGCTATACCAGACCCTAATGGGAGCTTTACTGTTGTAACGGATGCTTCTAGGGAAGGCCTTGGAGGTGTTTTGTTACAAAATGATCAAGTCATAGCATATGAAAGTAGAAAACTTAAGTTACATGAGCTGAATTATGCTCCTCATGATTTGGAGCTTGCTGCCATTGTTCATGCGCTTCAAGTCTGGAGACACTATTTACTTGGGAAACCTTTTGAGTTGAAAACTGATCACTTAGGACTGAAATATATTTTCACTCAGCCTAATCTAAATGCCAGACAGAGAAGGTGGTTAGAATTTTTATCACAATATGATTTTGATATTAGCTACATCAAAGGGAAAGAGAATAGAGTAGCAGATGCTCTAAGTCGTAGGAAGCACATTTCTGCTCTTATAACATTAAGAACTCAATTTAAGGATGAGGTAAAGAGTGCCTCAGAATCTGATACATACTTTCAACAAGTAAAAGCAACGCTTGCTGTAGAACCTAATGATGAAAGGTATAAGGGCTTTCATTTTGATAATGAAGGAATCTTACGTTATGAAAACAAGGTATACGTACCTATGCTGAATGATTTGAGAAAGAAGTTGTTAGTTGAATTTCATAATTCACCTTTCTCTGGACACCCGGGTATCACAAAAATGCTTGCTGATCGAAACAACAATACTTTTGGAAAGGTATGAAAAAGGATGTCATTGATTTTGTGACTCATTTCGGAAATGTCGGCGGGTTAAGGCGAGAACACATGCACCCTGCTTTGTTTGTTATATCCTCATAGCATACCGCGAGTACAAATGGCAAGTAATAAGCATGGATTTTGTACAAGGGTTACCTATGTCAGGAACAAACATGATGTTATCACGGTAGTTGTAGATAAACTAACTAAGGTAGCTCATTTCATCGTTGGAAATCTAAAGGATGATTCACCGAGTCTTGGCCAAAAAAGATTCGTACATGAAATTTTCAGATTGCATGGTGTGCAGAATTGATTATATCGCGAGAGATCCTAGAATGACGTCAAGATTTTGGCAAACGCTTAATACAGCTCTTGGAATGAAACTAAACTTCGAGTTCGCATATCATCCAGGAAATGGATGGACAAAGCGAAATTGAGAGAGTAAATCAAGTGTTGGAAGACATGTTGCGAATGTATTGCATGGATCAACAGTATAAATGGGAAGAGTATCTTCCATTAGTTGAATTCGCATACAACAACACTTATCACTCATCTCTTAAAATGGCACCATTTGAAGCACTTTATGGAAGGAAGTGCAGAACCCCTGTTAGTTGGGATAGTGTTGAGGATAGAGTGGTAATTGGACCAAGAGATCCTCACTGAAATGGAACAGCAAGTTAAGCTGATTCGTGAACGATTAAAGGAAGCAGCGAGATAGGTAGAAGAGCTATGCTGACCTTAAGTGGGTTGATCGAAGGTTTGAGTTGGGTGAGAAGGTTTTTCTTTGTGTTAAACCCAGAAAGAGTTCTATAACTTTTGGCAAGGCTGCCAAGTTGTCACCTCGTTTTGTGGGACCTTTCGAAATTGTCGAGATAATCAATCCTGTAGCTTATCGATTAGCATTACCACCTGCTTTATCTCGCATGCATGATGTTTTCCATATTTCTTTGCTTAAGAAATACGTTTCAGATCTGTCACATGTTTTAAATTGGAATTCCTTGCAGGTCCAAGACCCAGGAATAATCGTGGTTAAACCCACACGAGTGTTGGAAACTCACCAATTGCATTTGAGAAATCGTGAAATACAATAATGTAAGGTCCAGTGGGACCAGTTTAACGAAGAAAGTGCAACTTGGGAAAATCTGGAAGAGATGAAAATTGCTTTTCCTTTTCTTTTTCAACAGGATGAAATCTGTTGACAAAACATTTTTTTATGAACTTATCTTTTTCATGATCATATGAAAGCCAGATTGAGGCAAACATTATTAAATTTGAATAAAATGTATCGTGACATTGATTTCTGAAACTATTCAAGTTGGAAATAGTCACATTGTATTGTGAACTAATAAATTGGTTGACCTGAAGGTAAATCAAATATGTAATCATCGGGACGATGAATCTTTTAGGAGGGAAGCATGTAACACCCTGAACTATTGTTACTTCCTCACAGGCATTCAAGTGTTGATATATGATTTCTTTACGTAAAAAGGATGTGTTCCTTTGATTGTGAAGTCATGCTTGATATAGATTGTATCTTCTTTGCATTTGAAGATCTTTGGTGAGTCGAGGATATGCTTGGACTCTTTTATTTCTTTCATTTTTGCACACTGAGTTTAATCGATTTGGAATAAATTGTGGATTTACCCATCTATATGACTCAGCCTTGGATCAGTGGCATTGATCCAAGAGATGTTTTAAGTTTATTCTGGATGAACAAAAATTATAGACCTTACGAAGGTTGCAAGGTCGAATGTGTGGAATGAGCAATTCAGGAGTTAACTCAGGCTGATCTTGTTAAATGAATTGGTTCCCGATATCGTAATATCAGGAAGGTCTTGATCTTGAGCCAGGTAATAAATTCAGATACATTTATACTACTAGCTTATTATCAGTGCTGGAATGAATCCTTTTCGTGAATGTATATTTGTTGGTTCTTATATTGAACGATTCTAATTGTTAGACCTAAACTGGATTTATTAAGGTTAATAACCTATGGGTTGGATTAGTGTTAATCTAACCTAGCCCTAAGCTATAAGCTAAATGTTCCTAAGGTTAGCAACCTAGCACTAAGGAAGTTAGACTAAGTATCACCTTATGATCTAACCTATGTTTCTAACCTAACTAATGTTAGTGGGGAAGGGGACCTATGAAGGGGTGCGAGCCATGGGTGGTAGTTTCTATGGCATTAAATGAAGGGGATAAGCATGAAGGACAAGGATTTAGTTGAGGTTTCAAATGGCCATCGAGGCCGACGTGGCAGAGTCACCAAATTTGGAAATGGTCTTTGGTTTGCATTTGTCCATCGCCAACTATGGTGGTCGGTGGCAATGGAGATTGAGCGGGAATTTTGGAGTTAATGCAATTAAAGAACTCGGTTTCCGAGCTCGGATTGCTCGGGAAGACATGCAAAATGGAAAACTGGTTGTTTGTTTGGTTTTCCATGCACTCGGTTTTCCTCTGTTTGATCACTGGTTCTTGAACAGTCTACTTGGTGTTGCATGGCAACTATGAGAATAACTAGCTCTTTTCTCTGTCGAGGAAAGTTTATAAAGCATGGAAATAACAAATTATTGTTGTTGAAACTAACGTGGAAGAAGAGGAGAAGGCTCGAGCTCTTTCAGAGGTCTTCTTCGGATTTTAAGCGGCATTACCAGGCATGTTAGGCCCTAACTTTTAAAAATCCTGCTTTCCTTCAAATGATTTCATTAGAACAACTCTGTTCAGGTGATTTCAATTCAGTTGGTTGGAAGCATTGTTTTGGTTCTTCTTTTCCTGTGAAATTAGGAATCTCGGATCTTTAGAAGACCTTGAAGGAATAGTTTCTGTATTTAATCTTCCTTGTGGTTTCGCTTCGTTTGAAACCGCATTTGTACTTTTATGGTTGTTGAATCTTGTTGGATCTTGCTATAATACTTTAAGTTACTTCTGGTTGGATAACTTGCTGTGTTTATACTATTTGAATGTGACTTTGTAGAAGTCCTCCCTGTGTTGCAATTTTTGGGATATAATCCGTTGAAAGTTTGCAAGGAATATATATATGAAAATGACTCTGTGGAGTCCTTGGAATGTTTCGTATATTTTGGACTTCTGTAGAAGTCATGAATGTGAATACTTATTAGTTAGACTCAGTTGGAGTCCTTGAAAAGTAACTGGTATTACGACTTCTGTTGCTTTGTTATGAATATTGTTGCTTAGCAGTGAATATTGTTGGTACAGACTCAGTTGGAGTTATTTTTATGTTTCGTATGTTTTGTCTTCTGCTTAAGCTTAGTTTCGAATGCTGATGTTTAGTTGAGATTACTTAAGATATTGATTCAGTTGGAGTCCTTGATATGTATCTTGAATTACGACTTCTGTAGAAGTTTTGCTGGGAATACTATTGGGATTCTTGAATTGTTGTCGCATGAAATCAACTTCAATCTAAGCCTTGTTTATGAGCATTAGTTGTTTGTGATTTGTTGGAGATCTCGATATGTTGCGAGTTGGCTCGACTCTCGATTTAAACCCTCGTTGTGCATGCATATCGTTCAGACTCTTCTTAACATTCTTGTGTTCCTTTCTATCCGCTTCTGTGGAAAGTTAAAGGAAGGGTTTTCTTTTCAAATTTTACTTGGTTTGAGACTTGTTGTAATCCGTAGTAGCTTGGCATAGGATGAAACTTTGAGGAAAATACTGTTATGGAATTTGGCTTCTGTGAAGACCTTGTTGTGATTATTTTTCTTGAAAACGACTTCTAATATAAGTCATGGCTGTATTATCATAAGGATTTGTTTAGTTAAATGAAGCTGTGCATGTTTGTGTTAGATTCAGTATGAATGTCACTATATATGCATAAGGAAACATCATTTGTTTTAATGTTATCTAGCCTCTTGTTTGACTGTGATAAAGAGGTTGTTCTTTTGATTTCGGCTTTGGATTTAAGTCCTTGCTGTGTTAGTAGGGATTAGATTGAGCTGTATGTTGCTGAGTGTTTCGACTCAGTGGGATTGATGTTGTGATTGTGCATGGTTACGTCTTCTGTTATTGTGATTATCTAGTCTTGTGCTTGACTGAGATAAAGAGTTAATAGTTGTGCCTTGACAAGCGATGGCGTTGGATATTTTCTCGTTTGTTGAATAATATGGAAAGCTATGTTAAGTCTATTTGTTGGATTATTTATTACTGCCTTGCCATGAGGGCTATTGTATTGCTCAGTAAGCTACAGGTAATTTTTATACTTGAATTTTTGGACGAACTGTAGTTCTTCCTGTGGTCTCGACTGGCTTAGTCGCATGCGTATAATGTGAATGCATTACTCTTGAGAGGACGGTACAGTCATGAGCATGATTGGAAGGGAAATCTGAATGTCTCGGTTTCTTTCTCTTCTGCTGTAATGTATATGTTGATATATTTATATTTAACTGTTGGAATTGTTTTAACATACTGATGGATTCATGAATTGTTATGATATTCATTTTATTATGTTGAATGTAATGGTCTGTCGGATGTTTGTTGTCCTTGGGATTCAGATGGATAGTTGTTTTGGATACATTTGTTCTTCTTGGTCACTTATATTTATGAAGAAATATCTGAAAAGTATCTAGGACTATTTAGTAACTATAATATGAGTTACGCGTTTATAGTCATGTTTGAATTACAAAAGAGCATAGTCGAAATATGTCTACATGTTTGGTGAAATGATTTCATTTAAAGAGGTTGTTCAATGAGAGAGCAATTGGTGGATTGCATTTGTTTTAAGAGTTAGTGCTTATCATGCTTAGTTCACCGAACCGACCCGTGTTGACAATTTTGCAGATGGTTTGCCGTAAGTGGTAAAGGCACGCGAGATCGATATGATGTTTAGATTGTTTAATTTGGTTTTATGATGAACTTCAATTTGATTATCTAAATGTACTACTTGAAGAAAGATGTTCTTTGGGTGTTGAGTATTGTATCAAATATCTTTGAATGAAATAAATGTATTTGATTAGCCTTGAAAGGAATGAAAAGAGGTATTTGTTACTTATGTGTTTGTATTCGTATCTTGATGGTTTGATCTTCTTCGGTTTGAATGATCTTAAGAGCATTGTTATTATTGTATAACTGGAGACTTTTGTGATTATCTAAGTAAGCTTGCAAGGTTATGTGACTGAATACTTAAGATTGTTTAGTAGTTCTATTATGTTCTATCTAAAGCTAAATTGGAATTTAGATCACTTTGTCTTTCGAGAAGCTAAGGTTAAAATAAACTTGAGCGAGGAAGCTAAACGAGCTGAATAAATTATTACTTCCTAGTCTTGATCTAAGTCAAGACAACATTTAATTGGACTCTTAATCACTATATCTCGATGCTAATAAGTAAGATATAATTTCAATTATGAGAACTGATATAAACCTAAAAAGGGTATGGTTAGCAATCTCATGTGAAGATTATGGGTTATTGTCAATTTCATTGATTTAGATTTATGTTTTTCTATGAACTCCTTGATAGGACCTCAATCTTATTAAACTTCTCTTGTGTAATGGGTTTTATTAAGAAAGGTAATTCTAAGGTGAGGAACCCAAGGTGGGAAAGACTACCCTTAAGGGGAGCGTCTGATAGTATAATTTTAACTCAACGTAAGTAACACCTTAAAATTTAGTAGATCTTATCGAGGTGGATTTGAAGGTTGATGGCACAAGTCGATTGCAGGGTTGTACCTTCGAGAAGATTAGGATCTTCTCAAAGATACAACAATGCAGGTGACTTATGGTGACACCCTTTGCATTGATCGTTAAGATTTACACCTTAAACTCGAACAAGTTTTACTCTGGGACTGATTAGGAATGTGGTCATGTTATAAGGCTGCCCCAGGAGACTCGGGGTATCTTGACACACTGGGTTAACTAGGGTTGACCCAGTATGTCAGCATATCCCTAGTCCCGGGAGCATCCTTATAACGTTGTCATTTTACTAATCCGTTCCTGAGTGAATAACTTGGGGCAGGAGAGACTGTCAGAAGTCAGTATAAGACATTCTACATAACAAAGGAATGGGGTGATGGATGTATTCCAGATTGACGAGTATGCCGTCAAGGAATACGAGACATAAGCATATGTTTCAAATCTTTGGCCAAAGTATCGCAAGCTGTTGATTGCATTGTCCTATGTCACCTAGTCTAAGGGACGAGATGCCGATGAATAATGGTAACAATTATTTAGATAGGTTCCTTGGACAAAGCATTCGAATCCCATATTAGGGAAGAGAACCGCAAGAGTGAGGTGTTAAAATAAAACGCCAACTCTTGATACTCATGAATAGATTGGTAGATTACCAATTCATGGAATGAATAGATCGGAGGTACTCCAAGTCATTTATGCATATGGTTATCTATTATAAGAATGGTTGTTTTGATTTGTGAGTTCTAAATTATGTATTTAGAATAGGAAGCATTTATAAAAATAAAATAAAAAATTTACTTGTTCTAAAGTACTAAAATGAGGATGTTACATTGATTGTGGTGGTAGTTCTACTTTATTGGGTGATCTCATATCATATTCTTGTAAAGAGATTGAAGGAGAAGAAGATGACATAGATATTGAATTGGCGAATGTCAATCAGAATTGAGAGTATGCTGAAAATACCAACTAAGTTCTAAATGGGTGATCTCATATCATATTCTTGTAAAGAGATTGAAGGAGAAGAAGATGACATAGATATTGAAGGAATGTCCAATCAGAATTAGAGTATGCTGAAAATACCAACAAGAAATTGAAATCATAAGTCAAGGAAATGAATAATGATTTAGGAACTAGAAGAGAAGCATTGGGATATTACTAAAAATAGTTAGAGTTAGAGATGTAAATGAGTAATATGAATCTTAAATTATAGTATAAGGAAGAAGAATTGAATATCCTTAAAAGATAGCTATCAGATGAAACAAGTAAGGAAAAATAATATCAAAAATTTGAATAAAGTTCCAGGCCTCTTGATGATATCTTGAGGAATCGAAAGAAGAGTGATATAGCTAATTTGGGCTTCAAATTTTAAGTTACGGACAAATAAATGAAGCAAGAGGATCTAGTTTCAATCAATAAAGTAGGTGAACCAAACACCAAGGAAGGAGATAAGGTGACCTACATTAAGGACAATGAGAAGACTAAGCCTATTAGGCAACCAAATGCCTCAAGGTATGAAATTTCTATCAATGGTTATTTATTTACTCATAATGAATTTGATTATAGGGAAAAAGAGTGTATAGAGTATGTTAGATATGATCATATATGGAGAGATAGTAGGAGTAAGAAAGATAAGAGTTTTGTATGATATAATTCTAATAAGAGAGGTCATATTGATAGATTTTGATTGAATAATCCACCTAGACAAGTTGAGGTCTAAAAAAGAAAGAGTTTAGTAGTGTGTTTCAGATAGAATGAGTTTGGCCATTTTTCTAGAGAGTGTTACTATGGTTTTTCAAGGCAAAAAAGAGTTTTCAAGGACCTAAGATGCAAGAGATGAGCTTTCAAAGGCCTAGGATGCATGATAACAGTCAAGGAAGAATGTGGGAGCCTAGAAGGAGAAATGGTGTCTCATCAAGAGTAGGTGTTGATACAAATCAAGGGGTAACTAAGAGTTATGTTATGAAAAAAGGTGATGAAGGATATTCTCAGGTGTCCAAGAAGGTTTGGGACCTTTTTAGGTCTTTCTTCTAGATCCTTCATGGTGTCATATGCCTCTACTATGCTTCTTAGAGGTATATCAATTCATATGAAGAATTGGAGTGAGATGGAGTTTTATAGGTCTGTATTTATCTCCTCTAAGGTGTCAAGACATGCTATTTCAAATCTTTAAACATTTTTTAAGGTTTAATTGAGTTGATCAAGTTTTTAAATGTCAAATTCATTGTCGATTATCTCATTGTGTGTATGACTATGCTCTTGAAGTCTGTATCTTCCTTATCATGATGTGGTGTTAGTTAGGGATGACTCAATAAGTGTAAGGGTCATTTTTATGTCTCAATAAAGGTATTTTAGGTCATAAAATTCATGTAAAGGGTCTTCTATTGGTCTGTCTGCGTTAGTGATTAGTGTTTATGGAAGAATCAAAGATCTATGTAAATTCATTAAGATGGTTTTGAGTCCCTGGTTGGCCATGCCAAGAAGTATATGTTATGTTAAATATTGAAAAACTAAATCCTTCATGAAGTAAAATGTAGATTAATTATGTGCAAGTCAATAAATTCAATCTAATGTGTCAATCTTGTTGAGTCATGTCATGGAGTAGTTTCAAGTGTTCAAGATGTCTAGGTTTGGGTATGAGTCAAAAGAGTTGCATCAATATAATCAAGTTGTATTAGGTGTTATAATGTTATGTCTCAATTTGGATTAAGGGAAGTTCAACTTTCATAAAATAGAGATGAAAAGGAAAGAGTCATAAAAAATTACGACTTTATCAAATCATTATCTCAAGATGGTTTGTGGCAGTGCTTTTGAAGGTTGACAAGTGCAAACTAAGGAAGTTTCAAGAAAGTAAGTGGTGTTCATGAATATTGATCAAAGTAAGAGTAACCAAGGCATTAGAATGATGTTGATATAGATTTTTTGGTTAAATTTGATATCTTGACATCAAATATGTGCATTTTTACACATCTTTATCTTAACTAGGTTCTAGGTGATCTCAAGTAGTGGTATGAAAGAAAATCAGTGGTTGAAGGAGAAAATGATTGATTTAAAACCTAAATTTTGGAATAAAACATAATAACATTTAACTACTTGAGATTAAAGTGGTTTCAAGTCTTGAAGTTGTCAAAGGTGTTTGCAGTTCTTGTCGGTTACCAAATTTGACAGTTATAATGCTAAAAGACTTAATTTCCAAAGAATGAACTAGAAACTGGGCATATTTCCTTTGGTGTCAGATTTCAAGGTACATAAAGGAGTTAATATAGCCAAATGGGTACCCATAACTGGTAATTTTTCATCATAAAAGTGTGAGCATTAATATTTAAGCTTGAAAACCATATGTAGGAGGGCTAGTAATCTAGGTATACAATATGAAAAAATGATAATGGTTTGAATATTTTTCATGATGCTTTAAAAAGATTTTAAATACATGAACAAGGATATGAAATGGTTGCATGAGTAAGATTAATTTATGAGGTGTTTGACTCATTAAAGCATCACATACAATATTTCAATTTGAATGAGTAAATCTAGGCCCGTAGGTGGTCTTTTTGTCTTATAATGCTCCATTTGAAATATTTGGGAGTGTGCATGACTATTCATGTTCTGGTTTAGTGATTTTAACAAGATAGTGTGGTATACTTGATACATTCCTTCAAATACTAGATCAATGTATTTATACAATGGAGATGACTATTAGGAAATAATGTATTTTGTGCTCGGGGAAGAATATGAGCATCTACATGTGTTGGAGTCAGCATGACATAGGTAAGAATGACTTATAGTATTCTATACAATGATATAATGGTATAATCATCTCATGGATGCTATAAACAAGTCTAAAGTCTATCAAATGAAGAAGGTAATATCTAAGTTACAAAATTTGAGTTGTAAGACATAAAATAGTGATGCTACAATATTTTAAAAGAATAAAATATGGAGCTACATGTATGCAAGAGGAAAATCAATATGGGGGAATTAGCTTTGTATATCAATGAGTTAATTCTAAGAATTGATAAAATTTAAAGCTAGTTATAACAGATGGTTGGTACTTGGTTCATAGTAGATCTATGATAGCCTTCTACAAGTGTGTTCAATGTCTTCAAGTCAGGGGAGCCATCAATATCCTAATGTAAGTCTTTTAGACAATATTGAAGAAAGTAATGATGTTCACTAAGATGAGAAGACTATGAAATAGTTTCAAGAAAGTGTCTAAGTGATAAATGAAGTCTACAAAGTTTGGTAAAGACTGTACACCATCATAAATGTATGAAATGAATTGATATGAGATCAAAAGGTGAGTTACATTCTCTAAATCATGACTGCAATAAATTTAGTATGGTTATACTTCTAGAAAATAATATGAAGATGCAAAAAATATCTCATTTCTAATATCATGAAGTCAAGGAAGATGAGGAGTGCTAAGTGGAAAGGTAGATATGTCTATATGATAGAGAGTATTAACATGACTTTGCAATATCAACATGGTAAGGTTGTGATGATGTTTTCAAGAAAGTATAATGGAATATTATATGCCTTGAAGGTTGTGAAGACAAGTAATATAGTGAAATGTGAAAGAAGGTGTTAAAATTAAAATGAAATCCAATAATATCATTATTAGAATGATGTTGTAGGTCTATGAGACAACACAATGAGTTGTTATAGGTTTGTGAGGAATATTGATGATAGGGGAGCATGTTGTGTTTCTCTAGGAGTTTCTATAAGAGACATGGAAATAAATTGAGGTAAATCATGAATGATGTAATAATATTATAGTTAGTTCTCTGATTATTTAGTAATGATCACTCTTGAAAAAGTGTTACATGGTTGAGTATGTATTGAACTAGTATGTTATAGGTGTAAGGAAGTCTTCATGACAGGGGGCATGATGTGCCTCTCTAGAAAGTTCCTAGAGTCTAGAAGGAATTTGAAGAAAGTTAAATGTTGACGCTTAGGCTAATATCTAGAGGAAAATAATTTTTGACTCAAGAAGTGTGGTTTGAGTCAAAACAAGAAAGGAAAAACTGAAAAGAATCTTTAGGGAAGTGCTAAAGTGGTTGAGTCACTTTCATGACAAGATAACAAGGTAAGATGATTAATTTTGTGTCCTTTTACTAAAATGATATGTCCTAAGTATAGGGGGATTTTTGATAAGGTATTTCATGTTATTATTTTTCATTTAGAGCTATGAAAAATTGGTCTATAATACACTAAAGTATTAGTTTAGGGAAATAAGTCCCAATGATTGAGAAATACCAAGTAGTGGAAGACTTGAAGCCAAATTTGTGCCTTGAAAAGATGGGATAGTAGAGGAATGAAGGTAATAATATATTTTTGGTTCTCAAACATCATTTTTGGCATGTTCACAAAGCATATGCTTCATATTTAGGTTTGCTACGGTGGTCTTTTGAAGGCAAAAAAAGAGTTTAGGGTGTGCAATGTCAAGTTTTTCAGGCTTAAAAGGTAGAATATGGTGTTATATCTCAAAGTAAAGGTATAATGATGTTTATTTCATGTTTACCTATGTATATATGTGTTGAACATGCTTTTCCCAGTGGGGATTTCAATGGTTTTATTGCTGGAAAGAAGGAAAAATTAGATTTTGTTGAAAATGTCTAGCTAGTAAGCTAGAAGGAGATCTTTGGTTGATGTTTCAAACCAAAATATAACCCTATGAATTTTATAAATGTGAATAAAATTTTGGCACATGTATGTAATTTTTCATTAATTTACAAAGGGGGAGAATTTTAGGTAGTTTTCCATCAATGACAAAGGGGGAGATTGTTGGCATGTTAGGATTTAGGTGTTGTCATTGATGTAAAATCCCATTAATGAAAAAGAGGATGACATATTGGAGTCAGATAAGGCTAAGTATGATGAGGATACACTGTTTTAGGTGTGTTCATGATGATATCAAGTGATTCATTGAGATTGGATTGGTCTTGCAAGCCCATTCATATGACCTAGTTATCCTAGGTGACAATGTATGGTGGTTGGAGATTCTTGATAGCTTGAAGAGCATGATGAAATAATGGAGAGAATTTTTGGATAGTGTATAGGCACTCACATGAGTTTTAGGATACATATATAGGTTGGAGACCAAGATTCAAGTGCTCATTTGGACCAGGTATAGGTGCTAAGAGGGATGAGGATGTGATGTAGAGCCATATGGGCTCATCAATGTATGTAGGAAGTTGTATCATGATTTAATAATGAGGTTAGGGCCTTTTGGATAAGTTTCATGGTGAGCTATGATGGTATTTAAGTTGAACCTAGCCTAGATATTACAAAACCCTAAGGGATAGCTATGCAAATGTGATCGGATGGAAATATTGAGACTGTTTGTGATATGATACTTATCTGAGATGTTAGTATGGTGTGTCATGATAATGTGGGAAAAATTTCAAGTTGTCATGATGTGTATTTTGCAAATTATGACAACTTTGGTGAAACAAGGTCAAGAAGAAGGTAATTTCTAGCTCAAATTGCACCTTATGATGCTCACCCTGAATTGTGTCATTTGCATGGTACCTTACAGATTTTAGGGATGTTTCTATATATAGTCTAAAGGTTTCACAAAAATAATGAGGCCATTTCATTATTTGGTTTTTATGAACGAATGTTAAAAAGGTAACCAACTTTTTGTGTGCTTGAAACTTTAGCTCAAGAGTGATAGGAGATAAAATGATCCTAAATATAAATAATTGATTGATATTTCATGGAAGGTGATTATATGGTGTATATATCTCCTCTAGGTTTCCAGGAAGGTATGGTAGATCTTGTGGTGATGAGTGGACCCCACTCAAACAGGTTAGTTTTTGAAGAAGTTAATTTTGGGACAAGGTTGTCTAAATGAGTTGCAAAATAAATGGACATTATGTTGATTATGTGAGTTTTTATTGATTTAAATGGTGGTTTTAGGTCATGACGATGTATTTAAAAGGTCTAGTGTGCCCTATTTATGAAGACTAGTCAAAGGGTAGTTTCACAAAGTTTGCAGATATGAGCTTGATTTAAGGTCTTCTAATTAGAGTTGGAAGGATTTAAAATATTTTATGGAAAGATTATTTAGAGAAATTTCCAATGTTATAAGTTTTTTCTCATAATGATGATATTTGGTGGGTCGTCTGTGTCAGGCACTGTGAGGAAGAAGGTATGATGGATTTAAGGACATGTTTGCTCGGGTTTTATTAGGATAAAAGATGAAAGAGTTTATGCTTGATACCACTTTGAAAGTGAATAGGGATTAATTTTTTTCCTATTTAAGGCCTTTATAGGTCTTGGAAGTGGAATAAAGGGTGAAAACTAGTAAAGTTTGCAAACCTAGTTTTATGGGAGTTTGTTTTGGTGAAGAGGAAAGTTGTTGTGGTTTGAGCATGTGGATGTTTCATGAGTTCTAACTTACATATATGTGTTCTAAAGGTCCTATAAATTCCATTAAGTTTTCACATTACATATTTTAGTTCATCTTGGGTGGTATTAAGGCCTAAAGGTAAAATTAGGGTGTTGGAAACAATTGTTTGGTGAAGGATATGAGCCAGTGGACCCATTTAATGATTTATTTGATTGTTACAAGTAAATGTGAGACCATTTATGATGATTATATGTTATATTACTCATTTATGGTGAATTTTGGAGCTTTAATAAGCATGGTTTTGTGATTTTTGGTTTTAGCTCATCCTAGTGATGGGGTTTTGAGCATTTTTGGTGCAAGTTGGATGGTTTTAGGCATGGACAACCTATATGGGTCATATGTGAATATTTTAATGATTAATTTGGGATGTTTTTAAGTTTAATTGGTTGAAAAAATTAGTTAAACCAACTTGGTTTGAATTTGAATCAAGAGGAAGGTATAAGAGTGGTGTTTTGGGTGTTATTTGACACTAGTTGTGTATATGTGAAAAGTGTGACCTATGTGCGAGTGTATTATAGTTATGAAAGAATGAGTTGAGAGATAATAAAGTGTATTATAGGTTTAATAATGATTACATGAGATTGTGCAAGGGTTTTAAGCAAAGAGAAGTGAAGAAAGTGAGAGATAGAGTGAGTTGGAGAAGCTAGGGTTTGAAGGTGTTTGAAGCTGAATTTTGTGATCATCATCAACTACGTTATTATAGAATATATTAAGTGATATATTAATCAAAATATTATGTCATGATTCATATTCATATAATTCTTTTTTTTCGATTCATATCAAAAAGGGTTTAGGGGTTGGTGTTCCTTATGGGGTTGGTACCTCACTAAAGAAATACATTATGATGCATAATATTCACTTGAGTCTTTATTATCTCGTAATCTCAACAATTTTTTTAGTGGGTTTTATCCCCCTGAGGGTTTCCTAATTATATATTGTGTTATGATGTTTCTTCACGTGTTCATGGTTGATTGAATGCATGTTATGTGATGGTGTGCACACACTAATGGTCAATTAATTGATTAATGGTTTAAGTGAGTATTCTGAAATTGAAATTAAGTTTACAAGGAATAATTCCCCTTTCTCAGTCTATTATGCTTCCAACATAACATTGTAAGCTTCCTCTTTCACTAATAAGGAAAAAAATCACTTTTGTATCCTAAGAATATGGAAGGTCACAAGTGATGAGGGGAAGTGAAAATTCATGTGGGAGGTAGATGAAAATACATTTTTGTATGTTATAAATTGGAGTGGATTCTCCATTCCAAAGGGTGGGAAATTGTGTATTTTTGTATTTTTAAAATATTTTTATCATCACTACATCAATAAATAAGAGCTACATTTCCTCTATGTCCTTTTCTATGTTCCCCTATTATCTCTACTTTCCAACTTTGTGAGCATGGTGATATTATATAAATAAGAAGAAACTTTGTGTCCTTGATTGATGAATATACATAACTTTTTATCTCTAGTTTATTAGTATTTCTGATTACTTACATTGTTATCTTCTTCTAATTGTATTTTTACCTATGTTAAGTTGGGTGGTGGTTGTTTAGGTCACCTATATTGAGTTACAAACACATAGGGTAAAATGTGTGTCAGAATACGACCCATCAACCCACTACAAATGGGGGAGAGAATATATCATGTCACAACAATAGCTATTCTAGTTGATTTATGTGAATTTTATAATCCTAATCACAATATTAACACTCTCTCCTTGTTTCTCCTACTCCCCTTTAGCTATCCTCATAGAAAATTCCTCCCTTGTAATATGTACAAGAAAATTTCCACAAGTTTAGTGAATTATTCCTATGTGATACCCGGCCTAACGGACACCCCAAAATTTTTACTTAGTTTACATTCAATAATTGTAGCATCCTCATATATAAGGAGGGGCTTATCCCCATGAATGCTGGTGAAAACCAATAATTTTCACTGTAACAAATTATTTCACCAACACACATTATAAATTTATTATTGCATCCCAAGTGTCATACACTTCATTATGGGAGAAAAAATTAGTGATAAAATAGTTGGATTGGTGACAAAAATTATGGATTTTGATGTGACCATTAAATTTTCTAAATTGGTGATAGGTAGAGAAATTTTTGAGTAGCTAGCTTTGGATGCTCAAGATAATCAAGAAACCTCCCTCTTCATGGATGGAGATTTGTAAAATGCTACAAGACCGCAAGATAAAAGAGATCCACACAATGGACACAATTGGATTAATGACATGACCACATTTCTATCTACTAGTTTATATCCTCCCAACCTAAGCAAAGTAAAAAGAATCCATATTAGGCTGAAATCAAATCCTTACACAATGATCGGTGGAATTATCTTCAAGAGGAATATTGATGGAGTGTTGTTAAGTTGCATTGAGGCTAATCAGGTGAAAAAATTATTTAAGGAATTCCACAATGGTTACTTAGGTGGACACTTATCTTATAATACCACATCCATGAAAATTATAAAGGCAAGATACTTTAGAATGACAAAACTAGTTGAGATTGATCAAAATCTTGAAAATAACAATGGAGATAAACTAGAGCCAATGACATACAAAGGTGAGAAGTTCTAGTTGGGATGAAAAATTACATTAAAGAGAGCAATTGGTAAATCTCCTTTCATACTTGTTTATGATAGATATTTTAGGCTTCCATCATCTCTGGATTTTCCTTCTTTGAAGTTGGATAAATAATTTGAATTAGAGGGTGTAGATAAAAGGGAAATCAAAATAGTAGAACTAGTTGAGCTTGATGAATTAAGGCATTATGTCATAATCAGATTAAAAGAGTATTAAAGGGAAAAAAACACTGGTTTGACAATAAGGCCAAGGCTCAGACCTTAAAAGTGGGAGATTTGGTCCTTAAATTAGGTACAAATAAGGCTAAACCATGAAGACACGTGAAGTTTGATGAAATTTGGAGTGGGCTACATATTATAAATTCTTGCTAATAGACCAAATATTTTGAGTTTTCCAAAATTGATGGGAAGGTACTTTAGATCCCAAAGAAAAGGAATATTTCTCAAACCTTCTTTTTGATTTTTTTGTTACATCTTGTACATAGCTATTGTTTTCACTTAATTTCTCTTTTCATTGGAGAATACCTCTTTTTATTGTGTATTGATCATGAATTGAGTGTCTTTACTCATTCCTTTTGTTGGTCTTCTTTGTTTCTAATAAGTTCTTGCGAACACTATGCATGCTTCCATTTTGACACATGTATGGTTTTCCATCTTTGTTTTGGGGGTCCTTTGCATTTACAAAGGTGTGTTTAATTATACATGCTAGAAATCAAATGTGTAGGGAATACTTTAACGTATATTCACTCATCTGTAAAATATCATATCAAAATCAAGTTCTCCATACTCATTGTTTGGTAAAAAAATCCATGTTTTGGGATATTTTGTAAGTTTTATTCATAAATCCCAAGAATTCATCTTTCAAGAGCAAGACCAAGCAGCTTTGAGATCATCGCTTAGTCCAAGAAGTGCTTCATAAAGGTTAAATGGTAGAATTTAAAAAATTTTATAAAGTTTTTCAAAAAATTAGGCCGCTAATCTTCATATTTAGCAGAAGATAACCATGTTGAGTCACCAAAAATTTTGCCCAAATAATCCCTAGGATAGAAATTTTTGTTGAAGAAAGCTGCAGAACACTAGTTTTAGTGTACCATAGACTCTAGGAACTTAGTGTTCCATAGACTCTACAAGTCCATAAACTAAAGGAATTGAGAAAAGAAGGCTTATTTGAAGTTTTACTAAAACTGGACTCCCGAATATATGTGAAACATGATTTTTTCTCCTTGGATTCCATAATTCAAGATTACAAAAAGTTAAAATCCATGAGGAGCAAGAAAAATCAAGTTTAAAATGACTAAGTATAGAAGCCATGAAACACTATCTCATTCTTCTATGAAATTCTCAATTGAAGACCTTCGTGGACTTAGAAAAAGTGGTGTCTATAGAATTGGTTAGTTTCATGAGTAAAAGGATAAATGTTTGAGGCCACTCAAGTGAGACCAGGAGGAACTTAGAACAAACCGCAAAGTGTCATCGAGTAAGGAAAATGAAAGTTTTAAGTGTCTAAAGAAAAAAGCCATGGAAAACTATTTCAAAAAGAATAGTTCAATGACATGTGGAATTGAGGTTTGCGGGTGTTCTCGAAGGAAAAATTATGGGCCATGATGAAAAATAAATAGTTAAATGTTATACAACATTGGTAAAGTCAATTGTGCTTCACGACATAAAACAAGACATGAGTTCTATTTAGAAAGGGCCACAATGTACATCAAAAATGTTGTGGAAGGCCATTGAGTAAAGACATGTGAGTTATGTGTGGTCATCGGTTAGAATCCCTGAAACACTATCTTAGTGTTCCAAGGACTTCTAATGAATAATTTTGTGTGGATTTCAAAAGTCGTAGAACAAGGAAATGGTCCATGGTTCAAATAAATCTGCACAATAAAGAGTCAAGTGTTTCGCGATATGGTGGGAAACTTGAAACTCCACCAAACACAAGAGATATAATTCCATAGGATTTTTAAGTATTATTGTTATGTGGACTCTCTAAATCTCAGGAAAAAGGAAAATGGTCACCGGTTCAAAACTCCACAGAAAAGAAAGTATACTTCTAAGGATGTCAAAACATTCAAAGGACCGTGATAAACTAGAGAAAACTACCAAACAAAGAAAAATGAGTGAACACTTGAGGAAAGTTGTAGAACAAGATGAAATGGTTTCTTAACCATAAATTTCAATGCAACCCTCCAAATTTGACAAAATTGGTTGCATTGGAAATGTATTTTAAGGACTACATTTTGGCATAAAAAAAAAAAAATGATGTCATTTGAAGGGGAGGAGAATACAAATACAAGATTATATTTAGGAAACATGTAGTTTTCTTTTTCTAACACCTAACCACCTCACTTACTTGGAGTTAAAGCTAATAAAATTCCCATGAACTTTCCTACAAATCCTAATGGCATGTTGTGAGGAAAATTTGGTCTATTAAAGATATTGATGGTGATGAGATTAATAGATGATAGATTTTTCGTCATTCTTTCAAAATTCAAATTGAAGTTTCCCTCTCATCTCTCCCTCTCTTCCAATTTATTATGGTATAAATGTAAGTGCTTTTGCACAAAAAAATGGGTTTGATTATGTTTGATTCGAGATCTCGCTTTATATTTTTGCATTTTCTATGGTTTTAGACATGTATAACTATATTTTTAAGTTTTAAAAACTCTAATTAGTAAATACAAGTGGAGACATTTAATTATATGTAACCATGGTTTATTACTTTAAATACTTTGTAATTTATGTGAATCTCTCTCCCTCTTACTTTCTTTTGAATTTGTTCATTTATCTTTTGCAGAATTCCATGTTTCCTTTTAATTCTTGCAAGTGTGGTTGCATTTGTTTCTTTACAATCCAAAATTTAATCCAATTTTAGTATCATGCATCACCTCCATTTTAATTTTTAGTTTTCTACTGATCCTTACTCTATCTCCTTGGAATTTTTAGCTTAATGTTGGAGCTCAACATTACACCTTGCCCTAAATCATGTAGATTCAAGATTTTCATGCAACATGAGACTTTATCCAAAATTGTTGCTTGAGATAGACCTCCAGAGAAGGTCAACTTCCTCTACCATTTAATAATGATAAAAATACTCCTATAACTATAAATACAACTATTTAATCCTAATATAATAATCCAAGGGACTAGGGTTAAAAGGACATTCTGAAAGTTAAATCCTAAGCTAACATAGGTGATAAAACCATTAAAAAGGGGAAAAAGACAATCTGAATGAGGGAAAATGGGAGGAAATGATGATGAAGAGGAAATACATGAGTTTCATAGATCAAAAAAACATCTTACCTTCCACTTTCATGTAAAACATAGAAAACATAAACCCCGCAAATTGGAAAAAAACACACAACCTACCGCAATGAATTAGAAGGCAAGAAAATGCAATAAAATATAAACTAGGGTAAAAAATAGACACAAAATATGAATTTCATTGCTTTATAAGGATGCACACTCCATTTCAATGAATGAAGAAGGCTCAAACACATTGTAGAAGTCCAAATCTTATTCATGTAATTCACATACATTCGTGTAACACTTTGATGTGATGCCCTTGTATTTTGAGAGGGTCCAACCTTTATAAATGAGCATCAATTACCAATATATTGAAGATGTGAGAGAGAGAGAGAGAGAGGAGGGAAAAGAGGGAAATTTTGATTTTGAGTTCAACCACCAATAACATACATTAATTTTATGACAACAAACATGGCAGCCCCTCACAAAACAATTCCCTCATGTAAGTTTTCTTGTAAGAGAAGTTAAGGGCACCATTCACCATTAAATTTGGTAGTTGAGCTACCTAAAACTACACTTTTAATTTTTGGAATATTATTACCTTTTAAAACCACCTAGCTCAACCAATTTCTTAATTTTTAAATCCAAACTAAATTTCATGATGAAATCTTTCTAACGAGCCCAATTTTTTCAAATTTGGAGTTACAGGGAAGAAGTTATGGCCATACATATTTTTGATGTGCGAGAGGAACATGAAAGAGTTCATTTATAGTCATGAAAATGGCTATAATCATATTTGGTGTTAGGGTCGAGATAAAGCGAGGTGGGGAGAGAATGTAAGGTAGGGCACAAAGGTTGCCTTGTGTGTTAGTTGTTTCGACTTACTCGATGTGCCCTGATGACCTCGACCACCTTCTCATGGTTTCTTAGTCAGTTTTCTTGATCCTTATATGAATGTGAAGAATATGGGAACATTCCCAATATTCCCTACAAATATTTCATTTCTATGATAAAATTCCCCATTTGACCCTATCGACTAGATCAATAAAGTGGGGAACTAGAGGAACAATTCCTTAAAAAAATGATTTGCATTATATTTCCTATTTGACCTTATTGTTGACTAAGTGTCAGCTTCATTAGCTTTATAAGAAGGAAATGAGTACCTTGAATCACTAGAGCCTACCAAAAATATGATTTACCCAAATAATGGTGATTTTTTTAAATTTTACTTATTTGTAGTGTCTCGAGTCCATGAATAAAATTGCAAGTTGCTAGATAGCCCTAGAGAATTATTTTGGACAATAGTTTCAAAACTCAACGGGGCTATCTACGTATTAGATAAGAGATCGGTGAACTTGAATCATCCATTGGGAATGGAGTCAACCTAAAAACTGATCTAAAACTTGTAATACTCACCCCGAGTCGAATAAGGAACAACTTGGACTTGGAGTTGATTTGGAACTTCCTTGGAATGCTCTTAGAGCTGAATTCTTGGGATTTATGATTATGCATTGTAAACTACCCAAAATTGAATTTTCCAAAGGGAAAGTATGAATAATTATTATATGTTTGAAATGATTCATCTTCATCATGAGAGTTGATCTATATTTGATCTTCAATGAGTGTGGAATATTTTCTAATATTGATGTTTCCACCACAATTACTTGAGAATCCATGAACCAATCTTCTTTGAAGTCCTTCAAAATAAGCTTGTAACTAGAAAGTACCACCCAGGATTAAAAAACTATGTAAATTAGTCGGGGAATGAAAACTAAACTACGATAAGATAATTTGTTGAAGAGAACTTGAATGAATTACAATTAATTCTAATATGTACAAGGTGAAACAAACAACTTAATATGAATGCTTAAGATAAATCCCATTGACTAGGATATACAATGCACTTCCATCAAGGTTGGATAACTCGAAAGAGTTGGCCTCTTTGTAAGAAGTGATGATGTATGGCCCACTCCAAAGTGCATAAAATTTATAATTCTACCCTAGTTTATCTCTTTTTCATCCCATTTAAGGATTAGATCACCCACCTTAAAATCCTGAGCCATGGATTTAATCTCAAAGCACAACTCGGTTGACCTCCGATTTTCTTCTAAGTTGACTATATAATATTACCTAAAATCCTCAAGTTTAATCAATTCTACCATTATGATATACCTATGATCTACACCATCAAACTCCAATTGCTAGGTGATCTCTAATGAAGGAAAATTTAAGGACAAGGGAAGCTTGACCTCTCTAAAAAAATATGATTTTAAGGAGAATTATTAATTGATTTTTTTGTTGTGATTATTTTAGCCCAAAGAGAATTTCTTACCTTATTATGCCACTACCTTCAGTTGGTATCCATTATTTTTTTCATAATTCGATCAAGTTCTTATTCATAGATTCTCGCCAAATCATTACTTTGAGGATAGTAATTGGAAGAATCCTGTAAGTAAAATCCAAGTCCAAGAGCTCAATAAAAAAATTAGAGCCTAGAAAGGATTTGTATTATCAAAAATATTAGTTTGAGGAACTCCAAACCTTGCAACAATGTATTAAAGAAATTCAAGGATAGCTGATTAAGAAGCTTCCTTGAGTTCCACAACTTCTATCCATCAAAGAAGAATCAATAAATCCTAGGTGCTATGGAAGAGAACAAGGAAGATATTTTGAATTTGTTTGAGAAGGAAAGCTATGGAATGGAAATACCGAGATCAAAGGATCAGTTGGAAAATCTTGAGGAAGGAGAGATAGATGGGGACGATGATCAAGTGGATAGGAGCACTCCCACAAAATCTCTAGATTCATGGTCGAATAAAGTTAGAAATGGTGGATCAACCTTGAAAAACCAAAAGTTATTTCTCCAAGTGGTTAAGGAGGTTTTGGAAGTACTCTAGAAATCCTAGACCTGTTTCTATAACATACTACTGAAAAGTTAAACAAATAATTGGTGGGGAAGATGGTAGGTGGGAGACCCAATATTGACGATGTTAGAAGATGGGATAAACTGAAGTGGATTCCAAAAGGTCACTTAGAGGTAAGTGCTCTTTCTAATGGTTTAAAAGATGGGATAAAATGAAGTGGATTCCAAAAGTTCACTTAGAGGAAAGTTTTATTTTTAGGTTTAATACCCAAGAGGATATGCAGAAGGTTCTAGAAGAAGGACCATGGTTTTGGGGAAAATCTGGTTGGTATCTTAGGAAGTGGGAACCTAATTTCAATCCAGAAAATTAAGATTTGAACCAATTTCCTATTTGGATACACCTTCCTAACCTTACTTTGGAATTTTGGCATGAAGAAATTTTCAAAGGAATAGCTAACTCCCTGGGATCTTTGGTCATAATTGATAATGCAACCAGGCAAATGACTAGAATTATCTGTGCTCATTTTTGTATTTATACAATAGCAGATAAGGATATCCCCAATAGTATCAAACTAAAGTTGCATATAAGGATTTGTGAGCAAAATATTGAAATGGAAAGTTCCCCTGTGAAATGCTCCAAGTGCAATGGTTAGGGTCACTCTTCCCAGAACTGTAAGTTCAAGGTATCCAAAATATATATTCCAGTGCCAAGAAATGAAGGTAAAGGGGAAAAAGGGAAAGGCCTAATGCAAAGTGTTGTTGATCATAGGAAATATTTCTCTAAAGAACTTGAGAAAGGTTCTACTCCTTTGCGAATAAAGGAAAAGGCATTTAATGAAACTCCAATTAAATCAGCCACGGAAATGGATGAGGATGGTTTCACCCTAGTGGTCAACAGAAGGAAATCAAAATTTTTGTCCTGGTTGGATTCTAAGGTAGGGGAAAAAATGGAAGAACCTGTTAAGGATTTCATGAAGGGTAGGAAGATAGAGATTTTTTCCTCAAGAGGGAATGAGGACACTCTCAAGGAACTAGCTAAGATTGAACAAAATTTAAAGGAAGAATGGAAGTTGGGGGACTATGTTTTGGAGGAAATTGTAAAGGAACAAAGTAAGGGGGAAGAAACTCTGGGGTAGAAGGTAAGTCTAGATTCCCATGTAGGTGAGGGGATGACAAGGATAAATGCAAGTAACCTCTCCATGGAGGAAATTATGAATGTTAATATGTCCCCAATCAAGATGATGGAAGAGAAGAAAGAAGAAATAATGCCAGAAACAAAGGAATCTCTAGGGAAAAACCCCTCAGGAAAAAGAAAAGTGGATTCAAAAGGAAAAAGGGGGAATCCTCAATATCCTCCCCTCCTAAATCTTAGGAGATTGAGAATCCTATAAATGTGGAAGTTGTTAGTAGTAAACAAGGCAGGCCTAGCAAATTTGAATCAAGGAAAAAAACTACCTAAAAGGATATAGATTTAGGGAAACATATGTGTTTAGACAAAAAGGTCTTTAAGAAAAATAAACCCAATCTTGGAAATGAATTGCATCTCATGGAATGGTAGAGGGCTCAATATCCCTATGAAATTGAGGATTCTCAAAGACATGATTGAAAGACAAAAAATTGATGTGTTAGCTATACAAGAAACTAAAATGAAAGAAGACCTTTTTTTAAGTTCTTACAAATATTTTTGGAATAATTCTAAAGTTTTTGTTGTTAGTTCAAAAGGAGCCTCTAGAGGTTTAGCTATGGTGTGGAATCCAGCCTGCTATGAAGGAAATCTTTTGGTCAAAAGAGATAATCATTTGGCGGTGATGATGAG
This sequence comes from Taxus wallichiana var. yunnanensis, assembly GCA_018340775.1. Taxonomy (NCBI): domain Eukaryota; kingdom Viridiplantae; phylum Streptophyta; class Pinopsida; order Cupressales; family Taxaceae; genus Taxus; species Taxus wallichiana. The sequence goes on from CM031242.1 coordinate 298,505,529, forward strand.
AGATCTTGAAAATAGAAATATATGGGTTTTATCTAACATTTATGCTCCTACCCTTCATAAAGAAAGGAAAAATATTTGGCATCACCTTCTTTCATTTAATCATTCTATTAAAGGTTCAGGATGGATTTTCATGGGGGATTTCAATACCCACTAAACTCGGGGAAAAAAAGGAGGATCTAAGGAGTTTACAGTAGGCATGGAGGATTTTAATGAATTTATTACTTCCTCACAACTCCATGATATTGATCTTAAAGGTAGTAGTTTCACTTGGTCTAATAAAAGAGTTGGAACCCAACATATTAAATTTAGATTAGATAGGGTTTTGATCTCAGAGAAGTGGTTAATCCATGATATCTCTCTTTTCTCTCTTCCTTGGATAGGGTATAATCATAACCCAATTCTCTTACAAATAAAGAGTCCATATAGAAGAAGAACTCCCTTCCGTTTTGAGAAGATGTGGCTCCAGAGTGAGGAACTGTATGCCCTCATTAATGACTGGTGGAAACTAAAGGTTAAAGGAACAATAATGTATAGAATTTCTAAAAAACTCTAGAATGTTAAAGTTCACCTCAAATCCTGGAATAAAAAAGCTTTGGAAATATTTTTAAGAAGAAAACAAAAATCGAATTGAACTGAGAATGTTCAAAGATAGATAGAGAGATGGGATTCGAGATGGATATAGAGGACCATGAAAAGGAACGTTCCCTCCTGGCAGAATACCACAACATCTTGGGCAAAGAGGAAATCTTCTAGAGACAAAAATATTGAATTACATGGCTAAAGGAAGGGGATAAAAATACAAGATTCTTTCACTTGTCTACTTTAAAATGTAGAAGCTTCAACAAAATTAATAGAATTAGAAAAGAAGAGGGTGTTATGGTGGAAGAAAAATAAGAAATAAGTAAAGAGGCTATCTCCTTTTTCCAAAACCTGCTTACTAATAATTGTGATCCAAATTTGATTAAAGAGAAAGACTTTTTAAAGTGCATTCCTCCTTTGGTTTTAGATGAAGATAATTTGATGCTTTCAATGATCCCTTCAATGGAGGAAGTGGAATTCACATTAAAACACCTCAATCCTAACAAGGCTCCTAGTCCTGGATGGTTTCCAAGCCTTCTTCTTTCAACACTTCTGGGACATAATTAAAAAATATGTCTTTGAGGATGTGAAGGAATTTTTCAGATAGAAAGTTATGCTAAAAGACATGAACTGTACCTTTCTAACTTTGGTTTTGAAATGTGGTAATGCCATGGAATTAAAAGATTTCATACCTATAATTCTCTGTAATACATCCTATAAAATCTACACAAAAATATTGGCTCTCCATCTGCAACTGTTACTCCCCTCTATCATTTCTGATCAACAAGGGGGTTTTGTCATTGGATGCCAAATCTAGGATGGGATCATTACAATCAAAGAGACTATTCACTCGGCTAAGCTCAGTAAGAAGGTTGCATTGTTTTTAAAATTGGATATGGCCAAAGCTTATGATAGGGTCTCATGGTGCTTTCTTGATAAAATCCTTGACAGGTTTGGCTTTGATGTATCCTTTAGGAATCTAGTTAAGGCATGTATCTCTAATGTTTGGTTTTCAATTCTCATTAATGGGTCCCCCTTTGGTTTTTTTCCTAGCTCTCAAGGTCTGAGGCAAGGGGATCCCATTTCCCTTTCCTCTTCATTATTATGGCGGAAGCTTTAAGCAAGAAGACTAAATGTTGAAACTGAAAGTGGCTTCATCAAAGGGATTTCCCGCAAGGGAGATGGAAAAATTTTCACACCAAAATTTTGTTGACGACACTTTCTTGGTGGGGGAAGCTTTTGTTCTGAAGCTAAGAAAATAAAATCTCTCCTAGATGACTATATGGAAGTTTTGGGATAGATGGTAAACTTCAGAAAAATCTCTCTCTTCTTCCTTAACACCATGGAATAGTCATTGTAAGAAGATAGCTGAAATTATGGAATGTGACTATAAATATTTCCCTACCTTTTATTTAGGAATCCCTCTTGGGGACAAGAGACCCTCTTGTTTGGAATGGAATTTCTTAATCGAAAGGTTTGAAAGAAAACTTGTTGGATGGAAAGCTAATGTGTTATCCCAGGCTGGAAAAATCACCCTTCTCATTAGTTCTCTTCAGAGTCTCCGGTGTATGTCATGTCCCTCTATCAACTTCTTGGAGGTGTTGGGGAAAAACTAGAAAAAATCCAAAAATGTTTCTTATGGAGTGGCACTGAAAGAAAAAAAGAATCCCATTGGTGGCTTGGGACAGAGTTTGTAAACCCAAAAAGATAGGGGGACTTGGTCTTAGAGACTGGACAAAAATGAATAAAGCCCTTCTTGCAAAAATTGGGTGGAGGTTAACAAAAGAAAATGGAGTTTGGACCATAATTCTAAAGAAAAAATATTGGATGGATGTTAATGACAATAGATGGATTTTTAAACAGACATCCTTCAATGGTTCATGCATATGGAAAGCTATTAATTGGAAAAAGAAATTGTGGCTAGGGGTAGTAGGTGGAAAATAGGAAAAGGAAATGAGATATGCTTCTGGAAAGATAAATGGGCTGGGAATTTTGTCCTTAAAGACCAATTCCCCAAATTTCTAGATAGCTCAAAGATAAATATGGGGAAAAATCAATAACTATATGGCTGATGAAGACAAATTTCAGACATGGAAACTCATGGAATTGGACAGACAGAATTAATGAACACTTGAGCAAGCTCAATGATTTTCTAAAAAATTATGTATCTTCTAACAACAAGGACCAAGATAGAATAGTCCTGGGAAAATAACAAAGTGGTAATTCCTCTATCAAATTTGCCTACTCCTTTTTTTTAGGAAGAAACTACAAAAGAATATTTGAATTCTAGTAAGATTTAAAACAAGAACATAACTCCTAAGGTTAATGTTTTTAGTTGGCTTTCAGTAATAAATAAAATTCTTATTGTTGATAATCTTGCTAAAAGAGGATTCCAGATGGTCAATAGATGTGTTCTTTGTGCAAAGTGAATATGAAAATTGTGAATCATCTATTCCTATAATATCCTTTTTCCCATCTAATGCTTTATTCTATTCTGGGATGCTTCTTAGTTTACTGGGTAATCCCTAAAGAGATCAAGGATCCCTGGAATCAGTGGAACTGTCCTTTCTTTAGTCAAGGGATAAAAAATCTCTAGGTCATGAGCTTGGGTCACCTCGGTGGGAATTATGGAAAGAAATAAATAGAAGGATCTTCAAAAACAAGAAAATTCCCATTAGGTTGACTATAAACAAACTCCTACAGTTGTTAGAAACAATTTTTCTATCCTAAGGAAAAATGAAATGGAAATTCTTGACAATGAACAAGAATTCTTTAAGAATTGGAACATTATTGGTGATCCCAAACCCAAAAGAAGTAATCCTCATGTGGGGATTAAGTGGAATACACCTAGGGAAGGTTTCTTTAAACTCAACTTTGATGGGGCAGTGAAAGGTAATCCTGGGAAAGCAAGGGGAGGAGGTGTCCTTCGTGATTCTCAAGGAAGATTTCTTCTTGCCTATTTCTTTGACCTGGGATTTCAATCAAACAATGTTGCAGAGGTAGCTGCGATGTTCTAGGGTGTGAAGTTAGCCAAGGAGAAAGGATTAAAACACCTTGAAGTGGAAGGGGACTCTTTATATATCATCTCATGTTTGAAAGGAAAATCCCAACCTTCTATTTCTATTGATGACTTCATCAATAAAAATAAGCTTTTATTATCCTCTTTTGAGGTTATATCCTTTCAACATGTGTATCGCAAAGGAAACACTCTAGCTGATTTTATGGCCAATATGGGGGTGAACGCAAGGGGTCTTAAGGTGGTAGAGGATCCTAATAAGATGCAAGCCAAATTTAAAGAAATCATGAAAAGGGAAGGTATAACTAATAATACACCTACAAATGAGGAGGCAATAATTACTCAGACTTGTGACATCTCTTTCTCATGATTCCTAAACTCATGTAAAATCTCCTTTCTAATCCTAGCAAGGGAAGGTTGGATCTTTTTGATTTCTAGAAGTGGGACGATAAGATTAGGGAAGGTAACCATTCTTAGAATAGAAAGAAGAACAGGTTTAGAAGCATGGGGGTGACTTAGTGAGAAATGAACCTTGCAAGAGATAGGAGATATCTAAAGAAGCTGAGATCCTACTTGAAAAGAAGGGAATATTATCCTTCTTCAACATCTTTGATAGATTTGATGAAAATCTGAGTGAAGATGTGATGAAAAATTAGAAATAAGGCCATGTTCAGGTCAGTAAATTTTGCTTCACCATTACCCCCAAGCTTATCTCCAAAGTTACGGGTTTAGCTTTGGAAGGAAGATGCATCTACAAACCTAAGTTAGACTATATCCTAGAGATTGAATGATTTATATAAGGTAAGGGGGTGCTTATCTCTCTCCATAATGGTTATGCTCTGGGGTAATTTCCCCCTCCTTTTGATGAAATTTATCAGTTGTTTATGTCCTACATTACCTTATAAGGGCAATATAAAGTGATATATGGATATCACTTCCCTGTGTTGAACCATGTCTGTAATGCTAAGGCCTATAATTTCCCTTTTTTATTATATACTTCCCTCTCAAAATCTATTGCCATTGTTGAGAAAGGTACCTTCTCTTTACCTTTGCACCAAGGCCTCATCAAATCCCTTATCAGGTTGGGAACTCCCCTTTTGGGAAAAAATGAAAAATTTGGGGCTTCAGCTGTTGAATGTTCAGAGCCCAAGGAGGAAAGTTTTAGTGAGGATCTATTTGGAAAACATGTGGCAAAAAGAACCAGATCCAACCTGAGTCAAGGTGGAGTCAAGAAACGAAGCAGGGTGGAGGAGGCACCTAAGACGGTTGAGGAAGTGGAGGTTATCTTAGATTCGGGCGAGAACCAAGAAGGAAACCTGACCCATTTTGTTTCTAGTAAGGATAAAGATGATCTTTGAAGGGGAAAATAGTGATGAGATGGAGAGTGAGAAATCTCCAGACACTTCTGAAGGAAAGCGTTCAAAGAACTCGAGAGGAGGCCATTGAAATCCTGCATGCTCTTAAAACTGCCCAAAAGAAATTGTTTACCGCCTAAGACTCTGTTGTCAAATCACATGCTTTCATGTGGGAATTTGAGAATTGTAGGCTTGATATTGATATTAATAGACATAAGATTAGTATGGTATCCATGGACCTGAGGGAACTAACTGAAAAAGTGGAAAATTTATCTTCTTTGGTTCTTAGTGAACAACTCAAAAATGCTAATGAAAGAAGAAGCCTGGAGATAGAAAAGCAAATGCTGAAGATGAAACAAATAATTCTTCAGATTCGTGATGTCCATCTCCTAAATTTTAAAATCACCATCCACCACCTCAAGCTATTAGCATAGATGATTCATTCTATAGAACTTGCAAAGGAAAAATAAAAATAATGAAAAGGTCCCAAAGTGGAGATTCCCAAGCCTAACTACAAGTATTGGAAATCTATTATCGACTCCTTTTTCAAAGAATGGAATGGTTGTATGAATATAGTGGGGGAGCTGATAAAAGAATGATGAAGAAACATGGGATAATGGTTTTCTGTTGTTAGTTCATAGTTGTTTTTGTTAGTCTCTTATGTCTTTCTGTTGTTAGTTATTTTACTGCTTATCTGCTGTTTGGAAACATTTACTTTGTGGTGGTTTCTCTTAGTTGTTTGGTTTGTGATGCTTTTGGTTTTGGTTGGGCTTCAATGGTAAATCCCTTAGCCTCTTTGTAATGATCTGGTAATACTTTGTATGGGGTAGGGTCCCCTCAACCCTTTTTTACCTCTAATAAAAAAAATTCTAGCCATACGGTAAAATAATTAATTGCTATCAAGATCCATTTAGGACTGTTATCTCTTAGAAGTGCACCCTTTTTAAGAGATGAAAGAAGGGGTTATAATATTTCCTTATATTTCATTTCCATAGATATAATGGAAATACCCTAGGTCTATGGGTATATCTATTGTTAAGCAAAGTCTCCGGTATCAAGGCCGGTTCCTTATTGATGTATCCTAAACTCAATTTTTTGGGTTTTGAGGGTAAAAAGATTGTTGTAACTGAATTGAAATGGGGTGATACACCAAATTTATTGAGGGATTTGAATGAGTACATGCATAATAAAATTGAGAACAAATTATAGATGCATGAACCAATGGGTTTTCAGTTTGATCCTAAGGAAAACACTTGTGTGTTGAGGGAATAAATCATAACAACACAATAACTAACATGCACACTAAGATTGTATAGAAAGCACCAAATTTTTAGCAAGGTAAGATAATTAATCAGGGAATTAACATTCACAAGAATTAATGAAAATATACACACCATTGCAAATAATTGGAAAGGAAATAATTGGTTCTCATTCAAGGGTAAAACTAGCAAAAATATGCTTCAACACTCCTACATCCAAAAATTCCTCCTTGTGCCTTACTAGTGCACACAATATATAGATAAAATAATTCACCAATACCCTCCTAAAAATATACTACAATTTGTACTCACCCATGCATGCTAATTTTACCTCTTTATCATGAATAAATAAAAGAATAAAAATAGACATGCTGATTACAATGAGGCATTAATAGCCTTAGTTACAAAAATACACTCTAGTCAAAGTGCAGTTGATTGTTCTATTTTTAATGCAATTAATACTTGGGTGAATAAAAATTATCTAATAATAGCCATTGATTTCTATTCAAGTCATCTCCAATGTGCATAAAACTTGGTCTTCTTGTTGTTGATTAAATAATCATATTTAATCCCTGATGTAACACTTGTGTATTCACCCAATTGTAAGGATATTTTGGCTTTATCTTTGTTCTATCCCCTAGTGGTCACATGAAAAAATAATACTCCGAGTAGAAAAATAATTCCTTTGTATTCATACTTATTAAAATATTCACCCACTCTCGTGGGGAACACCTGCACCGCCTAGCTTTTATCTTCGCAAACACACTCTCTTTTGATTTATCAATGAATATGCTAATTCAAATAATAATCATGTTTGACTATTAGGCCCCTATTTGATTACCTTGGTATGTAAAATTGTTTGGAAATAATCATTCGTAGGATCCTTTGACCTTGGCATATATATAATTCATGTGGTTACATAGACTATGGTCTAAGGCTATAAAAATTTAATCATTGATTGGTCTTACCCCTTTTTTATCATTAACCTCCTTTTGATTAATCCCGACATAAATTATAGTTTAAGCCTTTGGTCAACAAACATAATGATTAAATGGGACTTCGTCCCCTCGGTGATGCTCTAAAACTTCATGCTTTGTTATTTCATTGCATTCCACCATTTGTGGTTTGAATGGAATTTGATGAGTTTAACTCACTAGCTATTGATTTATGTACTACTAGCATCTCTGCCATCAATTTTTGATCTCGGGTAAGCAAGAAGTTTGCATTTTAAAAAATGGTAACTTTACCGCTAAACCGTTGATTAGAGACCTTTTGATCTTGTACCGTTGATTGGTTTGAAGTGGTATTTAATTTCTCATTGAATCTGAGCCTTTAATTTTGTGGTAAAATTTGATATCCATCATTGATTTTGTACTTTTTATGTGGATGCCTGATAGCCATTGATTTCTATACCATCCATCTGGACCCATTGATTCCTTAAACTCAAGTTGGTAGTGGTTTTGAATGAGTTTTGTTTGATCTGTACTATTTATATCTGAACCATTGAATATTAACCGAATGGGTTAGGTTGAAAAATGGTTTGGTTGAGTTGGGTAAGATAACTCAAAACCTAATCTCATTTTCATTTTCATTTCTTGTTTTGAGTGGCGAGCCCTGTCAAATTTTATATTGACCACAATTAAAGACTTAATCAAGATCATATCTATGCATTTTTTTCTTTGGAAAATCTCTATCAAAGTGTGTTTCAAGATTTTCCGAGATATGTGGAATCTGAAATCTACTTTGGCTATCATTGATGTCTGTGTGATTTTGAGCTCACTATTTTATAGGTTACTACTCTATTTTTTTAGGCTTGGAATCCTTGGTTGAATATTTTTGAGTATCATGCGTGTCTTGGCTAAGAAATGGAGTTTTTATTTAAGGTAAAGCCCTACCCCACTCTGAAAATACTTTAGATAGCTCAATTTATAAGAAACACCATCTGGGTATTTCTTCTTTGATGGGGTTCATGGGTTTTGTCAATGCACTACATTAGTTTCTTTCATTAAGTTCTTAGCTGTAGAAATATTAATACATTAAAGTTATTGGTTTCTTTGCATTTTGAGCATGACCTAATGCTTTAAAGTTGGTAAATGGTTCTGGGTTTTGACACTTATACATTTGAATCCATCTCGTGTTTAATCCTTGAGATTTTTTGTAAAATTTGAAGGAAAATGTGACGCCTGGTCATTGATAAATTGACTCTATGATTTGTATTTGCTCTCAGTTTATGAAAGTTAATTTATGATTTTCAGGAAGCCATGATTTGATAAGAAAACTATTTTGAACCCTTGATGGGCTATTCCTACTCTAAATAATTCAGTTCTTATGCAATAGCTTTATGTATTTGCTTTGTCACTATGGAGTTATGGTTTAGTTCTGGTTTTCATTGTAAATATTGTTCTTGCCACTAGTCTATGACCTTGGTTTTGAGCTCAAAGTGGGTTGATTTATCTCTTTTTGCAACTTTTGAAAGGCATGATTGGTATTTTAATCATTTTCTACATTGAAGTAATTATCATTGTTGAAGAAAAATTTGTTTCGATTGTGGGCTGATTTATCTCTTGTCATTATTGTTTTTGATTTTGGGTATTGGAGTTTTTCTTGCCATTTCCACATTTGATGATTTCTTCATTAAAGGACTCAAGTCCTTTCCCATAGCTTCATGAGTAACTTCAATTTCTTGGACATTCAATTTCATAATTGAAACATCTTGTTTGGAGTTGATTGAAAATGACTGGAATGATAGCTTATGAAATATTGAAATGTTGTTTCGTAACTCTCTATATGTTCATAGTTGTAGCTTAAAATTTTCAAAGTTCCACGTGTTGTGTTTGATTTGAAGCATCAATCCTTTTGTGGTTGTACTATATAGATTTGCTTCATGATATTCTTTTGTCTGTTTCTATCTTGTAAGTTTCTCAAAACTTAAAAACTAGAAAATGCTTATATCTTAGGTTTTAATATGTGAATGTACTCTTCTCGTGAGAAAAATGAATCTAGGACATAAATTTTTGAATGAGATTTGCTTTGATATTCAACATGATTTCCTTCTCGATTAGCTTGATACGAAACTAAAATGATTGTCATGCACTTTTCTCGATTCAACCTGAACTTGATCATTTATTTGATTTTCTTTTGTTTGTCCTTGCAGCCCTTGTACCTTAATAATTGTGAAATACATGAATGAATTTTTCTTGTGTATCCTGAATGTAATCTATACTCAATAGTAAAGGGTTAAAATCATGAAAAATATTTTGTTTTCTTCAATTGTTACATGTACCTACACAATTAAACAAATTAGTGGGGAAAAATAGGATTTTTGGCCTCTCTATGTTCCATCGTATTTATTTTCTTTCTTTTCTTTCCATTTTACTCTTTCATGATTCATGTGAATACCATGATATTCTGTTAGAGAGTACTTTTCAAATTTGAAGCTTCTACATTAATGTACCTTAAACTTTTTGATCTCAAATGGTTCATTTTCTTGAAATTAGATAGTACATGAGTATAGACTAAACCTTGAGCTCAGTAATCGATGTTCTTTTCATTTTCTTTTTAGGTATAGTGTAATTGTTGGATGCAGAAGATGAAGATGGAGGAGCTAAAATTGAAATGTTGAAGAATGAAAGAAAACCCAAGGAAATGATGGGTTTTTTCTATACTCTTTTTCTTTTAGTTTCATGTACATGTACCATTTATTTTGATAATCATAAGTTACATCCCACAACTTGTGTGGGAAACATTGAATTTCCCTAATGAATAAATGATATTATTTTTGTAATTGAGTTGTGTATTTCCTTTTACTTTCAACTCTTATGGTTTGTAATGATGGTATGATGAATTAAACAACTCAATACATACGTAAAACACTTATTAATAGGAAATGGTCAAATTGAAAATACCCGTATCTTAATAACAAACTCTAGAACCTGCAATTAACAACTCTATTTGCTGCAATGGAGTTTAAAATCCCACATGTATTGTGATTCCTGCCTTCATCAAGGAAATGCATTGTTTCTTCAGGGATTTTTTGTTTCCTCGCTAAAGGTGAACATGGAATGGCAACATATGTGAGGTGTTACATTCTCTAATAGCACACATAACTACAGATTGCATGTTATTAATAATTTACTACAACTGAAAACACAATGAAAACTATATAAATTCCCCATATTTAGGTCCATCTCATTGGTGCCCTCCCTCTGAAATGAAGTATCGAGTTTCCATTTTTATATGGGTGTAAAAATTATCAACATTTTTGGCAATCCTGTGGGGAAAGTTGCATGCTAGCTTTAAGACTAGTGCCTTTCTCTAGTCCATTTGGCATGGAGTAAAAGCATGTAACCAAAATCTCCCCTTTTCTAAAAAATTGACCCTTCTAAAAAACAAACTAAAGCTAGAAAAGGATCTGGTAAACAAGATCACGTGCATGAATGCACTTATTGAAATTAAAAGCATTGCAATGTGCATGAACTGCACTTATTGAAAGGGAAATCCTACTCTAACAAAAAAATATAGGATTTTCAATAACAATGTTTAAGAAACATACCATTCACAGGAATGGGAAGTTCCTCTCCATTTAACTTTGAAATCTAAAAACATTGTTCTCTTTGCAAGCTAAAATCATGTAAGGACCACTCCATATTGTATCAAACTTTGTGTGGTTTCCTGGCTTTACACAATCAACATCCCATTTTAGCACAATGTATCCTTCATTAAAGACTCTGAACTTAGCATTTTTATTAAACGTTATTTTGATTTGTCTCTGATTATTTTCCATGTTCAGATGATCTTGATCTCTTATCTCTTGTATCTCCATTAATTTTGCATAACAAACTTTAATTAGTTCATTCTCAAGTAATTCCATTTGATGTAGTAAATCCAATATGGGCAGCTTAACTGAAATAGGCATTCTTGCCTCACATCCATAAACAATCTTGTATGGTGAATTGCCAATTGATCTTTTAGGAGTCACTCTATCATCCCAAAGTGTTGAATTCAACATCAGATACCAAGCTCTTTGGTTGTCCTTGAGTGTTCTTCTGATGATATTCAAAATATTTTTGTTAGTAATTTTAGCTAATTTGTTACCTTGTGTGTAATAATTAGATGAAGTACTCAAGATAAATACCGTTCTTGAAATCCCAATCTGTTACCTTTGCACCGAGAAAAGCTAAGGAATTATCTAAAATGATAGTTGCTAGAACACCAAATATGCAAACTATACCTTCATAAAATGATAAGATTGAAGTCTCATTAGCTTCTTTTAAGGCTACTGCTTCAGTCCAATGTGTGAAATAATATGTGGTAGTCAAGATCCACTTGTGTCCTTGTGATGAAGGTGGATTTATCATGCCAATGAAGTCAAGACCCCACTACATGAATGATTGATCCATTGAAATAGGCTGCAAATGGGTAGCGAAGCTAATCTTTCTTTTCTAATAAAGAATGCACACTTCTTACACTTTTTAATCCATTTGAAACAATCCTTGAATATGCTAGGCCAACAATAACCAGCTTTCATGATCTTAAGAGTTGTAGTACATGCTTTGAAAAGTGACCTCTCTTGCAGGTCCTTCATGAAACTCAGATAATAATTACTACACTCTATCATAATCAATACAATGCAGAAAAAAATCCATTGATATCCTTTTTAAACAACACACCATCAATAAAAGCATAAGGTATGGCTTGTAATCTGAAATACATTCATTTGTTCTTATCCATACCTTCTAGATAAGTACCATGTTGTAAGTAATTGATCAAATCGACATCCAAATTGATCCTGGAACCTCAGATTGAGTTCTAGTTGTTGATTTGATATAAAACCTACAACATACTTTGATGGTTGTAATGAGTCTGAAGCTTTTTTTTTCTATATCAGAAATTATATGTTTACATAATCCTTTACCTCAAACTATTTTTGCAACATGAATGTCAACATCATATTCCATAACCTTTGTAATCCAACCTGTTCTCTTCTCATTCAATTCTTTGTTCAATAAGAACACTTTAACACTTGGATGAGAGAATAAAACATGAATCTTATTATTGGAAAGCATGTACTTGAAATTCTTTAGTCCTCTAACTACAACAAGTACTTGTTTTTCAATAAAAGTGTACCTTGTCTCATAGTCATGTAAAATCTGCCCAAAGAAAGCAATGGGCTGCTCTATATTTTCATCATTAACCTAAGTTAATATGGCTAAAATAGTTTTAGCTCCTACAAGTGCATACATCATGAAAATTTTATAAAAATAGGATTTCCAAAGTAGGAGCTTGTGAAATAGCTGATTTGATGGCCTCAAATCCTTTTCTTCCTTCATTGGTCCAAGAGAAAGTTTTTCCTTTCTTTAGCATAGTTGTTAATGGCTTGACTAATGATGTAAAATATGGAACAAATATTCTGACAAAGTTGATTTTTCCCAAAAAAAATTGTAATGCCTTCTTATGATGAGGTAAGGACAACTGTGAAATTGCTTCAATTCTGAAAGGATCAATAGCTAAGCCTTTCCTAGAAACAATATGTCCAAGTAGTTTACCTTCATATACTGAAAAAATGGACCTTTTAGGATTCAATGATATTCCAAACTACCTGTGTATAGATGAAATTTTTCCTTAGATGCAAAAGATGGTCATCAAAATTCTTTGAAAATATAGTAACATCATCTAAATAAACTAAGATGCATTTATTTATAATGCTATGAAAAGCCATATCCATTGCATGTTGTAACATTACACTAGCTTCAAAAATTTCAAAAGGAATTCTTTTAAAAGCATAGGTCCCCACTTTGTGGTGAAGGTTGTTTTGTATCTATCTTCTTCACGCAATAGAATTTGATTATATCCACTATAACCATCTAACATGGACAACTTGTATGAACTTGAAACTATTCTTAAAATATGATCCATATTGGGCAACAAATAATGATCTTTTAATGAAGCTTTGTTAAGATCTCTAAAATCCACACACAGCCAGATTTCACCATTCTTTTTCTAAACAGGCACAAGATTATCTACCCAACTTGAATGCTTAACTAGAAAGATAATGCCTGATTCAATTAACTTAGATAATTCTTTTCTCATTAATGGCTCAATCTTGGGATTAACATGCCTTTGTTTCTGCCTAACTGGTTTTGAATTTGGCTACAATTATATGGTATGTTGAGCTAAACTAGGATCAAATCCTCTCAAATCTTGGTATTTCCAAGAAAAAACATCTTTAAATTCTTTGCATAAATTGATAAAATATTGTTTTTTAGCTAAGGAACATACCTTTCCAATGAATAATTTCTTTTCATCATCAACTAAGATCTCTTCGTAATTATCTGCATGAGTTGAGATCTTTCCTTTGTCTTTTTTGAGTTGATCATCTAAAATGAAAATATCCTCTAAAGTGATAAGTCCTTGAGGTAATTATTTGTCTTCGTGTGAACAAACAATCAGTCACCATATAAGTGCTATAGTTTTTCTTGATTAACTGCAGAAAATTCAGCTTCTTGCTGCAGAAATCTGTAGATTTGTTCATCATCTTCAAAAACTTGCTAGTTTTCTTCATTAGATCATTAAAGTTTGAATAATCAACTTTATATGTGGCTGTATTTTATTGTTTTTAATATGTTCTATCACTTCAAAGCTAGCACCAAATTTTGCAAGTCTATCTATATGTTTGTTTTCAGCACTTGGAATAGATTGCATGTTAATAGCCTCAAAATCATCCACTAAGTCTGAAAAAACTATTCTTCTAAGATTTCAACAATGAATTCTTACAAACATTAAAGTTTTTTACTTGATTAATCACTAACAAAGAATCACATAACACTTGTAACATGTTGATACCTTTTTTATCGCCCATTGTAGGCCATGAATTAATGCTTCATATTCAACTACATTACAAGTACATGAAAATTGTAGACTTAGAGCTGAAAAATACCTTTCATTTGAAGGAGAAGTAAGCATCAAACCTACACCTTGTCCTTTTTTATTTGCTCCATCGAAATGAAGCTTCCATAAGCCTTCTGTTGTATTTTTGTTTTGGATAACAAGGGAATAGGTGCATTTTCCTCATGCAAACAATAAACACCAAATAAACCTTCCTCTACTTCCTTGAAGGGATCATAAGCATGTTATTCTTGAGTTTTTTCATCCATAAACAAGTTAGAAACACCATCTAATGCAGAAACATGTGTTGTGACATCAAAATTAGTCTGATCTATGGCTACATAATTTGCTACAACATTTGAAGCATGAGGCTCAATATGAAATCTAGCCAAAGGATTTGAATTAACTGTAACTTTAGTTCCATACCTTGTAGTGAAGAATAAGAATGACCAATATGAAGAAAGATAACCTCCTATATTTTCTGTAAAATCTCTTGATAAACATAAAGAAAAGTAGGGAGGTAGATCTATAACAATTACATCTTGAAGAATAGAAACATTTGGACAAACATGTAACGTTACCTCCAAATTTTTAATGACACCAAATGTGTTGGTTTTTTTCCCATATATCTGTAATACACTCTTTTCTATAGGTTCATACTACAGGCCTAACTTTTCTGCAATTGCTTTAGGCATTATTGTGTTACTTGCACCACTATCAACCATGTAGTTATGAACTAGATGATCTCCAATAATCAAAGATAGATAAAAGGGTGGTGGATTTTTAATATCATGAGCATTTAGAACTTTTTGTACCATCCATTTAACCTCTTTCATGTGATCTTGTTTGATTGTACTAAGGACCATATCAACTTTTTGAGCTTCCTTTTCTGTTGGTTTTGAAGAAATCTATAACTTAGCAAGCTCATGAGCAAGTAGCTCCTACTATCCTAGAATACTCAAAGCATCCCATAATGAAATACTAATATTATGATTTTTCATTACCTCAACAATATTAAAAGAAGCAATAATTTTAGAAAAATATTCTACAGTTTTAGCATAAGCTTTGGAAAAAATGACTTTGCTTTCAAAGAACTTTTGAAATCTAAGGTATGAATAATCTTCTATGATTAGGTTGTAACTATTTTTAATGCTCTTTAGGAGCTGAAATGCTTGCTATTTTTGAAGAAAAAGCATGATTGTTTGCTATTTTTTTACTGCACTTGTTGATTTTTCAGTAATTGTAGGTAAAATAGGTTATTTTTGTTGTTTTTCTTTATTTTGAGCCCTTTTTGAGACCTAGTTATAACTGTGATAAAATATTCTTCTCCAAATCTAACTAAGTTTCGTTCAAGTGATTTTTGACTCTAAGCTTCTTGCTACCCAATATCCATTTGAGGCATGTACAATGTTTCAGATTGAGGTTATGCAATAAGGCTTATATTCAAGAATGCATTTGGGAAATTAGAAGTTGAATGAGGTTGATTGCAAGGTAAACACCACTCTTTTGAAACCATGTTGACTGGAACAAGAGCACTAGATGAACTAGGAGCTTTAGGATCAAATTTCTTTGGCTGATAAGGCTACCTATAATTCTGATTTTGTTGGTATGGCTACCTATTTTGTTGATAAGGTGCTTGTTAAGCCTATTAGGTGAGCCAATTGTATCTTTTATGTTTTTATTTAATTTGTATGTATGTACAAATAATTAACTACTTATGATGGTGCTACAATAGTAGGTTATATTATGGTAATAGACTATGGAATAGGTGCCAAATATGCCATAAGAGGCATATAAGGCCTTAGGGATAATTTTCCAACTTGAATAAGGATGTTTTCATCCCTAATAGTGATATCATAAGCTGTTGGGAGTGTAGTTCCTCCCATAGACTATATCATGGCTGAAATGTCACTATTTAAAGCTCTAAGATAGTATAAAATGCATGATCAACTTGAGGCTTAACACTGGCTAGAATTATTTCCCAAGTTCTAGCAAATCTGATATTAAAACTAGCCATAAATTCATGAGGAGCTCTCTTGATTGTAGACAGTTGTTCTATGAGAGATAAATGATCAAAATTGTCTTGAAATTGCTTAAGTAGTTGATCTCCTAATTCATCCCAAGTTTTTATACTCCCTATCGATAAAGTTTTGTACCATTACAAAGTTTGTCCTTTAAATGATGTAGCTAAGAGTCTTAAAGCTACATCTTCATGAGTTATGTTATGGACTACACAAAGGGATGCAATGTCTTTAATATGCTCAATAGGGGTAATATAATTTTCACTAATAAATGAAGGTAAACCTTTCAAGGAAACAATAGGTATGTCATGATAGACTAGAATTAATAAAGGGTTGTCATTAGTAAAGGTTAAAATTTTTCTAGGTTGAGCCATTGGAATAAAAGGGATTTGAACAACAAGATTAACATGTGGTGAAGGAAGGGGAGGAGGGTTGCCAAAACCAGGCTTGTTATAAGGTAAGGTATTGCCAACTCTTCTTCTTCTTGTAGAATTTAAAGGTAAAGAAATAAAATCAGCAGAAGTCCTCTTACCGATGATCTTGTAGTCACTTTAGGAATGGAACATGCTACAAAAATCATCTAAAATTAGCCTTACGGAGTTTCCAAATAATTTATTTTGATTTTCAATGGATTTATATAGCTTTGTTCTTCCAAAAGTGATGTTCTTTCACTATAAATCTGTTGTAAATTGTTGTAATCTACTATAAATTACTCTAATCTGTTGTATATTGTTGTAATATGTTGTAAATTGTTGTAATCTCTTGTAGATCTGATTCGTCTCCCTCCGGTGCATGCCAAAAAAATTTATCTCTCAGAAGTGAACCCTTTTTGAGACATGAAAATATGGGTTATAATCTTTCCTTATCTCTCACTTCCGTAGATATAATGGAAACACCTCAAGTATGTGGGTATACCTATTGTTGAGGTGAGTCTCTGGTATCAAGGTCGGTTCCTTATTGATGTATCCTAAACTATTTTTTGGGGTTTTGAGGGTAAAAAGATTGTTGTAACTAAATTGAAATGGGGTGATACACCAAATTGATTAAGGGCTTTGACTGAGTACATGCACAATAAAATTGAGAAAAATTATAGATGCACGAACCAATGGGTTTTAGCTTGATCCTAAGGAAAACACTTGTGTGTTGAGGGAAAAATCACAACAACACATCAACTAACATGCACACAAAGAATAACGAGAAAACACCAAATTTGCAGCAAGGTAAGATAATTAATCAAGGAATTAACATTCACAAGAATTAATGGAAAGATACACACCACTATAAATAATTGGAAAGGCAATAACTGGTTCTCATTCAAGGGAAAAACTAGCAAAAATTTGCTTCAACACTCCTACATCCAAAAAGTCCTCCTTGTGCCTTGCTAGTGCACACAATATATAGAAAAATACTTCACCCAACCCCTCCTAAAAATAGACCACATCTTGTATTCTCTCATGGATGCTAATTTTAGGAATGAGAATACGAGAATGAGCGAGAAAGGCAACATTCAAAAAGAATTATAGATAATGAGTAATTCTTTATGTATGCGAGAATTACGAGAATACAGTGAATTGAAACAAGATCATTTGTATCATATAAATAAGATGGAATTTAAAGACACAAAGTTCTGTAAATAACATCTGCCAGAACACAAAGTTTCTTGACATAACACAGACAAATGATCTTCACAAAATTAAATGAAAAGCTTGGGGATAAAAGAGATCAGATAGACAAAGAATGAAAAGCCCTTCTGTATTGATTTCTTTATGATCTATTTACACTTTCAGAAAATAAGCCAAGTTCTTCCTCCTTTCAAAATGGCGTGGAGAGGCCATTATATAGCTTACAAATCAGTTACTCTTTGTAACCACTTCTTTTAACTAAAGATTAGTTAAGGATTGCCAATCGCAATACCTCAACTTATTACTGATGAATCCGAGAAAAGAATTAGAAAAGAAGAGAAGAATAAAGGAGAAGAAGGTGGTTATGAATGGGAGGGACCCCTTGACTTCAAAAAATTTGCTGCTGAATCTCTTGATGCCTCGGCTATGTCTCTGCCACGAGGGGTGCGTGTTGGCTGTGGGGAGCCCAAAATCGAGGCACTTCTCCATTTCCTTATCAAACTCGACATGAGTATGATAGTCTTTATTTGCTTCTTGATGGTAGATTGAAGAGAGCGAGATCTCCTTCATTTTCTCTTTGGAAATGGAGCTTTCCTTGAATAGATTATCTTTGACAAAAGCTACGAATTGGCTTTGATTTCTTCTTGAGGAAAGAGGCACACGAAGTTTCATCTGAAGATGACAATGTATATCTTTGAAAGTAGATCTGACCGAGTGTCTTGAAAGCCTCACCCATACGCGGCTATTCTTGACTCTCCCAAAGCCTCCTCCAAGACTTTGATCTTCCACTCCATCTTTGTAAACCCGAGGACTTTGTGATTATCCTTTGCATCATCAAAAACCTTATTCGCCAATAAAATGTTCTCATCTATCTGTCCCATGAGACGGAGGTCTACTATGCAACTGCTCCAGAGTTTGAGCTCTTTATCTATGATCCCGATAGTGGAGGAGAGCTTTTGTTGCAAATTGTTCACCTTTCCGTGGAGTTTGAAAGCTTCATCGATGAAGTTCAATCCTGCAACAAGCATATCTTCCACCATGGCCTCCATAGCTCTGCCATAGATGGAATACTTGTGCATGTCTTTGATACTCTGTACTTCATCTTGGCTCAAAATTACAGGTGGCGGAAGGGTAGTCAATGGGGTAGGGTCCAAAACTTTGTCCTTAGACAAAAGAGATTTGATAAAACCTGTGAGAATCTGGGCTTGTTCCTCCAACTGTTCAATAGTTTGCTGCCCTTTCTCTACCCTCCCAATGACTCTTGTGACCGTTTCCTGGAGGTTGTGGATCTCACCTTCAGGAGTAGACTCTCCCATAGGAATCCTTGAGAATTCTAGGTCGGATGCTGTAAGTCTGCTCGATTTTCTCTGTAGGCTTAGCAATCTCTAGGAATTGCTGACCACTGAGCATCGAGACACTATCTCACGGAGGTGATTTGGCTTTTTGGGTGCGAGAAGGAGTAGTGCCTAACATGAGGCTGCCTGACATCAAAATTTGGCCCCGAGCTCAGAGAGGAAGATTTCCTCTTTCTCTTTGTCAACAAAGGTTGCACCCATGCAAAAAGAGGAAGAGGAAGCGGGGGAGGGCAAGAGGACAAGAGGCAGAGAGCTCATGATGCTCGAGGTTTTGTGTTGTTGTCTCAAGTTGAGATGTGAGTGGGGCGCTTGAGACAATTGCTGCAGAGGAATCAATAGCACTTGGAAGTTCAGTGCTCTGGACTTCCTTATCTTTATCCGTTGGAGCTTCAGGAGCATTTGTAGGAGCTGGCACTTCACTCTCTTCACTTTCACTGAGAACAATGATGTTCTCTGGTCCCAAAGGCACTTCTACCTGCTTTCTTTGAGGATCTTTTTCCACAGGCTCCTTCTTAACCTCTTTGAATTTCTTCTGGTATACTTGAGTGGATGAAGAAGGAGTGGAAGCTGCAGGTCCTTGCGTTGATGAGGCAGGAGGGGTTTGCACAGGTGTGTCTGATATGGGAGTCGATGCTTCCCTCCTTGGTGTTGAAACATCCTTAGAGGAGGATTCTCCTGAGTGCCTTCTAAGCTCTCGAACTTTCCTATCAAACCAGACCTTAGTCCTGACTAAGACTGGAGCTAGGATCTCGGCCAGATCATCTTTCTCTTTCTTGTTCCAATCCAAGTCCTCCAAGGGAGTGTGCTTAACCACATTGTCATACTCATATGAGTATAGATCAGAGTTGTCATCCTGGAGTCCTTCAGGAACTTGGTACAAGCCGAGTTCTTGGATCAATTGCAGAGAGAACCTGCCATAGTGCCTCCTTCTAGCCTCAAAATCATCGCATGATCAGCCCAATAGTCTTCTGTATCTGCCCTATGATGATAGATTATCTTGATGTTCTGCTCAATGAACTTCTTCAAGTCGAAGCAAGTTCTTGGCTTGAAGAAATGAACAGTGATGGGAACCAGGGCTCTTTCTATATTCTGTGCGTCCAGGGCTGTTTTACAAGTGTAATTTCCCAAAGAGATGGGAAAGTGCAAACCAGTAATCTTCTTGTCTCTGCAGGTTCTGTGCAATTTGTCTAACTGCCTGCATACTTCTATCAAAGCCATCTTATCACTGCAGAACATGGGAAGCCTCAGAGGGGTGCTCTCATAGCCAGCAAGCCTGATATAGGAGAATTTTCTGAATTGGATAAAATAGGCACCGTAGTGCGATATCAGGTTCATGGCTTCATCAGAAAACCTTCTAGCAGTGTCACCTTCAAGAAGCCTGACCACGTACATGGTGAAAGCATCATTTACCCTTGAAATTGTGATTGCTGGTCTCTAGGGTGAACTGCGGGTAGTAGGCATATACAGGATCATCCTTGTGGGCATCAATGTAAGAAAAACCAAACCATTGCCTTGATGCGCGAGTATACATCAGTGCGAAGTCATGTAGAACTTCTTCGTTTCTTTGTACATTGGACAGCTGCTCCATAAGTTCATCTTTGATGATTTCACCGAGTTGATATTTTGAGTTCCCTCGCACACCATGTTGATGAGCGGGCACATCCAGAAATGGAATTCATTAGTAGAGGGTAAGCCCATAACCCGAGCAGTAGGATTATAAAATCGACAATTCTTCATTGAAATCAGCCGGAAAAGAGTCTTGGATAGACGAGATGCTCCCTTCTTAGGGTTCTTTAGCCAGGACTTCGCCACCCGCGCCTTGTATTTGTCGTTGTCTTGATTGAACAGGGCCTGTGCTTGATTCTGGGAAACAACTATGGCATTATCCATTTCTGGAATCCTCAGTGCAGTGCTAATGGTGGCAGCGTCTAGTTTGGCGATGAGTTCCCCGTGTACGTTGGTCAATTCACTCGAATCAGGGTCGAAGTGAGCTCCGCATGAAAGCACTGTATCAGCACATTGCACCGAGATTGGGAAACCTCCAGTGAAAGCCAAACCACTGTCGTGAATCATCTGTGCCATTGGTGTAGGGTTTGCATCTGCCATCCTTGCCCAAAAATCACCAAAGTCAAGATGGCGAGCTTCACTGTCCCCGATATTGGGAACGGCAGACTCTAGTGGTGAGATTTGTTCCTGTCCCTGAAATTTGATCTTCATATTGATAGTAATTCGGGAGGGCAGAGCCAAAGCTAGACTCGGGAAGGAATTACAGAGGGAAGGGATACACGCGCAGGAATTTAGATTGCAAGGGTTCGAGCAAAGGATAGCATGGAAGCAGTGTGAAAAATGCATAGGGGGTTCGCTCGTTATATAGCCGATTAGGAGAGAGAAAGATAATGAATGCGCATTTAATACATACCTACCAATTTGAATAAGCAAGATATTCGGGTAGAGCGGGAAAAATAAGCACGAATGGCACTTGGTTCATTTGGGACATGTGGGACGTGAATGCGTGAAAGCACGCGGCTCGGCGATTCGGGCGAAGCGGGGAAAAGACGCACAAATGCCTTTTGGGACATGCGGGACAAAAGTGCGTGAAAAGCGACTGGCGGCGTGACAACAAAGTGCGGGTGAACTTGGGACATTTGGGCGAAAAGCGTGAAGATGATTTGGAAAAATGGACAAATTGCAAAGTGAACTTGGGACATTTGGGACGTGAAAGCGCTGAAGTACGCGGTTCGGGTGATTCGGCCGAAAATGGAACAACTTGCCCAATTGAACTTGGGACATTTGGGATTTGGGCGTGAAGTACGTGGTTCGGGTGATTCATGAAAATGGAACAACTTGCCCAATTGAACTTGGGACATTTGGGACAAAAAGTTCAGCGGGCCCGAAAAAGACAAACTTCGGGGAAACCGGCCGATCGGGGAACAGAGGGCCCAATTGAACTTGGGACACGCGGGACAAAAATGTCCGACAGGCCCGAAAAACACACAAAATGACCCAAAAACGTAGATTTTCTCAATTTCTCGACTTTTAACATTGAGTACAACAGAGAAGACACTTAAACTCAAAATTTTAAAATTTTCACTTCTTAAGAGCAGGGGAATTTTGAGTGGACAACAGCTGGCTCCTTCTAGGGATGACTTGGCATAAATTCAAGGAATGAGACAAGGTAAGAACTTAGACAAACTCGGGGAAGCAGACCAGTACCTTATCCATTGGGCCACGGAGTCAAAAAGCAAACCAATACAGAGGACAACACACCAAAACAAAAAGGAAAGAAAAACAAAACGCTTATATGAGAATATCAAAGGACTCCCTAATCACCTATGACTTGAACAATTTCAAGTACTGCCCACTATAAGGAAGTGGGAGAGGAGAACCATCCATGTAATCAAGGTAAAAAGAATTCTTACCAGCAAAGTGTCTGATCTTGAAAGGTCCGAGCCAAAGGGAATCAAACTTGCCATGGCTGCCACGAGGTTCATGCCTTTTATCCCATAACAAAACAGTGTCTCCAACTTGGAAATCTACGAACACTGGCTTTCTTATCAAACAGGACCTTTACCTTCTTTGGTGAACAGATATCCTATCAATGACCTCAATCTGTCCTCATTCAATTTGTGAAGGTACATAATTCTCTTATCAAGCATCACTTTGAAACTAGTATCTTGATGGCCTTCATTAGATGCGAAGTGGCAGCTCTTTATTATTCTTGTGATTGAGCTTCTACTCCATATACCACTTGAAAAGGAGACATTCCAATAGCTCTCTTTGGTGTAATCTATCTGCCCAAAGAGCATCATAGAGCTTCTTGTGCCAGTTTCGTTGAGACTCATTGACTAATTTCCTTATAATAGTCACCAAATTTTTATTAGTGGATTCTGCTTGCCCATTTCCCTGAGGATAGTAATCTGAGGAGTGAGCCAAAGAGATGCCATACCCATAGCAAAAATCCATTATCTCGGTTGAAGAGAAATTCGAAGCATTATCTGTCACAATCTTGTTAGGTACACCATACCTTACCAAGATGTTCTCTTTGATGAAGTTGCACACCACTTCAGAAGTAGTACTCTTTACTGGAATAGCTTCTACCCATTTGGTGAAATAATCCATGGCAGTTAATACATGAGTATGACCAGCACTAGAAGCGGGATTAAGTGTTCGATGAAGTCAAACCCCCCTTTGTTGAAAAGGTTCTTCAATTACAACTGGCTTAAGAGGCAAAGAGGCCAATTTAGGTCTTCCCACGAAAGTCTGACAAGCCTCACATTTATCAACCCACTTGGATGCATCTCTGAACAAGGAAGGCCAGTAATATCCTCCACGAAGTATCTTATGAGTAGTGACCATTGATGAATAGTGCCCTCCACATGCCTGATCATGAAAAGCTGAGAGTAACTTTTTCTGTTGTTCCTTGTCCACACATTTCAAAAACCTTCCATCTAACCCACGTTTGAACAAGGCGTTTTCCCACAACACATATTGCACTGACCTTAGTTTAACAGTCCTCTTTTCTTTGGCAGTTAAATGAGAGGGGCATTCTCCATAGGTGAGAAAATGAGTGATATCAGCATACCATTCATCAACTGAGCTAAGAAACAGAACGGTAGGAAGGCCAACTTTATCCTCCAGTAACTCATGTTTAGCTCCTTCAGCAATGAGCTCACAAAGGCCTTTTCCACGAACAAGCTTGGTCGGTTTGATGTCAATATCATATTCTTGGACCTTAGCAACCCAGTTCCCTCTCTTGGATCCAAATTCCTGTTGTGTGAGAATTGACTTAACAGTTGTATCTGGAACCAACACCATGGAATGAGAGTTGAGAATGTAAAAATGAAACTGCTTAACAACTTTGACCACTGCAAAAGCATGTTTTTCCATCATGGTGTATTTTAACTCATGATCTTTCAGAATATAGCTCATGAATGCAATTGGGAGTTCATGCTCATTAGAATCTTCTTGAGTCAAAACAAGCAGCCAAGGTATTATCTGTGGCATAGCAATAGATAATAAAATCTTTGCTGAAATCAGGACATGCTAAAACAGGAGTTTTAGCAATAGCTCTTTTAATACCTTCAAAGGATTCCTTTCCTTCAGAAGACCAACCAAACGTTTGTTTTCCTTTCATCATTTGGGAAATATTCAAAGTTAACTCTGCAAAATCAGGGATGAACCTTCTTAAAAAATTGATCTTACCAAAGAAAGAGTGCACGCCCTTTTTGTTGGTTGGGAGAGGAATTTGTTGGATAGCTTGAACTCGCTCAGGATCAATCTTAATACCATCTTTGGAGACGATGTGCCCTAATAATTTCCCCTCTGTGACACAAAAGACAGATTTTTTAGGATTCAAAGAAATCCCATGTTCTCTGCATCTTAGCAGAACTGTCTCCAGGTGGTCAAAATGATCCGCCCTTGTTTTAGAAAACACAGTCAAGTCAAGTCGTCAAGGTATATGACAATACACTTCCCTTTCAAACTTCCAAAGGCTAGATCCATAGCTCTCTGAAAAGTGGCACCAGCATTAATGAGCCCAAAAGGCATTCTCTTGTAAGCAAAGGTACCCCAAGGAGTAGTGAAAGTTGTTTTGTGTTGATCTGCAGTATTAACCTCTACCTGATTATATCCGAGAATCCATCAAGCATAGATAACATTTCAGATCCACATTACTTGCTTGCAAGACCTGATCCATCATAGAAAAGGATAATTATCTTTCAAGGAAGCCTGATTCAGATTCCTGAAATCAACACAGATGCGGATCTCACCATTTTTCTTCCTAACAGGCACAATATTGGCAATCCATGTTGAATGGTGAATGGGAAAAATGATTTTGGCCTTCAACAACTTCTGTATTTCTTGAAAGATGGTGTCAGCTATTTTGGGGTTGTATTGCCTCTGTTTCTACTTAAAAGGCTTAATTCCAGGTTTGAGAGGAATAAAATGCTGCATATCTTTTGGTTTGAAAGCTTTTAAATCTTCATAAGAGTAAGCAAGAACATCCTTATACCTCTTTAAAAGATCAATTGCTTTTTCCTCTCATCTGTTGTGCAACATTTTCCAATGTTCACGAGCTTAGGATCAGTAGAACTCCCAATATTAATTTTGTCATACTCAGCTGATTGTTGAGGTCCAGTAGAAGCTCTAGACTTTACATACCTGTCATGTTTATCAAATAGTTCCTCTAAACTCACCAATCCTTTAGGAATCTTGTTTCCTTTGAGTTTGATGCATCCATCTTGATCCGTTTCTTCTCCTTGGGTGACTGCTTTGTCAAAGGGCACACTTTCACGAGGCAGGTTGTCACTTCCTTCAAAATACAGTTGTTCAAAATTACCCTTGAGTTCTAAGAAAGAAAGCAAGTGTTGATCATCATTGAAAACTTGCCAGTTATTTGTATTATCAGGTACACTAGGTCGATGGATCATCTCAATGGTGAACTTATCTTGAGAGAAGTCAGGATGAGGAATCAGTAGTGACCCTGAGACTGCTAGTGAATCAGCCCTGTTGTTCTTCTCCCTAGGTATTGCTTCGATGGAGAAAGCATCAAGAAATTCAATGGAATCCCAAACCTGATTCGGTAATGTTTGACCTTCCATTTTTACGGAAAAGGTTTCTAACTTGCTTTACAATCAATTCCGCATCACCACGAGCCAGAAGATTCTTTACACCTTGTTCTTTGGCCACTTGTAGTCCAAGAATGAGAGCCTCATACTCTGCTTTGTATTATTAGTATTTTCGAACTGCAACTTGAATGAAAAAGGATGAAGGCTTCCTTCAGGTGACACCAGTAGGACACCAGCTCCAGAACCAGCTGAGGAACAACTTCCATCAAACTCTAAAATCCAAACACCATTAGGATCTTTAGGTGACACTTTGGGGAGTTGAATTTCATCAGGGGACATAATCATGTAGTTACCATGCCCCATATCCTCATAGAGTATTTGTGCTTTAGGATCATCCGTTTTTGTACAATATACTCAGATTGCTTCTCAGGCAGCAACTTCTTCATTTGCCCATTAACAGGTACGAGTGCATGTGACCAATCCATTTGAATTTCTCCACCCACATCCTTACAGAAGTTCCTACTTAGCAACATCCCGTATGAAGGAGGAATATCTGCTACTAAGATGGTAGCCAAAACTCTCTTCTCAGGCAAAGCAGCAAAAGCCACTTGTGCATCTTTAATTCTTCCGACCAGGGGCACTTCCTTACTCTCCATAGAGTAACAAGATCCATAAGTGCGTGTGAGGGTCAAGCCTAAGGCATGAGCTACTTTAGCAGGCATCACATTGTCTGAGGCTCCTGAGTCTATGACACAATTACTGAGCCTATGGCCAGCTATAAGAAGTGTTACATAAAATGGTTTGATTTTGTCATTAGGTGAGGTGACAGTGGCTACCAGACTAGGCTGTGGTGTAGAAGAAGGAGTGGGTAAAAGGCCTTTAGAGGTGGTTTAGAATGGGAATTGACAAAGTGAATCATTTTAGCAAAAGCTTTGGGATGGGTTTGATAATACTCAGCCTCTGAGATTTGAACCTTAGTCTTTTTCAGGTGATCAATAATATCAAAAGACCCAGAAGTGGATGGGCCATCATCACTTGAGATCCTAGGTTTATCAACTTTAGGGGAAAAAGAAGTAACTTTAATAGCAGGATTGACAGGACTCACCTTTGGTGTAGATGAAATGGGGATAGGAGATCCTCTTTTTGCAATTACGGGGATAGTTGTCGGCTGCTCCTTAGATTTCTTGGGGGGCTGCGTCACTTTCTCCCTCTGATTTGTCTGCTCTCGAGTCATGACAGTGAATGATTCGCTATTCATGTCCGCTACTACTTCATCATAATCATCTCCATCATCAATGCCCTCAGTGGTGAAGAAATTAACTCGAGATCCCTCAAGTTCATCTGCTTCATCATCAACTTCTTCCACAAATTCCTCGCAAGCTTCATTATCCTCATCATCATCTGGTTCCTCAACTTCACAGGTTGCATTGACAGGAACTTTAACAGGAGGTCCTTCAAGTGCTAATCTTGTTTGAGAAGCAGGAAAATGATTTCTGGGCTGAAAATTCCTCCTTGGAACGTCTGCATAGGGAGCATGCTGAGCCAATTGTTTCTTTATGGCAATGAGATCATTCGCAAGTTTTTGAACCAATGGATCAGTATTAGGTCCAGGGGTGGAAGAGGAGGAAGAAGCAGACTTAGATTTGGAAGGGTCTCTCCTCAACTTCCCTGACATGATTAAATCATCCTCGACACTAACAGCAAGAGTTTGATCTTCAGCCAATGTTGCGAGATTAGCCCTTCTTAGTGCATAACTAACTCCAGGCGATTGGGCATTTAGGAAGAAACATTTTGGATTTGATCAACAGGTCGAGTATTTGGTGGAATTTTATTAATCAACCTGTTGAATCGGGCCACAAATTCTCTCATGGGCTCTTGTGAATCTTTCTTTATCTGAGAGATTTGGGCTAGCAAGGCATGCACATCTTCTGCTGGTTTGAAACGGTTTTCAAACCTAGTTCTCATTGTGTCCCAGCTAGTGATAGCACCCGGTAGGAAGGTGATAGAACCAATCAGCAGCATTATCTTGTAAAGTCTCAATGAACAGTCTCACGGAGACGTCTTCATGTTCAACTCCCAGAACTCCACATGCAACTATGAAGGCTGCGATGTGTTCATCAGGATGCACTTTACCATCGCCTTTGAATTTAGGGAAGTTCTTCCGGTTACCTCTGGGTAACTCATGCAAAGGCTGAGGAAGGGCAAGGGGCCCGACACGATGACCCCAGGGCAATGGTACCGCCATTCTTGGAAAAATGGCTTGGAGAGGAACTGCAACACCAGCAAGAATCAAAGCTCGAAGATTAGGACTAGTTGGCTCTGAAGGAATACCACCCGTAGGAATTCTATCTTGAACAGGTGGAGTGCTTGTCGAACGAGTCTTTCTATTTCTTGTTGAAGGGAAAGGAAAACCCTGCTGCTCAAAAGCTGGCGAGAATCTTGATACCGAGGGCCCTTCTCCCTCGAGTAAAACGTGGAGTCGCCAGATCAAAGGATGATCAAAAATTATAGAACCTGGAATATGATTTTCCCAGCGGAGTCGCCAAAAACTGTTGGTCGTCAAATAGGACTTTACGAAGAGCAACAGTCAGGGGACAAGAAGTCCCTCCTCTTTAATGGGAGAGGTTCCCTTATTCAGAAACGAACCTATTTACAAATATACAAAACATGATTTTTGGTTGAACTTGGATATTACGAAAGTGTTTTCTATAAAGATCATCAATTACAAAAAAGGGTGAGGAATGAGAATACGAGAATGAGCAGAAAGGCAACACTTAGAATTATAGATAACAGAGTAATTCTTTATGTATGCGAAGTTACAGTGAATTGAAACAAGATCATTTGTATCATATAAATAAGATGGAATTTAAAGACACAAAGTTCTGTAAATAACATCTGCTAGAACACAAAGTTTCTTAACATAACACAGACAAATGATCTTCACAAAATTAAATGAAAAGCTTGGGGATAAAAGAGATCAGATAGACAAAGAATGAAAAGCCCTTATGTATTGATTTCTTTATGATCTATTTACACTTTCAGAAAATAAGCCAAGTTCTTCCTCCTTTTTCAAAATGGCGTGGAGAGGCCATTATATAGCTTACAAATCAGTTACTCTTTGTAACCACTTCTTTTAACTAAAGATTAGTTAAGGATTGCCAATCGCAATACCTCAACTTATTACAATGAATCGAGAAAAAGAATTAGAAGAGAAGAGAAGAATAAGGAGAAGAAGACAGGTGGTTATGACTGGGAGGGACCCACTGACTTCAAAATTCACTGCCTGAATCTCTTCAATGCCTCGGCTATGTCTCTACGCCACGAGGGACTGCGTGTTGGTTGTAGGCTGAGCCCAAAATCGAGGCACTTCTCCATTTCCTTATCAAACTCGACATGAGTATGATAGTCTTTATTTGCTTCTTGATGGCAGATTGAAGAGAGCAGATCTCCTTCATTTTCTCTTTGGAAATGGAGCTTTCCTTGAATAGATTATCTTTGACAAAAGCTCGAATTGAGCTTTGATTTCTTGCGAGGAAAAGAGGCACACGAGAAGTTTCATCTGAAGATGACAATGTATATCTTTGAAAGCGAGATCTGACAGTGTCTTGAAAGCCTCACCCTTACTACTGCGGCTATTCTTGACTCTCCCAAAGCCTCCTCCAAGACTTTGATCTTCCACTCCATGCTTTGTAAACCCGGGACTTTTGATGACAGATTATCCTTTGCATCATCAAAAACCTTATTCGCCAATAAAATGTTCTCATCATCTGTCCCATGAGACGGAGGTCTCTATCTGGTTGCTCGGAGTTTGAGCTCTTTATCTATGATCCCGATAGTGGAGGAGAGCTTCTGTTGCAAATTGTTCACCTTTCCGTGGAGTTTGAAAGCTTCATCGATGAAGTTCAATCCTGCAACAAGCATATCTTCCACCATGGCCTCCATAGCTCTGCCATAGATGGAATACTTGTGCATGTCTTTGATACTCTGTACTTCATCTTGGCTCAAAATTACAAGGTGGCGGAAGGGTAGTCATGGGGTAGGGTCAAAACTTTGTCCTTAGACAAAAGAGATTTGATAAAACCTGTGAGAATCTGGGCTTGTTCCTCCAACTGTTCAATAGTTTGCTGCCCTTTCTCTACCCTCCCAATGACTCTTGTGACCGTTTCCTGGAGGTTGTGGATCTCACCTTCAGGAGTAGACTCTCCCATAGGAATCCTTGAGAATTCTAGGTTAGATGCACTGTAAGTCTGCTGCTCGATTTATCTTTGTAGGCTTAGCAATCTCAGGAATTGCTGACCACTGAGCATCGAGACACTATCTGGAGGTGATTACGGCTTTTTTTTGAGAAGGAGTAGTGCCTAACAAGGCTGCCACAACATCAAAATTTGGCACTGAGCTCAGAGGAAGATTTCCTCTTCTCTTTGTCAACAAAAGGTTGCACCCATGCAAAAAGAGGAAGAGGAAGCAGCGGGAGGGCAAGAGGACCAAGAGGCAGAGAGCTCATGCGCTCGAGGTTTGCCTGATTGTTGTCTCAAGTTGAGATGTGAGTGGGGTGCTTGAGACAATTGCTGCAGAGGAATCAATAGCACTTGGAAGTTCAGTGCTCTGGACTTCCTTATCTTTATCTGTTGGAGCTTTAGGAGCATTTGTAGGGGCTGGCACTTCACTCTCTTCACTTTCACTGAGAACAATGATGTTCTCTGGTCCCAAAGGCACTTCTACCTACTTTCTTTGAGGATCTTTTTCCACAGGCTCCTTCTTAACCTCTTTGAATTTCTTCTGGTATACTTGAGTGGATGAAGAAGGAGTGGAAGCTGTAGGTCCTTGCGTTGATGAGGCAGGAGGGGTTTGCACAGGTGTGTCTGATATGGGAGTCGATGCTTCCCTCCTTGGTGTTGAAACATCCTTAGAGGAGGATTCTCCTGAGTGCCTTCTAAGCTCTCGAACTTTCCTATCAAACCAGACCTTAGTCCTGACTAAGACTGGAGCTAGGATCTCGGCCAGATCATCTTTCTCTTTCTTGTTCCAATCCAAGTCCTCCAAGGGAGTGTGCTTAACCACATTGTCATACTCATATGAGTATAGATCGAGTTGTCATCTGGAGTCCTTCGGGGAACTTGGTACAAGCCGAGTTCTTGGATCAATTGCAGAGAGAACCTGCCATAGTGCCTCCTTCTAGCCTCAAAATCATCTGCACAGTCAGCCCAATAGTCTTCTGTATCTGCCCTATGATGATAGATTATCTTGATGTTCTACTCAATGAACTTCTTCAAGTCGAAGCAAGTTCTTGGCTTGAAGAAATGAACAGTGATGGGAACCAGGGCTCTTTCTATATTCTGTGCGTCCAGGGCTGTTTTACAAGTGTAATTTCCCAAAGAGATGGGAAAGTGCAAACCAGTAATCTTCTTGTCTCTGCAGGTTCTGTGTAATTTGTCTAACTACTGCATACTTCTATCAAAGCCATCTTATCACTGCAGAACATGGGAAGCCTCAGAGGGGTGCTCTCATAGCCAGCAAGCCTGATATAGGAGAATTTTCTGAATTGGATAAAATAGGCACCGTAGTGCGATATCAGGTTCATGGCTTCATCAGAAAACCTTCTAGCAGTGTCACCTCAAGAAGCCTGACCACGTACATGGTGAAAGCATCATTTACCCTTGAAATTGTGATTGCTGGTCTCTAGGGTGAACTGTGGGCAGTAGGCATATACAGGATCATCCTTGTGGGCATCAATGTAAGAAAAACCAAACCATTGCCTTGATGCCGCCAGAGTATACATCAGGTACGAAGTCATGTAGAACTTCTTTGTTTGTTGTACATTGGACAGCTGCTCTGCCAAGTTCATGCTGATGATTTCTGCCCAGTTGATATTTTGAGTTCCCTCGCACACCATGCTGATGAGCGGGCACATCCAGAAATGGAATTCGTTAGTAGAGGGTAAGCCCATAACCCGAGCTAGTAGGATTATAAAATCTAACAATTCTTCATTGAAATCAGCCGGAAAAGAGTCTTGGATAGATGAGATGCTCCCTTCTTAGGGTTCTTTAGCCAGGACTTCGCCACCCGCGCCTTGTATTTGTCGTTGTCTTGATTGAACAGGGCCTGTGCTTGATTCTGGGAAACAACTATGGCATTATCCATTTCTGGAATCCTCAGTGCAGTGCTAATGGTGGTAGCGTCTAGTTTGGTGATGAGTTCCCCGTGTACGTTGGTTAATTCACTCGAATCAGGGTCGAAGTGAGCTCTGCATGAAAGCACTGTATCAGCACATTGCACCGAGATTGGGAAACCTCCAGTGAAAGCCAAACCACTGTCGTGAATCATCTGTGCCATTGGTGTAGGGTTTGCATCTGCCATCCTTGCCCAAAAATCACCAAAGTCAAGATGACGAGCTTCACTGTCCCCAATATTGGGAACGGCAGACTCTAGTGGTGAGATTTGTTCCTGTCCCTGAAATTTGATCTTCATATTGATAGTAATTGATAGTAATTCGGAGGAAGGGAGCGCCAAGCTAGACTAATGGGAAGGAATTACGAGAGGGAAGGATATACGCATTTAATAGGAATTTTTAGATTGCGAGGTTCGAGCAAAGGATAGCATGGAAGCGGTGTGAAAAATGCATAGGGGGTTCAAATGCTTGGGTTATATAGCCGATTAGAGAGAGAAAGATAATGAATGACATTTGCGTACATTTACCAATTTGAATAAGCAAATACAGACGGGAAAAATGAACTTGGGACATTTGGAATTTGGTTTTGATTCGGGAAAATGGAACAACTTACCAAATTGGGACATGTGAATGTGCGTGAAACACGCGGGGCGAAATGGGGAAAAGACAAATGCCTTTTGGGGGCGTGCAAAGTGCGCGAAAATGTGCACGCGGTTTGGGTGATTGGGACAGAAAATGGAACATTCGGCCGAAAATGGAACAAATTGAACTTGGGACATTTGGGACAAAAATTGACTGAAAATGGGCAACGAAAAATTTGGAAAACTTCGTTGAAAATGGAAACCGGCAAATCTTGGGAACGGAAAGGCCGTTTCGACCAGAAAATGGAACTTGGGACAAGAAACGCGGGGGACAACCGGAAAATATCTCGGGAACAGGGGGACGTTTGATCTTGGGACACGCGGGACAAAAAAACACACAAAACACACAAAATGACCCAAAAACGCATATTTTTTCAATTTCTCGACTTTTAACATTGAGTACAATAGAGAAGACACTCAAACTCAAAATTTTAAAATTTTCACTTCCTTAAGAGCGGGAATTTTGAGTGGACAAAAGTATGTAAAATTGTTTGGAAATAATCATTCATAGGATCCTTTGACCTTGGCATATATATCATTCATGTGGGTACATAAAGCTGGTCTAAGGCTATCAAAATTTAATCATTGCTTTTTGGGCCCCTAATTTAGCTTCCAAATCTTAAGGGCATGTAGGCACACATGGCAAGCGGAAGTGCGCACATGTAGGCATGCTAGGTAGAGTTAAAAAGGATTCTTGAAGAATGTAGGACGTGTGCACCGCATGAAGAACAATTCGGGACTTAGCCATTTTTGGCCTTTGAGACAAAACACATGAAGAACATGTTCCGTTTGGATAAGGTTCCATCCTAGCAACAAGGTGTCTGGAGGAATATACCTTGTAATAGAAAGATCCTAAAGTTAATCATGACATGGAGAGGCATGTTCTGGGTCAACCCACACCTTGACACTTGGGGCCAGATTTGAGGCTGCAAAGGAGTTTGTTAGAGCTCAGAGGCCTATTTATACACGCGCCCTTGGTAAAGAAGAAGAGATGAAAGTGAGGTAGTAGAGCTCTGCAGAATACCTACGACAACTATGAGATGAAAATGGGTACAAAATTCTAGTAAGGATGTAATGGGAAAATGGGGAATGAAAATTTTGTCTTGTGAGAATACATGTATGGATCCACACATGGCGCATGACTACGGTCTACCTTCTGTAATATTTTATAAGTAAACACTATGAATGAATGTGATAAGGTTTCCATGAAAAATGTATTAAGACTCTTTCCCTATATTATCTGCATATTACTATTGCACTTCTGTTCTTATATAATCATGAATCTTGCTTAAATGGTTAAGTATAGTAGTAGATGTACAACTCTTAGTTCTATTATGGCTAAAGGGTGTAGAAGCCATCCGAGCTCTATATCCCTTCATGTCTCATTAAATCGGTGAAGTCAGAATCATGAGCTATGCCTTCCACTAGAATTACATAAAGAGAGACTTGGCTCCCTCTCGTGCACCTCGGGTGAGCGCCTAGTTCTTCTGCTAGGTGATAGGTCGATGCGCATGAGGTTCCCTTGTTCTTAGTGGGTGAAAAAGTGACTACATATTGGTTCCATTGCTAAGACCTCTTTTCAAAGTTGTAGGGAAGTATGGCATATATCATGATCTTTGTAAAAAGTGATGGCGGAGTGATTAACACTTGAAGGTGTTGAAGATTGGTTTAAGAGCATGGAGGATGAATTCGCTCAGAGATTTGGTACTAGATCGGGTTTGATAAGTGAAGATGGGTTGAAGACACTCTTTATCATGAGTTATACGAAACCTTCTTCAGCTATTTTGTAGTAGAGTTATTCGAATGGCTCTCAGCTTATACATCTAGATCGGGGTGGCATTATAGATCATACCCTTAGACCCAAGAAACATATTAGAACCTACAAGATTCTGATCTAAAGTAGACCCATGCTATAGATCATTGGTGAAAGGGATTAATGACTAGATACACTCTGGAATACGCCATTTCCACGTATTCTTATCCAAAAGTTGTTGAGTTTGAGTTCTTGCGAGAGCCCGACAGATCATTTCTACATGCTATTCCCCTTACGATCAAAATATTGATGGTAACCATGGATTTAGAGGCATTCCCTATGGCCGGCTAAACCACCTTGAGTGCTAGGTGAGTAAGCCATGTTAGGGAAGGATGGCTAATCGACGATTGAACATGAAAGGGAGGAGAGGTGGCTCAAGTATAACAAAGTGCGTGAAAAGGAGATTGATAGAAAGCATGGGATTACAAGTGGGTTATGGAGCGGACATGGTGGAAAGGAGTTTAGGTTCATGCGGAGGATGTCGAACATGAATAGTTTATGGTACCCCATCTTGGTAAATGTGGAAGAGAAAACCTTGTGGCTTCTGATGAGAGTCTATCGCGTAGAGAGAGAAGATTCATTGGAATGCATCTAACCCCACCTAGTGATTGCACCTTGGAACTTGGTTTGTTCGAATGAGGGAAGAGTATATTTGATCCATTTGATATCGGTGGAAGTGACCGATTGGCACATAGAACATACAATTTCTTGTTTGGGACTTCTATGGCTTCACACACTATTCGATATTTGGTGGAATGTTTGGGCAAGGCACGTATACGGCTAGTTTTGGAAGTGCGTTAGGAGGTGGTAGAGGAATTACAAGCGGGAGTGGTACTAGTTCACAAACTATTGGCATGAAATTTAGTGGGATGATGGGAGAACTTGGCACGACAAACACAGGCCCACATGTACCTAACACAGGATGATCTGGAGGTGGAAGTGGTGGAATTGGTGGCTCAGATCCAGTGGATCTCAGTAGAGGAGAAAACACCGAGGAAACCAAGGGAATATATTGGGAGGAAAGGGCCCCACCACCTCCTCAAGTCCTTTTCAAGATGTCTCTACACTTGTCAGATTACGGTGGAATAGAAGATGCCGAGCATGTGCATAAGTGCGAGCTGCTATGGCACGTGAAGGGAATCATGACCCATGATTAAAAGGCCAGTCAATTTGTGACAACCTTGCGAGGACGCATGCATATTTGGTATAGAATGCATGACCCTCATCAGAATATTATGGATTATACCACGATGATAAATGCATTCTTGGCGAGAATTCCACATACGAGTTTAAACAAAAGAGCATTAGCTCTCTCAAGAAATCTAGCAGGAAATGGAAGAGAGCATGCGGGAATATGATGCGTGATTTAAAACTCTTTTTCTAAGTTGTCATATGATATCGACCCATCAAAACATGATCAGTGGTTTTTCAAAGGGTTGATCACACCCTTTAGGAGGGCCTTATCTCATAAAATGTTCACAGACTGCGCTGTGAAGCATTGAAAGCTAATTTACATGCTGAAGTAGTTGGTAGTGTTGACACTAGTGTTATCCCATTTCTAGAGGCTCAGATTGCTACCATGGATAAGAAATTGGAGAAATTTTTTGCCAACATAGGTCTAGAGATTCACGGAGGGATGTGGTGCATGGATTATAATGTAGAAGGACACACAAAGGATAATGGTGGGATATGTACTTGGAAGGTGGTACGTGTCATGGTAGTAAACTATGAAATATGTCATGAGGACCATGATGCAAGTAGGTGCCCCCTGTTGTAGCATGTGATCTATAAAAATGTATCTTGTTATTGTAAAATATGTACCTCAACCACACATGACACCAAGGATTGTAGATTGATTGACTAGATTCATGAGGCAATTGATCTTGGTGTGCACCAGACTAGCATTGCCAACAGTTCCAAAGGAGATGAACGTCGGTATGAGGAGCGTAGAGATGGAGATGTGCATGGAAGAGGGTTTTGTAGAGGATTTTGTGGTCGTGGTAACCATAGAGGAAGAAGTGAGTTCTGCATGGGACGTGTTTTAGATGTGGAGCCATAGACCACTATAAGCGCAAATGTCTAGATCTTCTACAATGCTCCTGGTGTGGAAAAAAACATAAGTACGAAGAATTCCTAGAGTTGTATGAACATATGATTCAATAGCACTGGAAGGATAAGGGCACTGCCATGGTGAGTATTAAAAATTCGACGTGTAATGGCTTCCACGAGTAATACGAGAATCATAACTAGAGCCTGTTATGGTAACAATGAGGGTGGAATCCACACGTGTAAAAGAAGTGCCTAGGCAGAGACCTCTAGTTTTGAGAGAAGAAGTAGTACATGGGAAGTATCCAAACTTGGCTCACTCAGAAAGAAGTCTACTAGGAAACCATAGACGTAATTTGAAGTTTACAAGGGGAGATCCAATGCTTAAAAGAGTAGACTAGAAAAGATGAGCAAAGGAGACTAGTAGAAGCACTAAGGGATGACTTGGATGAGGTTAAGGAGGTGTGTAAACTGCTGAGGCAGGAGAATATTATTCCCTTGCTAGGGGCATGGTTGAGAGAAAAGGTGCCACGTGCCGGGGAAGAACACAAAAGGTAGATCCTACATGCAAACCTCCCACCTCACAGCCTTGATTATGACAAAGAGATTACCCTGAACGCAGTAGTGGATGGATGGTTACTTAGCAACATCCTCATTGACATAGGTGCAGAGGTTAATGTTCTCACTCTAGATGCCTAGAATCAAATGGGAAGACCTACATTACAACCATCTTCAAATGTGCTATATATGACAAATAAAACAAAGGTAATGCCCATAGGTGTCTTGAAGGATGCAACCATTACAATTCATGAGAATAGGTTCATTGGGGATTTTGAAGTCTTGGCACTTGCTGAGGTAGATAATTTCCCAGCTCTACTTGGGTGCCCGTGGTGTTATAAGAATAATGCAGATCTC
Organism: Taxus wallichiana var. yunnanensis; assembly: GCA_018340775.1. Taxonomy (NCBI): domain Eukaryota; kingdom Viridiplantae; phylum Streptophyta; class Pinopsida; order Cupressales; family Taxaceae; genus Taxus; species Taxus wallichiana. Next base: position 298,542,770 of record CM031242.1, read on the forward strand.
TAGTTTAACAAGGGGTACATAAGATTTGAAAATAAGGAAGAGTAGGTAGTTATACCATTGGTTGATGGGAATTCCACCCCCTATACTGAACCCCTTAGGGAGGAAGTCCTAGACAGAATATATGTGTGCTCCATAAGAGATCTAGAGACCATCCACCCTATAGAAGGAGTCATCCAGTTTGATGATGCTCAATCTATCAGTGATACTACCAGTATAGCATGTGATAATTGGGTGCATGGGACTTATGAATTGATTGGGTGACATTTGAAAGGATCAGTAACCAAGGTAACAACAAAACATATAGTTCGATGCAGGGAGGGAAGACAATAACAAAGTATTCTGGGGATGCATACCCTGAGGTCTTTTTGAGAGAGATGGAAGCTCGCTGGAGGGAGGACGAGTAACGAAGTATGCTAGGTTATGTTTTGATAGGCATAACAGCAAGGTGGTGGGCCACGCATAGTGAGAACTTGTTGGAATGGCATGAATTTTGAATTGTGCTCACTGTCTAATTCTCAAAAAGCAACATACCCACCACTATTAGAAATTACAGTGGCAATGGACCCACCTCTTCCCACATCCAGGCATGTGAGAGGGTCTGGGGAGAAGGTGTAGAAGATTTACCACCCTCTCTTTGGGTGCATAAGTTGTATTCGACACTACAAGGTTGTGCATGCACGTGGTATATCCATTCTGAAACATACCACCAAATGGGAAGTTGGTAGGAATTAACGACTGACTTGGTCCACACATTCGAGTACCAAAGTACCAAGCAACCAGTTGATGAGGCATTATAGACTATCAAGCACCTCACTCTAGGGGATTGTGCCATGGCAGAAGATAGGTTAGTAAACTTACTCGATGGACCTAGTTTAGAAGCACGGTTCGAAGAGGAGGAACTAGAAGACATACAATTCGAGCATGTATGTGTTGAAAAGGAGAAAGGAAAGATGGTATACCTTGTTGATGGAGAGGAGATAGAGAGCCTGAATGTCAACCATTCGGTTGGGGCACATGAAGTAGTTGATAGTGTAGATGCATGTGCACATGCATATCATGAACCACTCAAAACCAAGAAAGTTAACATCAGCTCGGAAGAGGAGCCCAAGGAGGCTATCATTGGGGACTATTGGTCAGACAAGGAAGTATCAAAGATCATTGATCTCTTATGTGAATTTGAGGATTTATTCCCATACGAGATACCATGAGTTGAAAGGTGTCCACCATTCATTGGGGGAAATGAAGATAAGGTTGAAAGATGGTGCGCGTTTGGTTAGGAAGAAGCCTTACAGGATGAATCCCGACATGCGTGTAAGGGTTAAAGAAGAACTAGACAAGATGATAGCATCCGGTATCATTGAGGCTATGGAGGAATCAAAGTGGATAAGTCCAATGGTGATCAAAATAAAAAATTATGGGAGGATTAGGATATGTGTGGATTATAGGGAATTACACACTGTTTGTATCATAGATCCTTTTCCCACCCCCTTTACTGAAGATATTTTGGAAGGAGTTGTTGGGCACAAGGTCTATTCCTTTACGGATGGATTCTCGGGATATCACCAAGTAAGGATTTCCAAGGAAGACAAAGATAAGACAACTTTTGCTACCAAGTGGGGAAGCTTTGTATATATAGTCATGCCCTTTGGGTTGAAGAATGCGCCGCTATATTTTCATGCATAGTGGTACAAGCATTTAAGGACTTCATTCAAAGTTCCTTTAGGTATATTTGGATGATTGGACAATGTATGGTTTAGTAAGAGGCCATTGTGACAACTTAAGGTTGATTTTTGAAAGATGTCGGCGAGTTGAGGATCTCTCTCAACATCAAGAAATTTATCTTTGTAACTCCTTTTGGGACGTTTTGGGGCATATCATATGTAAAAAGGGCTTATTGGTGGATCCCGCAAAGGTTGCGAGTTATTGTGGGGTTAGGGAGCCTACCACCAAAGCGCCATGTGTAGATTTCTTAGAATATGCCAAGATCACCATGCCTTTAGAAATATTGCTCAAACACAAGAGTGCCTTTCGGTAGGGAGAGGTGCAGAGAGGGATTTTGACACTCTAAAAGAAAGGCTTATCACCGCACCTATTCTACAATTCCCATCATGGGATAAAACTTTCCATGTCCACATGGATGCCCTGCAGTACAACAATGGGAGCCATTCTTGCTCAACTAGGAGAGGGATTGTTGATCATCCTTTGTGTTTTTCAAGTAGAATGTTAACATCAATGAGAATATAATTATATAATGATTGAGTGTGAGGCATTGTCAAAGATCTACGCACTCCAAAAATTTAGGAAATATCTCTTGGTAACTCCTTTCATATTCTACACTCAACATATGGCCTTTAAGTATCTAGTAAACAAAGCGGTGTTGAAGGGTATCTTTGTTGGGTTCTTCGATTTTAGGATTTTGAATTCAAAGTGGTGGTAAAACGGGAAAGAACAATGGTAGGCTAGATCATTTATCAAGGATTGATTCGGGATAGGATGCACAAAGTATCGAGGAAACCATGTCGGATGCACAATTGTTCAAGTTGCAGTGTGTGCCCTCAAAAATAGAAGATATTGCTATATTTCTCAAGGAAGGAGTGGCACTGAAGGGATGAATGCTCTGGAAAGGAAAAGGTTAGCTATACGTGTAACACCCTTCATGTTGATCAATGGGGATTTGTATAAAATGGGCTACGATGAAGTTTTGCATTGGTGTGTACTAGAACATGAACACATAGCTATAATAGAAGAGGCCCATGGTGGGATTTCCATAGGACACTATGTAGGGAATGCAATTGCGTGCAAGATCCTAGTCACTAGACTATGGTGGGAGATGATTCACCAGGATTGTATTGAGTTTTGCAAGGCTGTGACCACTGCCAGACCTTGGAAAACCTGGAAAAAGGGATGAAATTCCCTTGCACCCCATCGCCAATGTGGAACCTTTTGAAAAGTGGGAAATAGATTTTTCAAACCAATCTCACCAGCTATCGAAGGACTAACTCGCGGTATATTATTACCTATACTAATTATCTGACAAGGTGGGAAGAGGCCGCACCCACTAAGGATTGCACCGCAGCCATGATCTGCTAGATTTTTGTGGGAGAACATTATCAGCATGTATGGGTGCCCATTAAGTTTAACAAGTGATAGGGGCACTCACTTCTTAAATGAAACAATCAGGATTCTATTAGCAGAATTCATGGTAGCCCATCACAAGACTACCCCTTATCACCCTCAAGCAAATGGGACTGCAGAGGCATTCAACAAAATCCTTAGTCACACATTGACTAAGATATGTGATGTGGGTAGGAAGGATTGGGATGACAAGGTGTCAGTAATCCTTTGGGCATATAGAACAACATATAAAAGGTTGAACAAGGCCGCACCATTTCAACTAGTGTTTAGCACGGAGGATATTTTTCCAGTTGAATTTATGCTACCATTCTTGTGTTAAGCGCGCATAGGAGGGTTAGACGATGAACAAGCACTGGAAGAAAGAATTGATGAATTGATAAAGTTGGATGAAAGGTGCTCACTAGCAAGATGAAGCCAAACAATTGAAAAATCTAAACAAAAGGCATGATACGACCACCACATTAAAAACAAACAGTTTAAGGTTGGCCAGATGGTATTGCTATATGATTCTAAATTTCTATGACATCCTAGAAAGTTGAAGGTGCATTGGTTGGGTCCTTATGTAATTTCATACATCCTTGATTCGGGCACGTGCCAGCTATAAGCATTGGATGGAACAAAATTACCTAGACACTTCAATGGGAGTAGGCTGAAGCCCTACTATAAATAATGCTTCTTGGTGTTTGTAAATAAGGTAGTTCTGCCAGTTAGTTTAGAGTTTCCTTTTATGCTTTTCCTTTCTTGTTTTTCCCTTTCGCGTTGTTGTCTTGTTTTGCGCCTTGGGCACCGGTAACCTTATTACTTTTTAAACTTATGATTGCACGAGAGGACTGTGCATCATTTTAGTGTGGGGTGAGGTGATTAAGAGAGGCATGAAGTTATTCTGTAGGAAGATTGAGTTGGTAGACCATTCGAACTACCCTGTTGAAAAGATGCATTAGGAAGGTAGATGGGTGGCAAAATAAATTTCCATTAGAAATCCATGTACAAGGAGAAAGTGCAAAAACATGAGGTAGGTGAAAGAAAGAATCATGAGGATGGAAGAGGTACCTTTGATCGTTGGTAACACGTGTGCAAGAGTCTTCTATCAAGATGGATTGTCTACGTGCCAGAAGGTTGGAAAAGTTTTCACGCAAGGATTGGGCATGGGTGAAATAGTTTTCATGTAAGGATTGGGTACATTTGAAATAATTTTTGCGCAAGGGTTGGCGCGTGGTGAAAAAAAATTCGTGCAAGGATTGGGCACACGAGGAAAAGTGCTAAATTTAGGTTTGTTTGAAAATGTTGCATTAAATATTATCATATGGTGGTAGGTAGCCTAGCCTTTAACGCGTAAAGTTGGGAAAATATATAAATACAAGGATGGTAAGTTCATTATTTTACTTTGTGAAAACAAGGAGAATAATTTTCTTTTAAGAGCTAGGGTTTGAAAGCTAACTCGTGCAAAGGAGAATCTTATAAACTCATGTGTAATCAGTCTGGTTGATCTAAAAACCAGAGAAGAAGTGATTCACGGGTGTGAGGAACATTGGGAAAGAGTGCCGTGATCAAAGGAGGAAAGTTAGAAATTAGGGTTTGTACCCTAGGGCACAGGGTGCGCGAAGAAAACTCTCGAAAACCGGAAGGAAACCGGGGATGAAAGAAAAGGGTAAAATGACAGCCATGAGACCAGTTGATAAGCCTACAATACAATCCAAAAAGGGAAAGGGGAAGGGAAAGGGAAAGAAGAAATAAGATGAAATCCCCTTGGATACCAATGAGGAATGGTTCTCAGAGATGCAATACCCGGATGGGGTTTTGATAGGACAAGAGTGGGAGTCCCACATCAGACAGATGACCATAATTGATTACAATCATCGTTTGAGTATAATTGTGAAGGAAATGGTGTTGGAGATGCTGCACCCCATAAAGAAATGAACACCTGGTGGGATGTCAATTTACAGTGATGTAGTCAAGGTGAAAATGGAGAAGACAGGGCTTCTCCAGCTTTATGAGTTGCCCTACTTCAAGAATCCTGAGCCCTTGTACCAATGGTTAATGACGTGTGTGCATGAATATTTATTTTGCTTCGTAGGGCAAAAAATGTGCATAACCCCACAGATTAATCTCACACTTTACAGGCCTGAGCTATAAAGGGGATGCAATCCTAGACAACCTCTAGGATGAGGAGGCAATTAAGGAAATAATCACATCCCAGGATTATAAAAAGGGATCAAGGTACTACGACCTCGCGGATATCAGTGATCTGGTGATGAAAATGGCCGCACACCTCATTTCTAAGCTAAATGGACAACAGAGGTTAACCCAAGTGAGCAAGCCCTGGTTAAATGTCTGTAGAAAGGTCACGGAAGACACCATGTACAATATCTCCCAATACATAGCAGATGAGATTATAAGCAGCACGAAGGATGGAGGAAAGATATTGTTTGGTAACATTCTATTAACCATTTAGCTCTCATAAATCAGTGTGTCAGATGCATCTGATAAATTCATATGGGAGTACCTCAATGAAGACCCTTCGCCTTTGGACAGTTCCGAAGTATACTTGTGAGTCAATGGCCGGGGTGCATAAGGTACACTTGGATAAATGGTATACATGCCTTAGGAATGCATTCGAGGTAGAATGGAAGATCCTAGAGCAACTCCCCACGGTGACTAAAGGAGAAGTAGAATTTGTGGTGTACCAAAGACTTCGCATTGGTAGATGGAAGTTAGAGTCCCCGGTGCAAACTCCCCTTCTCATTTAATGCCCAATTATTCCAAGCAGGGGTAAACAGATATAAGGAGTTGAAGAAGTTAAAACTTGACCTATCCACCCTCAACAACGAACATAGAGAGAAGAGAAAGATGCTGGTTTACCCGGGGAAGCACACGATACATTGAAAGATATGTGTCGTAGGATGTGCACATCGTAAGGTGCTTGACCTTACCAATTTGCCGAGTGCATCTTTGCTGCTATAATATTAATGTGCATAAGGCCAAAGTTTGAGAAGGGAACATATGTAGAAAATGAAATATCCATCCCAGATGACCCCATGGGAAGGAAGAAGCTAGCGCCAAAGCGAAAGGAGAAAGAAGAAGAAGAGGAAGAACAAGGGGTGGTGGAAAGGCAAGATGTAGGTACTGTGGGGCCGAGTACCTATGTCGGAAGAAGAGAAGAATGGTGGTCAAGGAAAAGACCCCGGAGCCTGCAAAGCCACCATCCCCTGAAGAACCTTCAGATGAAGAAAAGACAACATCCCCCACTCCAAAGTTTTCTACAAGAGAATAAGAATAAGGAATGAAGGGATCAAGGGTCTGAAGATATAGATGACCTGAACGCCTATGTAGGTGAAAGGGATGATGATGAAGGGGAAGAGCTGGAGTTGGAGTAAGAGCCAATTAATATCCATGACTTGGAAGGAGAGGAGGTTGAGAATGAAAATGATACCTTCATCTTTGTAATAAGGAAAGGCACCTGAAGGAAGGAAGGTGCGTGCAATGAAGAGGGGAGAAAAGGGGCTAGTACCAAGGTCTAGATATGCCCAAGATCACTCAGGAGGAGGTGAATGAAAAGGAAACAAGGGAGGTAGAGAAGATAATTGATGCCTTGGTCAATGAAGAGTTGGGGTGCAATGTGGAGCTCGTGCTTGGCAAGTTCAAGAAGGAGCAAAGGGAGAAGAGTGGAAGTAGCACAAAAGTCCCAACTCTCTCGGTAACTATTCCCAAGGGCATGCACACGGGAAGTAAACACATGGAAGGGGGAAGAATAGTGATGGGTTACATTGATGACCCCAACAAAGTTTTACGCGTGCATTTCCAAAGTACCATGCCCACTAAGGAGCTCACCACCATGGAGTCCTTTGACCCTGAGGGTGGATACCCACGAATGAGGAAGATGTTATCTTGGGCATTCAACTCCCACCTCGATGAGCCTGAATTCAAGATTAACCAAGGAGTGGTATTGAAGCTGTCCAAAGGAAAGGGGGATAACCCCATTATAAACATGCAACAACTATCAGACAAGCAAGTGTGCAACGCACTAAACAAAGTCTCTGTGGAAATTGAGGCTAGGATCTTCGGTAGAAATGACAAGGTTAGAGTCTTGGAGGACCTATTGGAGAAGAGGAAGGAAGAAGTGGTGAAGCTAACGAAGGATCTCATCCTTGAGAAATTAATCAGTGCTCAACTGTAGAGGGAGCTTCAGGAGGAAAAGGACAGGGTGCGCAAAGTTTCCAAGAAGGTGGAGCTCATCTCCAAATCAATTATCACGAAGCACCCAGACCTTAACCCTCCTATGCAAAATTATAGATCCTCCCTGGAGTGCCTAGAGGACTTGAATCAGATCCTCACCATGGAGAGGCAGCCCTTGGCATTAGATTTGGTAGAAGAGGTAACAACACACTTGGAGAAAGAAGACAAGTTGAAGTTCATCATGCTCATGGCTGAATACAACAAGGTTCTCACCGACGTAAGAACAATGCACAAACCACGGGGTCACTTATGACCACTACACGAGATCAAGACAAAGTGAAAAGCATATTGCTTGCTAGAAAAAATCGAGTTGAAGGAATTAAGTGAAAAGAATAAGGGTAATAGAGATGAGTGGGAAAGGATCATATCCGAGGTAGAAAATAAATCCAGAGCCATTAAGAACCCAAATAAAGAGCTCTACAAGGTCATCACAAGGAAGATGGATGCCTCGGAAGATCACGCTAAAGAAGCTGGAGACTATGGTGGAAACCATTACCACACTGAGGAGGGGCTAACTTACGACGAGGTGAGCACCTTGGTTGGCAACATTTGCACTAAAGAGAAAAAGGAAGTAAGAACTTAGAGTAAACTAGAGGTGACCTCTAGCAAAACTTTCCCATCCTCCTTCTTTATAAAATTTTCCCCCTATTCTTTCTCTTCCCCCTTTCTTTATTCTTTCCCCCCATTCTTTTCCAAGGAAAGGCCTTGTATTCTTTTGTACTGCATTCTTTGAGAAGGTTCTTGAGGGAAAAGAATAGTTGAAGTGTGGGGTAATGTTAAGCCCCTAATTTAGCTTCCAAATCTTAAGGGAATGTAGATGTGCATGGCTAGGGGAAGCACACAAGTGTAGGCATGCTAGGTAGACTTCAAAAGGCTTCTTGAAGAACCCAAGACACACGTCTTTGCGTGAAGAACAATTCGAGGACTTAGCCATTTTTGCCTTTGGGACATAACACATGAAGAACGTGTTCTATTTGGATAAGGTTCCATCCTGGTGATAGGGTGTCCTGGAGGGAATATACCTTGTGATAGAAAGATCCAAAAATTTAATCATGACATGGAGAAGCATGCACCAGGGTGACCCACACCTTGACACTTGGGGCCAGATATAAGGCTGCAGAGGAGTTTGTTAGAGCTTAGAGGCCTATTTATACACATGCCCTTGGCAAAGAAGAAGAGACGAAAGTGAGGTAGCAGAGCTCTGCAGAATTACTGCGAGAACTATGGGATGAAAATGGGTACAAAATTCTAGTAAGGATGTAATGGGAAAATGGGGAATGAAATTTTTGTCTTGTGAGAATACATGTATGGATCCACACATGGTGCATGACTACAGTCTGCCTTCTGTAATATTTTATAAGTAAACACTATGAATGAATGTGATAAGGTTGCCATGACAAATGTATTAAGACTCTTTCTCTGTATTATCTGCATATTACTATTACACTTCTATTCTTATATAATCATGAATCTTTCTTAAATGGTTAAGTATAGTAGTATATGTACAACTCTTAGTTCTATTATTTTTGTTACATGCTTTGGTTCTATTATGGCTGAAGGGGTGTAAGAGCCATTCGAGCTCTATAGCCCTTCATTTGTGTTAAATCACTAAGTCAGAATCATGAGCTATGCCTTCCACTAGACTCACATAAAAGAGAGACTCGGCTCCCTCTCACATGCCTCGGGTGAGAGCCCAACACTTGCTGGGTGATAGGACGACGCACATGAGGTTCCCTTGTTCTTAGTGGGTGCAAAAGTGACTACATTGATTGGTCTTCTCCCTTTTTAAATCATTAACCTCATTTTTATTAATCCTAGCATAAATTATAGTTCGGGCCTTTAGTTAGTAGACATATTGATTAAATGGGGCTTGGTCCCCTCCAACGAAGCTCTAAGCCTTCATGCTTTATCGGTGTATTGCATTCATATTGTGGTTTGAACAGAAGTTCATGAGTTTAACTCACTATACATTACTTTATAGACTACTCACATCTCTAATGTGTTTTTTTGATCTCTCATAAGTAAGAAGTTTTCATTTTAAAAATAGTAACTTTACCCCTGAATAGAGTCCTTTTGATCTTCTACCATTGATTAGTCTAAAGTGTTATTTAATTGCTCATCAAATCTGAGCCTTTGATTTTGTGGTATAATTTGATATCCATCATTGATCTTGTAGTTGGTCAGTGGATGCCTAATAGCCGTTATTTTTGTACCATTCATCCTGGATCCATCAATCCCTTAAAGTCAAGTTAGCAAAGTGGTTTTGAATGAGTGTTGTTTGATCTCAGTATTGTTTAGATATAAATCACTTTGAATATTAAATTGAATGGGTTAGGTTGAATGGTGGTTTGGTTGATTTGGGTAAAATAACTCAAAACCTAATCTCATTTTCATTTTCATTACTCGTTTCAAGTGGGAAAGCCATGTCAAATTTGGTATTGACCACCATTAAATCTTTATTCAAGCTTGTATCTCAGTGCATTTTTTCTTTGGTGAAGCTCTATCGGTGTGTTTCAAGATTTTCCTAAAATATGTGGACTCGAAATCTACTTTGACCACCATTGATGTCTTGTTGAAGCTTTCGTGTGATTTTGAGCTCATTAATTTGTAAGCTACTACTCTATTTTTGAGGCTTAGAATCAATGGTTGAAGCTTCATTGGGTATCTGTGTGTCTTGGCTAAAAAATAGAGTTGTTATTTAAGGTGAAGCCCTACCCAACTTTGTAAATAATTTAGATAGCTTGACTTATAAGAAAATCCATCTTGGTATTTCTTCTTTGATGGGGTTCATGGGTTTTGTTAATGCACCGCATCAGTTTCTTTCATTAAGTTCTTGGTTGTAGAAACACTAATACGTTGAAGTTATTGTGTTTTTGTTCATTTCGAGCATGGCCTAATGCTTTCAATTTGGTAAATGGTTCTATGTTTTTTCACTTCGCATTCGAATCCATCCGGTGAGTACTTGTTCAATCCTTGATATTTTCTATAAAATTTGAAGGAAACCGTCACACCGTTATTGATAAATTGACTATGTGACTTGTATTTGTTCTCGCTTTATGAAAATTAATTTATGCTTTTAGGAAGCCTTGATTTGATAAGAAAACTATTTTGAACCCTTTCTGGGTTATTCCTACTCGAATAATTTGGTTCTTATGCAATAGCTCTATGTATTTGCTTTGCCACTATGAAATTATGGTTTAGTTATGGTTTGCATTGTAAATCTTGGGCTCACCACTAGTCTATGACCTTGGTTTTGAGCTTAAACTGGGTCAATTTATCTCTTTTGTTACTTTTTGAAAGGCATGATTGGTATTTTAATCAATTTTGTACTGAAGTAACTACCATTTTGAAGAAAACTCTATTTTGATTGTGGGCTGATTTATCTCTCGCCATTGTTGTTTATGCTTCAGGTATTGAAGATTTTCCTACCATTTCCACATTTGTTTGTTTATTCTTTAAAGGAATCAAGTCCTTACCCAAAGATTCATGAGTAACTTCTATTTCTTGGACATTCCATTTCATAATTGAAACACATTGCTTGGACTTGATCGAAACCGATCTGGAATCATAACATATGAAAGATTGAAATGTTGTTCTAGAACTTTGTATCTATTCATAGCTATAGCTTAAACTTTTGAAATTTCCCTATGCTTAATTTGATCTAAAGCATCAAGAATTTTGTGGTTGTACTATATAGATTTTCTTCATGAGCATCTTTTTTTCTGTTTTATCTTGCAAGTTTATGGAAAACTTAAAAACTAGAAAATGCTTATATCTTAGGTTGTAATATCGAATGTACTCTTCGTGAGAAAAATGAATCTAGGACACAAATTTTTGAATGAAATTTTCTTTTAAATTCAACATGATCTCCTTCTCTATTAGCTTGATTTGAAATTGAAATCATTTCCATGCACTGTTGTGATTCAATTATACTTGATCATTTATTTGATTTCTCTTTTTGTTTGTCCTTACAACTCTTGTAGCTTAATAATTATGAAATACATGGACAAATTTTTCTTCTCGTATCTTGAATGCAATATATAATCAATAGTACAGAGTTCAAATCATGCAAAAGATTTTGTTTTCTTCAAATGTTACATGTACCTACACAATTAAACCAATTAGTTAGAAAACAATAGGATTTTTGGCCTCTCTTGTGTTCCATAGTCTTTCTTTTCTTTCCTTTTTACTTTTTCATGATTCATGTGAATACCATGAAATTGTTAGATGGTAGTTTTCAAATCTGAAACTGATGCAATAATGTAACTTATTATTTTTTATCTCAAATGGTTCATTTTCTTGAAACTAGATAGCACAAGATTCTGATTAAACCCTAAGCTTGTAATTGATGTTATGTTACTTTTCTTATTTAGGTACATCAGAAGTTAATTACATGCGAGAAGATGAATATGGAAGAGAAATAATTTAAATGACCAAGAAAAAAATAAATCCCAAGGAAATGATGGGTTTTTTCTATACTCTTTTACTTTTAATTTCATGTACATGTACCATTTATTTCAATAATCATAAGTTACATCCCATAGATTGTGTGGGAAACATTGAATTTCCTTAATGAATAAATGATATTATTTTTGTAATTGAGTTGTGTACTTCCTTTTACTTTCAGCTCTTATGGTTTGTAATGATGGTACAATGAATTAAACAACTCAATACATACTTAATAACACTTAATCATAGGAAATGATCAAATTGAAAATACATGTAACTTAATAATTAACTCTAGAACCTACAATTAACAACTCTATTTACTAGAATGAAGTTTAAAATCCCACATGTATTGTGATTCCTACATTCATCAAGGTAATGTATTGTTCATTTGGGGATTTTGTATTTCCTTACTAAAGGTGAACATGGAATGACAACATATGTGAGTTGTTACATTCTGTAACAACACACATATCTATTTAATGCATGTTTTTAATCATTTACCGCAATTAAAAACACACACTGAAAACTATATGAATTCCCCCTAGTTAGGTTCATCTCATCAATTTCTTCCATCTGAAGTGAAGTTTCGATTTTCCATTTTTACATCGGTGCAAAAATTGTCTACATGACCAACACTTGATAGAGGATTAATCATACCAATAAAGTCAAGACCCCATTGGGAGAATGGATGATCTTCTTGAATTGGGTGAAGTGGAATGGTAACCAACCTCCTTTTACTAGTGAAGAAAGCACATTCTTTACATTTTCTGACCTATTGATGAGCATCTATAAACAATGTGATCAAGAAGTATCCCGCCTTTATAATTTCATAAAAGTGGCCTTGGAAGAGAATTTTCACTAGATAAACCATCTTAGAATTCCTCCAATACCTTATTTTATTGTTTACCTATTAGAGCTCAAAGTTACACTCATCATAGATCAAGATGAAATAGGTTTTGAGTCATTATGGGACTGTCTCCAAGATGTGGGACCTTGTGCACTTGAGATAGACCTCTGGAAAAGGCATGTTCCTCTACCTATTTATAACACTAAAAATACTCATATGAAAGGGAAATGTAGCTACCTATTAATAATCCAATATTTTAAGGGACCAGGGTAAGATGGAGATACATGCAAAGGGAATTCCTAGACTAAAATGGAGGTGATAGCACTAGAAATGCAGATGAACAAAGTTATCTTTAAGTGAAAATGAAGGAAAATGTGCATAAAGAGGAAATGAAAGGATATCATAGTCTGAAATGCACTTACACACTTGCTTCCATGGGGAACAATTAGAAAGGGAACCTATAAGGTACATTGAAAATGCATAAAAAAAAAAAATTAAGGGAAAGGAAAGAAGATGCAATAAAATACAAACTAAAGAAGAGAATAGCCACAAAATAAGATTTTATTGCTTCCAAATAATGCACAATCGGTTACAATGGAAGATGAATCGTATATCCACACATAAAGAGCCAAATCTAGAGGCACACAACTTAAAAATGTAAGGAACAAAAGCCCTTAGCAAACTAAAGGGTTCCAACCTTTTACAATGAGCATTGTTCCAATATTTATAGAAGAAGAAGGAGAGAAGGGGAGGAGAAAGAAAGGGAAAATTGGATTCAAACTTTGAACCACAAAAATAATCATTAAATGCCTATAAATCCACCTACAATGTCATTATTTGTGCCTCCCCATGTCTTTTTTTTTCTTGTGGAAGAAGGAAAGAGGGAAAATCAGATCAAATCGGGTGGTTGGGTTAATTGAAGTTGTGCATTAATGGCCTGAGATGCATTTCCCTATTTCTCACCTACTAAATCCCACCAAAATCTGATTTTGAATGATCTAGAGTGTAGATCATGTTAGCAGCTTTCCAAAAACACAAAAAGTGCCTAAATTTGAGACATGTAGAAAAATTTATGGCAATTTAAAGTCTACACTACAAGTAGAACACGTAAGACACATGGCACTCTCTCGATTGATCCATATGATCAGATGATTGTCTTGGTATTTTTTCATTTCTACCACATATCAGGCACTCATTAGAAGTGAGGATTCATCATACATCCGGCATGTTATGATAGTTCATGTGCTACACACTCAAGTCTGATAGGTTGCAACGTGACACAATGACCCAACATGAAAAAGTGTAATTGGCACGTGTGTGTGTGAGAGGCACGAGAATGGAGAAGATGAGTGTGTGGAAATGGTGTTCATGGAAGTGGGAAGATGATGCCTCCCTGAAAAGGATCCAAGTATGCAAGTGAAGCATATAATTAAAATAAGAAGCATGCAATGGAATGAAAGGAAAGGGGCATGTGGAGAAAGCATGTAGGGGACTTAGTAGAATTAGAAGGCAAGTCATGGGATGTGCACAGAGGGTGCGCAAACTATGGGAAATAAGGTAGGCATGTAGAAGGGGTTCATGTAAAGGGATAATGTAATAAGATAGAGGATTGAAGAAGGAAGTGCATTAAAGGGCCTACAAAATAAGTTCAACAAAATAAGGTGCCAAGGAAACCACCCGAGTATGCGCGTTAGCCTAGAGTGTTGAACCTCGAGTCGAATGAAGATGTAATATGTCAAATTAACTAGGGGGTTATTTTTTAGAATGGTTAGGAAAATTTCAAGGCTATCTCGCCTACTAGATGAAGGATATCAATAGTATTGAAGCATCCGTTGGGTATGGAATCAACATGAGAACATGAAATGCTAATCTACAACTTGAAGAAATGTCCTTGAAGTCACTTGAAGCACTATATGAACTATGAAAAAATGTTACTCTCATGTGAGGATGTCTTGATCTAAATTTTATGAGAGTGGAAAAATGTTGCAAACTATTGGAAGATCCCTAAAGTGAACTAACATCCCGGAAATAAAAAAGAGCACGTGTAAAGAGCACGTGAAAGGAAAGAACTATATAAAAATATATTAATGTGCATGGAGCACACTTGGAGGAATTAAAACTATTATAATATATATAATGATGTAGAAGACTTAATGGAAGTGCTTAAGATAAATCCCATTTACTAGGATTGGTAACACGCTTGCATTAAGGTGAGACACTCAAAATATTTAGCCTCCTAGTAAGAAATGATAGTGTATGGGCCACTCCAAAGTGCATCAAAATTTGAATGGTGCTCAAGTTGGGCTCTATAAAAATCCCATTTTAAGACTAGATCACCAAATTTGAAAGCTTTAGGTCTAGAATTTTTGTCAAACAACTTCTTTGTTGATTGTTTATGTTGTTCTAACTTGATCATAGAATATTTTCTCAATTATTTAAGTTCCACTAGCTCTACCATTCTTATTTCTCCTTGGTCCATGCCTTCAAGTTCCAGGTACTGGGAAAGCTCTAATGAAAGTAATTTAAGAGATAAAGGAAGTCTATATTTCTTTCCATATACAAGCTTGTAAGGTGAATACATATTGCCTTCTTCATTGTGATTCTGTCTTCCCAGAGAGCACACGAGACCTTAGTGTACCATTACCTTTGGTTGATATCCATTGTTCAATTCATGATTATGATTAGGTTCTTGTTGGTAGACACAACCAAGCCATTACCCTGGGGGTAATAGTTAGAAGAAGTCTTCATGTAGATTCCAAGGCTAAATGCCCAATCATACATATTTTTCGCAAGGAAGTCTTTTTCATTATCATATATAATGGTCCAAGGAATGTTAAACCTTGCTACAATGGCCTCGAGAAAGTCAAGGATGAATGAGATAGTTGATTCCTTGAGCGTGACAACTTCTGTCCATATGGTGAAGTAATTTGTAGCTGTTAGGACCCATTTGTGGCCCATGCTCGAAGGAGGATTGATCATGCCAATGAAGTATATACCCCATTACACAAAAGGTTGATCCACTTGGATTGGTTAGAGGGGAAGTGGTGCCATTTTTTCTTTCCAATAAAGAAAGAACATTCTTTACATTTCATGACCCACTTTTGCACATCCATGAACATGGTAGGCCAAAAGTATATTGCCTTGATGATCTTCATCACTATTGATTTGGTAGAGAAGTGTTCACAAGACAATCCATCATGAAATTTTGATAACACTTTGTCAACTGTGTGTCATCAATACATCTCAACAACATGCCATCAATGTTTCTTTTAAAGGGAATTCCATCAATCAAAGGTGCATATGGAATAAACTACAGCTTTAGATTTCATCTCTTTAATT
Organism: Taxus wallichiana var. yunnanensis; assembly: GCA_018340775.1. Classification (NCBI taxonomy): domain Eukaryota; kingdom Viridiplantae; phylum Streptophyta; class Pinopsida; order Cupressales; family Taxaceae; genus Taxus; species Taxus wallichiana. Next base: position 298,558,773 of record CM031242.1, read on the forward strand.
TTCTCAAACCATGAGGGTATGCACCAAAGGAAATGAATGTGACCATGTCCTTTATCTAGGTATGTGTGCTAAGATCTTCATTCTTATCAGTTTTAACATGTAGGAGACCATATAAAAACAATGAAGTCTCATGTTCAAAGTGAGCATCCTATGTAAAATGCTTATATAGCATGTTTCCTCTAATCCACTTGGTGGCCTTAATAGTCACATCATACTCTATGATTTTGGTCACCCATCTTACTCTTTTCTCACTTATTTCTACTCCCATTGTCACACCTTACAATTTTAGTCTATTTCATGGAAGGAATAAGTCATAAAATAAAGGGTAGTCTACAAGAGATGGAAGATAAGATTTGTTGCTTAGATTTATATGCATGCAAATGTGTGTATGCATATCTTGAGAGAGATATACACAGCTACATTTAGTTACATTTATGAACGTGCAACAATGCTTATCATTTAGCTCTTGTAGTGCACCTATAATTAACAACGTAATCCTGTTTTGACCTTGATATTGTATGTACTTAATTTACTATGTACATGGTTTTAGTGCATGTTATATTGTTAGATTTCTATCACTTTAATGAGTATTAAAGTGTACCTTACTAAGTGAGATGATTTCATTATTGGGTGCTTTTCCTAGTAGTTGTATCTGACATTGACATTGATAGCTTACTTTCTTGCTAGAAATAATGAGTTCATATTATAAGGATTTATACGATTTGTAATGTATTATTCATTATGCAAAGACAAATTATAAAGGTTATAAGATACTAAATTTTCTTGGAATGATGATTGTCATTGACCAACAAAAACATGACAAACTTCTAATGAGAATAGGTAAAAATGTGGTTTTGTAAAGATACAATTACAAATATTGTTGAAATGTTTTCTAAGATACTTACGTATGTGCCCGGTGAAGGTTATGATTCTTGTTAAAAGTGTCAAAATGAAAAGGAGAGCTTGGTCATTGAAATTAATCTAAATGAGAACCTATGAATAGATTTTAATAATTATTATGGTCTAAGACCATGAAGTCGGGTAACAAATTGATAGATATTGTAATAATATTGGAATATTAAGAGTAAGTATTAAGTGGTCTTAAACCAAGGTGCAAAAGGGAAAAGGGTTATTATGTTTGATTAATTCTTGATTTCCTTAGGTCTTGGACCATGCTTGTGAACATTGAGTGTCTAAGTGAACCATTGAATAAGGCATATAGAATTATAACCTAATGTTTTTCCTAAGGTTTTTAACCCCTTTCGAGGTGGCATGCAAGGGGATTAATAATTGTTATGGTTTAAGATTGGTCGAGAGACCATGCAATAATCTAAGTTTTAAGTGGTTGTTTAAATAAATCTTGGACCACTCGAATAATACTCCACCATCATTTTGAAGGGAATTAATAGAGAAAGTTAATATGCCACCACGTGGTAACAACATAGGAAAGGAGCGTTAATTTCCTCAAAAAAGGTGAAACTTCTCCTCTAAACTAAACACACGCAGTTTTGTTTTGTTGCATTTCTCTGTACGTAAGCATGCATGAAAGGAATATTGTCATAGAGATGAAGAAATATTTGGTGGGTGTCATTCCTTGTTCAAGATGGAGGATGTTTTTTTGGGTAAAAATAGATTTGTTGCTTTGAATTTTCTTGAGGTAGTAGAAATGTTTTTACCGCATGAGGCATCGACATTTCTTACTTAATTCGTAGTTTTAGTTTTTCACTAGATGGATTAAAACTAGATGGTCGGGGTAGAAGTAAAAATAAGAGCAATTTCATGTATCATCACCTTGAATGGAGCACGAGGAATATTTTTGAAACTATTTTAGAGGGAAAGCAATGGAAGGGAAATCCCGCCTAGACCAGAGGAACAGGATGCAATGCGAGAGGAAGGAGAAATAGAAGTTTCAGTTATCAGTGAAAGGAATATAGTTTTGAAACCCAAAGAAACCTGGTCTAATGTTGTCAAAAATGATGATTCATCCTTGAAAAACAAAAGGTTTTTTCTTCAAGTGTCCAAAGATAGCTCTGGTTACATTCTTGAAATTCCTGACTAGCTTTTGCATTCTACATCAGAAAACTTGAATAAGGATTTAGTGGGAAATTTGATGGGAGGGAGGCCTAATATTGACATAGTTAGAAGATGGACCAAACTGAAGTGGTCCCCTAAAGGGAATCTAGAGGTATGTACTCTTTCAAATGGTTTTTTCTTTTTTCTTTTTAACCTTCAAGAAGATATGCAAAAGGATTTGGAAGAAGGGTCCCTGGTTTTGGGGAAATTTAGGCTGGTATTTATGGAAATGAGAACCCTCTTTCAATCTGGAAAAAGAAAATATGAACAAATTTCTAGTTTGGATCTACCTTCCAAACCTCCCTCTAGAATTCTAGCATGAGGATATTGTGAAAGGTATAGATAATACGCTAGGTACCTTTATTAGTATTGATAATGCCACCAGAAAAATGTCCCACCTTATTTGTGCCCGTTTTTGCATCTACACTATTGCGGATAGAGAAATCCCAAGTAGTATTAAACTCAAATAAAAATTTGGGATATGGGATCAAAGGACAGAGATGGAAAGCTCTCCAGTTAAATGCTCTAAATGTAATGGATGGGGCCACTCCTCTCAAAGCTGTAAGTTTAAAGTTTCTAAAGTGTTTATCCCGATCACAGCTAAGGAGGGTAATGAGGAAAAGGGGAAAGGTATTATGCAAAGTGCGGAGGATCACAGGAAAGATTTTTCCAATTCCATGCCGGAAGTTTTCTCTCCTCTTCACATAAAGGAAAATATGGTGGAAGAAATCCCTAGTTCAAAAGGAGCAAAGGAAAAGGATGAGGATGGTTTCACTCTGGTAACCAACAGAAGGAAATCTAAATTTTTGTCAAAGTCAGAATCGAAGGTAAAATAAAAAGAGGAGGAAAATTTGAAGGATCTTATGAAAGGCAGGAAGATTGACATTGGTAATTTTAACTTGAAAGAAGGGATTTGTAATGAACCTGTCAAGAATGATCTAATCCCAAAGGTAGTAAAGGAAAAGGAGGTTAATAAGAGCATGGAAATGATAGAGGACAAAACAGATTTAGATGCTTCCAAGGACCAGAATATGGAAATGAATTTCTCCAAAGGGATGGAGGTTTTTCCCTCTATTAAGGATCTCTTAACCCCGATCAAGGAGCTTGAGGAGAAGAAAGAATGCCCTAATTTTGGATTAAAATACCCCTTTGGGGAGAAATTAATATCCGAAAAAAGAAAACTAAACCAAAAGGAAAAAAGGGGGATTCTTCATCTTTAGCACCTCTCTTGGAGGATGAAAACCCTATTAATGTGGAAGCTATAAATAGCAAACAGGGTAAATTGAATAAATTGGAATCAAGGAAAAAAACAACCCAAAAGGAGATAGACTCAGGGAAACGGATGTGTTTGAACTAGAAGGTCTTTAGGAAAAATAAACCCAACCTAAGAAAATGAATTGCATATCTTGGAATGGGAGAGGACTAAATAGTCCTGTGAATTGGAGAATCCTGAAGGATATGATTGAAAGATAGAAAACTGATTTGATTGTTATGTAGGAAACTAAAATGAAAGAAGAATCCTTCCTATCCTCTTGTAAATTATGTTGGAAGAATTCTAAAGCCTTTGTTGTGAGCTCAAAAGGAGCTTCCAGAGGTTTAGCTATGGTTTGGAACCTGAATAAGTTTGAGGGTACTCTGTTGGTTAAAAGAGATAATCATATGGCTGTGATGATGAAAGATCTAGAAAATAGAAGTATATGGGTTATTTCAAATATTTATGCTCCTACCCATCACAAAGAAAGGAAACAACTTTGGCACCATCTCCTTTCTTTCAATTACTCTATCAAAGGCTCTGGTTGGATTGTAATGGGGGACTTCAATACCCCAAGGACTCGGGGAAAAAAAGGAGGTTCTAAGGAGTTCTCTATTGGCATGGAGGATTTTAACATGTTTATTTCTTCTTCCCAACTCCATGACATAGATCTAAAAGGTAGTAGCTTTACTTGGTCAAATAGAAGATCTGGCTCTCAACACATTCAAGTTAGATTGGACAGGGCTATGGTTTCAGAGGAATGGTTAAACCAAGACTTATCCCTTTTTTCACTTCCTCAGATTGGATCCGACCATAACCCCATTCTCCTTCAAATCAAGAATCCTTCTCAAAGAAGAATTCCTTCCGTTTTGAGAAGATGTGGCTCCAAAATGAGGAGTTGAATGATCTCATCAAATAATGGTGGAAACTAAAGGTTAAAGGAACAACAATGTTTAGACTTTCTAAAAACTTCAGAATGTAAAAGTTCACCTTAAAGAATGGAATAAAAAATGCTTTGGGAATATTTTCCAAAGAAGGCGGAAATCAGAGAGGAACTTCAGCTTATCCAAAGAAGTAATGAAATTTAGATCATTGAGGGTGATCACACCGACTGTAAAGGAAATATCTCTCTTGGCGTACTACCATAATATCCTAGGTAAAGAGGAAATATTTTGGACGTAAAAATGCGAGAATCACTTGGTTAAAGGAAGGAGACAAAAACACTAGATTCTTCACATATCTACCTTAAAGTGAAGAAGATCTAACAAAATCAAAAAATTAGAAAGGAGGAGATTCTTGGTTAAAGGAAATATCTCTCTTGGCAGACTACCATAATATCCTGGGTAAAGAGGAAATCTTCTGGATGCAAAAATCTAGAATCACTTGGTTAAAGGAAGGAGAAAAAAACACTAGATTCTTCCACATATCTACCTTAAAGTGAAGAAGCTCTAACAAAATAAACAAAATTAGAAAGGAGGGAGGTGTCATGATCGAATAACAAGAAGAAATCGACAAAATGACTATCTCTTTCTTCCAAAATTTACTCTCAAACAATCAGGATCATAATCTCTTGAAAGAATAGGTATTCCTTAATTGTATCCCTAAGTTAGTATCGGCAAGAAGATAACGCCATGCTTTTAGAGATTCCTTCAATGGAGGAAGTGGAATTTTCTATCAAACTCCTCAGCCTAGACAAGGCTCCTGGACCAGATGGTTTTCCCACCTTTTTCTTTCAAATTTTTGGGACATTATCAAAAAAGAGGTTTTTGATGTAGTCAGGGAATTCTTCAAGATGAAGGTCATGTTAAAGGATATGAATTGCACCTTCCTGACTCTAGTTCCAAAGTATTAGTAATGCTATAGAACTAAAAAAATTTAGACCTATAAGTCTTTGTAACACCTCCTATAAAATTTGTACGAAGATTCTGGCACATAGGCTTCAGATGATCCTACCTAACATCATTTCGGAATAGCAAGGGGGCTTTGTTATAGGTAGACAAATACAAGATGGGATAATCACTATCAAAGAGACTATTCATACGGAAAAAATTAGTAAGAAGTCTGCTTTATTCTTAAAACTAGATATGGAAAAAGCTTATGACCGGGTTTCGTGGAGTTTTCTAGACAAAATCCTTGAAAAGTTTGGCTTCAACAGTGATTTGAGACAATTGGTTCAAGCTTGCATTTCCAATGTTTGGTTTTCTATTCGATGAATGACATTCCTATTGGTTTCTTTCCTAGCACATAAGGTTTAAGGCAAGGGTATCCCATCTCCCCTTTCCTCTTTATTTTAATGGTAGAAGCTCTCAGTAGAAGACTCAATGTTGAAACAGAAAAAGGAGCTATCAAAGGGATTTCTCCGGCACTTGAGATGGATAAAGTTTCTCATCAACACTTTGTTGATGACACTTTTGTGGTGGGGGAAGCTACTGTTCGGAAGCTAGAAAACTCAAATGCATTCTTGATGATTATATGGAGGTCTCGGGATAGCTGATTAATTTCAAAAAAAGTTCTCTTTTTTTCCTGAACACTATGGACAGTTGCTACAAGAAGATAGCTGAAATTTTTTGAATGTACCTACAAACCCTTTCCCACCTTATATTTAGGCATTCCTCTTGGAGATAGGAGACCCTCCTGTTCTGAGTGGAACTTTCTAATTGAAAGGTTTGAAAGGAAATTAGCAGGTTGGAAAGCTAATCTTTTATCCCAAGTTGGAAAAATTACTCTTCTGATTAGCTCTCTCCAGAGCCTCCATGTGTATGCCATGTCAATATACCAACTTCCTGTCATAATTGGGGAAAGATTGGAAAATATATAAAAGAGATTTTTATGGAGTGGTATAGAAATTTAGGATAGAATTCCTTTAGTTGCATGGAGCAGAGTGTGCAGACCCAAGAAGCTAGGGGACTTCGTCTCAGAGATTGGTCCAAAATGAATAAAGCTTTACTTGCCAAGATTGGGTGGAGACTAACTAAGGAAAATGGAGTTTGGGCAGAAGCCTTAAGAGAAAATATTTACAGGATAATAATGAAAAAGATGGATGTTTAAACAAGTGAATTTCAATGGCTCATGCATTTGGAAAGCCATTAACTAAGCCAAAGAAATTCTAAACAAGGGCGAGCAGATGGAAAATAGGAAGAGGCAATGAGATAGATTTTGGAAAGACAAGTAGGCTTGGGATTTTACCCTCCAAGATAAATTTACACAAATCTCCACATTAATGGAAGCTAAATATGGAGTAAAGGTGAACAACTACATGGCTATGGAAGAGAGTTTTCAAACATGGAAAACTTTGGAAATGGATAGTCAGGATCTAAATGATCAAATGAAAGGGATCAATGAGTTCTTACAAAATTATGTATCATATAACAACAAAGACCAGCATAAAATCATTTGGGATAAGGAACCTTGTGGAAATTTTTTGTCAAATCAACCTATGGCCTCTTCTTTGAGGGTCAAACTAGAGAAGAAGATTTAATGGCAGGGAAGATTTGGAACAAGAATATTACTCCTAAGGTAAATGTGTTCAGTTGGCTCACTTTTGGAAACAAAATTCTCACGGTTGATAATCTGGAAAAAGAGGCTTCCAATGGGTTAATAGATGTGTGCTATGCAAAAGAAAAATGGAATCTATAAATCATATGTTCCTGGAATGCATGTATGCACATCAAATGTTATCCTCAATTTTGACTGACTTCTCGGTTAATTGGATTATCCCCAAATATATAAAGGAATCTTAGAACCAATGGGTATGCCCTTTTCATAGTCAAGGGCTTAAAAATTTGTGGATCATAAGCTTAAGCCATCTCTGGTGGGAAATCTGGAAGGAGAGAAACAGAAGGATTTTCAAGGACAAGAGTATCCCTATCAAACTGTCAATAAAAATCTTTTAGGAAGTTAGAAATAATTTCTCAATCCTCTAGAAAAAAGAATTGGAAATTTTGGATTATGAACAACATTTCTTAGAGAATTGGCATGTCTCTGGGATTCCTCAATCTAATAGTCCTAATCCTAGAGTGGGGATTAAGTGGAATCCTCCTTGTGAAGGCTTTCTAAAACTTAACTTTGATGGTGTAGCAAAAGGGAATTCATGGAAATCAGGGGGAGGAGGATTCATAAGAGACTCTTTAGGTCAATTTATTCTTGCTTACTTCTTTGACCTTGGAAAATAATCTAACAATGTGGCAGAGGCAGCTGCCCTATTCTGGGGGTGAAGATTACAAAGGAAAAAGGTTTTAATTTCCTGGAAGTGGAAGGAGACTCAATGTACATCATTTCTTGTATGAGGGGTTCTTCCAATCCTTCCATATCTGATGAAGACTTTATCTGTAATACTAAATATTTTTAAAATTATTTTGTGAATATTTATTTCAACCATGTGTATAGGGAAAGCAATAATGGTGCTGATTTTTTTGCTAATCTCGGGGTTATATCTAAGGGTCTCCATATAGTTGAGAAACTTGTAGGAATGAATGCTAAATTCATTGAAATCATGAAAAGGGAGGGAGCCTTTAATAATGTTGCTAACTCTCCCACTCGTGCCAGCAACATCTCATGATTTTATCTTACTTGTGGGAGTTGGATTCTTTTGTTTACACGGGCAGTCGGGCCTTTTTGGTTTTGGAGAAGTTGAAAATTGAAACCACCTATTTTAAGGTAGTTTTGATTTCCAAGATATTTTCTACGCACAGAAGGATGGGAGGAGACTTGGTACGGACAGAACCTTCTAGGTGTTCAAAGATTTCCAAGGAGGCCAAAGTTCTCCTCAAAAAGGCGGGTTTGCTGTCTTTTTTCAAAACTTTCGATGGATATGATGAAAGCTTGAGTGAAGTGAAGCGATTGCGAAAACATGGAACAAGGGAAAAATCTAGGTGGGCAACCTGTTCCTTACTATTTCTCGCAATCTGATTGCTAAATGTGACTGGTCTAGCGCTTGAAGGTAGAAGCATTTTAAAACCAAAATCTGATTACAGTCTTGAGATTGACTATTTTTTCCAAGGAAAAGGGGAACCTATTTCTCTTCATAATGGCTATGCTAGGTGTAAGTTGCCCTCTCCATATGATGAAATTGCCAAACTGCTCATGTCTTATATTACTTTGGAAGGTAGATATAAAGTCATATATGGTTACCATTTTCCAATGCTAAACCATATTCACAATGCAAAACTGTATAACTTCCCCTTCTACTTATTCTCTTCTCTGGAAAAATCTATAACTTTGGTGAAGAAAGGAACTTTCATTATCCCCTTACACCAGGGTCTGATAAAATCCATCATTAGCTGAGCACTCCCATGTTGGGAAAAAATGAAAAATTTGGGGCCTCACCTTCAAACATTGCATTGGGTAAAAGGTCTGGGAGTATGGAACCAAAGGAGGATAGCAATGATGAAACTGGTCAGGGGAACCCAGTGGAAAAATGTACCAAATCTAGCATGGGTAAAGGGGGAGACATGTCTCAATTCAGGAAAGTTCAGTTTTGGGTGGGCTGAGGAGGATAATATCACATTTGTTTCTGATGAAGACCCTAGTGAAATCCCTTCACAGAAGGAATCCTCTCAAGATAAAGTGAAAGGGGAAGCTACAAGCAGTGAGGATGTTTAGAGCTTAAACTAACATGAGTCTTCCAAGAATACTGAGGAAGCTATCCACTATCTTCACAATCTGAAAACGGCCCAGATGGAGCTTTTCTCGGCCCAGGAAACTATTTTCAAAACTTATGCCATCATGAGAGATTTTGAGAACTAAAAAATTGAACAATGAAATCAACAGCACAAAATCAATTTTCTCACCATGGATATGAAGGAGCTGCAAGAAAAAGTTATTATTCATTTTCGGCTAGTATGTAGTATCATTTGCTTGAAAATGAATAATCTCATTGTACCTTCTAGATGCTCATTTGTAGTATCATTGTGTTAAATGTGAAGTTATCTATAATGGATATGATCATTATGATCATGTTATGAAATTTTCATGTTTTTGAATAACCATAAGCTTTCCTTACATCTATTTGAGTTAAATAAGGAAGCATGATATAATTATTTATAAGGAAAAATAAGGTTGTAATAAGAAAAATATTACGTGCATTGTGTATTATATATATATATATATATATATATATATGTGTGTGTGTGTGTGTGTGTGTGTGTGTGTGTGTGTGTGTGTGTGTGTGTGTGTTTAATTAAGTAAGCATACATCACAATAAATAGTTGATAGATATCATGACTACTTGAGATATCTTGGTATATTGGCTCGGGAGGAGCATTGAGGGGGTATCGGGGAGATCCGAAAACCCTTGTAGTTGCACATGGTTTTTATAGCTAGTTTGGTTGGATTCTAAATATTAATTAATGCTGGAATAATTCAATGATTGTTGTAATTGATGATACTATTTACAATGTAAGATAATTCAAGGGATTTGTAACTCTTGTATCTTTGGATTATTTCTGGTATGTTTTAATAATCATTGAAGGCATCAAGTAAATTAAATGAGTTAAAAAAATTCCCTTAGTTTCTAAATAAGTATTTCAAGGTGTTACATTTTGGTATCAGAGTTGAAGGTTATAGATCTTGGACTTATTGGGTCCAATGCTAGCTAAATATCTTTTTTTTTTAAACTGAAAATAATGAATGTGTTAAGGATGTACCATGGGAAATTAACTAGATCATATAATGTTGTGGGTTCAACAAAAATAAGTTATATAAAACTTTACTAGTCCATGAAGCTCGAAATCGGATAGATTCCTTGGAGTAGCTGATAATGGGTGAAAATGATCAGCTAATGTAAACAAATTGAACCGATTGATAACAATCACTAAGGATATTTCTTTATTTTTGAACTGTCTTGAAGGTAGATTTGAGAATGTTAAATCGAGTGGAAACTAAACCCAAAATGGGTAGATGAAGTAGAAATCATGGAATGTCTACTATGAAAGCATTGTGTAGAAAATCCAAAAGGCTAGAACAGATCTACAAATAATTTCTAACTTGTAATAAGATAATATAACAAGAGAATTATCTCATTATCCATCTACAATTTTAGGAAAAAGTGGTGAAATTGATATGGAAAAATGTGGACTGCCAAGATTAAAACAACAAGAAATGACTTGTTTCAATTTCTAGTAAGAAGAAGAACAACGTTGCGGTGGTTGATAAGATAATATTAAGAAATAAGTTTTCCTACGTGATATCAGTAAGTTAAGTAGGAATTCTTATTGCTATTATAATTTGGTACTAGTATAACCGAGTTCCTTGTATCTAGTGATTAGCTAAAAGTTGACGTAGAAATTTGATTTTTCTTTAACATATTACAGAAATTGTTTAAACAAAAACTTCAAACCTATGTCTGTTAATAAAAAAGGATGTTGTTTAAACTTCAACATGGAAATTGGAGTTAAAGGTGATTTCCTTAAAATACTCGTGACATAATTTTTAATATAGATTGTTCCAAAGTAAATCAATGGAATATTAGTTTGGTAACCAAATAAATTCCTTGGAGGTATGTAGAAAACAAAAAGCATATGTGGCATAGAAAGGAATTTTTTTGTTAGAAACATAAGACTAATTTCACCAATGATTTTAAAATATAGAAATGAGTCATTCTCGCGGGTCATATTTAGGACTTTAGATGTGAGAAGAAGGTTTAAAAAGATAGAAATCGACCTTCAAGAAAGGAATTGGCAAGGAAAGTTTACAAGGTCTCCAAATATCCCAGAATTAAATGTTCTCCTCCTCTTTGTAGTTTAAATTGATAAAATGTTTTTATGGATAATGTTATCTAATTTCACTACCTAACAAAATTAGATAACAATCAACTTACTTCTTGTGATAAATAATTAAAGAGACCCACTTGAATTCTCCAAGAAGGATAAAAAATGACAGATTTTACAATAATGTCATGTTTAGAACCCATCCGCTATTGCTTGGATCACCGATCTCATCTAGTGAGGCATCGAGTTATTATTTCTAGACCAAGTTACTCGTAGGTAGAAAACAATTTTTTTATATGTGTTTACTGAGCTCCATTCAAAAGGATGTAAGCCTGAGCTACTTGGAAGCATTGCAATAATACATAAAGCAAACTCCTCAAGTAAGGAATCGAGCTACATGTCATTAGGATTTCAAAAATTTGAGTCAACTTGGGGGATAAACTACCTCCGAGCTAAGTGGAAAACATGATTGGGGAATCTAACTTGAACCAATAAAAACATGGTGAGGTGGTATCCATAGAAGATAACTCAGCCCAAGTCGAGCAAGAACATGACTTAGATTGGAAAATACCTTGTTTAACAAGCTCACATGATATCGTAATGACTCAAGAATAAGGAACGAAGTTAGAGGGCTCATAAATGACGAGAGAGTTTGCATGGTTGACTTAAAAATAGGGAATCAAGCTTAAGCTTATGGTGGAGTAAGTCTCACCGAGCTCAAAGATCAACTAGAAAGAGATTGGGTTGTTCTAGAAAAGGTGGAAGGAAGAGTTTCCAAGTTAAGTTAATGAGAAACATTAAGTTCACAAATAGAACCTATGATAAGTCCCTTAATTGAATGTTAATCCATCGTGTGGGAAAGGGTGCTCTCCACAAGTCACCGCCACCGAGAAGGAGGAGTGAGTTGTTCATTAACCCTTCCATGACCACATGGAGCCATGAGAAGACTTAGCCATATACACCAATTTATCTTTATAAATTAGGCTCGTAAGTGATAGTCTAATTTGAAAATAGGAGGAGAGCTATCTTGGAGTTCATTGTGAATCTTACGAGGGATAAGGTGATAAAACCTTACATTGATGTGGAGGCAAGAAATAAATTGGCTCACCGAGTGACTCGGTGAAGCCCAATGAGTTATGAGAAAACATTCCGATGCAGGCCCATGGGTGGAGGTAGTGTTGCCATGCATCCTTGCGATCAATTTTAAAAGGATATGAAAAGGTAGAGATCCCAATGACGTGTGGGGCCTCCATGTGTAATGAGTTTTCATCACCACGTCATGTAAAATTCTAATGGAATGAGTTGGCAGCAGGTGGTTGGTAGTGATCAACACGATGCATGGGGGTTAGGAATGTCACGTGGAGAAGTCGGTGTAAGACATTGAGCTTGTTGTGTAGGAGAAGGATGACACATTGGGAAAAAATAATTTAGTAGTGTAAGGCATGTTGAATGCCAAGCTAGAGGAGTATGAGGGTGTCCCCGATGCAAAGTGAAAGAGCTCTACGGGTAGAATGTAAGTGAGGTTGATACATGATAAAGTGGTAAAGCCAAACATGTGGAGATGAGTCGAGCTTTCCAAGAGCCATAAGGAGTCAATTTTCAAAGCAAGTGGTGGAAAGGACATACAACTAAGAGCTTGGTGCTAAAAGGAGAGCCAAGTCGGTTGAGCTAGCTGAGCTGGTTATATTCATGCCAAAATCTAAAACAAACATAACCCTTTCCCCCCATTCCAAGGTAAGGACACAAATAATGATGGACCCACAAAGTTTTAAATGAAAAATCATTTAAAGATATGTAAAAGCATTGGAAAATGAGAGAAACATATTTAAATTGTATTTTACCAACCAAAATTAATTCCCAATTCCATGATAGTCAAGGAATGCCTTGAAGACTCAAATTATCTACCTACACTCAGAGGCTCATAAGTTGAGCATTTCCTAATGAAATTACACAAAATTGGTATCATTGGAATCATGATTTTGAGACCAATGCAAATTAACCAAAAAAATTAGGAATTGATAAATATTTGATGAATAATTTTAAAGAAAATGAGCTCAGATTAAAGAGACAGTTAGAAAGTGGTTGGGAGTGCAATTAATGAGTATGGCCATTATTTTCTCCAACTTCAAGGTATCGGACAACATTATTGGACCCTAAAATATTGCCTAAGTACTAAGAGGCATGCATGCATTGGATCGTAGATAGAAGGGTGATCAGGGAAAATTGTATAGGAAAAAGGGGTTTAAGAAGGGTTTAAGTGAAACTAAGGCACACGTGAGAGGCATAATAAGGGTTTAAAGGACTTATTCATATCCAACATCATGGAGTCACTTGAGGAAAAACATGAGGACCCGACTAGGCATGATAAGTGGATAAGGTGCCATCCTAGAACCTTGGAGGTCAAGAAAAGGATATTCCACACAGGAATATTCCCAGAAACATCATTATAGTTAGTGGAAGGTTTACAAAGAGGATAAGAATTCACAAATGGAGGACCACATCGACACTTGGCATGCGATCTGCTCAAAAGAGAAGTCATGGTAGTGGTCGATGATCCTATTTAAAGAGGTGATTGGGACATAAGCAAAGACACAGAGAGGCATCAAGAGAATGCAAGCACATGTAGACACATAGAGATAATGCAGAGAGAATGCATAGAGAATGCAAAGAAAGAGAAGGAGAGTAACGAAGTGTTGTAAAAATGCTAAGGGTTTAGAGTTCATGGTACTAGGGTTTAGAGTACTTAGTGCTAGAGGGTTGTAAGGGATACCATAAAACATATATATGGGTGCATTGGGATCTGTAACAAGGGAAATAATGGGGAAAAGTATAGTTAGGATCTCTGATTATATAGGCTTGTAGGAGTTGAGTCTTTGTCATTTAGTGTATATGGTCTGAGATGACCCTTTTGAATGAAGTATGAGATAAGAGAGACTCTGTTAAATAAGTATACATGGATTTATTATATACATCTTGTTTATGGGTGTAAGTTCTCATGGTATTTGGCTTATCATGATTCAGATATGGTTTCTTGTGCTTCGTGCAATGTTTATTTAGCTTTTGTGATGCATCGATGTGTAGATATGCTAGTTACATCTTCTTCCTTTTAAAGTAAGTGAATGTACTTCTATTTCTACAAATAAATCCTCTATTAATAATATAAATATCTTGCAAATCTCACACAAAGGAGGGGCTTGAAACCCGCATGTACCTTGTGTGAGCGCTAAGCATATGCTAGATGATAGGTCAACACGTTTGGGGTTAGAAAGAAGTATTGAGGGTAAAATACTGACTACATCTTGGTTTTGTTATAAGGACCTCTTTTGAAGCTATTTGTGAAAGAAGTGTGTGATGACGGAGTGCTTGATCTTGGATAGTATCAAAGGGTGGCTCAAAAAAAAAAGAGGATTAGTTTTCTTAAGGGTTCAATACTAGATCCGAGTTTGACGACAAAAATGGGTGGAGGATAACTCTGTATCAAAACTCTATGAGAAATTTTTCTCGCTACTTTCGAATAAAGTTGTATGAATGGCTATCAAAATATGCATCAAGGAAAAGTTGATACTATAGACCTCTTGTTTGGACCCTGTGGAGGAATATTAGTGATTACATGATGTCAATATAACATGGACCTATGATTTTGATCACTGGTGGAATAGAGTGATGACTAGTTATACCTTGGAATATGCTATTTCTATGTATTCTTTCCCAAAGATTACCGAGTTTGAGTTCTTAATGGATCCTAGAGGATTGTTCTTGCATGTTATTCCACTAGTTAGCAAGATCCCGATCATTATTTTGAGTTTGGAAGCCTTTCTCATGGTTGACTAATTTCTTGCTAGGCATGAGGCATGGAATATGGCATGGTAGAAGGATGGTGGACCTTGAAAAAAAAAGAGAGAGAGGAGAGGTGGCTCAAGTATAATGAATGTCAAGAGAGGGAGTTAGCAAGATAGCGTGAAGCTACAAGAGTGATGTATTTGTGGAGGCAGATGTTATGGGAAGGATTTGAGGTTCACATGGAGGACGTGGAACTTGAGTAGTTTGTGCTACCCCATATTGGGAAGCATAGAAGAGAAACCCCCTCTACTTCTGGAGAGAGCTCATCATATGAAGAAAGGAGAAGATCCGTTGACACAAATTTAAATCCACATGATGATCAACCCTTAGCGCTTAGTTTTCCAAATCCAAAGATAAGTATTATTAACCCAGTTAGTATTGGTGGAAGTAACCAATCAACACCTAGGAGGTATAATTTTTCATTCGGTACATCCATGACTACACAATCATTTCATATGTTTAGAGGTATATTTTCTGGTACAATGTTTAAACAAAGTACGGGTATCACGCCTAGAAGTGACACAGACACACATCCGGTAGCATTGAAATATTATAGATGTTGGCAAATAGTTTAGTGTGACAGTGGGGACATAAGGCATGACCACTTCAAGACCTTTACTAGCTATGGGAGGTGGATCTAGTGGGTCAGGTGGAGTAGGAACTAGTAGACCTGGTGGACCTCATGGATTTGGGGGATCTATGGGTTAGGAGGAATAGGCACTGGTGGATCTAGTGGATCTAGTGGTGAAGGAAACACCTAGGGAATCTAGGTTCGGATCGGGTGGACAAGGGTGTCAAATCGCCTTAGCAAGTGTTCTTTAAAATGTCTTTGAATCTGTCATATTACAAGGGTGTTGAGGATACGCAAAGCATGTACACAAATGTGAGTTTCTATGGTACAAAAAAGGATTACTACCCTAGAATGGAAAGAAAGTTAGTTTGTAATGATGTTGCAAGGGCACACACATAATTGGTACTAGAAGTATGAACCTCACTGCATAATAGTAGATTATACCATGTTGTGTAATGACTTCTTATCTGAATTCCATATTCCCAAGTTTGAACAAAATACCATTATCATGTTGAAGGAGATTCAATAAGGTATGAAAAAGAGTGTGTGGGATTATGATGTGCACTTTAAGACTCTCTGGTCAAAATGATCTTATGATATTCATCTTTCTTACCATTTTCAATGGTGTTTTGGATGATTAATAATGTCCTTTAGGAGAACATTGTCATATAATACTTTCACAGACCCATGCGAGGCCTTGGAGGCTTCCTTGCGCACTAAGGCTATGAGAAGCTTGGACACTAATGTTATTCCTTTTCTTGAATCTCATATTTTTCCATGGGAAATTATATGGAGAAGTTATCTCGTGAAATCAACACATGAGACTCATAATGTCCTATGGTGCATGAATTATGAGGTAGAGCGGCATGCGAATGATAATTTTCCTCGAGAGATCAAGACGCGTGCCATGTCGGTAGATTGTGATATTTTCATAGAGATCGTGATGTAATTAGGTGACCGCTAATGCAAAGGTGCGTGATCTCAGTAAGAATGTATCTTACTATTGTAAGATTTGCACCTCTATGACTCATGACACCAAGGATTGTATATTGATTGACCAAATACATTGTAACATTCCCATTTTAACAATTTAGAAACAAGGGAAATTTTTTTAAGAAACATTCTCTCTTCTAAATACATAATTTAGAACACACATTCCATAACATCCATTCTTATAACAAATAACCATATGTTATTGTAATGACTTAGTGTGCCACCGATCTATTCATTTCATGACTCAGTGAACTACCGATATATTCATGTTTAACATTAAGTAATGAATAATTTTTGTATACTAAGTATACTTAGTATTCTTACCCTATTCAGGTATTGAGTGATCTGTCTAGGAACCTATCTGAATATTTTCTACTAATATTCATCTGCATCTTGATCCTTAGACTAGGTGACATAGGACAATACAATCAGTAGCTTGCGATACTTTGGCCAAAGTTTTCTAACATACTATTCGTATTACTCATTCCTTGATGACATACTCATCAATCCGGAATACATCCTTCACCTCACTCAATTGTTATCTAGAATGTCCTTTACTGACTTCCATCAGTCCACTTGCCCATGGTTTATCCCTAGTTCAGGTTAACAACATAGGTTATGATAGGGAGAGACTCACAAAGACTTAGGATATATTGGCATACTGGGTCAACCTAGGTTAACCCCGTGTGCCAAGGTACCTGGAGTCCTAGAGGGTTACTTCATATCATAACTATGTTACTACCCAGTCCTAGAGAAAAACTAAGTTCAAGTCCATAAGCGTGTAGATCTAGATGATCAATGTAGAAGGGTGTTGCCACATGTCAACTACAATGTTGTATCCTCGAGAAGATCCTAATCTTCTCAAAGGTACAACTCTGTAGTTGGCATGTGCTAGCATCCTATAGAACAACCTCATCAAGATGTACATACCCCTAGGAGATTATTAATATTTAATTAATTTGGATATTTAATAGCAGATTTCAGAAACCCTACCCAAACCCTAATCCAACTCTCCCTAAGTTCTTTTCCAAATCAGGTTCCATTAACCTTGGAGAACTTCCTTAACTTATGATTGCTTTTAATGTTCATTAATTTTGGCTTAACAAGTAGTTACCAAAAAGGAAGGACAACAACCTCATAAGTTCCATTTAATGTGACTTAACCATTCAAGGAAGTGTAACAACCACCTAGGTTGTATCTTATTAGACTTTGTTAAATGAGGTCTAATGAGTATAAATCATATCTTCCTTGTCTTCTTGTTTACTTTTACATGAGTGAGGAAGATTCTTCCTCTTCATAGTTAAGTTCTAGGGTTTAACACACCCTTTTTGTTCTTTTCATAATCTATAGTTTTCATTGTGTGTTCATTACACATCACCTTACTATATTAAATTGTTTATATAAGAACATTGAATTCTACAACTTATCTAACTACATCTTAATTAGGGAGATTAATCTAATTACCTTTTATCGTACTTATTAATGAATCCTCATTTAATCATATAAATAATATGAAGAATATCATAAAGATAAGATTCCATTTCTTTAAAAAGGAACAAGATAATTCACACAACTTATGCAAGTAAGTTCTCATCCATAAATTTCATTTTCAAACTTATTCCTTTACAAACTTATACATTTTAGGCTTATCGTATGACAACAATCTTCATTCAAAAAGGAATAATACTTTTCTTTTTCAATACATCTCAAGAATGAATAAGAATTCTTCACTATGATAAAACTTAGATCATCCAATGCATCATATAAGATTTTGCCATTTTATATCACTTATGAAGTCCATCTCGAAAAAATTGCTAGCATGGGTCAGTTTAATGAACTAAGCATGATAAGAACTAAGCCTTAAAATGAAATGCATTCCACTAATTGTTCTAATAAAAACAACCCTGCTTTAATGAAAAATTAGTATTTCATAATTTAATCATAAGTAACAACAACCAAAAAAATAAGAGCATTAATGAACTAAAGTTCACTTCTAAAGAAGAACAGATTATAATCTATAATATCTATCTTACAAATTAAAGTATAATTAATCCTATCAATCATCTTTACCAAACAACAGAACATAACATCTCATTGTTTCCCATTCTACCAAAATAGAATACAACACTTATCTTTACCATAAGATAAAAGAAGTGTTTACAACATGTTCTCACTAAGGTGTTTCATCTAATCTTTCAAGTAAAGAAGAAGAGAAACCATTTCCATTATGCCAAAGTACATATCATCCGCAAAGCAGAAACAAGTGCATTTCATGACTTAAATTGTTTCCTTTAGGGACATCTACTTTAAAATTCAACATTTTAAGGTGTTCATCAGAATAGATTCACATAAAAGAAATCCAAGAAGGAATGATGGATTAATAGTCAAACAACAAGTTTGCATTTCCTTTTTACTAATGAATCATCCATCTCTTTCTACTTTATTTTAGTCCAATGACAAGTATAAGAAGACTAATTAAGTAATGATTCTCTTTTTCCCATTAGAATAATTAACAAAAGGTTCAACCAATGAACTTTACCCAATTGCATTAGAAAAGGAGGCCTAACAGAATAGGATCTCAACATGTAATCAATTCTTTCAACTTCATTAACAAATTATTCCTTTTCTATACCTACAGTTTAAGTTCATACAAGAGTTCCCAAGAAAGAGAACAAGAACAACTTCAAGGAAAGAGAAAATTTAATGCTACCTTCCTTTCAAAAGCTTCCCATTATAATGCATGAATTCCACTTTCCATTTGGAAGATTATAACAATGAAGTTCATACAAAACCACAGACACTAAATAATCACAATTTATCTTTCAAAGGATCAACCTTTTTCATTGGACCCAACAAGAAGTTTGGAATCGAGTAGATGCTACACTCAAAATTTCTCAATAGTTCAATAAAGATAGGACTATCTTAATAGTATTTCAAAACATCACTATAAGAACTACAGATTGGGATTCCAATTAAATGACAAACTAGCAAGCTAATTCCAATAAAGATCTCGAGAGTTTACCCAGCAACCTACTAAACCATGCTTCTAGTTTTTATCCATATGCATGTGGTTTGTTTCAAAAGGATTATGAATTTAGAACCATTAAAAATAGTAATAAACTCAATTTAACTGACAAGATCAAAACAACATATTAAAAATGTGTTCTATCCAAGACTCGAATTACAAATCCGAGCACAATGTAAAGCATAAGCTCCCTCAAAGGATCAAGATCATTCAAGTGATCATAAACAAGTTTAGGCAACTACATGTTCCCTTCTTTGTTTATAAAATAGACAAAGAAACCAAAAAGACTATAAGATCTAAACCAATACATCGTTCAGGTTACAATTCTTAAAAAAAAACACCAAGTAACAAATTGATTGTATAGTGTTACATCACCATATTTCAATCACGAGTTCATATATACACCAGCATCGTAATTTTAGACCGAATATAATGAAATTACTTAAAAATAGTTCAAAATAAGGAAAGGGATTCCATTTTCAATTAACATCCTATCAAACCATGTTTCCCAATTCAAACAGAATGTAAGATTCATAACAGGGATCAGACAGACTACAACAAAACATCAAAGATGTGTCATAAAGAACCTTCAATAACAGTTTATATGGTCACAAGGATGATAAATCACAAGCACCATGCCATATGTGGACTTTAATCAACAGTCCAATTTATCCAAGGTAATAAAACACAGGTTCCAAGTTAGATGCGGGTTTCAACAATAGTCTAAGTTTTCCCAAGATGAAATACAAGAACTCAACCATCTACTACTCCATTCACAACTCCTTATATTTATGAAACAAAACACAAGCATAATAGTACCAAGAACCCAACAACAGTTTACAAATACCCAACAAGTTTTTAACAGAACTCAAGCTTGCATCAAAGTTTTCATAAGAAAACATGATCTCTTTATCATCTCGAGATCACTAATCATTAGTTTCAATGAAATGATGGAACACCCGATTCTTCAAAGAACTGTGAGAATACATTGGTATGAAAGTCAACAAAACCTAACCATTAGTTACCAAATCCAATTAAGCCAAGAAGAATTACAGAGTCGTTCTTGCATGCAATTTTCATGTGCTTAAACCAACACATACTATATTTTAAAAAAATACTTTTGCAAAGGTTTTGAAACCAAGAATAGAAGATTTAATAACTCAATAACCAAACAACTGTGTACATCATGCAATACATAAAAATAAATAGATCAGAGTTTCTTTAATGAAAACACTTAGAGGAAAGTAAGATATTTTAACAGTTAGAGCCTATCATGTCTGATAGTGTCTCTGTGAAATCAAAGAAGACCTCTAGATGAGCTCACTACTTTTCCTCTTTTCCACGAAAGATCAAAAAACTAGATGCCTCTTCCACAATGCCTCTTATAAATTCCATGAAATGAAAATACATTCGAAACCTCAAAAATAGCCATGAAGTGTAGTTCAATCTGATGGTTTGAAAAACCAGAGCGCATGCAGAGTGAAAATCAGAAAACATGCAAAGTGAAACAACCCAAGAAAAATCCACTGGCATGCCTACCAAGATGGTTTGGGCTTGTAAACCAAAAGCAATTAATTCCATATATCTCACCTAATCTTCCTTTCCACCGCCTGCCAAGTCTGGTGAATGCCAAGTCCAAATTAACATGTGTTTCCATTTTAGTGATACTACCACCTAAGCCTCCACCAAGCCAACTAACCCCTGCCAAAGCTGGCAGTACCAAGTGTAATAAAAAACCTTATCAACATCATAAATTCCTTAGGAACCGTCGCCAATATGCATGTGACTACATAAGTCCCCATTCATGCCCAATAGTTTAGGATAGGTTACTTGCTTAGGTTAGATCTTAGGTAGATTAAAGTTTATACCTTAGGATATAACACTAACAACTAACCCCCACCATAGGCCTTAGCAATTAGGTTTAGATAATTCCACATAGGTAAATAATTCAAAATACCATAGTTTAAAGCACTAGGTTAGATCACCATATAGCCTTGTAGTAATAGGTTCAAGTTTAGTTTTAATACCTAGTAACCTTTCCAATTCCCTTAGCACTAAGTTTAGGTTAGAATCAGAATTATATCAAGTAACATAGCTTAGGTAGGAAATATTTTTACCTAGCTTAGGACCCCGTAGGTTAGTCCTTTATAGGATTCCGGTTCTCTCCTATGCCATGAATAGGATGAAATCCCAATTACGTCAGTAATGACCTGCCATGGTCGATCTCCAAAGACCCAACAAAACATACCACTGAATGGAAATATTTTCACACAAAAAGAGAATTAAAGAACTTGTATCTACCAAGTTCATTCCATATGTTTCTTAATTCATGGAATGCTAATTCATCAATTGTTCACTCTGAACAGATTTAAAACATTCCTTGGATCACTGAAATTGATCCAAGGATGAGTCGGGTAAATAGATAAGTTTACAACTCTTAAAACCAAATTGCAATCTCACCTACAAGAAGTGAAAAATGAATTCAAGAAAACTATTCTAGTTCAGTCAAAAGATCTTAAGAGTAGAAAAGACTTATCCACATCAAGCATGATTTCCCCAAAGTCAAAAGAACATATCCTACAAAGGAAAATCACATGCCAACAATTGAGATGCAAAGGAAGAAAATAACAACTGTCAAGGGTGTTACATACTTCCCTCCTAAAAGGAATCATCGTCCTGATGATTATTTCTTCTAACAATTTACATCAAGGACAGTCAAATCCTTCACTTTTCTTACTCAAAGTCAAATTTTTCAAAATCTTATAGTTCCAAAATCAGCATTAAATAACTATTTGTTTAAATTAAATAATTATCTGCCCAAAACTGGCTTACTTAATGTCATATAAAGATAAAATCATAAAAATTTTATCAGTCAATGATTCAATTCTATTCAAATAGATATGGGAAACTAGTTTTCATATCCTCTAGATTTTCCCAAGTTGTACTTTCCTCGTTAAACTAGTCCCACTGGACCTTACATTGACTTATTTCTCTATTTCTTAAGTGCAACTGGTGAGTTTCTAGCACTCGAATGGGTTTAACCACGATTATTCCTAGGTCTTGGACCTGCAAGGAATTCCAATTTAACACGTGATAAATCTAAAATGTATTTCTTAAGTAAAGAAATATGGAAAACATCATGCATTCATGACAAAGTAGGTGGTAGTGCTAAATGATAAGCTACAGGGTTGATTACTTCAACTATTTCAAAAGGTCCCACATAATGAGGTGATAACTTGGTAGCCTTGAAAAAAGTTATAGAGATCTTTTTTGTTTTAACCCAAAGAAAAACCTTCTCTCTAAGTTCAAATTTCCTATCAACCCACTTTAAGTTAACATAACTCTTTTGCATATCCACAGCTTCCTTCAAGCGTTCACGAATCATTTTAACTTTTTGTTCCATTTCCGTAAGGATTTCAGGTCCAATTACCTCTCTATCCTCACTGTTATCCCAACTAATAGGGGTTCTGAATTTCCTTCCGTAAAGTACCTCGAAAGGTACCATCTTAAGAGACTCATGATATGTGTTATTGTATGCAAATTCAACTAATGGAAGGTACTCCTCCCACTTATACTGCTGATCCATACAGTACATCCATAACATATCCTCCAAAACCAAATTTACTCTTTCAGTCTATCCATCCATTTCCGGATGATACACAAAAATGAAATTCAATTTAGTTCCAAGAGCTACATTAAGCATTTTCCAAAACCTTGACATCATTCTAGGGTCTCTATTAGATATGATTAATTCAGGTACTCCATGTAATCTGAAAATTTCATGTACAAATATTTTAGCCAAAACAGGAGAATCATCCTTTAGATTTCCAACAATAAAATGAGCTACTTTTGTTAGTTTGTCAACTACTACCAAAATAACATCATGTTTATTTCTTGACATAGGTAATCCTTGTACAAAATCCATGCTTATTACCTATCATTTGTACTGCGGTATGCTATGAGGATACAATAAACCAGCTAGGTGCATATGTTCCACTTTTACACGTTGACATTCAAGACAATGAGTCACAAAATCAATAACATCCTTTTTCATTCCTTTCCAGAAATATTGTTGTTTTATATCAACAAGAATTTTTGTAATGCCAGGTGTCCCAAAAAGGTGAATTGTGAAACTCGCTAATAATTTCCTCCTCAAATAGTTAGGAAGTAGTATGTATACTTTGTTTTCATATTGTAATATTCCTTCATTATCAAAGTGAAAAAACTTTATATCTTTCATATTTTCGATCCCCAACAAGCACTGTTTTTACTTGCTGAAAGTAAGAATTAGATTCCATAACACTTCTTACTTCATCCTTAAACTGAGTTCTTAGTGTTATAAGAGTACAAATGTGCTTCCTACGACTTAGAGCATCAACCACTCTATTCTCTTTTCCTTTAATGTAACTTATGTCAAAATCATATTGAGACAAAAAATCTAATCACCTTTGCTATCTTGCATTCAAATTTGGCTGAGTGAAAATGTACTTTAGCCCTGCAGACGATCGTTTTCAACTCAAATGGTTTACCCAATAGATAATACCTTCAAACTTGAATTGTGTGAACTATGACAACAATCTCTAAATCATGTGGAGCATAATTCGACTCATGTGACTAAATTTTTCTACTTTCATAAGCTATGACATGATCATTTGTAAAAAAATACCTCAAAGACCTTCCCCGATGCATCATTTATGGTAGTAAAGTCTCCATTATGATCGGTACAACTAAGATAGGTGCTAAAGTCAATTGACTTTTCAAAATTCTAAAATTAGATTCACATTTATCATTCTAAACAAATTTCTTATCCTTTTTCTACAATGAAGTTATTGGTGCAACCACCT
This sequence comes from Taxus wallichiana var. yunnanensis, assembly GCA_018340775.1. NCBI lineage: Eukaryota > Viridiplantae > Streptophyta > Pinopsida > Cupressales > Taxaceae > Taxus > Taxus wallichiana. Next base: position 298,583,077 of record CM031242.1, read on the forward strand.
TAGAAAAATCCTTAACAAATTTTCTATAATAACCTGCAAGGCCCATGAAGATTCTAACTTCATGTAAATTCTTTAGTGTAGGCCACTTGGTTATAGCTCAAATTTTAAAAGGATCTATAGAAATCCCATCTTTACTTATAACATGACCCAAATATTTAACTTGGTGTCATAGAAAGAACATTTGGACAACTTACCATACAACCATCTCTTTCTCAGAATTTCCAAAACTATTTTCAAGTGTTCATGATGCTCCTCAATAATTTTAGAATATATGAGAATTTCATCTAAGAATACAAGCACAAACTTGTCCAAATATTCTTGAAAGATATTATTCATTAAGTTCATAAAAGTTGTAGGTGCATTCGTTAATCCAAAGGGTAAAACCATGAATTCATAATGCCCATACCTTGTCCTGAAAGCCATTTTATGAATTTCCTCATCCTTAATTCATAATTGATGATATCTAGATTGAAGATCTATCTTAGAATATACCGATGCTCCATGCATCTGATCAAATAGATCATCAATTCTAGGAAGTGGGTATCTATTCTTGATTGTTGCTTTGTTTAACATCCTGTAATCAATGCACAATCTAAGTGTTCCATCTTTCTTTTTCACAAAGATCACTGGTGCTCCCCAAGGTGAAACACTTGGTCTAATCAAACCCTTAGACAAAAGTTCTTGCAATTGAGCCTTAAGTTCTACTAACTCTATGGTAGTCATTCGATAAGGTGCTTTAGAAATAGGTTCAGTACCTGGTTTGATTTCAATCATGAAGTCAAACTCCCTTTTGGGTGGTAATCCCGTAATTCTTCCAAAACACATCACTATAGTTCCGTAATAGTGGATAATGTTCCATGAAATCGTTGTTTTCTTCGTAGATTCTGAAATTTTTACTGCATATAAGGTACAACCCTTATTTTTGGCCTTTTTAAGTTGCATAGCTGACAATTTCCTAACAAAAATTTCTTGTTTTACACCTTGAATCTCTGTTATTTTCTACAGATCATCTAAACAACTAATATGCTTTCCAAAACAGTCTACTTTTGCTTTATGCTCTGCTAACCAATTTATGCCTATGACTATATCATAAGATCCCAAAGGTGCTACATAGAGATCAACTTCTGTGGAAAATCTAGGTAAGTCAAGGACTACCCCAAAAAGACACATACTAATTGTATGAATAGAATTATTACCATAATGTACAGTCCATGATTTATCCATTTTTCCATCTTTTCTTTTAAGTTTTGAAGCAAGTTTACTAGAAATAAAACATTCAGTAGCTCCCATATCAAAAAGAATAGTTACAGGTATGCCAAATAACTTACCAGGAACTTCTATAGGTGTAACTTGCTTTTCATCTTTCTTGTCAGCTACTGCAGCATGTATCTTGTGCTACTGATTACGACCATCCTTATTTAAAGGACATTGATTTGAGTAATGATCTTTGCCCACGCTTATTAAATCCTCCTACAGTACCCCTTTTAGGCTCAGAATTATTTCCAGCCTTAAAGTTATCATTTTGACCTCCATAGGACTTTCGTTCGTTATTATTATTCTTGGAAAAATTGTTTTGTGTATTTCTAGTAGACTTATTCAATGTTGTTTTCTTATTATTATCAGTTGGAAACTTACTTTTGTTACCAAAATTTTTCCATGGTCCTTTCTTAGGTGCAAGAGAAGCTGAAGAAGAGTTTGGAACTTTCTTCTGTACTTCCTCCTTGTGAGCAGAAATAGCCTTTAATTTCTATTCTTGCCTTATGAATTTTCAACAACCCCTTCCATAGTGGTTGGGATGTGAACATAAACCTCTCCCCCAATAATGGGATTCAATCCCATGATGAATTTCCATATCCTGAACTTCTCATCAGTTTGATACTGAGGTACATACTTGAGTAGTTTCATAAACCATTTCCAATACTCGCCATTCGTTAACTTCCCTTGAGCCAAGTTTGAAACTCCATCATTTTCTAATCATAATAAAGTTTTGGCAACCATCATTGCCTAAAATAATTTTTAAATTGATTCAAGTGATGTTATTTTCATCAATGTTTAGCTCAGCCTTATAGTTGTCCCACCATGAAGATAGTTCATGGGAAAGCTGATATGCTCCCCAAATAGCTTTGGTTTCCTCCAGAAGTTTCTTATTGCAAAGTACTTCTCCATCTCACTGAGCCAATTCTTAGCTCCATCACCTAATGTGGTGCCATCAAACTTAGGTGGACTTATCCTTTTTATATCATTGGTGAGTTCAGCTACCAACCTAGCCTTTTTGTTTTCTAGCTAGATAGGTACATTAGTATTGTTATTATCAACACCCATATTGGGGTTTTCCTCAGGAGGTGGCTGATTGTTATTACCAACTTCTTCTTCCTCCTCATTACCCATCACTTGTTGTTTGAGTACCATCAAATGATCTCTTGTGTCCAATAGGGCAGCAAGGATTTCATCAAGTTTTTGGGTTGTTGCTGCTCCTTCATCAGGTGGAGCATTATTCACAACATTTCCTCTCGTTCTAACCATTTTCTGTTACAATAAAATTCAAGTTTTTATCAGATTATGGACACAATAGGTCCAAGAGCTATAACCTTCAGCTCTGATACCAAGATGTAACATTCCCATTTTAACACTTTAGAAACAAGGGGATTTTTTTTTAAGTAATGTTCTCTATTCTAAATACATAATTTAGAACACACATTCCATAACATCCATTCTTATAACAAATAACCATATGCTATTGTAATGACTCGGTGTGCCACCGATCTATTCATTTCATGACTTGGCAAACTATCGATCTATTCATGTTTAACATTAAGTAATGAATACTTTTCTGTATACTAAGTATACTTGGTTTTCTTACCCTATTCGGGGTATTGAGTGATATGTCTGGGAACCTATCTGAATATTTGCTACTAATATTCATCTGCATCTTGATCCTTAGACTAGGTGACATATGACAACGTAATCAGTAGCTTGCGATACTTTTGGTCAAATTTTTATAACATACTATTCGTATTACTCATTCCTTGATGACATACTCATCAATCCAAAAAACATCCTTCACCTCACTCAATTGTTATCTAGAATTTCCTTTATTGACTTTCGTCATTCCACTTTCCCATGGTTTATCCCTATTTCAGGTTAACAACATAGGTTATGATAGGGAAAGGCTCACAAAGACTTAGGATATATTGGAATACTGGTTCAACCTAGGTTAAGCCCATGTGCTAAGGTACCCAAAGTCCTAGAGGGTCACTTCATATCATAACTATGTTACTACCTAGTCCTAGAGAAAAACTAAGTTCAAGTCCATAAACGTGTATATCTTGACGATCAATGCAAAAGGGTGTTGCCAAATGTCAACTACAAAGTTGTATCCTCGAGAAGATCCTAATCTTCTCGAAGGTACATCTCTACAATTGGTGTGTGCTAGCATCCTATAGAACATCCTTGTCGAGATGTACATACCCATTAGATATTATTAATATTTAATTAATTTGGATATTTAATAGCAGATTTCAGCAACCCTGCCCAAACCCTAATCCAACTCTCCCTAAGTTCTTTTCCAAATCAGGTTCCATTAACCTTGGAGAACTTCCTTAACTTATGATTGCTTTCGATGTTCGTTAATTTTGACTTAACAAGTAGTTACCAAAAAGGAAGGACAACAACCTCATAAATTCCTTTTAATGTGACTTAACCATTCAAGGAAGTGTAATGTACCACCTAGGTTTTATCTTATTAGACTTTGTTAAATGAGGTCCAATGAGTATAAATCATATCTTCCTTGTCTTCTTGTTTAATTTTACATGAGTGAGGAAGATTCTTCCTCTTCATAGTTAAGTTCTAGGGTTTAACACACCCTTTTGTTCTTTTCATAATCTATAGTTTTCATTTTGTGTTTATTACACATCACCTTACTATATTAAATTGTTTATATATGAACATTGAATTATGCAAATTATCTACCTCCATCTTAATTAGGAGATTAATTTAATTCCCTTTTATCCTACTTATTCAAGAATCCTCATTTAATCATATAAATAATATGAAGAATATCAACAAGATAAGATTCCATTTCTTTAGAAAGGAACAAGATAATTCACACAACTTATGCAAGTAAGTTCTTGTCCATCAATTTCATTTTCAAACTTATGCCTTTACAAAATTATGCATTTACAACTTATACATTTTAGGCTTACTGTATGACAATAATCTTCATTCAAAAAGGAATAATACTTTTCTTTTTTAATACATCTCAAGAACGAATCAAAAATCTTTAGTATAATCAAACTTAGATCGATAATGCATTATATAAGATTTTTCCATCTTATATCACTTATGAAGTCCATCTCGCAAAATTGCTAAAGACGGGTCAATTCAATGAATTGAGCATGATAAGCACTAAGCCTTAAAACAAAGTACATTCCACTAATTGTTCCAATAAAAACAAACCTACTTTAATGAACAATTAGTATTTCATACTTTAATCGTAAGTAATAACAACCAACAAAAGAAGAGCATTAATGAACTAAAGTTCACTTATAAAGAAGAACATATTATAATCTCTAAGATCTATCTTATAAATTAAAGTATAATTAATCCTATCAATCATCTTTACCAAACAAATGAGAATATAACATCTCATTTTTTCCCATTCTACCAAAATAGAATACAACACTTATCTTTACCATAAGATAAAATATGTTTTTATAGCATGTTATCACTAAGGTGTTTCATCTAATCTTTCAAGTAAAGAAGAAGAGAAACCATTTCCATTATGCCAAAATACATATCATCTGCAAAGCTGAAACATTTCATGACTTAAATTGTTTCCTTTAAGGACATTTACTTTAAAATTCAACATTTTAAGGTGTTCATCAGAATAGATTCACATAAAAGAAATCCAAGAAGGAATGATGGATTAACAGTCAAACAACAAGTTTGCATTTCCTTTTTACTAATCAATCATCCATCTCTTTCTACTTTATTTCAGTCAAATGACAAGTATAAGAAGACTAATTAAGTAATGATTCTCTTTTTCCCATTAGAATAATTAAAGAAGGTTCAACCAATGAACTTAACCCAACTGCATTAGAAAAGGAGGCCTAATAGAATAGGATCCCAACCTGTAATCATTTCTTTCAACTTCATTAACAAATTTTACCTTTTCTATACCTACAGTTTAAGTTCATACAAGAGTTCCCAAGAAAGAGAACAAGAACAACTTCAAGGAAAGAGAAAACTTAATGCTACCTTCCTTTCAAAATCTTCCCATTATAATGCATGAATTCCACTTTCCATTTGGAACATTATAACAATGAAGTTCATACACAGCCACAGACACTAAAGAATCACAGTTTATCTTTTAAAGACTCAACCTTTTTCATTGGACCCAACAAGAAGTGTGGAATCCGAGTAGATGCTACACTCAAAATTTCCCAATAGTTCAGTCAAGATAGAACTATCTTAATAGTATTTCAACACATCACTATAAGAACTAACAGATTGGGATTCCAATAAAATGACAAACTAGCAAGCTAATTCCAATCAAGATCTTGAGAGTTTACCCAGCAACCTACTAAACCACACTTCCAGTTTTTCTCCATACGCATGTGGTTTGTTTCAAAAGGATTCTGAATTTAGAACCATTAAAAATAGTAATAAACTCAATTTAACTGACAAGATCAAAACAACATATTAAAAATATGTTCTATCCAAGACTCGAATTACAAATCTGAGCACAATGTAAAGCATAAGCTCCCTCAAAGGATCAAGATCATTCAAGTGATCATAAACAAGTTTGGGCAACTACATGTTCCCTTATTTCTTTATAAAATAGACAAAGAAACCAAAAATACTATAAGATCTAAACCAATACATCATTCAGGTTACAATTCTTAAAAAAACACCAAGTAACAAATTTATTGTATAGTGTTGCATCACCATATTTCAATCACGAGTTCATATATACACCTACATTGTAATTTTAGAACGAATATAATGAAATTACTTAAAAAAATTCAAAATAAGGAAAGAGCTTCAATTTTTAATTAACATCATATCAAACCATGTTTCCCAATTCAAATGGAATGTAAGATTCGTAACAGGGCTCAGACCAGACTACAACAAAACATGAAAGCCATGTCATAATGAACCTTCAATAATAGTTTATATGGTCATAAGGACAATAAATCACAAGCACCATGCCATATGTGGACTTCAATCAATAGTCCAATTTATCCAAGGTAATAAAACACAGGTTCCAAGTTAGATGTAGGTTTCAACAATAGTCTAAGTTTTCGCAAGATGAAATACAAGAACCCAGCCATCTACTACTCCATTCACGGTTCCTTATATTTATGAAATGAAACACAAGCATCATAGTACCAAGGACCTGACAACAGTTTCCAAATACCCAACAAGTTTTTAACAGAACTCGAGCTTGCATACAAGTTTTCATAAGCAAACATGAGCTCTTTATCAGCTCGAGATCACTAATCATTAGTTTCAACAGAAACAAGTGGAACACTAGATTCTTCAAAGAACTTCAATGAGAATACATTGGTATGAAAGTCAAAAAAACCTAACCATTAGTTACCAAATCTGGTTAAGCCAAGAAGAGTTACAGTCATTCTTGCATGTAATTTTCATGTGCTTAAACCAACACATACTATATTTTTAAACCAGACCGCTTTTGCAAAGGTTTTGAAACCAAGAATACAAGATTTAATAACTCAATAACCAAACAACTAGGTACATCATGCAATGCATAAAACTCAACAAAGTAGAGTTGCTTTAATGAAAACACTTAGAGGAAAGCAATACATTTTAACAGTTAGAGCCTATCATGCTTGATAGTGTCTCTGTCAAATTGAAGAATACCTCCAGTGAGCCCAATGCTTCTCCTCTTTGCCATGAAAGATCAAACAACTTGAGATACCTCTTCCACAATGCCTCTTATAAATTTCATGAAACGAAAATAGATTCAAAATCTCAAAAATAGCTAAGTTTACAACTCTTAAAACCAAATTGCAATCTCACCTACAAGAAGTGAAAAATGAATTCAAGAAAACTATTCCAGTTCAGTCAGAAGATCTTAAGAGTAGAAAAGACTTATCCACATCAAGCATGATTTTCCCAAAGTCAAAAGAACATATCCTACAAAGGAAAATCACATGCCAACAATTGAGATGCAAAGGAAGAAAATAACAACTGTCAAGGGTGTTACATGCTTCCCTCCTAAAAGGAATCATCGTCCCGATGATTATTTCTTCTAAAAATTTACATCAAGGATAGTCAAATCCTTCACTTTTCTTACTCAAAGTCAAATTTTTCAAAATCTTATAGTTCCAGAAATCAACATTAAATAATTGTTTGTTCAAATTAAATAATTATCTGCCCAAAACTGGCTTACTTAATTTCATATAAAGATAAAATCATAAAAGTTTATCAGTCAACAGATTCAATTCTATTCAAATAGATATGGGAAACTAGTTTTCATATCCTCTAGATTTTCCCAAGTTGCACTTTCCTCGTTAAACTAGTCCCACTGGACCTTACATTGACTTATTTCTCTATTTCTTAAGTGCAATTGGTGAGTTTCCAGCACTCGAATGGGTTTAACCACGATTATTCCTAGGTCTTGGACCTACAAGGAATTCTAATTTAACACGTGATGAATCTAAAACATATTTCCTAAGCAAAGAAATATGGAAAACATCATGCATTCATGACAAAGTAGGTGGTAGTGATAAACGATAAGATACAAGGTTGATTACTTCAACTATTTGAAAGGTCCCACATAACGAGGTGATAATTTTGTAGCCTTACAAAAATTTATAGAGATCTTTTCGGTTTAACCCAAAGAAAAACCTTCTCTCTAAGTTCAAATTTCCTATCAAACCGCTTTAATTCAGCATAACTCTTTTGCCTATCTACAGCTTCCTTCAAGTGTTCACGAATCATCTTAACTTTTTGTTCCATTTTCGTAAGGATTTCAGGTCCAATTACCTCTCTATCCTCGCTGTTATCCCAACGAATAGGGGTTCGAATTTCCTTCTATAAAGTTCCTCGAAAGGTGCCATCTTAAGAGACGAATGATATGTGTTATTGTATGCAAATTCAACTAATGGAAGGTACTCCTCCCACTTGTATTGCCAATCCATACAAAAGTACATCCGTAACATTTCCTCCAAAATCTAATTTACTCTTTTAGTCTGGCCCATCCGTTTCCGAATGATATGCGGGAATGAAATTCAATTTAGTTCTAAGAGATGCATTAAGCTTTTTCCAAAACCTTGATGTCATTCTAGGGTTTCTATCAGATATGATTAATTCAAGTACTCCATGTAATCTAAAAATTTCGTGTACAAATCTTTTAGCCAAAACATGAGAATCATCCTTTAGATTTCCAACAATAAAATGAGCTACTTTCGTTAGTTTTTCAACTACTACCAAAATAACATCATGTTTATTTCTTGACATAGGTAATCCTTGTACAAAATCCATGCTTATTACCTATCATTTGTACTATGGTATGCTATGAGGATACAATAAACTAGTTGGGTGCATATGTTCCGCTTTTACACGTTGACATTCAAGACAATGAATCACAAAATCAATAACATCCTTTTTCATTCCTTTCTAGAAATATTGCTATTTTATATCAACAAGCATTTTTGTAATGCCAGGGTGTCCTGAAAAAGGTGAATTGTGAAACTTTTCTAACAATTTCCTCCTCAAATCGTTAGCAATGGTATGTATACTATGTTTTCATATCGTAAGATTCCTTCATTATCAAAGTGAAAAATTTATATATTTCATCTTTTGGATCCCCAAAGCTCTTGTTTTTACTTGCTGAAAGTAAGAATCGATTCCATAACACTTCTTACTTCATCCTTAAACCCGAGTTCTCAAAGTGTTATAAGAGTAGAAATGTGCTTTCTACGACTTAGAGCATTATCCACTCTATTCTCTTTTCCTTTAATGTAACTTATGTCAAAATCATCTTGAGACAAAAACTCTAACCACCTTTGTTGTCTTACATTTAGATTTGGGTGAGTGAAAATGTACTTTAGCCTGAGATGATCAATTTTCAACTCAAATGGTTTATCCAACAGATAATGCCTCTAAACTTGAAGTGCATGAACTATGACAACAAGCTCTAAATCGTGTGGAGCATAATTCGACTCATGTGACTTAAGTTTTCTACTTTCATAAGCTATGACATGATCATCTTGGAACAAAATACCTCAAAAACCTTCCTTGAATACATCGGTTATGACCGTAAAGTCCCCATTAGGATTAGGTACAACTAAGATAGGTGTTGAAGTCAACTGACTTTTTAAATATTTAAATGCAGATTCACATTTATCATTCCAAACAAATTTCTTATCCTTTTTCGTAATGACGTTATTGGTGCAAAGCCACCTTAGAAAAATCCTTAACAAATTTTCTATAATAACTTGCAAGGCCCCCGTGAAGCTTCTAACTTCATGTAGATTCTTTAGTGTAGGCCACTCGTTATAGCTACAATTTTAGAAGGATCTATATAAATCCCATCTTTACTTATAACATGACCCAAATAGTGAACTTTAGTGTCATAGAATAAGAAATTTAGGGTCTAAAGGAGCAATCCGGGAAGTTAGGGCAAGAGAAAAGTGCTGAGGTCCCTCAATCAGATACAGATGATGTCAAAGAGGTGTGTAAGATTTTGTGCCAAGAGAATATCATTCCTCTATTAGGAGAATGGTTGAGGGATAAGATACCAAGCATTGGAGGAGAGCATGAAAGGAAGGTTTTACATGCTAATCTACCTCCTCACAACATTGACTATGATAAGGAAATTACCCTGAATGTCATGGTTGATGGATGGCTCTTGAGAAATATCCTAATTGACATGGGTGCAAAAGTTAACGTTCTCACCTTGGATGCATGGAATCAAATGGGAAGGCCCCCATTATAGCCATCTTCAAATGTGTTATATATGGCTAATAAGATAAAGGAAATTCCCATTGGTGTTTTAAAAGATGTTTCTATCATTATCAAAGGAGATAAATTCACTAGAGACTTGAAGTCTTAGCACTTGCTGAGGTAGAAAAATTTCCAGCACTACTTGGGCACCCTTGGTGCTATAAAAACAATGTTGACTTACGCTTCAATAAGGGGTATATAAGTTTTTATAATAAAGAGGAATGTGTTATCATTCCTTTGACGTATGGGAAGTCAATGCCCTATATTGAGCCTTTAGGAGAAAGGGACCTAGATAGAATTTATGTGTCCACTATCTATGACCCTAAGGTTGTGTAACCAATAAAAGAAGGTGTTATTTAGTGGGAAGACACCCAATCTATAAGTGATACAACTAGTGTGGCATGTGATAATTGGGCGCATGGGACATATGAGTTAGTCGAAGCCAATTAAGAGGCTTTATGACTAGATAATAAAAGGTACACTCGAGTTAAGAACCTAGAAGGAAATAAATTACCAAGTTATACTCAGGGAGATGACCTTGATATTTTCTTGCGAGAAATGGATACCTAGTGGAGATGTGAGATTAAAAGGAGAAGGATTATTAGTTATACCTTGCTCGAGATCGTAGCATGTTGGTTGGCATGTACACACCCAAAATTACACATGCTACATTATCAGGAAAATGGTTACAAAAGTCCCCAATGATGATTCAAAATCCTTTCAAGAAGGTGTTTGAGCTCCAAAACCCATTTGTAGTGTATATTTGTAGCCTAGATAGCCTTAACTTTTCCATGCATTTTTCCATCTCCCCATCTCTTCTTATGCTTATTTTGGCCTTCAAGATTTAGGACCATTTCCCTACCTAGGTGATGGTTCTCAAACCTGTCACCTGTGGGATGGCAATCTTGAAAGCTGTCACCCTACATAGGGTGGCAGTCCTGCCCACTTTTTCCAGATTCTTCACGCTTGTTTTAAACATGTCAAAATTCACTTAAGTTTACCTTTTGCATGCATCTGTGAGCCGAATTGGATAAAAATATCTTTGTTTTCTTGTTTCTCCTTGCTCCTTCTATTTTGAATAAGATTTAATTAGTTAGAACTACTTATTCTTTCCTTGTGCATGAAGTAACCTCCTAGCCTCCATTCCTATATATTCCATGCTTGTATTCAAGCAAAGGGCTTGATAATTTTTGTATCCTGTATTGTTTTTATGCCATAATCTTGTTAGGAATTGCATAGTCAAGCTCAAATCTCTTGTGATATTTCTCTTCTACATGCATTGCATCCAGACTACTTCCAAGCTACCATTGCTCAAGCACAATCCTCTTATTGTTGTTTTTTGCATTCCCATTCCCTTGGAATCACATGAACACTTAGAGAAAGAAAGGAAAGAACTGAGGGGAAATATACTCAAACTACTAGATTTCCTAAGGTTCTTTCTCTTCCAGGTTGGAGTTGTGTATTTGTTTTCTTTGTTTATCAAATTATCAATTAAGAATTGTTAATTTCAATTGCATATCAAATAGAGTAGAGAAATAGTTCATTCCAAATTAGCTAGACAATTTCAAGTAGATCAAATCAATAGGAAGTTGTCTCTTCAACATTACTAGGGAAGCTGTGGGGAACAATAGCTCTGTTAGGGTTATGATTTGTTCTTCACTTCTGAGGTAGGGTTGGAAAGATATTTGATTGAGTTAGAATAGGTTTTAGATTTAGATTCACACATCTGCACAAATAGTTAGCTACATTTGGCTAATTGTTTGTATTTAATTTGTTTATTAGATTAGATGCATTATCTAAAAAGTTAGAAAAGAACAAAAACATTTACTTTCCATAGATTAGCTTGTTTTACTACTTTGTTATGATATATTGAGAAAATACCAAAAACATAGGTTAGATCTCCTTCGATAGATAGTTTGTTTACTGAAAGCAAGTCTAGTTCATCTTGCATGACCATCAATGGTCCACAATAGGAAAATAATTATGGTTGTGATCCCCTGGTCCCAGAACCCGATGGGCCAGAGCTAATAATTGACATTAACACAAGCTTGCATTTACCAATCTTGCACACACCTGCAACATACACTGAGAAAATAGGATAACTAAATACACTGAATATCACTACTAATCAAGCTTACAACTATTGGATTGCTCTTGGAAATAGGGTTTGATTGTATGTATGACCATATAAGGGCCTCAACCTCAACAAGTCTTCGTTTGTGATCCGTAGGTCCTGCAACCTAATGGTCCCGCTAGTCAGCTAGATATTGACACTAGTTTATGCACATTGGTATTCATATCTTCACCTCTTCCACCTGATATTATTACATAGCTTTTGTTGTTGAATATATCATCAATCAAAGCTAATAATTTTTGGATAAGACCAAAAATCACCCATAGTTCCTGTAGTTCCACTACACCTCTTGTCTCCACTTCCATGACCTTGTCTAGAAACCCATACAAGGAACCTGTAGGCTAGTTTCCACGTATTCTACAAGCACTCAATATAATCTTGGTAGAACTAGACATTGATTGGAGTCTCGAGTAGCTATCATAATAGACCATACCATCACACACCTTCAAGTTATGAGAGCATTCCTTGCCTTAGATTTGTATATTCTAGTATTGCGTGTCAAGGACATAAGGTTTCCCAATTAGCTTGATCATCTTCATCACTTTAGCTCTCATTTCAATTCCACACCGGTTGTCTCAGCACGACCTCGGGAGGTCAGGTGTGAAGAAGGTCACGTGTTGATTTCCTATTATACAGCTGACCGATCGCGATAACCTTCTAGATTGGCATGAAGTGAGAATCATGTTATCTATTAGGTTTATCTATAGAAATGCACCTAATATAATATACTATTATCATAGTAAGGAACCTATTGTTGGGGTGTGGAGCTTGTTTTGGTTTTCTTGAATCAATGTTGAAGTACTAGAGCTCAAATGGTTAAGTTGTGAGACTTCATGAGTTCTCTGATCGTTTTCTATGACATTGTTGTGTAGTTGTTGTGTCGTTGTTATGAGGTTATTGTTAACATGCTTTGTTAAATTGACTATTAACGTCGGGACTATTTTTCCAGCCATGGGAAGTTGAAAGATCGTGACTTTCAATCTTCTAGGGTCAAATTTAGGGCTTCTTAGAAGGATTGTAATCCTATAAATAGAGGTGTTAGGGTATCTTAAAGATATCTTGAGTGTTCAAGAGGTCTTGAGTCTTAATGATCAAGAGGTGATCAAGAGTGATCAAGGTTATGCAATTAGGTGTCAATTTCGGTTTAGATGTGGTTTAGTATCTTTGGAATTCTGTTGTGAGTTCATAACTGAGAGAATACTGTGAGAGTTGTTTTACTCTTGTTGATAATAAAATATGAGCAAGTTCTTAGTGGATGTAGCCCACATTGGGTGAACCACGTTAAATCTTGTCTTGTCTTCTTTTGTGCATTATTTATTTATGTTGTTATATTTCAGCAAGTATAATTCTACTATATAGTTTCCTACTGATGTGGTTTGAGGAATTGTTTCCGCATATTTTTTCTCTAATTCCTAACAATTGGTATTAGAGATTTGGTGGTTTTTTGCTAAAGTTGTAAATCAGAGGGAAAGTTTAGCTTGATTGGGAGCTATGGTAGATGAGGGTAGATCGAGGGTTGAGAAGTTCAATGGGTAGAACTTTGGTTTGTGGAAGATGCAAATGGAGGATTACTTATATCAAAAGGACCTCCATGTTCCTTTGGCTGGAAAAGCAAAGAAACCTACAACCATGTTGGATGAGGATTGGGAGTTACTAGATAGAAAGGCACTCAGGGCAATTTTTTTATGCCTTGCATCTTTGGTTGCTTTCAACATATCATAGGAGAAGACCACGAAAGGTCTCATGAGTGTGTTGGGGAAGTTATATGAAAAACCCTTTGCCTCTAATAAAATATTTTTGATGAAAAAGTTATTTAATATGAAGATGTCTGGAGAATGGTTCTGTTGTTGATCATTTGAATGAATTTAATATGGTTGTGAGTATGTTAAACTCGGTAAAAATTGACTTTGATGATGAGGTCAGGGATTTGTTGATTTTGTGCTCCTTGCTAGATAGCTAGGACAGCTTGGTTATGGTTGTAAGTAATTCAGTCTCTAATAACTCAAAGCTAAAGTTTGAGGATGTAATAGGTGTGATCCTAAGTGAGGAAATGTGAAGGAAGAGAACCAGAGATTCTTCTACTTTTGGAAACACTTTGAGAGGAGAGAGAGAGGGAGACAAAAGAACAGAGGGAAAGGTAATCATGGGAAGTTGAATGATCATGGAAGGTCAAAGTCCAAGAGTAAGTTAGAATGTTGGGACTATGGGAAGGTTGGTCATGCTAAGAAAGATTGTTGGGCTCTTCGGGATAAGAAGAGCAAGGAGGAAACTAAAGAGGTAAATGTGGTAGCAAGTGATGTTTGTCAAGATGCCTTAATTCTTTCTTTAGATAATATTGCTGAATCTTGGGTGTTAGATTTAGGGGCTTCTTTCCATGCCATCCCACATAGACATTACATTACTGATTTTGTTCAAGGTGATTTTGGACATGTATATCTTGGTGATGATGAACCATGCGGCATAGTAGGGAAAGGTTTTGTTCAGGTGAAAATGTAGAATGGGAACACATGGCTACTTAAGGATGTCACGCATGTGCCTAAGTTGAGGTGGAATTTGATATTAGTGGGAAATTTGGGTAGTGATGGTCATGACGGTAAGTTTTGTGGATTCTTGGAAGGTTACCAAGGGAGATCTTATGGTTGTAAGAGGTAAGAAAAATGGTACTTTGTATTTAACCAGTGGTGTTGATTATTGCAATTTAGTTGCTGCAGATGGAGATGCACTCTTTGGGACCAGAGACTCGGTCATATGAGTCATAAGGGCATGCAGAGTTATAAAGGACAAAGTGCTTCAGTTTAAAGGGTCAAATTTGGACCTTTGTGAGGACTATTTTTATGGGAAATAGAGGCGGGTGAGATTCCTCAAGGTTGAATATACCGGGAAGGAGGGTAAGTTGGAGTTAGTGCATATAGATGTATGGGGGCCAGCTAAGGTAAACTCCATTGGTGGTTCATGTTATTACATCACTTTCATTGATGATGTAACTAGAAAAGTTTGGGTATATTACATTAGAAATAAATCGATGTGTTTGAAACTTTCAAAAGATGGAAATCCTTGGTTGAGAATGAAACAAGTATCAAGCTGAAATGTCTCGGAGTTAGATAATGGAGGGAATATTAGAGTAATGAATTTATTTATTATTGTTGGTAAATGGGATTCTGTAGGAAAAGAATGGTTCCAAATACTCCACAGGAAAATGGAGTGTCAGAGAGAATGAACAGGACAATCATGGAGCATGCTAGGTGTATGAGGTTACATGCGGGGCTGCCACTCATGTTTTGGGTGGAAGCGGTAAGCAGCCTATTTGTCTAATTGAGAGGACCCTCTATGGCCTTAGATGGAGGTATACCCGAGGAGGCTTGGTCCAGTAAGAAAATTGATTACTCATTTCTTAGTTTATTTGGATGTGAGGTATTTGTTCACATTTATAAAGATGATAGGACCAAGTTAGAGGCTAAGTCTGAGAAATGCACCTTTATTGGATATGGTGAAGATGATTTTGGTTTCCGTGTTTGGAGTCTTAACGACAAGAAAATATTTCAGTCTAGAGATATTGTCTTTAATGAAAAAATTATGTATAAAGATTAGTTGTATGAACAAAAAGAGGAATCAAAGAAATAATACACAGTGTTAGAGGACATGCGGACAAAAATGTGTCCAAGGGGCTGGTTTAGGTACAACATATTTTGGCATATCCGGTTCAGTACTTACTCAACAAGAACCCTAAAATCCCGAGGTGAGAAGGTCTTCTAGGGTAAGAAGGGAACCTGAATGATTTACTCCGTCTTTGAATTATTTATTGCTCACCGATAGCGGAGAGCCGATTGCTTTGAGGAAGTAGTTCAAGTGGATGCCAGGAAGAAGTTGGGAGCGAGGCCATGGATGAAGAGCATAGATCTCTTATGGAAAACTAGACTTAGGATCGGTGGAGCTACGAGGGTAAGGAGCACCGAGCAAGTTTATGAGTGATCCGAGTAGAGAGCACATTCAGGCAATAAAGTGGATCCTTCGAGATTTGAGAGGGACCATGGGAGAAACATTATGTTTTGGTGGACCAGACACTACATTACGTGGATATGTAGATTCGAGACATGGAAGGAGATTTGGAGAGCAAGAGGAGCACATCAGGTTATGTATTTATGGTTGGTGATCTGGTGGTGAGTTGTATTTTACTAAGTTACAAAAGGTTATGGCTTTGTCAACCATGAGGTTTGAGTATGTTGCTTTGACATAGAGGCAAGCAAGAAGATGATTTGGGTACAAATTTGCTTAATGAGTTGGGTCATAAGTAGGAAGTTGGGAGACTACACATTGATAGTCGAGTGCTATTCATCTAGCGAAGAACTCCACTTTCCACTCTAGGACGAAGCACATTCAAATTTGAGATATCATTTCATCATGACAACTTTGGAAGAAGATATGTTAAAGCTAGAAAAGGTTCATACCAATCAGAATCTTATGGATATGATGACCAAGGAAGTCATAAGGTAGAAGTTGAAGTTGTGTTCAACTTTGATTGGCCTTCATGGTTGATAATGAAGGGTTAAGAACTATTCTTAGTGGAAACAAGTCTCTAAGTGGGAGATTGTTGGGGTGTGGAGCCTATTTTTGGTCTTCTTGAATCAATGTTAAAGTGCTAGAGCTTGAACAGTTAATTTTGGAGACTTCAGGAGCTTTTCGATCGTTGTTTGTGAGCGTTGTTATGGAGTCATTGTGCCATTGTTGCAATGTTTATGTTAACATCTTTGTTAAATTGGTTGTTAATGTTAGGACTATTTTTCCAGCCATGGGAAGTTGAAATATCCGACTTTAAATCTTCTAGGGTTGGCTTTAGGGCTTCTTAGAAGGATTGTAATCCTATAAATAGAGGTGTTAGGGTATCTTAAAGATATCTTGAGTGTTCAATAGGTCTTGAGTCTTAATGATCAAGAGGTGATCAAGAGTGATCAAGGTTATGCAATTGGGTGTCAATTGTGGTTTAGATGTGGTTTAACATCTTTGAAATTCTCATTGTGAGTTCATAATCGAGAGAATATCTTTGTGAGAGTTGTTTTACTCTTGTTGATAATAAAATCAGAGAAATTTCTTGGTGGATGTAACCCACATTGGGTGAACCACCTCAAAACTTGTCTTGTCTTTTTTTGTGCATTATTTATTTATGTTGTTATATTTCTGCAAGTATAATTCTCGCTATATAGTTTCCTACTCTTTGTGGTTTGAGGAATTGTTTCCACATATTTGTTCTCTAATTCCTAACACTTACCTTGTTTCATGTCCAAGCATATGAGAAGGTTTTGATGGAATGTGTGGATTCCTTTCTACCTTATTTACGGGTGCATAAGTTGTACTCCACCTTACAAGGCTATGTAACCACATGGTACATTCACTCAGAGATGCACCGTTAGATAGGAAATTGGCAGGAGTTGACGGATGACCTCCTTTAAGCTTTTGAATATTGGAGTACTAAGCCATTGGTGGATGAGACATTGCAAGTTGTTAAGCACCTAACTATGGGAGATAGTGCCATGGAAGAGGATAGAATACGAGAATTATTGTGGGAACTTGGCTTAGAAGTGTGATTTGATGAGGAAGAATAAGAGGAAATATAGCTTGAGCATGCATGCATAGAAAAGATAAAGGAAATTTGGTCTATGTGAAGAGGAGGAAAATTGGATGTTAACCATACTATGGGTACACACGAGGTTTTGGATAGTGCTGATGAGAAAGCATGTGCATACCATAAAAAACTGAAAACCAAGAAGGTTAACATTGGTTCAGAGGCAAAACCTAAGGAGGCCACTATTGGATATTACTTGAGAAAATTAGGTTTTGAATATCATCGATCTGCAGTGCAAATTTCAAGATTTGTTTCCACGTGGGTTCCAAGAGCTAAAAGGAGTTCACCACTCCTTGGGAGAAATTAAGATCAAGTTAAAGGAAGGTACATGCCTAATTTGGAAGAGATCTTATCAAATGAATATGAATTTGCACATTAAAGTCAAGGAAGAGATTGAAAATATGATTGCTTTAGGCCTCATTGAGGCTATTGAAGAATCATAATGGATAAGTCTAATGATCATCAACATTAAGAAGGATGAGAGGATAAGGATTTTTGTTGATTATAGGCAACCGAATGTGGTATGTGTTATTGAACCTTTTCCAACCCCCCTTTGAGGAGATCCTGGAAGGATTAGCTAGGATAAAAATAGGAAAAGAAAAGATGGTGTGGTAAGAAATGTAAACCTGTTTTTGGATAAAAGAAGTGTTAAATAATATGTAATATGAACAAGGACTATGCATGGAAATATCTAATTATAGGACATGGGCATGGAAAGGAACAAGTTATTTATAATATGGAGTGGAGATTAAATCAAGATTTAGAAGTCATGAAGTCTATAATTATGGAGTATATTATTAGATCTAAAGTATGCAATTTGTAAAGGACAAGTTCCCATCATATATAAATATATGTCACACCCTTTGTGAGAGAGGAGAGTAGAGTAGAGTTGTGTGTGTCTATGTAAGATATGTTCTAGTAAAGAAGACAGTTTGTATGAGGTACACACATTATTATTGAGCATGTAAGTTAGGAATGTATTTATGTGTTGTTTATATGGTTGTAATGGGTAATATTGTATGAATTGTAAGGGTTAAGAGAAGTGGAAAAAGTTTAATTGGCATTTAGATCATGTTTTTATTTATTTATGATAATTAATGAATAAATTATCAAATCTCTTGTTTTGTTTATCTATGTATTATTTATTACTTTAACTTTTTATTTTATGTTGCATAATGGTTTATGATGAATACACATCTTGCATGATCAACAAAGAGGGACCCGGTAGGTTGTGTGCTATTTGGGTGAGCACTTAGAATTTTTCTAAGTGAAGTTATAGTACACTTGACTATTAGTGTTGGTAAATAAAAGGCTACACTTTGGTTCCATTTTCAGGACCTCCTTTCTATTCATCAAGATGCAAAGTGTACACATGGCATTTTAAATGTCACTAGAGAATATTGAGCATTGGGTATATGATAGCCAAGAAAATTTTACTTAGAGATAAACAAGTGGATGAGGTTTCACTACACACAAATGGGTGGAAGATAATTTATATGATTCACTATATGAGATGGTTTACATTTTCTTCCTAGTAGAGTTATGCAAATGGTTAGCGACTTATGCACAAAACAGGGGAAGCCGACTAGGAAAGAAGTAAGTGTTGAGCCAAGATAAGTACAAATCACTCTCTAATTTGGATGAACCATAGAATCAAACTGTATACCATTAGTGGGAAGGAGTGTTGTGCAAATACACCTTGGAATACATGATTTCAAAATATTCATGTCCAGAGGAAGAAGAGTTCTAGTTCTTATGTAAACTAAGAGGATCATATTTACATTTGTTACCCTTAGCCACAAAGATCTTGATGATTGAGCTGGGGATGGAAAATATACATATGGCTAGATAAAATATTTTCACAAGAAGGGGTAAGGAACTAGTTTGGAAAGGATGACATTGGTCAAGGAAAAATAGATAGAGAGAGAATACATACTTTACAATTATAATGATGTGTGAGAGAGGATATTTTATGAGGTACTGATACTCGGAGGAATGGGGACAAGAAGAAGTGATGAGAACCCTATAGAAGGTGAGGGACCATGGGACCATGTCCTACATATATTAGGTAAGTATAGTAGAAGATCCCCCTCCACATATTATGAAAGTTTTTTTGATGAAAGATTGAGAACCATTGGCACACAACTTACCCACCATAGATCCCTCTCCCTTGTAAAAGGTGTTCATAATATGGAAGTTATTATAGAAGATTTCCACATTGATGAGGAAAAAGAGGGTAATCAAGGATCATCAGGTTGGGTTAGAGATACATATAGGAACATATTAATATAAGCACAAGGGGCACAATAGATCAAATTAGTGTATATGGTAGTACAATGAGGCTCCAATGTTTGGGAATAATTTGTTTGGAAGAAATCCATTAAAGCGCAACATAAGGAAAGAGTAGTGATATGCTACCCATTGGAGGTAATCTCATAGGTGGAATAGAGGGGAAGACAATTGGGGTATATTTTAGTGCTACTATAGCGATACAAGGAAGCACTTTTATAGGTTCTCAAGTAGTAGTGAGAGGTTCTAGTCCTCCCTAAGTAGAGGTAACCCTGGTGGAGTTTTAGGGTAAGGATCTAGCCCATTACCACAACATCCCCAAGAAATGTAGGACAAGGAAGTAGCCCACCACCACAATAACCCCCCATATTTTATTTGATATTTAAATTCATTTACTTGAGTACCGGGGTATGGAAGATGTATTAGAGCATATGCACAAGTGTGAAATTTTAGGGAGGTCTAAGGGGGATAATAGCTTTAGATAAGAAGGAAACTAAGTTTGTGACCACTTTGCAGGATCGAAGCATAGCTGATACTGAGAAAGTATTAACCAAACCAAAAAATTATGGACTCTAATGATTTGTGTGCTACTTTCTTGGTAGAATTTCACACATCCCGAGAGTTTGAACAATAGAATATTAGAATGCTCAAGGATATAAAACAAGGTTTGTGTGAAACTACTAGAGTATAATATGTGATATTTAAGACTTTATTTTCTAAAATTTCTTATGACATCCAACAGAGCCAACATGCACAATGGTTCATAGGAGGTTTATTAACACTATTTCAGAGAGTTCTCTCACATAATACATTCAATAACCCATGTGAATCCTTAGAACCAACTCTACATACAAAATCAAGAGGAAGTGTAGACACTAGAGTAAGCCCATTCCTTAAAGCTCATATTGAAACAATGGTCACTCAGTTGGAGAATTTATCTACTAACTCTATACATGAGACTCACATTGGAATTTGGTGTATGTAATATGATCTAGAGTGGCATAAAACTATATATTTCTACGTAGGAAAGTGTGTGCGCTACTAGAATCTTATCATATTTACCATAAGAATCATGATTTATACAGACTATTTACTTTTGCAACATGCTACATAGAAGAATGTTTTCTTGTATTGCAATATATTTGATGCACACACATACATGAAAACAACCAATTTTTATTTTATTGATCAAATAAAAAGGTTTTGAAAATGGGGTGTGCCAAACTAGCGAGGAAAGTAGTTCTAATGCGCATTATGGAAAAAATAATGACATATGTAATAATTAAAATGGAAGCTTTAGATATGGATATCGTGTAAGAGGATGTGGTAGATGAGGAGGAATATTTTCTTGAGGTACATGTTATACATGTGGATCACTAGACCATTATCAACATTAATGTCCCCAAAACTAGTCATGCTCATACCATGGAATGGAACATAATGTGGAGGATTTTCTATATTTATATGCCCACATGTATACAAATAAGAAGGATAAAGGTGCAGTCATGATTTAGATTGAGCATTATAAATAAGTAAAGTGGATTCCAAATACATTTGGTTGAAGAAGATCCATAACCATTATTGGTTACGATACGCATAGAAGAAATATGTGCACACGAGATAAGAAAATAGAAACCACTCATCAAGAGAGAAGAGGTTATGTAGCCAACAAAGTATCCAGATACATGCCAAAAAAAAAGGTTGTTTCAAGAGATAATGGGCATCATTAGAGAGGTTCATGGGGTGATACAACATCTTGAGGAACAGCACATGAGACAAAGCATCCAAGATATATTGAGATACCTGAGAAGGATGTTGATGACCTCACGAAGCATGTAAGATACTTAGAAAATAAAATCTCATACATATGTTAGGAGAATGGTTGGAGGAGAAGGTAATGTGTGTAGAAGTAGAGAGGGTGAGTTAGATAATCCATGCCAACTTACCACCATAGGATCATGATTACAACAAGGATATCACATTAGATGTTGTAATTAATGATTGGTTGGTAAGTAATATTATGATAAATATAGGTGTAGAGGTCAATGTACTAACACTAGATCCCTATGAAAAATGGAAACACCACCTTTACAACCTTCTTCAAGTGTTTTATATATTGGAAACAAGACATGGGCTAGACCCATTAGAGTACTGAATAATGGCACTATCACCATACATGGAGCAAAATTCAAAAGTGTCTTTCAGTACTAGAGTTGGTTGAAGTAGAAAACTTCCTTGCATTATCCGTTTATCCTTAGTGTTATGCTAATAAATTATACTTATGTTTTAACAAGCATTATATGAGTTGTGAGAATAATTAAGAGAGATTTGTGATCCCAATTGATGATGTGAATAATGTGTCTCACATAGAGCCAATAAGTGAGGATTACCTTAATCGATCTACGTGCATATGATGCATGAACTTGAGAATTTTGATCCATAATATAAGGGTGTACGTCATTAGGAAGACATGCAGTCCATTAGAAACACTAGTAGTGTTTCTTGTGATAACTGGGATCATGACACTTATGAGATGGTTGGTCATGAATTTTGAGGAAGAGTTACTAAAATTTTTAGCCATGTCCACTTAGAGGGATGGGAAAGACCAATTTTTCAAGATATATCAGGGAAGAAAAGCCTAAATATTTCTAACATGAAATGAAGACATAAGTACAAAACAAATGGGAATGAAATAATATGCTAGTTTAATCGTGAGAGGGAAAACAACATTATAATTAGTTATGTATAGAGATATTTTGTTAGGCTTGTGTGAATAAGGATTGCATTCTTGAAAAGTTTTATTAGGAATAATCTTCCTTCATGGATTCTATAATATAATGGGAATACCCCTCCCATGACACACATTTAGAATCGTGAAAGGAATTGGATGCAAGGACAAGATGCATTTCCATCCTTGTTGTGGGTTCATAAGTTATATTATACAATGTGTTGATGTGCACACATATGGTGTATACATGTGGAGCTAAGTCAAGAGATGTGAATTGGCATGACTTAACTTTAAGTATCGTACACACTTTTGATTATTTTTATACTAAAAAAATATCTACGAGATAATGATGTACATCACTCTCAGTAATGGAATGAAGGAAAATATATTTTAACATAGTTTTAAGGTGAAACTCCTATAAATGAGCACGTGAATTATTACGACTAGATGACTTCTGATGAACAACTCATGGGGCACACATAGAAGGAAAACAAGAAGGGGAATATCATCTATCTTATTAATGATTAAGAGGAATAGGACTGAGCATACAACATGCAAAAGGTGAGCACAAGGTTTTAGGAACTTTAGATGAACATGCACGTGTATACCATATACCATTGAAGACCAAGAAGGTAAATATTGGGACTAAAGATGTGCCAAAGGAGGCCATAATTGGTGACTATTTATCCGAGATAGAAGTTAAAAAAAAATCGAGCTATTACGATATTTATAATACTTTTTCCTAAGGGGGTATCATGAGTTGAAGGGTGTTCATCTGTCTTTGGGTGAGATGAAGATCAAGATTAAATATGGTGAATGACCGGTTTGTAAGAGGCCTTACCGGATGAATCCTGATCATCATGTAAAGGTAAAAGATGAAACCCGACAAAATTTTGAAGGTGATCATTATTGAGCCCATTTTAGAATTAGATTGGATTAGTCCAATGGCTATCAGCATCAAGAAGGGTTGGATGATAAGGATTTGTGTTTAATATAGAGTTCTAAGTGCTTCATGTGTGATTGATACTTTCATGATGCCATTCACTAAAGAGATCCTAGAGAATATTTCGTTGCACAATATATTTTATTTCACTTATGGATTCTCAAGGTATCATTAGGTTAGGATCATGTGTGAATATCAAGATAAAACAATATTTGTAATCAAATGGGGATTTTTTCTTATACATTTATGCCCTTTAGCCTAAAGAATCTAATAGTGGTGTTATCATGCATGGTTAATCAAGAATTTATAGATTTAATTCATAAGTTCCTTCAATTATATTTAGATTATTGCACCATGCAGGGATGGTTAAATACCATTGTGACTATTCAAGGTTAATGTTTGAGAGATATAAACAACTTATTATATCCTTAAACATTAAGAAGTGTATTGTTCTTGCAACACTGTTTAGTACTTTTATTCGACACACCATCTACAAAGAGGAATTATCGGTAGATCTTGAGGTTATAGTTATATTAGGATTGGAGGATCCAATGAATAAAAGTGAAGTATTCATATCCCTTTGATATACTGGTTATTACCAAAAATTTGTTAAGGGCTTTGCCAAGATTGATGTGCCACTAGAGTAATTACTTAATCCAAAGGGAAAGTTTTATTGTAAGGATGCACAAACAAGTAGGAATTTGAGACTTTGAAAGAGAGACTAATAATTATTCCCATCTTATGGTTCCCTTTTGGAACCTATCATTTCTTGTCCATGTGGATTCCTCTCGGAACAACCATTACAACAAGTATTGGGCCAATGAGGGGAGATAATGTAGACCATCCTATTTATTTTACAAATAGGAAGCTGAAACCTACCGAGAAGAGTTACACAACCACCGAGCGTGAGGAATTTTCAATGGTGTAAAATCTCCACAAGTTTAGAAAGTACTGTTAATGACACCATTTATCTATTATATTGATCACATGGCACATAAATATTTGATTAATAATCAAATTTTACAAGGATGCATCTATCGTTAGATACTCTTATTATAGGAATTTGAGTTTTTGGTCATAGTTAATCCTTAAAAATGAAATTTAGGACAAAACCAAGAGTCACGAATCAAATCTAGTGAAAACACACAAAGCATAGAAGACACTATGCCCGATACCCAATTATTCATATTTTAGTGCACACTAGCTGATTTAGAGGACATTGTAATATTCCTTTGGATAGGATTTTCACCGAGCGAATGAAGATATTGGATAAGAAGTAATTTTTATTCTTATGCACCCTACCAATTAGTTGGAGGATACCTATACAATATTGGTAGAGAAAAAGTTTTACGTAAATGTGTTTTAGAAGATGATCGTGAAGTCATCATGGAGGAAGCACATGGTGAGATATGAGGAGGTCATTATGTAAGTGAGGCTATAATGCGTAAGATATTACTAGTTGGATTATGGTGGGAGAAACTTTACAAAATTTCCAAGGCATTTTTAAATCTTGTAATCAATTCAAGAGAATATGGAAGCCGTGAGGACACTAGGATGAAATGCCACCGCAGGATATGGCAAAGCGTAGAATGTTTTTAGAAATGGTTAATTGAATTTGATGGTCTAACTACACCAGTTATGTGCAGGAAAGGTGTGCACTACATTATCACATGCACAAATTATCGAAAACGTTAGAATAAGAAACATCCACAAATGATTACATCTCTGCAACATAAGAAATATTTTTATGGGAAAATATCTATAGTCGGTATGGTTATCAATTAATCCTTACTAGAGATAGGGGAAATCATTTTTGAATGATACAATTAGAATATTTTTAGCATAATTTATGTTTTATCACCATAATACTTCCCCTATTACCCACAATCTAATGGCACTACAGAGGCCTTCAATAAAATATTGGGATATACACTAACAAAAACTTTTATATAGGAAAAAAAATTGGGATGAAAAAGTATCAATGATCTTATGGGCATATAGGACTACATACAAATGGTTAAATAGGGTTGTACTCTTTCAATTATCATTTGGAAAAAAAAGGAAATTTAACTTTTAGATTTCATGTTAACCTCCATGCATATTGAGTGCACATGACGACTTGCTTTGACTAACAAATAGTAGAATAACACATCAATAAATTAATGAAGTTTGATGAGAAAAGTGTAATTGTGTGATAGAGTCATAAGACTAAAAATGAAAGATAGACAACCTGACATGATAGAAATAATAGAAACAATATTTTTACCATTTATGGAATAGTGATTTTATATGAATCTAACTTTATGCACCACTTAGGAAGCTTAAAGTTTATTAGTTGGGACCATTCAAAGTAACAAAGATATTGGAATTAGGAACATGTCGGTTACAAGCTTTAGATTGCTCCATGTTTCCTAGTTACTTAATTGGAGTAGGTTGAACCCCTACTATAAATAAATTTCCATTTTATGCTTATAATAAGGTAGTATTTCCATTTAGCTTAATTTTCCTTTCTAGTTTGTGCTTTTATTCTGTTATTATAAGCATGTTTTCATGTACGAGCTGATCACTTTATTTTAGAATGATGCATAGATGACCGCATATGATTTTAGTGTGGGATGAGAAGATCATGGAACTAAATTGGGAACATTTAAATCACATAAGGGAATTATTATTTTGGTTGGTTTGGTAAGGCATAAGTGTTCTTAGATTGATGGAATAGCTCATGAACACTTGATGAATGAAATAGTTCGCAATATAAAGTTAGGAAGGAAGCGTGGTAGAAAACTACTTGGTAAGTGGTGTAGAGGAAGAATAGGTGTGTCACATGAAGGTGCATGTAAAGGGGTCTACATTGTGAGAAGTATTTTTTAGTAGAAGGTTATGAATTCCATGCATGGGAGAAGGTGAAAAATTTTACAAAAGAGAAAGAAATAGAAAAAGTGTATTTAAAGATAAAAAGAAGTAGTAGGTGAGCACATTTAATGCAGAATAATATTGTAAATCTATTAAAGGAAGGAAATTGAATTCATTCTTACCTTTCTATTTGAGAACCGATTGCACAAAATAGTTCTTACAAACCAACAAAAGAGTGCGAACAAAGTGTGAACCAAAAATGCAACATGAGGGATTGAGCATTTAACCTTCAACATAGAGATATCTTCTTATGAGAAGTGGTAGTTATAAATTGGAAGGATTTGAAGGAAGAGTTGCAGAGAATGGTTTTAGAGCTAAGGATACAAAGAATATTTTTAGGGTTCATGACATGAAGTGATTTGGAATTGTAGCTAGGTCACGGGTCGAGAAAGCTAAGCCAAGGTATAGAGGCACATAGGGAGTATATTTTACCAAGGACTAGGTTAAAGAGAATAATGGCGTAAAATAAAGTACCAAGGACTAGTAATTCCAAAAATGAATCTCCTAATGAAGGGTTTTTCGAAATGGAGTATGATCAAGGATTAATAGTAGGGGAATAATGGGCATCACAACTATGTAAGTGTAAAATTAGTTAATAAAACCTTTGAGTGCAAGAACATGAGGTAGACATCAAGAATGATTTGATGATGCAAATGAGAAAAATGACACTAGAAGGACAAATAATTTTTGATGACAAGGTGTGTAAGACCTTAGAAGGGGTCGCAGACTAAAAGTATTTGAGTTACTTTAGTTTGGTAGGATTACGTTCCTAAACCAATGGTTGATTTCGTGCATCCAACAAGATTACTTCTATTTAACATGTTGGAAGATGCACTATATTGCTAAATTAATTAGAAAATTAACTAGGTTGCATGACACTAGAGAAGAGATTAAACTTGATCTACATGATGAGGTATTGATAGATAAATAGCCATAAAGTTTTAATATCAAAGGGATATTCATGTATTCAACATTGAGAAGATTATTGACCTAAGAAATAGCGTGGTTTCAAATTGGGTTCCTCGATATATGGACATAGGTAAATAATAAGTTCATACATATTTCACATAAGATGGAACACAAAACCCAAAATAACATCACATTGTTTATAGTTGAAAGCATTATAGATGAAGCAATGACCCGAGAAAGTGAAAAGGAGATAAAACTACTTTGGGGTCTATCCTTTTGTGTATTGTGTTTTGGGATAAAGTAGTGTTAGACAACCTGGAGGATAATATTTGGGAACATCTTATCAAGAAGAAGTTTATGTTATAAAGGTTCCCAACTTTTCTTGTGATAGGGACATCTCCAATCCATATAAGGCATTCCTCGATAAATGGTAAATAATTATGCACAATGCATTTGAAAATGAATGGAGTGTGCCTCTCCGGAATTGTCGACACTATTGAATGGACATATGAAGTTTGCAGTGATACAACACTTTAGCCTTAGAATATTTTTAATGAGAAATGGGGAGATGGGACGCGGTGCAAACTGTCATTTCCATTCACAAAAAAGTTTCTTAAGTGTTTCGTAAACTAGATGAAGGGTGTGCAAAACCTAAATTTCAACACATAAATGGTATATGTTAACTACCATACATTACATAAATCATATGGGTAAATTTCAAATTTACCATATGTTGAGACCAAGGAAACAAACAACATGGATTTTAACCAATTGTGACCTTGGAAATTGGCAAAGAGGGTTGCATAGTTTATATTTACCTATGACAAAAGCTTAAGGATGGAATATAAATTTACGTGCGTGACCTCAATCTCTTATAACAAACAAAAAGAACAATGGTGAATATTACTAAGCAAAATTGCAAGAAAACTCCTCCAAAGGAAGAATAGGCAAAAGAGAAGCATAGGATACTCTAGATTAGAGAAGAAGGAAGAATATGTAGATAAGGTTCCATGAATAAAGTACATTGCACAACCATTATTTATCTCTATACAAAAAATGTGTGAGTCCTAGTCTAATAGAGGAGGAGAAGCCTCATTCCATACATGATTTGGACCAAGAATAGGATGATGTGGAACATATTGTGAAATATCGAGAAAGAAAAGGAAGCTTGGGAATAATTCCTTGATGAAGAAGAATAAGTATGGGATGAAGATCATGGGCATGAAGAATATAAAGACGTGCGTGATAAGGAGGAAACCAAGGAGAAAAGAAGTGGAGAGGGAAAAGGCACTGGTGAAGAAACAAGCCATGCACGATAAAATGTTGTACAAGAGACACCAGGTAGGTAGAGCATGAGAGGAATAATGTCAAAGCACACTCCACAAGTATTACAAATGTCATATATAAATTATACTTCAAATATATTGAGGGAAAGGTTTCAAAGTTTGATTCCCACAAAAGATTTATTTTGTTGAGGAATGTTTGATAAGGTTGAATCCCATCCATGCACAAAGAATATTCCCTCTTAGAGTCTGTAGACTCATATGCAGGATCCAAAGTTTGAGGTGTGAAAAGAGTCAATTTTGGAGTTAATGTCAAATAAAGGATCGAGATCCTTCCTGATAATTGAATCTTCCTAACTCTCGATGAACATGTAGGTGACACATTGTATAAAATATTCGTTAAGCTAAAAGGTGAAATTTTAATAAAGAGGCTGCAATAAAGAGAATACAAGTGAAGGATAAGAAAAATGAGTGTAACACCTACTTTTCAATTCAACATAAATACAGGAAAAAAATTTAACTTCCCAAAAACTAACATATTCCTTCAATGATTTAAATTTACAATCTAACATTTAAATCCAACAAATTTTAAATTCAAATCTTCTAATAACTAATCAATAAAACATGTGCATAGTTATGGGTCAAATGGATTCAATGATGCCCCATAAGTTACTCCTTTGAGTCTATATATAATGTATACCCATAAGTTCCCTTTTCAAATTTTATTTTACAAGTGTTTCTCTAAGTGTCTACATAGAATTTTTTTAATTGAATCCCATCGAACATCTCACACTTGAGTTAGAACTAGGTGAAGTTGACATTATAATGAATTACATTACTTCGGAAAAAGTTTATGAGTCATGTGTTACATGATATATTTATATATGATGAATTCATATTCAAAATGTGTCCCATCACCATGTCACTTGGTTCAATTATCATAATTGAATCATTACTTGAGGTAGATTAATTTCAAGTAACACACAAGATATAAAACTTGTTCATCCCATGCGATGAAGCATGATTGTGCCAACTTAGGTTGCCTATGGAAGATAAATTTGTCATGTAAAGACTTGAATCATTATGTAACTAATTCCTACCCCATAGCCAACATAAGTTGGTACAAATGTGTCTAGAAAAATAGAAAAAAACCTTAACATCTTAGAATAACTCAATTGCTTATTTATTATGATAGGTGTAATAAATATAGCTCGAGGGAAAACTTAGGATAACTTTTGTATGGTAGTATTCAATGAATGAATCATGTAATAATATGAACACCGCACCACAAAATCCATATGAAGTTTTCTTATCGAGTCCCATGTATTAGAGTGTTGTAAACCCAAGTTAAAAATTACATTGAATTAGTTTTATGACATGTTTAATATTCATTTCGCAGTGATACAATATCTCTTATGAATTCGATCCTAAGGTCCTTAACTTAGTTTTGATAGGCATTCCCAATCATTTCCATAAGTTCATTTGTGTACATTCGTTAAGCATCATTATAGAATTAGGGAAGTATTTTTATTTATTAACCCAATCCATAATTTTATTAAATCATGACAATGCCATTTTATTGCTTAAGAATACGTTCTCATGAACTTGTCAATTAAATAGATCACATTATCGATAATAGTATATAATACATGTACTAGACTGTATAACACTTTGTCCTAATTTATTTAATATATTAGAAAGGGTTCCAAGCGTGTAACTATAAATTAATTAACATCGACCATTTTATTTAATAGTTATCACTCAATAACCCTTATTGTAGACACCCAAAATTGGGTCACAACCCTCTAAACCCCCTTTGATTAATTTATTCAATACTACCCCTACCATGCCCACTTGCACACATTTTAATTAATTTAATTACCAAAATTAAGTTAATTATCTATCTCACCTCTCCACCTCACCTAGCCACCTCACCTCTCCACCTCACCCTAGACCCATTCCAACCCTATTCATTACCTAAGACTAATTCCCCACTCCCTCTAACCACCTAAGACTTATTCTAACCCTAAAAGTAATTACTAACAACTTCCTCCAACAAATTCACGTGTGATTTAGCAAGGAATAACACTCCTAAATCACAACAACCTTTGACCCACACTCAAATTGGGAGGGAAAATCCTATTTTTAAAAAGTAGGACCTTTTCTCCCTAACCGACATTGGTTATTCCTTGGTCGACACCAGTCACCAACCACCATCAATCACCTTAAATACACAACTACAACTCTTCACCAGGTTGGATCTTCAATTGTTTTGAGTTCTCTTCTAGGATTTGGCATTCCTAGATCTTAGCATTCAAGTGACAATTCATAGAGCACCATAGCACCGGTACCCTCTTCTAGCATCTAATATATAACATCCACTTGTATGGGAATCTCCATATCCACACCTTTGTCATGACATTGTAGAAAAATCCTACTCTTTTAACACCTCTAACCATCCACTTAACTCTTACCAACATTTAGATCTCAGTAAGTATTTGCATAACCTGTTATTTGTCTTCATTTACTTGGTTGTAGATCTAATGTTAATATTTCTATTTATTTCCTCTTTGGCTAGAATACTTCTCGTGCCCCATCTATCCAATATTCCACTAATCCACCATCCCGCCCACTTAATCACCTCTAGTACCTCTTATGAGCCTTTATAAAAATCCCACCACTCTACCTAAGCCTTTCCCACTCTATGTGCAATCAGAGAGATCCAAACAACCACCTTTTAATCTCTCAGGCCTAATTTCTGCTACCAACACCAACACCCAACCTGGAATTGGTCATTCACAAGTACCAACATTGGTCGCCTAACCTACTAGTCTTTGTGTTTGGTAAAATTGTCTCAGACCAGCAAGCTTCCAATTCACCCAAAAAAAACCCAAACTTCATGAAATATCACTCAGACCTTCTACCATACATTTGTTATGCCTTCCCAACCTAAATACACCTTGCGTTACTAGATTTTTTTTTATATTTAGTATTTAGTTTAATACAATCTATAATTTTATATGAGATACCTAAATCATGTTATTACAATAGGACCTCTTTCTTTTAGTTATTTATTTACATTAATTTGTGTTTAAAATAGTGGATTGACAACCTCTCTAGGAAGTATCACACTTCCTAGATCTAGCATGCATTAGGCAGTCCACTGCCATATATTGTTTAACTCTCTCTTGTGGTCTTGTGTTCTATTTCAGGTCATTCCTCCTAGCCAAAGGGAATCTCTTCACAATCATCTTGGTCAACATTCAATGTGCGCACACCTTCTTTGAATATCATAGGTATTCCTCCTTACCTTTACCTCTTATATGTTTTATCTCTACTTTGTGGTGAAACATTTTGGCATCTACCATACCTCTGCTACACCTACCCAACTCCGAACACAACTTTTTGTTACTAGATTTTGTTTTATATTTAGTATTTAGCTTAATCTAGTCTATTTTTTATATGAGATACCTAAATCATGTTATTACAATAGGACATATTTCTTTCGTTTATCTAGTTGCACTAATTTGTGTTTAAAATGATGGATTGATAGCCTCTCAAGGAAGTATCACACTTCCTAAATATAGCACATGCTAGGAATTCCACTACCATATATTGTTTAAATCTCTCTTGTGGTCTTGTGTTCTATTTCTAGTCTTTCCTCATAGCCAAAGGAAAGATCTTCACAATCATCTTGGTCAACATTCAACATGCACACACATGATTTGACTATCATAGGTATTACATTGTGTGGGTTCTTTTCATTGTTCATATAGGGTGCATTTGTGTGTTTGTTTCTTTCTGTAAAATTTACACTAAATCTCTCCCTAGAAATATTTTGTTCTTTCTATTTTTCTAAAAGAAATTTGTCCTTTTGTGCTTGAAAAGAAAACTTCTTATTTTATTTTGTATTGTATTTAGTGAAAGAAAATTCCTTTTATTTTTCTCATTTTTCTACATCGAATATAATTTTCAATTTAGGTTTAAAATATGTATATTGCATCCTTTGAGTGTTGCATCAGATCACATAGATTTAATTAGAAATCACACGGTGGAGGTCATGACCACTTGGTTATTGGATTAGATTAAGCATATTTCACATTTGAGCACATAATCCCAAGCATAACCAATTACACAATTTACACATTTCTCAAACATTTCACTTCCGGTAAAAGTCGTCAAGGATTTAACAACCCATTGACGGTGGGACCCGTGTAATGTTCTAGTCAATTTATCATACCTGATCTTGGACCTATCATACCGAGAGGTATATTGAGAACACTTTATCCAAAACTAACGTAAGAGAAACCATATATTTATTATAGCATACCTTCATTATCCAAAACTCTATTTCATTCACATTAGTTCTAAAAGGCATAAGCCACTAAACACTAAAATCTAACACCTAGGATTTATGTGTTTTGTTATTTTTTTCTTGATTGAATTGCATTTTGAGTTGTGAGGATGATTCATCACTTTTATTCTCTTTCACACTCCACAATCACAACTGGTGTATTCTAGTTCTTTTTTAGTGTGATAGGACAACTTGTTGCCATACACAACTTTCGGGTGGGATTTGTTTTGACTCAATTCACTCCAAATAAAAAAGTTCTTCATTTTCTTAGAAATCTTAGTAACTCAGATCGGTCTAGTGACCAACATCAGTTCCTTCATCATACCAGCACTGGTTAATTAATTGGTTCCATTCTACCTCTTTTTTGATGTTTACAAAAACATCATTTATTCACTTTCACCTCTTTCGGTGTTCGATTTCTTTCGAGAAATAATTCTCGAGTCTTTTTCACCATTAACAAAGCCCAGTTTCACCTGTTTTACACTTTTCTTCTCAATATTTTCAAATTTCTTAGTTTTCCCTTGTAACTAGCATCGGTCTAGCAACTGACATTACTATTCCTACCTAGCTGGCACCGATTTAATGACTAGAGTCGGTCTCTTTGTTTTGCTTTTTTATCATAAACAATAATCAATTTCTATCTTCTAGACTTCATCAAACATCTATTTCTAAGTTCTTTCAATTACTCGCATAGCCTAGTATCCCTTTTTTCACCTTTCATATGGTTTGGACTCACCAACAGGCACGATCCCTCACTTTTCATGCTAGTTATGTACCCTTTCCCGCTATCCCTTCACCGCCCTCCATCTCATCTCTAATGGATCCTAATATCATGATTGTACCTATAGGTGATGAGGATTTTTCTAAATTCCTTGATCACAACCTCTTGGCCTTGTAGCATTACCTCACCCACTCTTCTACCTGCAATTCATTAGGCCAACCGATGTTTGGTATGCCTACGTCCATGCCCCTACCATATATGTAAAAATCTACTTCAGCATTACCAACTCCTGCACCAATGTCACCTACTAAACCCTAGAAATCCTCCGCACGTTCGGCATCTGTCACACATTTGGAATCAAACACACCTTTGATGTAATTCACTCCCTCGACCTCTGTCAGCACCTCAACATCTAATATTGTCATCTACGGATCCTAGTATAGGTATTACCACATCATCAATACCTATAACTTTGTAACTACCAAAGTGGTGTTGACATCTCATACCCCCTTCTAGAACCTAGTCCTTTTTATACCCAAAATCTTCCACCCATTGCTACGAGGGTCTTCACACAAGTTCCTCCCACCTATACCCTACCTCAACAACCACCATTCCCCTCCAATTCTTATTCAAGGTAAATGCCTTTGTCATTTATTCCCCCTTACATACCCCTGTCTCGGTTTACTAATTTGGCACCACCATATATTGGTGTGGATTCCATGAGCCATTCATCTTATCCACCCCCGATACTACAAAAGGGCATCCCTTAATCTAATCCTATGACATATTTTATAAAGATGATGATGGATATGATGCATAACCTCAAAGCATCTATTTCTAGATCTCTCAATTCCTTGACTTACGATGAAATTTGTAATGAGAATATTCATCCATCCATACCCATTCACCCTTATCTTGCACATTAGGAGTTGCCTAATTTTAATCGATTTAATAACAAGGAAGACCCTCAACAACATTTGTGATTGTTAAAACACATCTTCTATTTGATCTCCCATGATGATGCCTTGCTCCTTAGGAATTTCCCCATGTCCTTAATAGGACCTGCTCTAGATTTGTACAGTGTTTTACCTAGGCACTTAATCTATTCCTTTAATTAGTTAGCCTAGACCTTCCTTGACCACTTATCCATCAATATCTATAATAAGGTCTCCGTGAATTATTTATACTCTATTCATCATTACGATGACGAGTCTATCATTGACTTCATCGCATGTTGGCAGGGTCTCATTAATCATCTCACCTTCCAAGTTATGTAACCCGAGATGATAGAGTTGTTCACTAGGGCTTGTGCTAGGCACATTTCCCCAAATCTTTAGGTATAAACATTCTAAACATTTGACGAGGCATTCACCATGGCTTGGAAGCTAGAGATTCATGCCCTTGAAGAGGAAAAGGTTAAGTTATGCAACAAAAATGCTTCGTTTAGGTCGAATGAATCCTCTTCTTCTTCTAAACCATAAAAAATCATTCCAACAATCATTCTAAGGAAAAATGATCCACCAACATGGTGGTCCTAAAATCTGGCCCCTCTCATCCATCAAACCAACCAAAACCTCCTCCTAATTTGTCCCCTATTTAGAATTTCTAGTACAAGTATGAACATAAATGTTATAACCCCATAGAAGAGCCTTACTCCTTGGTGATTGAAAATTTGTTAAAAGTAGGAGCCATCATCCTTCTACCTATAAAATAACATACTAGTTTTTACCCTTCATGTTCGTACCCGCATGGTATAAGGAGAATGATTACCATAAATATCACACTGTTCTAGGGGACATAGTGACGGAAATTGTAAAACATGCAAGAAAATCATCGAGGAAATGTTAGATAATGGAGATCTCATCCTAGAAAACCATAACATAGTGACAAATCAAAACCTTTGGGTCTTTAAGAAACCTTTTCCAAACCATACCCCTTCATCAAACCAAGTTGGTGAGACCTCTAGTAATAACACCAATGTTCACAAGGTCCATGCCATCTTCGAAATAGTACATGTCACTTCGCTCGTTTCCTCTCATCCCAGACCATTAAGGTAATTCTTGCATGAGATCTTCTACCCAAGGAAGAATATATTTAACCTACTCCTCTACCCACGAAAGAGCCTACCATACCCATTTTTTTACCTACCAAACAACCTACCTCACCTACTCCTTCATCTATAGAGGAGCTTAACCCACTTATCCCATCATCTATCAAGGAGATCACATTACATATGCTTCTACCCATGAAAGATCCAATATTCTCCTCTTCTCTTCCTATGGAAGAATCTACACCACCTACTTTGCTCCCTCTATAACCCATAGAGGAGCCACTTTTATACACTCTTCTTGTAAGTGATGATTTTCCCAAGGTCTTCGAAGATTTTGTTAACCTTATTATGTCACTTCTACCTATAGAGTTAGAATTTGAAAACTTTCTTGTCTCATAGAACTCATAATTATTCACAGGTATTACCACCAAGTTGTCATTATATTTGTCTGCCTCTAGGCCATTATATCATTTAGCTAATCACTTAGAGTATATTGATTACTCCATACTTTGGGGCACCTTTGACTCCATGTATCTACCCAAATGCATATGTTTTACCTAGATAATTAAACTATCTATCCTAAAATATTCTAGGAAACTAAACTTATCACACATGAATCAGTCATATAAACATTTCCTTCATTTTCCTTGCCTTCACCCCAACCTTCACTTACACCCAAACCTCCATCCACACCCAAACCTTCACCTACACCTAAACCTACCACTACATTAGGGTTCTTTCCGATGCCTAGTTTAGTCCATCCCCCGTGAAGATAGATTTGACTACCTCTTCACAAACCACCACCAAGTCTATTCCCATGCCTAAGAGGAAGACCCAACCTATTAAGCCTTGTACCCCGGTTTCTCCTATGACTTCTCATTCACTTTCGCCTCTTTTTCAATCTTAAGCCCATGTCCATTGACCTTGGTCAAACAACCTCTCCCCAAGGAAAACTTAAAGTGAGGCAACCCACACCCTTGCTTCGATCTTCTCTTCTACCCATGCCTTCTTCATCACCCACGCCTTTACCTTCTCTTTTACTTACACCTTCTACATTACCTTTGACCACGATCTCACCCACACCACAATTGTGACTTGGTTGACTCACATGCATACACCTTCTGCATCCCCTTCTTCTTCATGTACTACTCCAACACCTTTACCCAAGAAGGTGCAACCTAAACCAAAAATAACACTACCTACATAAAATTTAGTTAAACCAACTCAACCCACAACTCTACCTCTTTCACAAATGAGCATGCAAACCTTCACCCAAACCCACTCAGACTTCTCATTATGATCCATTGTTAGGATCCTACTCTAACATCCTTGCTAGGTTTTTAGAAACCTCCACTATCACACTACCGCCCATTAATCCTTACGACCCTCTCAAAACCAAACCACCGTGGCTTGAAAACTCCAAAATCTATGCATATAATCGGTCACCAGGGCATGATGTAAAAATTTGTAAGGCCCTTAAAATATTCTACTTCAATTTTTTTCTTTGAATGGTCTCTTTAACGAAGATGACTTGCTAGAGGAGAATTCCATTTCCTCTTTGCGTGCCACCACATAGCCTAGTCCTATATCTACTCAAAGCATATTTTACATGTATCTCCACATCCCTATTTTCCTCACCCAATATTTGAAATAACAATAGTTCAAATATCTAATAAATAATAAAAAGATAAAGGAAAAGATAATACTAATAATGCATCTAGTACACATGTACCCACCATTCCATCTCGCACCTATCCCCAAGGTAACCATCTATGGACCATGTTATCCTACAAAGTTGACAAGGGCAATTTACAGGTAAAAATACCAAAATTCTATTTTGGCCTTTATGGAAGTTTGATGATGTTCAAAATAGCCCAAAACTCCCTTTCAAAAAATCAAGTTGTTTTAAGACTTGGCCGTTTTTAGCTAATCCTTCGGCGTAGAAAGTTGTGTGTCGACCATTTTTAGCTAATCCTTCGGCGCAGAAAGTTGTGTGTCAACATGACTAAAATTACACCTTTTACACTGGGAAATATTTTATTTGTGTCAACATCAAGGAATTTGTGCCCCCTTTTCAAGTCCTTTAGCGCTGAAATTACTGTGTTAAAATAAAAAACTTGTCTATGTATTTTCCTAAGCATGATTTTCATTGTGTTGACACTCCAGAAATCGTGCCAAAAGTAGTTAGTGAGGTCATAAATGCTGATTTTTCTATAAATATGAGTCTGACAAATGTCATTTTTACAAATTGGAAATTGTGAAAAGTATCTTCTCTACACGTGTCAGTCGTCCCTATCAGCCCTCATGTGTTATTTTCAAGCTTGTGGACCCCTGCATTTTTCTTCATGCTTTATAAATCCAGGTAAGTGGCTCCTCTCCTAGTTGTGGTTTTTTTTTGTTAAGTGTTAGAATATGTGTCAATGGTTAAAATATAAAGAAACTAATATATTCCCAACCCAACTGAAACCCTCTTTTCCTCTCCTTCCATATTTGCAAATCTAGAAGGCCGTTCTTCTTGAAATAAACCAAAATCATCTGTCCCTTCTTGCTACCTTGCAAAAACCTCTCTTCCTTGCCATCCGGCAAATCCAAGAAGAGAAAAGTGAAAATAAAAGATATTTTAAAAAAATTTCAAACTATTAAGTCCTTGGTGCATTGCTTTTTCCTCATA
The DNA here is from genome assembly GCA_018340775.1 of Taxus wallichiana var. yunnanensis. NCBI lineage: Eukaryota > Viridiplantae > Streptophyta > Pinopsida > Cupressales > Taxaceae > Taxus > Taxus wallichiana. The sequence goes on from CM031242.1 coordinate 298,621,664, forward strand.
GCATCTTCCAAAGTTACGCTTTGGTGCACTTTACGCTTATGCAACATGATTTTTTTGAACCTAGCAAAGAAAACTTAGTGGATTTTTTAAGAGGTTCAAGCGCAACTTCCACAACATCAACATAAAATGTTTCTGTTGCAAAACCGTGCCCCGTGCTTTACCCTTTAGTGCCAAAATTCACATGTTGGCATACATAAATACATAAAAGTGTGCTAAGCCATAAAAGCTACCGCATCTGTTGAAATCTTGTGCATTGTTCCCTAAGGCTTAAAATTTATCATTCTTCCTTCCGTAAGCTAAACTTAATTGTTTTCTCGTGCATTTGAAGGTGTTCTATTATTCTTGAAATTTTCATCATGAATAACAAGACAATTCACATGTATCTTCTTGTGTTGGACCTTCTTGATACTTCTTGTAGAAAAACAACATCCATTCTTGAGCTCACATATGTTTTCATCAAGCAAAAGACCAGCTAGGACCATAGTAAAAGCTAAAGCTAAGAAGTCAGAGCAAGAAATGAAGTACAAGTACTAGAAAGTTAGAATGCTTGACTCATATTCAGAGTGTGGCCTTGACATCAGAGACTCTAAACTGGGTCATATAGACAAGGATGATTTCTTGGTAAGGACCACCAAGGTGAACAATGGCCCTTGGATGAATAAGTTAATAGGCAATGGATTGCACTTTTGCATTTGAGCTTCGGGTGGGTTACGTGAATAATGAGTTAATCATATTGATTTCTTGATGTTATAACAAGAACACTAGATGTGTTGAAAACAAAGAACATGAGGCAATCATAGACCTCACATCTCATCACTTTGAGATGATCTTGGGCATTACTCATCATAGGAAATACCTAGAAATAAGTATTAAAGATTGTAGGAAGGCATGGGATGATAACCTAGATTAGTGCATGTAGATGATGAATGAACTCTATTTAAAAAACAAAAAGTTGTTGACTAGATGGCCACAAACCATCCACCGTAGTGATTTTAATGAAGAGTTGAGTGATACAATCACGTTCTTAAACAGAGTATTTGGACTCCCTGATGCCCATTATTTCCATAAGTGGATGTTGAGATACCTGGAGAACATGAGAAAGAATGCACTTGATCAACACTTCGGCTAGGGTGAAATCATAAGTGACACCATCTCACAACAACTTCAACAAGTTCTAACGACTGGGCAGTTCTACATGAACTCCTATGTTGTATACGCCGCTGTTGTAGGAAGGGATTTCACAGGGTTAACTCGAAATGGAGTATGGCCCCAAGTCAAGGTATACGAGTTCTACCTAGAGCTAAGGCTCGAAGCCAACATCTCCCAATTCTCCAAAATAAATGATGCCTTCTTCTATGAGGTAATCTGCTTTGCTGAGGCCAAACATGAGGCACAATCAAACCAGCCCGAGTGTAATTACTGCTACAAAGAAATGGGGAGCATTGTTCACATAATTCCCCACATTCACATATCTCAAAGTTGTGAATTTTGAGGGAGAGCCCATGAAACTGCCAAGGTTTACAAGGCCGAAGCTGGTCCTCCTAGAATTGTCAAGGTAATTAATCACTTATCATGACAGGTGTATGAAGAGAAAGAAAGGAGGAACTCCATTCCCCCTTACAGTTGGCCGATACACCTGCCCTACAATTGCTAAAGCATGGGAGATGTACGCTGAGTTAGAGCTACTGAATTTAAAGCACAACTTCCCAGCAAGGCCAACCTTTGACTACCGAGTTGCCTCCCAAAGGCAAAAATTGATCCCATCCATGTTCCCGAGATCGAGGACATTTGGATAGACCTAACCCATGAGATAGACATTAGGTGGAAGGATCACTCCCGAGCTGGCTCTGGAGGAAATCATCCACTATGGCATTGCCATTGTCCCAAAGAAATTCAAAGAGACTGATCAAGAAATTGATCAATTTTACATTGACACAGATGGGGACAACTGGCCATTCGAAAAGATCGATAGAGCTAAAGCACCAAAGACCATTAAGGAAATGGTCAAACCCATATTACACTACACCAAACATTAGTGCAATCAGAATGGCCTTACATACCTCGAGTTGACTTCATAACTTCTCCTTCAAGTAATGCACCTCCAAGGCCGGTCCATGTGCTTTGAAAGGAAAAGGAAAGGCCAAGGTGGGAGAACCAAGTAGACAAGAGAAAACTCCTTAAGACCTTCCTCCTACTTTTTAGAAGTAAGTAGTCGACCTGGTGTCTCCAGGTGATGAAGAAACAACAGATATCCCAATGGATACATCCACCAAGGATGGTATTGTAACTATGATTACCGAGGTACCCAGTATTCCTTCCTCCACTCCTCTTCCTCCTCTTGTCATTCAAGCATATATTCCTATGGATGTGTCTTCTCCTCTCCCTTCCTCCCTTCCATCTCCAACCTCTTCCATCTTCTCCTCTCTCATGGATCTGTCACATAATATTTCCTCAATACCATTGCAGATCCCTTCCATTTTTGTGTCTGTCTCTTCTCTATTAGTAAATCCAAGCCCCATAAGCATTGGTGCATCGGACTCCCTATAAATTCCACCATTAAGTGTTTTAACATACTTCCCCGATGCCTCTACGGTTGCTCCCCCTCTCACCGCTGCCGTTTCTTCTTCTTCCTCCACTCCCAATCCCATAAGTCCTAGTTGGATTTTTGACCATCTGAGCCAGAATAAGAGGAAAGTTCCCATTGCAACCATGGATTTCTCCCTCATTCCAAAGAAGGGAACCAAGAAGCAGAAAGCGATAACTCACTTTTCTAAAGGAACTTCAGGGGAGAGAGTCATGGAGATAGCTTTCCCAGATCGCACAAAGAGAAAAGAAGATCTGTCTCCCACAGACTTCACGGTGACTCAAATCACAATGGGGACCTCATCTAAAAGCTTGCAAGGGGAAGCCTTGTCTTCTGTGGATACTCTCTGCAAGAAGCTCTAAGAGACAAAAGAGGAGAAAAGGATACTTAAAGAACAAAACAAACATCTCCTACAAGTATTGCATAAAATGGGAAGCACTCCTCCGAATCGCTGCCAAACCCATTCAAGTTCCCAATCAGGAGAAAATGAATGAATATATTAAGATTGGTGAACAAGGCATGGCAGTATCAACCTAGATTGAACGGATCCTCGAGAGATGGTAATGAATTACTTAGAAAATTCACATTTCTTTATCGGGATATAATCCAAGCAATTAAGGAGCTACAAAGCGTAGGAGGTTCCCTATCAGAAGATTTGGATAATGCCAAGTTACTGAGTGGGAAATTCTACGAGAAATGGTTAATCGATCAGCTAACAACCTATTGAATTTCAATGTTATCAATCACCCGTGAATACATAAGAAGGCTATCCTGCATTAGATTATTGGGTTGATCAAATGGAATATATCCTGGAGAGAATCAATAAAGGTAAGGATAAAGCCCTGGAAGCATGATACAACATGGAGGATACAGTTGCAAAAATGGCTCAAGAGATACTCAGTGAACTAGATAACTTGTGGGAAGTAGATGACAAATTCCTGTGTTTTAATACTATCATCACTAAATGTTTAGCATCCGAGGTCACTTTCGACCGAGATTTAATCAATAACCTTTTGGCTTGCCATGATTTCATTGGATTTTTATCGATGCTTGCAAGAATTTTGTCAAGTTACTTGACAAGTTCAAGAATGAGAAATAAACCTACAAAGTCATTCATGACCATTCTAATGGTCGACAATGATCAACTTCAAGCAATGATCAACTGTGGTTTGCTAAGTATCAATCGCAGTGTCACATCAAATCTCTTAATAAAAAGTAGGATACCTAGTTTGGGAAAAGTGATTGTGATGAGTAGTTCCTCCTTTCTAGAATGCGTTGATCATTTTTGTTAAATATTTAAAAAGTTTTGTTAGCATACACAATGACCTCATCCATGTTGCACCATGGGATGTTGCCATCCGAAAACTTGACCAAGTCAACTGTTGATTTTTTAGTTATTTTGTAGATCTTTTATAAATATCTTTTGTAAATTTCTCAACATTTGATGGAAGCAAAAATCAAAGCACGAATGCGCATATATGTATCTTTATTATGTCATGCAACATTCTAGACGTGACTCATGAAGACGTATTGGTACGTATCTTTCTAGAGACCTTGCAAGGGCCTGTAGCAGAATGGTTCCAACACTTACCAACTGGATCCATCACCAATTGGGTCACATTGTGGAATGCGTTTGAAGATAGATACAAACCTTCAGAAGATGCATTTTCATTATTGTCACAAATCACTCACATGAAGAAGGAGACCAATGAAACCATGCGTGATTTTATCACCGATTCAATTCACTAATCAACCATGTGCCACTTACCATGATGCCAACATTAGAGAATCAAAATTATTTCTTCTTGAACACAATGAGTTCGAAACTAAGTATCTTAATTTTACGGGAATAGATACCCACCTTGGCCCTTGCTCAAGCTGCGGCCATTTAGATAAAAGATAACCTTTTTATATCTGGTGAGTTAAGATAGGAGCTGTCAAAATAAAAGGCTTCAAATTCTTCTCAAGATACCTCATCAGATCCAACATTCCAGAAGATGGAAAATGACTTGCTCTCATTAAAGAAGAAATTGACTCAAACATCATCTACTACTCCATACCTGGATATCCCACGGAGGAACTTCACTCCCAACAACACCACTCAAAGGCCTCGTTTGTCTTACGCTTCTCCAAGGTTAGCAATTGAAGCCCCTCTAGTCAATTATTTGGTTGAAATCAAAGAAGATGAGATAAATTACAAAGAACCTTTGTCGCAACGCAAGATGATCAAGATGTCGGTGAACCAAATGATGACTCTCGCTATTGGGTATATGGAATTTGAAGAAGAGAAATCTGATGAAGAAGAGGGTACCCAAGGGTATGCGATTAAACAATAATATGTAGTTTTCACTCACTCACAAGGAAAAGAAGTATAGGTTTCTACTAAAAAGAAAAAGTAAAAGGTTGTGGTAACTCCTACTCCAACGATCGTTAAAAGAGGTAATCCCCTTCTTACTCAATCTCTTGTTAAACATTTTGTAAAGAAATATTTTCCTCTTGTTCCTCCTCTCTAAATGTAGCCTTCCTTCAGCCCCATAAAGACTAGTAATCCTCCTCTACAAATGGAAAAAAAAAAAGGACCCATTCCTTCATTAGCACAACCCTTGGTCACATTTGATATAGTTGATCATTCCAAAAGGACCAAGATCCAGATGTCTGAAGCTGAGTACCTTGAGTCCAACCTAGAGTAGCTTATAAGATTAACTAAGTATATCCAAAGCCAGGATATCATCCCTCCTCCTATTTCCCCAAAAGGAATTCTTCCCATTCCTCCTATGTCTCACGTAAACGTTGCCTTGACTTCTTCGTGGGGAAAATTGAACCTTTTTACCTATCTCTGCTAATCAACGGTCATAAACTAAGTAAATGTATAATTGATTCTGGAGCTTCTAACAATGTTATGCCAGCAAAGGTCACCCATGCTTTGGGCCTCACACTTACTAAACCTTTTGGTAGATGCTACTTCATGGAAACCAAGTAGGTACCATTGATCGGTCAGATCAAGGATACACAATTTGCATTTGCAGCATTTCTTGAGAAAAGGGTAAAAATGACTATTCTCGTAGCTGATATTCCAACAGCATACTGGATATTTCTAGGGAGAAGATTTTGTGAAGAAGTTGGTGGGGAAATTCATATGGACTAGTCCAAAGCTAGGATTCCTGTCAAAGGGGTGATGTAGACATTAGAACTAGAGTCAGAAAAGAAATATCTAGTCACTTAGTCTGATGACCCTAAGGCTCAAATTCTTTTTAAATCATCAGGGATGGAAAAATATTTCTTGTCCATCGACTCAGATAGGATGGAAATTTTCATCCAAAAGGAGAATCTCAACAAAGTATGCACATTACAGTTTGATGGCAGTTGTGCGACAAGTGGAAGCGGTGTTGGGGCTGTTCTAATATCTCCTAAAGAGGAAATTTTCCCTTTTTCTCTCAAGTTATAGTTCTTCAATATGAATAATACTACCGAGTATGAATCCTTGTTACTTGGCATGTAAGCTGAAAAAGGGAAGGGAATCAAGAACCTGAGAGTGTAAGGTGATGCTGAGCTAATTGTCAATTAGGTAAAAGGGATATATCAAGTAAAAATGACCGCTCGAGTGCACTACCATAATGCCGTATCGAGAAAACATAAAATAATTTGATGCTTTCTCAATCAAATCAGTTTCGTGAAATCGAATGACATGGCTGATTCATTAGCCATCTCACCTATCTCATGCTCTCTCACCTATGGTTTAAAATGAATACATACACTATTAAGGTCATTTTTCACCCAAGTGTGCCGAGATAATTCACGACACGGGCAAGTGTTCAATGATGACAACCAACAAGGAATTCTTCCCATTCCTCCTATGTCTCACGTAAGCGTTGCCTTGACCTGCGTGGGGAAAATTGAACCTTTTACCTATCTCTCGCTAATCAATGGTCATAAACTAAGTAAATGTATAATTGATTCGGAGCTTCTAACAATGTTATGCCAAAGCAAAGGTCACCCATGCTTTGGGATTCACACTTACTAAACCTTTTGGTAGATGATCTTCATGGAAACCAAGTAGGTACCATTGATTGGTCAGATCAAGGATGCGCAGTTTGCATTTGCGGCATTTCTTGAGAAAAGGGTAAAAATGACTATTCTCGTAGTGATATTCCAACAAAGACATCTTGGATATTTCTAGGGAGAAGATTTTGTGAAGAAGTTGGTGGGGAAATTCATATGGACTAGTCCAAAGCTAGGATTCTGTCACAAAGGGGTGATGTAGACATTAGAACTAGAGTCGAAAAGAAATATCTAGTCACTTAGTCTGATGACCCTAAGGCTCAGATTATTTTCAAATCATCAGGGATGGGAAAATATTTCTTGTCCACCGACTCAGATAGAATGGACATTTTCATCCAAAAGGAGGATCTCAACAAAGTATGGACATTACAGTTTGATGGCAGTTGTGCGACAAGTGGAAGCGGTGTTGGGGCTGTTCTAATATCTCCTAAAGAGGAAATTTTCCCTTTTTCTTTCAAGTTGTAGTTCTTCAATATGAATAATACTACCGAGTATGAATCCTTGTTACTTGGCATGTAAGCTGAAAAAGAGAAGGGAATCAAGAACCTGAGAGTGTAAGGTGATGCTGAGCTAATTGTCAATTAGGTAAAAGGGATATATCAAGTAAAAATGACTCGGCCTGTGCACTACCATAATGCCGTATCGGAAAACATAAAATAATTTGATGCTTTCTCAATCAAATCAGTTTCGTGAAATCGAATGACATGGCTGATTCGTTAGCCATCTTAGCCTATCTCATGCTCTCTCACTTATGGTTTAAAATGAATACATACACTATTAAGGTCATTTTTCACCCAAGTGTGCTAGATAATTCATGACACTGGCAAGTGTTCAATGATGACAACCAACTTATCACTTTTTTGGAGAAATATGACAATTTCAAAGAACTCCATTTCAATTGATCAACTTCTACGTGTCGTGAGTCTCTCACCGATCAAACACATGAATCTAAAAAAGATACGGTTATACAACTAAAAGAAAATAAGATTTAGAAAGGTTTGGTTTCCTTAGAATGATTATTTAATAATCATGACTGTTTTGTTAAAAAAAGTGACAGGATGATCCTTGCTCTTCTCTCGAAATTTGAATTCGTCAACTGGGTACCTGCAGAACATCCTCGTTCCATGAATATTGGGAAGTGTTGTATGCCTGAGGAAAAGTGAAAATTCGTTAAGTTGCTGAAAAAGTACATGGATGTGTTGGCATGGTCTTATGCTAGTCTGAAGTTTTGAAGCCAAAGGACATTCGTCACGACATTTTTCTCAAGGATGGTGTCAAAATTTCCATCAAAAGAAAAGGCATTACAACCCCAAAATCTCGGGTACCATCCAAGCTAAAATTCAGAAGATCTTTGGATGAAATAATTATTTTTCCAATTCATCATAGTACATGGGTTGTAAATATTGTCCTTGTTAAGAAGAATAACGGTGAGATACACATATGCGTGGACTTTCTCAACTTAAACTAGTCATCCTTATAAGATAACTATCCACCGCCAATAATGGATCAAGTCCTATAGGTAGTAACCGATTCACAAATGTTGTCTATGCTTGAAATTTTTTTAGGTTACAATTGAATTGAAGTCATGCCTAAACATTAGTTCAAAAAAAAATTCACCACTCCTTGGGGTACCTTCGCTTACAATAGAATGTCGTTCGGTTTGATCAACACCAATACCACCTTCCAACGAGTAATAGAATTTTCATTTAAAGGTATTATGGGAAAAGTAATCGTAGTTTATCTAGATGACCCAACCATGTTCTCCAAAAGGTGAAGTGATCACTGTGATCATTTCAAACAAGTCTTGATCGGATGCCGAGAGCACAAAATCTCGCTAAATCCCAATATGTCGAGTTTTGGGGTCATGAAGGAAATCTTTGGGACATGTCATCAGTAGAGAAGGAAATAAGATAGGCATTCAAAGCAGTTAAGGCTATTGAGCCTTACTTTTCCTACAAGCAAGACTAGATTTCAGTCTTTCTTCGGAAAGGTAAATTTTCTCGGATGCTTTATTCTTGATTTTTTCGAGAAGACTCATCATATATCTAATATGATGAAAGGGTCCCAAACATTCCAATGGAGTGAGGAACACAGGACATCATTCGAAGAAATAAAAACCTTCGTCGCTTACACCCCTGTTCTAGTGTGCCATGACTTTAGCAAAGACTTCATCATGTAAAATTATGCGTCTACACATACTATATCAGCTATTTTGATGCAAAAGAACTCCGAGGATATTGAACCCCAATTGCTTTCATGAGCTCTCCTCTTAAGCCTCATGCACTAAAGATGTTAAAATTAAAAATCATGCCTTTTCCATGGTAAAAGTAGTTAATAACTTCCACTACTATATTCGAATTTTCATATAGTAGTGCTAGTTCCTAACATGGCTGTTAAGTCTATCCCGACTCAACAGATTCACGGAGCTTACAAGGAATTAGATTACAAATGTCTAAGAATACGATCTAGACATCAAACCAACCAATTTGGTAAGAGGAAAGGGCTGTGTCGGCTAATGGCCGAAAATAAAGACTCAAAGGTACTGAAGAGAAAGTGATCACATTGATGGAGAACAAAACAAATTGGAGAAAGTGGATTATTTTCCTTGGTTCTATTTGTTGCCGCCAATGATGAATGGTATTTTGAAATCACATTCTTTCTCACCTATGGTGAGTTCCCAAATCACGTAGCCATAAAGTAAAAGTGAAGCAGTCAAGCTCAGAGCCACAAGATATGTTATATGGGATGATGAATTGTACAAACATGGAATTGATGGTGTTTTTCTATGATGTGTCGACAAGCCGCATGATGAGGTAAAATTTTTGGAAATTTTTCATGGTGAGCCTACGGTGGTCACTTCTCCTCACCCAATGAATAGGCACATAAAGACTCAAAGGTACTCAAGAGAAAGCTGATCACATTGATGGAGAACAAAATAAATTGGAGAAAGTGGATTATTTTCCCTTGGTTCTATTTGTTGCCACCAATGATGAATGGTATTCTGAAATCACATTCTTTCTCACCTATGGTGAGTTCCCAAATCACCTAGCCACAAAGGAAAAGTGAGCAGTCAAGCTCGAGCCACAAGATATGTTATATGGGATGATGAATTGTACAAACATGGAATTGATGGTGTTTTTCTATGATGTGTCGACAAGCCGCGAGAGGTAAAATTTTTGGAAATTTTTCATGACTCGAGCCCTACGGTGGTCACTTCTCCTCACGCAATGAATAGGCACATAAAATTTTTGGATTCTCTACCCTTAAGTTTCACTCAAAGATAGTCCCAAGAAAGAGCCAACTGTTATCCTGTAAAATTGACAAGGGAAATTTGCAGGTAACCATACCAAATTTCTGTTTTGGCCCCTAGGGAAGTTTGATGACATTAAAAATAGCCCAAAACTTCCTTTCAAAAAATCAAGTTGTTTCAGGACTTAGCTATTTTTAGCTAATCCTTCGGCGTAGAAAGTTGTGTGTTGACATGACTAAAACTACACCCTTTTACACTGGGTGCAATTTTACTCGTGTCGACATCAAGGAATTTGTGCCCCCTTTTAAGTCCTTTAGTGCTGAAATTATTGTGTTAACATCAAAAAAATTGTGCTATGTATTTTCATAAGCATGATTTTCATTGTGTTGACACTCCAAAAATTGCGTCAAAAGCGGTTGGTGTGGTCATAAATGCCAATTTTTCTATAAATCGGAGTCGATAAATGTCATCTTCACGAATTGAAAAATATGAAAATTATTTTCTCTGCACATGTCGAGTCATCCTTGTCAGCCCTCACGTGACATTTTCAAGCTTGTGGAACCCTACGTTTTTCTTCGTGCTTTATAAATCCAGGTAAGTGGCTCCTCTCCTAGTTGTGGTTTTTGTTTCATTGTGTTAAGTGTTAGAGTCTGTGTCAATGGTTAAAATCTAAAGAACCTAATATATTCCCAACCCAACTGAAACCCTCTTTTCCTCTCCTTCTAGATCTGTAAATCTGGAAGGCCCCTGCCGCTGAAATAAACCAAAATCATTTGTCCCTACTTGTTGCCTTGCCAAAAACCTCTCTTCCTTGCCATCTGACAAATCCAAGAAGAGAAAAGTGAAAATCAAAGATATTTGCAAAAATTGTTAAACTGTTAAGTCCTTGGCGCACTATTTTTCCTCATAACATCTTCCAAATTTGTGCTTTGGTGCACTTTACGCTATGCAACATGAAGTTTTTCTCGCACCTAGCCAAAGAACACTTAGCAGATTTTTCAAGAGGTGCAAGCGCAACTTCCACAACATCAACATAAAATGTTGTCTGTTGTAAACCCGCACCCTGTGCTTTACCCTTTGGCACTAAAATTTGCATGTTGGCATCCATAAAAGTGTGCTAAGCCATAAAAAGCTCTTGCAGCCTACTGAAAGCTTGCGCCCTAAGGCTTAAAATTGCTCGTTCTTCCTTCCGCAAGCTAAACTTAACTGTTTTCTCATGCATTCGAAGGTGTTCTATTATTCTTCAAATTTTCATCATGAATAACATGACAGTTGACATGGCTCTTCTGTGTTGGACCTTCTTGATACTTCTTGTAGAACAACAACATCCATTCTTGAGCTCACATATGTCTTCATCAAGAAAAAGACCAACTAGGACCGCAGTAAAATCTAAAGCTAAGAAGTCAGAGCAAGAAATGAAGTACAAGTACCTAGAAAGTCAGAATGCCTGACTCATATGCAGAGTGCGGCCTTGACATCAGAGACTCTAAGCTGGGTCATATAGACATGGATGATTTCTGGGTAAGGACCACCAAGGCGAACAATGGCCCTTGGATGAATAAGTTAATAGGCAGTGGATTGTACTTTGTAGTTGGGCTTCCGGTGAGTGCCGTGAATAATGAGTTCATCATATTGATTACCTAATGTTATAACAAGAACACTAGATGTGTTGAAAACAAAGAACACGAGGCAATCATAGACCTCACAGCTCGTCACTTTGAGATGATCCTGGGCATTCCTCATCATAGGCAATATGTGGAAATAAGTATTGAAGACTGCAGGAAGGCATGGGATGATAATGAAGATCAGTGCATGTAGATGATGAATGAACTCTATTTAAAGAACAAAAATTCATTGACCAAATGGCCACAAACCATCCACCGTAGTGATTTTAATGAAGAGTTGAGTGATACAATCACGTTCTTGAACAAAGTATTTGGGCTCCCTGATGCCCATTATTTCCATAAGTGGATGTTGAGATACCTGGAGAACATGAGAAAGAATGCACCTGATCAACACTTCGGCTAGGGTGAAATCATAAGTGACACCATCTCACAGCAACTTCAACAAGTTCTAACAACTGGGCAGTTCTACATGAACTCCTACGTTGTATATGCCGCTGCTGTAGGAAGGGATTTCACAGGGTTAACTCGAAATGGAGTATGGCCCCAAGTCAAGGTATACGAGTTCTACCTAGAGCTAAGGCTCAAAGCCAACATCTCCCAGTTCTCCAAAATAAATGATGCCTTCTTCTATGAGGTAATCTATTTTCTGAGGCCAAACATGAGGCACAATCAAACCAGCCCGAGTGTAATTAATGCTACAAAGAAATAAGGAGCATTATGCACACAATTCCACACATTCACATATCTCAAAGCTATGAATTTTGAGGGAGAGCCCACAAAAATCTCAAGGTTTGCGGGGATGAAGCTGGTCTTCCTGGAATTGTCAAGGTAATTAATCACTTATCATGATAGGAGTATGAAGAGAAATAAAGGAGGAACTACATTCCCCCTTACAGTTGGATGATACACCTGCCCTATAATTGCTAAAGCATGGGAGATATATGTTGAGTTAGAGCTTCTGAATTTAAAACACAACTTCCTAGAAAGGTCAATCTTTGACTACCGGAGTTACCTCCTAAAGACAAAAATTGATCCCATCCATGTTCCTGAGATCGAGGACATTTGGATAGACCTAACCTATGAGATAGACATTAGGTGGAAGGATCACTCCCGGCTAGCTCTGGAGGAAATCATCCACTATGGCGTTGCCATTGTCCTAAAGAAATTCAAAGAGAATGATCAAGAAATTGATCAAGTTTACATTGACATAGATGGGGAAAATTGGCCATTCAAAAATATCAACAGAGCTAAAGCACTAAAGACCATTCAAGAAAGGGTCAAACCCATATTGCACTACACCAAACATTGGTGCAATCAGAATGTCCTTACATACCTCAGAGCTAACTTCACAACTTCTCCTTCAGGCAGTGCACCTCCAAGGTCGGTCTGTGTGCTAAAAGGAAAAGGAAAATACAAGGTGGGAGAACTAAGTAGACAAGAGGAAACTCTTGATGAACTTCCTCCTACTTTTTAGAAGCAAGTAGTTGACCTGGTGTCTCCAGGTGATGAAGAAATAGTAGATATTCCAATGGATACGTCCACCCAAGATGGTATCACAACTACAAATCTTGAGGTACCCAAACGATCCTTCCTCCACTCCTCTTCCTCCTCTTGTCATTCAAGCATCTATTCCTATGGATGTGTCTTCTCCTCTCCCTTCCTCCCTTCCATCTCCCACATCTTCCATCTTCTCCTCTCTCATGGATCTATCACCCAATATTACCTCAATACCACTTTGTAGATCCCTTCCATTTCCACATCCTTCTCTTCTCTGTTAGTAAATCCAAGCCCCATAAGCATTGGTGCATCGGACTCCCTATTAATGCCACCACCAAGTGTTTTAACATACTTCTTGATGAATCTACATTTTCTCCCCATATCACTCCCGATTCTTCTTCTTTCTCTCGCTCCCAATCCCATAAGTCTCGGTTGGATTTATTACCATCTGCACTAGAATAAAAGGAAATTTCCCATTGAAACTATGGATTTCTCCCTCATTCTGAAGAAGGGAACCAAGAAGTAGAAAGTAATAACTCACTTTTCTAAAGGAACTTCGGGGGAGAGAGTCATGGAGATAGCTTTCCCGGATCCCACAAAGAGAAAAGAAGATCTATCTCCCACAGACTTCATGGTGACTCAAGTCACAATGGGGACTTCATCTAAAATCTTGCAAGGGGAAGCCTTGTCTTTTGTGGATGCTCTCTGAAAGAAGCTCCAAGAGACAAAAGAGGAGAAAAGGATACTTAAAGAACAAAACAAACATCTCCTACAAGCATTGCATAAAATGGGTAACGCTCCTCCAATAACTACCGTTGAACCCATTCAAGTTCCCAGTTAGGAGAAAATGAATGAATATATTAATATTGGTGAACAAGGCATGGTAGTATTAGCCTAGATTGAATGGCTCCTCAGAGATGGTAAGGAAGTACTTGGAAAATTCACATTGCTTTATCAAGATATAATCCAAGCAAATAAGGAGCTACAAGCAGTAGTAGGTTCCCTATCCGAAGAGTTGGATAACACCAGGTTGCAGTGGGAAATGCTACGAGCAATGGTTAACTGCTCAACTAATGACCTATTGAATGTTGGTGTTATCAATCACCCATGTATACATAAGAAGGCTCTCACTGCATTAGATTACTGGGTTGATCAGATGGAATATATCCTGGAGAGAATCGATAAAGCCAAGGATGAAGCCCTAGAAGCATGATACAACATGGAGGATATAGTTTCAAAATTTATCCCTAGATTCTTAAAGAATCGAGTAAGTTGTGGGAAGAGCATGTCATATTCCAGCGTTTGAGACTATCGTCACTAAAGATTTAGCACCCAAGGTCACTTTCAATTTGAAATTCAATCGATAACCTCTTGGCCTGCCATGATTTCATTAGATTTTTGATCGATGCTTGCGAGAATTTTGTCGAGTTACCTGACAAGTTCAAGAATGAGAAAGAAACCTGTGAAGTCATTTGTGACCATTCTAATGGTCTCAATAATGATCAACTTCAAGCAATGATCAACAGGTTTGCTAAGTATCAATCGTAGTGACACATCGAATCTCCGATAAAAAGTAGGATACCCAGTTTGAACAAAGTGATGACGATGAGTAGTTCCTCCTTTCGAAATGTGTTGATAAATTTTTTAAATATTTAAAAAGTTTTTTTGGCATACACGATGACCTCATCCATGTAGCACCATGAGATGTTACCATCCAAAACTTTCCCAAGTCAATCTGTTGACTTTTTAGATATTTTCTAGATATTTTCTAGATCTTTTGTAAATATCTTGTAAGATATTTTGTAAGTAATGGGTTTGATTTTTCTTCTTTCCTCCTCTCCTTCTATAAATACTAGAATACTTGTTTTATTTTGGGTGAACATTTGTTGTATGAAAAGAGAAGTGAGGAGAGAAAGACTTTGTGTTTTCTTGCAACAGAATAAATATTAATACACATATTCAGACTTTGTGCTTAATGTGTGTGTTATTTAAATTAGATCTTTCTTAAGTTAGATCTATGTTTTTATTCTGTTAGATTCATTCCTAATATTTTCATATGTTCATCAAGTATTGATTTAATTGTTAATGCAAGTAAGTCTCGAATCTATTTACTACCGGCCCAAAGCATAAACCTTCCGACCTTTCCATCTTGGAATTCATTTCTTTTATTCCTTAGATTTATCATCCTCTGTTCATTGCTTCTTACTTTTCTATTCATAGTTGTAACCACCTCTACTAGGATGAGATCCAAAATCCCCTGAAGTTAGAATAGTGTAGATTTTCATAGATTCCTGCTTGATAGATTAGCAATAAACCAGTTTCGTTTTACTATCTTGAAGAGGGGCTTTTCCCTGCACACTATTGGCCTATTTCCCCATGACCTGCCTAACCAACATATTTTCGGACTAACGCTTTTTTGGCAAATCTACTAGGGATCGAACTAAGGAAATAACTAAAAAACTATAAAAATCACTACCAGATTGCAAATTTTAGCCCTTTTTAAAAATCAAATTTTTTGAATAAGTGATCAAAACTAAAAGTTTCCTTATGAAAATCTATAGATCTGGACCAGATAGAAACTTTTAGTTCTTGAGTTTTAAAAAAACTTGTATATTTCAAAGTAGATCTCGAGATTCTGACATTTCATGTTATTTTCAAAACCTTGCAAAATTAGGCCAAAGAGCCAAAAATCAACATACTAAATTGACTCACTTTTTATTCTTAGTAATCTTTGTCAGGAAAACCGCAATCGGTTGTTATTAAAAAGGGTAAAATGAAATCTTTGAAAAAAGTACATGCTACTGATTTTTGCTAGAAAAATTAGAAAATCAGCAAGTATAAACAAAAATATTGTTGTAAGTCTTCTCCTAATTTTTTAGATCTGAATGGGCACGCTAGTGGGTGAACCATTTACTCGTAGCAGAAGAGATCATGGAGAAGTTGATCCAATTTTTGATCTACTTCGAAGGCACAATTTCAGTATCACTCTAGCACGATTCGCATCACTAAGTTCAGTTGATCGATCAACAAGAAGTGCCTCACCTCCACAAAGGGGCCAGATTTCACAGGGTGTCTCAACATCAACTTGCAGTGCTCTATTGTTAAGTGGAATCACACTCCCTACTCGTGTTCTTTTTCCTACTTTTCAAATGGCAGAAAATCTACCTGTACCATGGGGAAACACCATGGGTCCTCTAGCATTGCCACATCTAGTCAACCCCTCCCTCCCGAAATCGTAACAATTTCTGAGATTTGATGGGAGTAGAAATCAAAGCATGAAAATGCATATACAACATTTATTATGTCATGTAGCATTTTGATGTGACTCATGAGGACGTATCGGTACATCTCTTTCTGGAGACCTTGCAAGGGCCTACAACAAAATGGTTCCAGCACTTACCAGTTGGATCCATCACCAATTGGGCCACATTGCGGACTGCATTTGAAGATAGATACAAACATTCAGAAGATGCATTTGCATTATTGTCACAAATCACTCACATGAAGAAGGAGACCAATGAAACCATGAGTGATGTTATCGCCTGATTAAATTTGTTGATTAACCGTGTGTCAGTTGCCATGATGCCGACATCAGAGAATCAAAAGTGTTTCTTCTTGAACATAATGAGTTCAAAAGTAAGTTTCTTACTTTTACAGGAGCAAATACCCACCTTGGCCCTTGCTCAAGCTGTGGCCATTTGGATAGAAGAAAACCATCTTATATCTAGTGAGTTAAGACAGGATCCATCAAAATCAAACGCTTCAAATTCTTCTCGGGCTACCTCATCGGATCTAGCATTCCGAATATGGTGAATGACTTGCTCTCATTAAAGAAGCAATTGACTCAAACATCATCTACTAATCAGTACTAGAATATCCCACGGAGGAACTTCACTCCCAACAACACTACTCAAAGGCCGCGTTTGTCTTCTTCTTCTCCAAGGTTAGCAATTGAAGCCCCTCTGGTCAATGCTTTGGTTGAAATTGAAGAAGATGAGCCAAATTACAAAGAACCTTCATCGCAAGGTGAAGATGATCAAGATGTTGGTGAACCGACTGGTGACTCTACTATTGGGTATATGGAATTCAAAGAAGAGGAATCTGATGAAGAAGAGGGTACCCAAGGGTATGTGATCGGATAATAATACATAGTTTTCACTTGCTCGCAAGGAAAAGAAGTAGAGGTTGTTGCTAAAAATAAAAGGAAAAGGCTGTGGTAACTCCTCCTCCAATGATCGTTAAAAGAGGTAATCCCCTTCCTACTCAATCTCCTGTTAAACCTTTTGTAACGAAATATTTTCCTCCTGTTCCTCCTCTAATTCAGCCTTTCTCTAACCCCATTAAGACCAGTAATCCTCCTCTACAAACATGAAACAAAAGAATTATTCCTTCATTAGCACAAACCTTGGTCACATTCGATATAGTTAATTGTTCCTAAAAGACCAAGATCCAGATGTTTGAAGCTGAGTACCTTCATTCCAACCCATAGCAACTTATAAGATTAATTAAGTATATCCAAAGCCAGTGTCATCCCTCGTATTTCCCCAAAAGGAATTATTCCCATTCCTCCTACGTCTCATGTAAATTTTGCCTCAATACGCATCGAGGAAAATTGAACCTATTTACCTATCTCTTGTGGTCAATTGTCATAAACTAAGTAACTATATAATTAATTCTAGAGCTTCTGACAATGTTATGCCAGGAAAGGTGGCCCATGCTTTTGGCCTCACACTTACTAAACCTTTTAGCAGATGCTACTCCATGGAAACCAAGACCGTACCATTGATCAGTCAGATCAAGGATGCACAGTTTGCATTCACGACATTTCCTGAGAAAAGGGTAAAAATGACTATTCTCGTAGCTGATATTCAAACAACATATGGGATATTGCTAGGGAGGAGATTTTGTAAAGAATTTGGTGGATAAATTCATATTGACTGGTCCAAAACCAAGATTCTGTCAAAGGGTGATACTGAGACATTGGAACCAAAGTCAGAAAAGAAATATCTAGTCACTAACTCTGATGACCCTAAGGCTCAGATTCTTTTCGAATCATCAGGGATGGGAAACTATTTATTTTCCACCGCTCAGATAGGATGGATGTTTTCATCCAAAAGGAGGATCTCAACAAAGTATGGACATTGCAGTTTGATGGTAGTTGCACGACAAGTGGATGCGGTGTTGGGGCTGTTCTAATATCTCTTGAAGAGGAGATTTTCCCTTTTTCTTTCAAGTTGTAGTTCTTCAATATGAATAATACTACCAAGTATGAATCCTTGTTACTTGGCATGCAAGCTAAAAAAGAGAAGGGAATAAAGAATCTGAGAGTGCAAGGTAATGCTGAGCTAATTTTCAATCAGGTAAAAGGGATATATCAAGTAAAAATTGACCGGCTCAGGCACTACCGCAATTCCGTATGAGACAACATTGAAGAATTTGATGCTTTCTCAATCAAAGAAATTCCGCAAAATTAGAATGACATGGCTGATTCATTGGCCATCTCAGCCTCTCTCACGCTCCCTCACCCAGGGTT
Source organism: Taxus wallichiana var. yunnanensis (assembly GCA_018340775.1). Lineage (NCBI taxonomy): Eukaryota > Viridiplantae > Streptophyta > Pinopsida > Cupressales > Taxaceae > Taxus > Taxus wallichiana. The sequence goes on from CM031242.1 coordinate 298,640,212, forward strand.
AAAAATGAATACATATACCATTGAAGTGGTTTTTTGCCCAAGTGTGCCAGATAATTCACAACACTGGCAAGTGTTCAATGATGACAACCAACTTATCAATTTTTTAGAGAATGCTTACAATTTCAAAGAACTCCATTTCGATGGATCAACTTCTACGTGTCATGAGTCTCTCCTTTGGTCAAACACATGAATCTAAAAAGATACAGTTATACAACTAAAAGAAAATAAGATTAAAAAGGTTTGGTTTCCTTAGAATGATTATTTGACAATCATGACCGTTTTGTTAAAAAGAGTGACAGGATGATCCTTTCTCTTCTTCGAATTTGAATTCATCAATCTGGGTACTACGGAACATCCTCATTCCATGAATATTGGGAAGTGTTGTACGCCCGAGGAAAAGTGAAAATTCGTTAAGTTGCTTTGAAAAAGTACATGGATGTGTTGGCATGGTCTTATGCTTTGGTCTGAAGTCTTTCAACCCAAAGGAAATTCGCACGACATTCCACTTAAGGATGATGTCAAACCTTTCCATTAAAATAAAAGGCATTACAACCCTAAAACCTCGGTACCATCCAAGCTGAAATTCGAGAAGATCTTGGATGTAAGAATTTTTTCCAATTCATCACAGTACCTAGGTTACAAATATTGTCCTTGTACGGAAGAAGAACGATGAGATATGCATATGCATGGACTTTCGTAGATTGAACTAGTCATCCTTAAAAGATAACTATCCCTTTATCGATAATGGATCAAGTACTACAAGCAATAACCGGATTGAGAAAAGTTGTCTATGCTTGTGCTTTTTTGGGTTACAATCCAATTGAAGTCATGCTCGAAGATCAATTTAAAACAGCATTCACCACTCCATGGGTACCTTTCCCTACATCGAATGTCATTTAGTTTGATCAACGTCAGTGTCACCTTCCAACGAGAAATAGAATTTGTATTTTAAGGTATGATGGGAAAATTCATTGTAGTTTACCTAGATGACCTGACCGTGTTCTCCAATAGATGAAGTGATCATTCTGATCATTTGGAACAAGTCTTGATCATAAGTTAAGAGCATGGAATATCGCTAATTCCCAAGAAGTTAGTTTTGGCGTCACCGAAGGAAATATGCTGGGATATGTCATTAGTAGAGAAGGAACTGAGGTAGATGTTGAAAGATTCAAGGATATTCAGAGCCTTACTTTGCCTACAAGCAAGACTAGAGTTCACTCTTTCTTCGGAAAGTTAAATTTTCTTAGATGCTTTATTCCTGATTTTGCTAAGAAGACTCATCAAATATCTAATATGATGAAAGGGTCCTAAACATTCCAATGGAGTGAGGAAGGAAGGACATCATTCAAAGACATAAAAACCTCCGTCACTCACACCCATGTTGTAGTGTGCCCTGACTTTAGCAAAGACTTCATCATGTACAATTATGCATCTGCACATACTGTATCAGCTATCTTGATGCAAAAGAACTCCGAGGATATTGAATCCCGATTGCTTTCATGAGTTCTCTTAAGCCTCATGAACTGAAGATGTCATAATTATAAAATCATGCCTTTTCCATGGTGAAAGTAGTTAGGAACTTCCACTACTATATTTTGAATTCTCATACAGTCTGTGCTAGTTCTCGACACAACTACTAAGTCTATCCTGACTCAACAGGAGTTAGGGAGCTTATGAGGGAATTGGATTGTAAAGGTCCAAGAATATAATCTAGACATAAAACCAACCAAGTTAGTAAGAGGAAAGGGCCTGTGTCAGCTAATGGATGATAATAAAGACTCAGAGGTACCTAAAGAGAAAGCTAATCACATTGATGGAGAACAAAATGAACTGGAGGAAGTGGAATGTTTGCCCATGGTTCTATTTGTCACCACCAACGACAAATGGTATTCTAACATCACATTATTTCTCACCTATGGAGAGTGCCCAACTCACCTAACCATAAAGGAAAAGTGAACAGTGAATCTCAGAGCCAAAAGATATGTCATATGGGATGATGGATTGTACAAACATGGAATGATGACATTTTTCTATGATGTGTTGACAAGCCACAACTTGTAAAATTCTTGGAAAGTTTTCATGACTCAACATGTGGTGGTCACTTTTCCTCACTAATGGATAGGCACATAAAAATATGGGATTCTCTACCCTTAAGTTTCACTCAAAGATAGTCCCCAGAAAGAGCCAACTGTTATCCTACAAAATTGACAAGGGCAATTTGTAGGTAACCATACAAAAATTTTGTTTTGACCCCTAGGGAAGTTGATGACGTTTGAAATATCCCAAAACTCCCTTTCAAAAAATCAAGTTGTTTCAGGACTTAGCCATTTTTAGCTAATCCTTCGGCACTGAGAGAATTATGTGTCGACGTGACTAAAATGCACCTTTTACCTTTGGGTGTAATTTTATTCGTGTCGACATCAAGGAATTTGTGCCCCCCTTTTTAAGTCTTTTAGTGCTGAAATCATTATATTAACATCAAAAAACTTATGCTATGTATTTTCCTAAGCACGATTTTTTTTGTGTTGACACTCCAAAAATCGCGCCAAAAACATTTGGTGAGGTCATAAATGCCAATTTTTCTATAAATAGGATTATGAAAAATGTCATTTTCACGAATTGGAAATTGTGAAAATTATTTTCTCTACACGTGTCAGCCATCCCTGTCATCCCTCACATGATGTTTTTGAGCTTGTGGACCCCTACATTTTTCTTTGTGTTTTATAAATCTGGGTAAGTGGCTCCTCTCCCAGTTGTGGTTTTTGTTTCGTTAAGTGTTAGAGTCTATGTCAATGGTTAAAGTCTAAAGAACCTAATATACTCCCAACCCACCTGAAACCCTCTTTTCCTCTCCTTCCATATCTAAAAATATGGAAGGCCCCTACCACTAAAATAAATGAAAATCATTTTCCCCGCTTGTTGTCTTGCCAAAACCTCTCTTCCTTGCCATCTGACAAATCTAAGAAGAGAAAAGTGAAAATCAAAGATATTTCTAAAAAAGTTTAAACTGTTAAGTCCTTGGTGTAATGTTTTTCCTCATAGCATCTTCCAAAGTTGTGCTTTGGTGCACTTTATGCTTATGCAACAGAAGTGTTTCCATGCCTAGCTAAAGAACACTTAGTAGATTATTCAAGAGGTTCAAGCACAACTTCCACAACATCAACATAAAATGCTACTTGTTGCAAACCCGCGCCCTGCACTTTACCCTTTGGTGCCAAAATTTGCATGTTGGCATACATAAAAGTGCACTAAGCCATAAAAAGATCTTGCAGACTGCTGAAAGCTTGCACCTTGAGCCCTAAGGCTTAAAATTGCTTGTTCTTCCTTTCCCAAGCAAAACTTAATTGTTTTCTCACACATTCAGAGGTGTTCTATTATTCTTCAAATTTTCATCATGAATAACATGACAGTTGACATGGATCTTCCATAATGGACCTTCTTGATACTTCTTATAGAAAAAAATCATCCGTTCTTGAGCTCACATATGTCTTCATTAAGCAGAAGACCAACTAGGACCGTAGTAAAAGCTAAATCTAAGAAATCAGATGAAGAAATGAAGTACAAGTACCAAAAAGTTAGAATGTCGACTCATATGCAGATTGCATCCTTGACATTAGAGCCTCTAAGTGGGTCATGTAGACATGGATGATTTCTAGGAAAGGACCGCCAAGGAAAATAATGGCCCTTGGATGAACAAGTTAATAGGTAGTGGATTGCACTTTGCGGTTGGGCTTAGGTGAGTGCGGTGAATAAAGAGTTCATCATATTTATTGCCCGATATTATAACAAGAACACTAGATGTGTTGAAAAAAAAAGAACACGAGGCAATCATAGACCTCACATTTCGTCACTTTGAGATGATATTGGGCATTCCTCATCATAGGCAATACATGGAAATAAGTATTGAAGACTGTAAGAAGGCATGGGATGATAATGAAAATAAGTGCATGCAGATGATGAATGAAATCTATTTAAAGAACAAAAAGTCATTGACCAGATGGCTAAAAACCATCCACCATAGTGATTTTAATGAAGAGTTGATTGATATAATAACATCCTTGAACAAAGTATTTGGACTCCCTCATGACCATTATTTCCATAAGTGGATGCTAAGATACCTGGAGAACATGAGAAAAAATGCACCTATTCAACACTTCAGTTGGGGTGAAATCATAAGTGACACCATCTCATAGTAGCTTCAACAAGTTCTAGTAGTGGGAAGTTCTACATGAACTACTACGTTGTATACACCGTTGTTACAAGAAGGGATTTCACAAGGTTAACTCGAAATGGAGTATTTCCCCAAGTCAATATATATGAGTTCTACCTAGACATAAGGCTCAAGCTAGCATCTCCCATTTCTCCAAAATAAATGATGCCTTCTTCTATGAGGTATTTTTTTTCTTTGAGGCCAAACATGAGGCATAATCAAACCAGCTGAGTGTAATTACTACTAAAAAGAAATGCGGAGCATTGTTCCCATAATTCCCCACATTCACATATCTTAGAGCTATGAATTTTGAGGGAGAGCCCAAGAAACTTCCAAGGTTTGCGGGCCTAAAGCTGGTCCTCCTAGAATTGTCAAGGTAATTAGTCACTTATAACAACAAGTGTACAAAGAGAAAGAAAGGAGGAACTCCATTCCCCTTACTGATTGGCCGATACACCTACCGTATAATTGCTAAAGCATGGGAGATGTACACTTTGAGTTAGAGTTGTTAAATTTAAATAACAACTTCCCAACAAGACCAACCTTTGAGTGTCAGAGTTGCCTCCCAAAGGAAAAAATTGATCTCATCCATGTTCCCAAGGTCAAGGACATTTGGATAGACCTAACTCATGAGATAGACATTACATAGAAGGATCACTCCTGGTTGGCTCTGAGGAAATCATCCACTATGGTGTTGCCATTGTGTTATTCTGTAAAATTTCTCGGTAAGGACAACCTTCAACTACCGGAGTTTCCTCCCCAAGGAAAATATCGATCCCATCCATGTTCAAGAGATTGAGGACATATGGATAGATGTGAATCATGAAGTTGAAATCAGGTGAAAGGACCACTCATGGCTGGCTCTAGCAAAAATCATCCACTATGGAGTTACCATCATCCCAAAAGCTTTCAAAGAAAATGATCAGGTTTACCTTGACATGGATGGGGATGATTGGCTATTTGTAAGTATCGATAGGACTAAGGTTCCCAAGACCATAGAAGAAAGGGCCAAGCCCACGTTGCAATGCACCGAGCATTGGTGTAAACAAAATGGTCTCATCTACCTTGGAGTGGATTTCACCACTTCTCCTTTAGGAAATACACCTCCAAGGCAAGATAACTTGCCAGAGGGCAAAGGAAAGGATAAATTTGGAGAACTGAGCAAACAAGAGAAAGCTTCTGATAGCCCTCCTTCTGTTTCAGAGTAAATAGTGGATTTAGTGTCCTTAGGAAAAGAAGAAGTGACGGGTATTCCAATAGACACATCCACTCAGGATGTTGTCATGGCTACAACTATGGAAATGCCCACCATTCTCTTTTCTCCTCCTCCTCCTCCTCCTATCACTCAAACAACTGCTCCTATGGTTATTTCTTCTCCTCCATCTTCCTCCCTTCCATCTCTCACCTCTTCCATCTTCTCCTCTCTCACAGATCTATCCCCCATTTCCTCCATCCTGTCACAGATCCCTTCCATCTCCATGTCCTTCTCTTCCCCTGTGGTGACTCTGAGCCTTGTAAGCACTAGTGCATTGGACTCTCTATCCATGCCACCACCAAGTGTTTCCACTTTCTTCCACAAGTCTGCTATAGTTGCTTCCCCTTTCACCCTTGTTTCCTCTTCTTCATCGACCCCACTCCCATAAGTCTTGGTTGGAATTCGACCACCCGAGTCAACACAAGAGAACGGTTCCCATAGCAGCTATGGAATTCTTCATCATTCTAAAAAAGGACCCAAGAAGAAAAAAGCAATAACTCACTTCTCAAAAATATCCTCAGGAGAAAGGGTCATGGAGATAGCCTACTTAGATCCCATAAAGAAGGAAGAAGATCTATCTCCTACATATTTCACAATGACTCAAGTCATAATGGGAATATCATATGAAAGTCTGCAAGAAGAATCCGTATCAGCTATGGATTCCCTCTGCAAGAAGTTGCAAGAAATAAAAGAGGAGAAGAGAATAATCAAAGAGCACAACCAACATCTCCTCCAATATTTATAGAAAATGAGCAAAGTACCTTCAAGAATCGCCGTAGAACCTATTCGGGCTCCCAAATCGGGAGAAGATAAATGAATACATAAAGATCTTGAGCAGTAAGGTACAACTATGTCATCCTGGATTAATAAGATCCTCCAAGATGGTCAGGTGATAATTGGAAAATTTACCATGCTACACCAAGGTATAACTCAGTAAAATAAAGAGCTATAGGTAGTAGTAGGTTCCCTCTCTGAGGAACTAGATAACGCCAAGTTGCAGCAAGGAACATTCTAGATAATGGTCAACTATTTAGCTGACGACCTGTTAAAGGTTGGTGTTATTGATCACCTATGGGCACATTACAAATATCTCACCGCTTTAGATTACCGGGTCAATCAAATGGAATTCATCCTAGAAAGAATCGAAAAAATGAAGGAAGAAGCCTTGGAAGCACCTTTGCACAACATGGAGAAAATAGTTTCAAATATGTCTCTTAGATTGCTCACAACATCCTATGAATTAAGAGAAATAGATGACACATTTCAGTGATTTAAGGCTATTTTCTCTCATGGTCGGCACAAGAGGTCACTTTCGATTGAGATTCCATCAACAACCTCTTAGTCTCACCGTGACTTCATTAGATTTTTGATCAAAGCAAACGAGGAGTTTCTTTGAGTTTCCTGAAAAGATCAAGATTGAGAAGAAAACTTTTGAGGTTATTCACGACCACTTCCAAGGTCCTGATCAATAAAAAATTCAAAATATGATCAGTAAGCTTACAGAGTATCGGGCGCAGTGTCACATCGAATCCCCTGAGCCTAAGAAGGACACTCCATTTGATCCAAGAGACGATGATGAATAGCTTCTTCCTCCTAGATGGATATTCCATTTTTCTTTTTGTAAATGTCTAAAAAGCATGTTGGCACACGTGATGACATCATCCATGTTGCACCATGGGATGTTGCCATCCTAAAACTTGCCCCAAAGTCAACAGTTGACTTTTTAGATATTTTGTAAATATCTTGTAAGATATTTTGTAATTATTTTGCTTTCATCTTCTTCTCCCCTCTTCTTCTATAAATACTTGAATACTTGTTGTATTCAAGTGTGGACAGTTTTTGTATGAAAAATAGAAGTGAGGAGAGAAAGACTTTGTACTTTCTTGTAACAAAAGAAAATATTAATACATACATTGAGACTTTGTGCTGAATTTATGTGTTACGTGCATTAGATCTCTCTTAAGTTAGATATATGTTTCTATTACGTTGGATTACTTTTCACTTTTGTCATTTGTTCATCTGTAATGCTTTATTTTTTTATGTAAGTAAGTTTGGCTTTGTTTACTACCATCCTAAACAATAAACCTTCTGACTTTTCTATCTTGGAATTCATTTCTTTTCTCCCTTTTGAGCTATCCTTCTTCCATTCCTCCCCTCTCACCTTTCTATTCGTCATTCGGAACTACCTCTATTGGGATGAGATCCTAAACCCCCTGAAGGCAGAATACTGTAAGACTTGCATAGGTTCATGTTGGTAGAATATCAATAAATCAGTTTCACTTTGTTGTCTCAAAGAGGGGCTATGCCTGCGCATTGTTGGCTGTTTCCCCAAAATCGCCTAACCGATAGATTTTCAAATCAACAATTTTGGTGACTCTACTGGGATCAAACTAAGGAAACATTTAAAAACTGTGAAAATCACTACCAGATTACAAATTTTAACCCTTTGTTAAAAATTAATTTTTTTGCAGAAGTGATCAAAACTGAAAATTTCCTTAAGAAAATCCATAGATCTAGACCAGATAGGAGCTTTTAGTTCACTGAGTTTTTACAAAATTTTGTATATTTCCATAGATTTGAGATTCGATATTTCATAATATTTTCTAAACCTTGCAAATTTCAGGTCAAAGATCTGAAAATCAGCTTTCTAAGATTGACCCACTTTTTATCCTCATTCACCTTTGTCATAAAACCACAATCGGTTATTTTTAAGAGGATAAATTTAAATATTAAAAAAGTACATGCTACTGATTTTTACCAAAAAAATCAGAAAATCAGCAAGTACAAGCAAAAAGATTGTTGTAGATCTGTTCTTAATTATTGCAGATCTGAATGGATACACTTGGCGGGTGAACAATTTACTCATGGTAGGAGAGATCATGGAGAAGTTGATCCAATATTTGATCTACTTCAAAGGCACAATTTTAGTATCACTCCAGCATGATTCGGATCTCTAAATTCAGTGGATTGATCAAGTAAGAAGTGCCTCGCCCCCACGAAGGAGCCGGATTTCACAGGGTGCTTCGACATCTATTTGTAGTGCTCTTTTGCTAAGTGGAACCAGACTCCCTACTCGTGTTCTTTTCCTACATTTCAAATGGCAGTACCATGGGGAAATTCCATGGGCCGTCTAGCACTACCACATCCAATTCATGCCCTCCCTCATGGAAATCACAAGAATTTCCCTATGTTTGATGGGAGTGGAAATCAAACCACGGATGCACATATCTTTGTGTTTATTATGTCATGCAAGTATATAGACGTGACCCATGAATATGGGTCGCACGTCTCTTTCTCGAGACTTTGCAAGGGCCTACATCAGAGTGGTTCCAACATTTACCAGTTGGATCTATGACCAGTTGGGCCACATTACGAACTACATTTGAAGATAGGTATAAGATTTCATAAGACACATTCATGTTCGTTGCTGTCAAAGATCACTCATTTGAAGAAGGAGGCCAATGAAACCATACATGATTTTATCAATTGTATTTCAATTCACTCGATAAACCGTGTGCCACCTACCATGTTGCCAACACCAGAGAATCAAAAGTGTTTCTTTGTGAATGCCATGAGTTCAAGGGTAAGTTTCTTGATTTTGTAGAACAAATCACCACCTTGGTCCTCGCTCAAGCTACAACCATTTGGATAGAGGACAACCTACTTATATCTGGTGAGTTAAAATGAGATCCATCCAAATCAAAGGCTTTATATCCTTCTCAATCCACCTCATCGGATCGAGCTTTCGAGAAGATGGTAAAAGACTTGCTTGCATTTGAAGAAGTAATTGGATCAAGTATCATCTACTACTCCATACTTTGGGATATCCCACGGAGGAAATTCACTCCTAATAACACCCCTCAAAGGCCGCATTTGCCTACTGCTGCTCCAAGGCTAGCACTTGAGGCCCCTCTAGTTAATGCCTTGGTTGAGATTGAAGAAGATGAGAAAATTTATGAAGAACCTTCATCGCAAGGCAAAGATGATCAAGATGTCGACAAACCGACTCGTGACTCTACTATCGGGTACATGGAATTCGAGGAAGAGGAATCTGATGAAGAAGAAGGTACCCAAGGGTATGTGAGTGGATAGTCATATGTTTTTTTCACCCACTCATAAGGAAAAGAAGTAGAAGTTACTACTAAAATACAAAAGGAAAAGGTTGTATTAAATACACCTCCAACAATCGCTAAAAGAGGTAATCCCCTTCCTGCTCAACCTCCTATCAAACCTTTCGTAAAGAAATATTTTCCTCCTATTTCTCCTCCAAATCAACCTCCCTCCATTCCCATAAAGACCAGTACCACTCCTCTACCATCGCAGAACGAAGGACTCATTCCTTCGTCAGCGCAACCCTTGGTTGCATTCGATATAGTTGATCATGCCAAAAAGACCAAGATTCAAATGTCTGAAGCTGAGTACCTTTAGTCTAACCCCGAGCAGCTTGTTAGATTAACCAAGTATATTCAAAGTCAAGCTACCATTTCTCACCCCATTTCTCCAAAAGGAATTCTTTCCACTCCTCCTACATCCCACATAAACGTTGCCTCAATGTCCGTATCAAGTAAAATTGAACCTTTTTATCTATCTCTCCTGATTAATGGTCACAAGTTAAGCAACTACATAATTGATTCTGGAGCATCTGACAATGTCATGTTAGTAAAGGTCACTCATGCTTTGGGCCTCACACTCACTAAACCTTTCAGCAGGTGTTACTCCTTTGAAACCAAGTAGGTGACATTAATAGGTCAGATCAAGGATGCATAGTTCGCATTCGCAGCATTCCTAGAGAAAAGAGTAAAATGACTATCTCTCGTAGCTGATATTCCAACGGCATATAGAATATTACTAGGGAGGAGTTTTTGCAGAGAAGTTGGTGGAGAAATCCATATGGACTAGTCTAAAGCTAGAATCCTGTCAAAGGGGTGATGTAGACATTGGAGCCTGAATCACAAAAGAAATATCTGGTCACCAACTTTGATGACCCCAAGGCCTAGATTCTCTTTGAATCATCAGGGATGGGGAATTACTTCTTGTCCACCGACTCGATAAAATGGAGGTTCTCATCTAAGAGGAGGACCTCAACAAGATATGGACATTGTAGTTTGATGGTAGTTGTGCAACAAGTGGGTGCGGTGTTGGGGCCATTTTAATATCTCTTGAAGAAGATATTTTCCCTCTTTCTTTCAAATTTTAATTTTTCAATACAAACAACACTGCCGATTATGAATCTTTGCTACTTTGCATGCAAGCTGCAAAGGAAAGAGGAATCAAGAATTTAAAAGTGCAAGGAGATGCTGAGTTGATTGTCAATCAAGTAAAGGTATATACCATGTATAGAACGACAGGATCAGACATTACCGTAACGCAGTGTGGGACAACATTGAGGAATTTGATCCTTTCTTAATCAAAGCAATTTCGTGAGCTTATAATGACATGGATGATTATTTTTTTGTCTCACCTCTCTCATGCTCCCTCACCTAGGGTTAAAGATGGACACATTAACCATTAAGGTAGTTTTCCACCCAAGTGTGCAATGAGACAATCAACTTATCACTTTTCTAGAGAAAGCTAGTAATTTCAAATAGCTCCATTTTGGTGGATTAAATTTTGCATGTCATGAGTCTCTCTTTGGCCAAACACATGAATCGGAGTTAAGGTTAGGGCATATGTGAGTTCAAGGGAAATAAAATTCTGAAAGGTTTGGTTTCCCTAGAATGATTATTTGATAAACATGACCGTTTTGTCAAGAAGAGGTGACAGGATGATCCTGACTCTTCTCTCGGAGACTGAATCTATCAATCTGGGCCGAGGAACATCCTCGGTCTCGTGAACATCGGGAAGTATTGTGCACCCGTGGAAAAGAGAAGGTTTGTCAAGTTTTGAAAAGATATATGGATGTATTGGCATGGTCTATATGCAGATCTGAAGTCATTTAAGCCTAAGGACATTCAACATGACATCCCGCTAAAAGATGATGTCAATCCTTTCCACTAGAAATAGAGGCATTACAACCCTAAGATCTCAGGTACCATCTAGGCTAAAATACACAAGATGTTGGATGTGAGAATTATTTTTCCTATTCATCACAGTACCTGGGTTGCAAACATTGTGCCCGTGTGGAAGAAGAATAGTGAAATACGCATATGTATAGAATTTTGTAACCTGAACCAGGCGTCCTTAAAGGAAAACTATCCACTACCAATAATGGATCAAGTTTTGCAGGTAGTAACTAGTTCAAAGATGTTGTCCATGCTTGATGGTTTTTTGGGTTACAATCAGATTGAGGTCACGCCTGAAGACCAATTCAAAACAACATTCACCACTCCTTGGGGCACCTTCGCCTACAACAGGATGCCATTCGGTTTAACCAATGTTGGTGCCACCTTTCAATGAGTGATGGACTTTGCGTTCAAAGGTATAATGGGAAAGGTCATCATAGTTTACCTAGATGACTTGACCGTGTTCTCTAAAAACAAAGTGATCACTGTGATCATTTAGAGCAAGTGTTGATTAGATGCCAAGAACACAAAATTTCTCTAAACCCTAAGAAGTCAGTTTTCGGGGTCACCGAAGGAAAATTTCTAGGACACATCATCAGCAAAGAAGGGACAAAGATAGACATCGAAAGATTCAAGGCTATTCAGAACCTTACCTTACCCACAAGCAAGACCGGCATTCACTCTTTCTTTGGAAAGGTAAATTTTCTCAGATGCTTTGTTCCCAATTTTTCTGAGAAGACTCGTCATATATCCAATATGATGAAAGGGTCACAAACATTCTAGTGGAGAGAAGAAGGAAAGATGTCATTATAGGATGTAAAAGCCTCCATTGCTCAAGCACCTATTCTGGTATGTATGGACTTCTCCAAAGATTTCATTATGTACAGTTATGCATCTGCGCATACTGTATTGGCTATCTTAATGTAGAAGAACTCTAAGGATGTTGAATCCCCGATTGCTTTCATGAGCTCTCCTCTCAAACCTCATGAACTAAATATGTCTCAGCTGGAAAAGCATGCCTTCACCGTTGTCAAAGTAGTCAAGAAATTTCGCTACTATATCCTGAATTCTCATACAGAGTAGTGGTGGTTCGACACGGCAGTTAAGTCTATCCTGACTCAACAGGAGTTGGGGAGCTTACGAGGAAATTGGATCGCAAAGGTCCAAGAGTATGATCTGGACATCAAACTAACTAAGTTGGTAAGTGGTAATGGCATGTGCTAGATAATGTCTAAAAATAAAGACCCAGAAGCACTTGAAGAGCAAGTTACTCATGTTGACAAAGAACAGGATGAACCAGAGAAAGTAGATTCTCTTCCTATGGTCCTATTTGTTACAACCAATGATAAATGGTATTTAGATATCACTTTCTTTCTCACCTATGGAGAGTTCCCAACTCATCTAAGCATAAAGGAAAAGTGAGCAAGAAAGGTGAGAGCAGCATGAATATGTCATTTGGGATGAGGGGTTATACAAGTGTGAAATTGATGGCATCTTCCTACGATGTGTTGACAAGCCGTAGTAGGTAAAATTACTAGAAATATTTCATGACTCATCCTGTGGTGGTCATTTCTCCTCTTCTATCATAGCACATAAGATCATTCAAGATAGGTACTACTGGCCAATGCTATTTCAGGATGTAGCCACCTTAGTAGCGAAATGTGAACTTTTCCAACAATTCGTTGGCAAACCAAAGCTGGCTACATTTCCCCTCAGGCCCATCATTATTGATGAACCATTTAGGTAATGGGGAATTGATTTCATTGGAGCACTCAATCCTCAATCGAGTGCTAGACATAGTTATGTCTTAAATATATTACTTCACCAAATGGGTGGAGGCCATACCTTTCAAGAATGCCACCTTTGAAGTTGTTTGCAACTTCATCAAAGAGAATATCATCGTAAGATTTGCCATCCCACGTAAAATCATTGCTGACAACACTTCCAACTTCTCCTCATGGGAAGTTATTGGTTTTTTCTATGGATACGGAATCACCTTAGCTCATGCATCTAACTACTATCCTTAGGGAAATGGTCAAGGCAGAATCTAGCAACAAGAACCTAGTAACCATCATACGGAAGCTAGTTGATGAGAACTAGCGATCCTGACACAAGTCATTATATGATGCCTTGTGGGAAAATTGTATCACTCCAAAGAGATCTCTCGGCATGTCACCTTTTCAAGTGTTATATGGGACCGATGCCGAAGTCCCTATTTCCATAGAACTCCCTGCTCTGTGCTTGGCTCGAGCAATCGAAGATGAAACTTTTTAGAGTTCTCTCTTGAAAAGAGAATTATGTACCTAACAGAGCTAGAATAAAAGTGAGTGAAATTGGTTGACAAGATCACTGAACATCAGAATCAAGTCAAGAGGTTGTTTGAAAAAGATCCAAGTAGAGAGATTTCCAAGTAGGGGATCTTGTCCTTCTATGGGAAAAATGAAGAGAACCGAAGGGCATGCACGGAAAGTTTGACTCTCTTTAGAGAGGGCCATACAAAATTAAGTAGCTCAATAGAGAGAATAGTTTCTATCTCTCGTATTTGGATGGAGCTGAGCTCCCGCTTCCCTATAGTGGGAAACATCTCAAAATCTTCAGGAAGTAGAGCTTCCTCTCTTCTTTTTACAATTTTCTTTCATTCGTTGCATGTTTGCTTTCATCGTGTGTTTGTTTCTTATTTGTTGTGTGTTCCCTTTCTTCCCTTTTTGGGTCACCCTTGTTTTTGACTCTCTGTAACCCAATGGATAGGCACATGAAGACTAGGGATTCTCTACCCTTAAGTTTCACTTAAGGATAGTCCCCAGAAAGAGCCAACTATTATCCTATAAAATTGACAAGGGAAATTTTGTAGATAACCATACCAAAATTTCATTTTGGTCCCCTGAGAAGGTCTACTAATGTTCAAAATGGCTTAAAATTCCCTTCTCGAAAATCAAGTTTTAAAGAACTTAGCCATTTTCAGCCTTTTTGAACTGGGCACAAGAATTGACATATATGTCAACATCCTGAAAACTTTGTGTAAAAAATCAACATCCTAAAGGCATGGAAATTAACATGTTGTCATGTCGAATGTGTGATTTAGGTGTTGAGGCTTTAGTGTCGACACCAACCAAGTTGCACCCAAGGCACATTTACAATCATGTTGACACTTCTTTAGGCACGCCATAGGCGCTGAAAACATGGTGTCGACACCCTCCTATCCATGCTTAGGTGTGATTTACCCCATGTCAACACCTCACCAACTATGCCAAAGGTGGTTGGTGGCATCATAAATGTGGGTTTTTCCTATAAATATGTGGTTAACACCTATCATTTTCACATTTTAAAAATTGAGAAAAGTTGTTCTTCTACCTGTCAACCTTTCCTATCAGCCCCGCGTATCATTTTCATGTTTGTGGATCCCACGTCATTCCTTCATCATTATTTATCCGGGTAAGTGGTTTTTATCACTCTTATGGTTGTTTGTGGTTTTGCTTCTTGGTTGTTATGGTTTTAGGTTTGTTATAAAAGGTTAAATCTAGAAATCTAAAAATGAATAGACTTAACAATCCATGAACTATTTAAAACACCTTATCTCTCCTTCTAGATCTACAAATCTGAGAAGGCTCTACCTCTGAAAGAAATAAAAGCCCAATGCCTTATCCAAATCCACAAAACCTCTCTTTGTTATTTTGGCAAAATCAAAAGAGAGAGGAACCTGAGAAGTTGTAGAAAATGATAAAAAAATCAGTCTTATTCCTTTGGTGTGCTATCCTTTCATGTTGCAAACCCCATAGTTGCCCAAGGCACATTGTCCCCACATGCAACATATTTTTAACTGTCCAGGTATAAACACTTAAAAATCTCCTCAAGGTGTAAGCATCCCAACCAACATTAGCATTTGATGTTGTGTTCCCCAAATATGCACCCTTTATAAATCCTTTGGTGCATTAAGCTTTTATGCAACACATTCCAAAAAACCACACCTTGGGTGCACTAAAAAACCATGATACATCATTTTTGCAGACCCTGCCCAGTTAAAGCAATTTTCCAAAGGCACTGGCACATGAACCTTAACACTAACACTGCATGTTGTGTGTTACAAACCCGCACCCGCACCTTTCTCTTTGGCGCTAAGGTCTTTCGTGCAACACTTTTCAAAAGTGCACCCCTCTATAATCCTTTAGTGTGGCTTTCCCCCTTTCAACACAAGTACATATTTTTGCATGTTGACATCCTCAAAAGTGCACCCATCCTATTTAAGCCTCTGCAACATGCTATAAACATGTGCCTTGTGCCTTAAGGCTTATAATAGCTCATTTTTTTCATTCTGCAAGCTGTTATTATGGATAACATGATGGATGACATGGCTCTTCTATGTTGGACCTCTTTGATTCTCCATGCAGAATGACAATAGTCATCCTCGAGCTCACCCATGTCTTCATCAAGCAAGAAGCCAACTAAAGGTAAAGCCAAGTCTAAATTGATAGAGAGCAGGAAATGAAATACAAATATCAGAGAGTCAGGATGCCTGACTCACTTGCTGAGTGTAGTCTCGACATCAGAGACTCGAGTTGGGACACATAGATATGGATGACTTTTGGGTGAGAACCAAACAGGTTACCAGTGGCCCATGGATGGACAAACTGGTGGGTAGTGGATTGCACTTCGCAGCCGGGCTGCCAGTAAGTGCTGTAAACAATGAATTTATCATGGTGGTTACCCGTTGCTACAACAAAGACACAAGATGTGTCGAAGATAAGGAGGGCAAGGTGATCATCAACCTCACTGCCCAGCATTTTGAAATAACATTGGGCATTCCCCACCATAGCCATTATGTGGCAGTAAGCATCGATGAAAGCTTAAAGGCATGGACCGACAATGAAGACAAATGCATGCAGATGATGAATGAGGTTTACCTAAAAACAAGAAGGTGGTGAGCAGATGGCATCGCAGACCATCCACCGCAGTGACTTCTCAGAGGAGCTAAGTGATACCATCACTTTCCTCAGTAGAGTATTTGGGCTCCCTGACACCCACTACTTTCACAAATGGATGCTAAGATATTTAGAAAATATGAGCAAGAATGCTCCTGATCAACGTTTTGGGTGGGGAAATCATAAGTGATACTATCTCAGAGCAGCTCCAATAGGTTTCAACAACTGGGAGGTTCTACATGAATTCCTATGTTGTATATGCAGCTACATCAGAAAGAGAATTCCCAGGGCTAATTCAAAGCGGGGTATGGCCCCAGGCCAAGATATATGAGTACTACCTAGAGCTAAGGCTCGAGGCCAGTATCTCCCAGTTTAACAAAATCAACGATGCCTTCTTCTATGAGGTGATCTACCTATTGAGGCTGAATTTGAGACATGGTTAGACCATCACAAGCGTGATCACTGCCACCAAGAAATGGGGGGCTTTGTTTACACAATTCCCCACCTTCACGTATCTCAGGGCTGCCAACTTTCTGGGAGAGCCAACAAAGTTACCAAGGTATGTAGGGCCCAAACTGATTCTTTTGGAGCTGTCAAGGTAGCTAATCACCTACCATGAGAAATGCATGAAGAGGAAGAAAGGGGGAACTCCTTTCCCCCTTACAGTTGGTAGATACACGTGCCCCTCACTTGGTAAGGTGCGGGAAATGTACGCAGAACTTGAACTGCTCAACTTGAAGCACAATTTCTAGAAAGGCCAACCTTCGACTGCCGGAGTTGCCTCCCCAAGGAAAAGATCGATCCCATCCATGTCCCAGAGATCGAGGACATATGGATAGACGTGAATCATGAAGTTGAGATCAGGTGAAAGGACCACTCCCACTGGCTCTGGTAGAAATCGTCCACTATGGAGTTCATCATCCCAAAAGATTTCCAAGAAACTGATCAAGAAATTGATCAGGTTTACCTTGACATGGATGGGGATGATTGGCCATTTGCAAGTATCAATAGGACCAAGGCACCCAAGACCATAGAAGAAAGGGCCAAGCCCACGTTGTAATGCACCAAGCATTGGTGCAAACAAAATGGTCTCATCTACCTTGGAGTGGATTTCACCACTTCTCCCTTAGGAAGTGCACCTCCAAGGCCAGATCACTTGCAGAGGGAAAAGGAAAGGATAAAGTTGGAGAGCTAAGAAAACAAGAGAAAGCTCCGATAGCCCTCCTTCTGCTTCAGAGAAAATAGTGGACTTAGTGTCCCTAGGAAAAGAAGAAGCAGTAGGTATTCCAATAGACACATCCACTCAAGATGTTGTCACGGCTACAACTGTGGAGGTGCCCACCATTCCCTTTACTCCTCCTCCTCCTCCTATCACTCAAACAACCGCTCCTATGGTTGTGTCTTCTCCTCCATCTTCCTCCCTTCCATCTCCCACCTCTTCCATCTTCTCCTCTCTCGCGGATCTATCCCCAGCGTTTCCTCCATCCTGTCACAGATCCCTTCCATCTCCATGTCCTTCTCTTCCCCTGTGGTGACTCTAAGCCTTGTAAGCACTAGTGCATTGGACTCTCTATCCATGCCACCACCAAGTGTTTCCACTTTCTTCCCAAAGTCCTGCTACAATTGCTTCCCCTTTCACCCCTATTTCTTCTTCTTCTTCTGGCCCCACTCCCATAAGTCCTGGTTGGATCTCCGACCACCTGAGTCAACACAAGAGAAAGGTCCCCATTGCAGCTATGGACTTCTCTGTCATTCGACAAAGGGACCCAAGAATAAAAAAACAATAACTCACTTCTCAAAAAGTGCCTCAGGAGAAAGGGTCATGGAGATAGCCTACCGGATCCCATAAAGAAGAAAGAAGATTTGTCTCCTACAGATTTCACAATGACTCAAGTCACAATGGGAACATCATCAAAAAGTCTGCAAGGAGAAGCCGTATCAGCCGTGGATGCCCTCTATAAGAAGCTACAAGAAATGAAAGAGGAGAAGAGAATACTCAAAGAGCAGAACCAACATCTCCTCCAAGCTTTACAGAAAATGGGAAAAGTACCTTCAACAACTACCAAAAACCTGTTCAGGCTCCTCAGTCAGGAGAAGATAAATGAATACATAAAGATTTTGAATAGGGTATAACTATGTCATCCTGGATTGAGAAGATCCTCCAGGATGGTTAGGTGATAATTGGCAAGTTCACCTTGCTGCACCAAGGTATAACTCGGGAAAATAAAGAGCTACAGGTAGTAGCAGGTTCCCTTTCTAAGGAACTAGATAATGCTAAGTTACAACAAGGAACATTCCAGATGATGGTCAACTATTCAGCTGACGACCTGTTAAAGGTTGGTGTTATCGATCACCCACGAGCACATTACAAAGCTCTCACCGCTTTAGATTACCGGGTCGATCAAATGGAATTCATCCTGGAAAGAATCGACAAAATCAAGGAAGAAGCCTTGGAAGCACTGCACAACATGGAGAAAATAGTTTCGAAGATGTCTCCTAGACTGCTCACAACATCCTATGAATTAAGAGAAGTCAGATGACACATTTCAGCACTTTAAGGCTATTGTCTCTCAAGGTCTGGCGCAAGAGGTCACTTTCGATCGAGAGTCCATCAACAACCTCTTAGCCTGCCGTGACTTCATCAGATTTTTGATCGAAGAAAATGAGGAGTTCGCTGACTTTCCTGACAAGCTCAAGATCGAGAAGGAAACTTACGAGGTTATTCATGACCATTTCTAGGGTCCTGATCAATACCAACTTCAAAAGATGATCAGCAAGTTTGCAGAGTATCGGGTGTAGTGTCACATCGAATCCCCTGAGCCTAAGAAGGATACTCCGTTTGATCCAAGAGATGATGATGAATAACTTCTTCCTCCTAGATGGATATTCCAATTTTTTCTTTTTGTAAATGTCTAAAAAGCATGTTGGCACATGTGATGACATCATCCATGTTGCACCACCATGGGATGTTTCCATCCTAAGACTGCCCCAAAGTCAAGAGTTGACTTTTTAGATATTTTGTAAATAATTATTTTGTAATTATTTTCTTTTGTCTTCTTCTCCCCTCTTCTTCTATAAATACTTGAATACTTGTTGTATTCAAGTGTGGATAGTTTTTGTATGAAAAATAGAAGTGAGGAGAGAAAGACTTTGTACTTTCTTGTATAAAGAAAATATTAATACATACATTGAGACTTTGTGCTGAATTTATGTGTTACGTGCATTAGATCTCTCTTAAGTTAGATCTGTGTTTCTATTCTATTGGATTCTTTTTCACTTTTGTCATTTGTTCATCAGTATTTCTTTATTTTTTATAAGTAAGTTTGGCTCTATTTACTACCAGCCCAAAGCATAAACCTTCTGACCTTTCTATCTTGGAATTCATTTCTTTTCTCCCTTCAGATCTATCCTTCCTCCATTCCTCCCCTCTCACCTTTCTGTTCATCATTCGGAACTACCTCTACTGGGATGAGATCCCAAACCCCTGAAGGTAGAATATTGTAAGACTTACACAGGTTCCTCCTTGGTAGAATAACAATAAACCAGTTTTACTTTGCTATCTCAAAGAGGGGCTATGCCCTGCACACTGTTGGCCTATTTCCCCACAATCTGCCTAAGCGAAATTTTTTTAAACCAATAGTTTTTGGTGACTCTATTGGGGATCGAACTAAGGAAACATTTAAAAACTATGAAAATCACTACGAGATTGCAAATTTTAACCCATTGTCAAAAATTGAAATTTTTATAGAATTGATCAAAATTGAAAATTTCCTTAAGCAAATCCATAGATCTGGACCAGATAGGAGTTTTTAGTTCACCTGATTTTTACAAAATTTGGTATTTTTCCGTAGATCCGAGATTGACGATATTTCATAATCTAAACCTTGCAAATTTCAAGTCAAAGATCCAAAATCAGCTTTCTAAGATTGACCCACTTTTTATCCTCATTCACCTTTTTGTCAAAATCGAATTGGTTATTTTTAAGAGGATAAATTTAAATATTAAAAAGTACATGCTACTGATTTTTACTAGAAAAATCAGAAAATCAGCAAGTACAAGAAAAAATATTGTTGTAGATATGTTCTTAATTATTGCATATCTGAATGGATACACTAGTGGGTGAACAATTTACTCACATCAGGAGAGCTTGTGGAGAAGTTGATCCAATCTTTGATCTACTTCAAAGGCACAATTTCAGTATCACTCCAACACGATTCACATCTCTAAATTCAGTGGATCAATCAGCAAGAAGTGTCTCGCCCCCATGAAGGAGCCAGATTTCACAAGGTGCTTTGACATCTATTTGCAAGTGCTCTTTTGCTAAGTGGAACCAAACTCCTTGCTCATGTTATTTTCCCGCATTTCAAATGGTAGTACCATGGGGAAATTCCATGGGCCCTCTAGCACTACCACATCTAGTTCATGCCCTCCCTCATGTAAATTGCAAGAATTTCCCTAAGTTTGATGGGAGTGGAAATCAAATCACATGGAGCTCACATATCACTGCATTTATTATGTCATGCAGTATTCTAGACGTGACCCACAAAGACGTGTTAGTATGTCTCTTCTTGAGAATTTGCAAGGGCCTATATCAGAGTGGTTCCAACATTTACCAACCATATCTATCACCAGTTGCGCCACATTACGAACTAAATTTGAAGATAGGTATAAGCCTTCACAAGACGCATTCATGTTAATGTCAAAGATCACTCATTTGAAGAAGGAGGCCAATGAAACCATGCACGATTTTATCACCCATTTCAATTCATTGATCAACCATGTGCCACTTGCCATGTTGCCAACACTAGAGAATCAAAAGTGTTTCTTTGTGAATGCCATGAGTTCAAGGGTAAGTTTCTTGCTTTTGCAAGAACAAATTGCCACCTTGGTCCTCACTCAAGCTGCGGCCATTCGGATAGAGGACAAACTGCTTATATCTAGCAAGTTAAAATGAGAGCCATCCAAATCAAAGGCTTTGGCTCCTTCTCAAGCCACCTCATCAGATCCAGCTTTCCAGAAGATGGAAAATGACTTGCTCGCGCTAAAGAAGCAATTGGCTCAAGCATCGTCTACTACTCCATACCGGGATATCCCACGGAGGAACTTCACTCCCAACAATGCCCCTCAAAGGCCGCATTTGCTCTGCTGCTCTAAGGCTAGCACTTGAGGCCCCTCTAGTTAATGCCTTGGTCGAGATTGAAGAAGATGAGAAAATTTATGAAGAACCTTCGTCGCAAGGTAAAGATGATCAAGATGTCGGCGAACCGACTGGCGACTCTACTATCGGGTACATGGAATTCGAGGAAGAGGAGTCTGATGAAGAAGAAGGTACCCAAGGGTATGCAAGCAGACAGTCATATGCTATTTTCACCCACTCACAAGGAAAAGAAGCAGAAGTTGCTGCTAAAGTACAAAAGGAAAAGGTTGTATTAAATACACCTCCAACAATCGCTAAAAGAGGTAATCCCCTTCCTACTCAACCTCCTATTAAACCTTTCATAAAGAAATATTTTCCTCCCATTTCTCCTCCAAATCAACCTCCCTCCATTCCCATAAATATCAGTACCACTCCTCTACCATCATGGAATGAAGGACTCATTCCTTTGTCAACGCAACCCTTGGTCACATTCGATATAGTCGATCATGCCAAAAAGACCAAGATTCAAATGTCTAAAGCTGAGTACCTTCAGTCTAACCCCAAGTAGCTTGTTAGATTAACCAAGTATATTCAAAGTCAAGCTGCCATTTCTCACCCTATTTCTTTGAAAGGAATTATTTCCACTCCTCCTGCATCTTACATAAACGTTGCCTCGATGTCCATGTCAGGTAAAATTAAACCTTTTTATCTATCTCTCTTAATTAATGGTCACAATTTAAGAAACTCCATAATTAATTCTAGAGCATCCGACAATGTCATGCCAACAAAGGTCACCCATGCTCTAGGCCTCACACTCACTAAACCTTTTAGCAGGTGTTACTCCATGGAAACCAAGTAGGTACCATTAATAGGTCAGATCAAAGATGCACAATTTGCATTCATAGCATTCCCAGAGAAAAGAGTAAAAATGACTATCCTTGTAGTTAATATTCCAAAGTGGCATATGGAATATTACTAGGGAGGATTTTTTGTAGAGAAGTTGGTGTAGAAATCCATATGGACTGGTCCAAAGCTAGAATCCCTGTCAAAGGGGTGATATGAGACGTTGGAGCCTAAATCACAAAAGAAATATCTGGTCACCAACTCTGACGACCCCAAGGCCCAGATTCTCTTCGAATCATCAGGGATGGGGAATTATTTCTTGTCCACCGACTCCGATAAAATGGAGGTTCTCGTCTAAGAGGAGGACCTCAACAAGATATGGACACTGCTGCAAGTTGATTTGATGGAAGTTTGTGCAACAAGTGGGTGTAGTGCTGGGGTCATTCTAATATCTCCTAAAGAGGATATTTTCCCTCTTTCTTTCAAATTATAATTTTTCAATACAAACAACACTACCGAGTACAAATATTTGCTACTTGGCATGCAAGTTGCAAAGGAAAGGGGAATCAAGAATTTAAAAGTGTAAGGTGATGCTGAGATAATTGTAAATCAAGTAAAAAGTATATACCAAGTAAAGAACGATAGGCTCATACATTATCGCAATGAAGTGTGGGACAACATTGAGGAATTTGACGCTTTCTCAATCAAAGTAGTTCCATTAGCTTAGAATGACATGGCTGATTCTTTGGCTATCTAGACCTCTCTCATGCTCCCTCACCTAGGGTTAAAGATGGACACATACACCATTGAGGTAGTTTTCCACCCAAGTGTGCTAGATAATTCACAACACTGGTAGGTATTCAATGATGACAATCAGCTTATCACTTTTCTGGAGAAAGCTGATAATTTCAAAGAGCTCCATTTTGATGGATCGACTTCTACGTGTTGTGAGTCTCTCACCAGCCAAACACATGAATCAATTAAAGGTCAGGGCATATGTCAGCTCAAGGGAAATAAAATTCCAAAAGGTTTGGTTTCCCTAGAATGATTATTTGATAAACATGACCATGTTTTCAAGAAGAGGCGAGAGGATGATCCCAACTCTTCTCCGGAGACTGAATCTGTCAATCTTGGCACTGCGGAACATCCTTGGTCCATGAACATCAAGAAGTTTTGTGCACCCACAAAAAAGTGAAGGTTTGTCAAGTTTCTGAAAAGATATATGGATGTATTGGCATGGTCCTATTCAGATCTGAAGTCATTTAAGCCTAAGGAAATTCAACATGATATCCCGCTAAAAGACGACATCAATCCTTTACACAAGAAATAGAGGCATTACAACCCTAAGATCTCAGGTACCATCCAGGCTGAAATATAGAAGATGCTTGATGTGAGAATTATTTTTCCTATTCATCACAATACGGGTTGCAAACACTATGCTGTGCGGAAGAAGAACGGAAAAATACGCATATGCATAGACTTTCGTAACCTGAACTAGGCATCCTTAAAGGACAACTATCCACTACCAATAATGGATCAAGTTCTCTAGGTAGTAACAAGTTCAGAGATGTTATCCATGCTTGATGGTTTTTCAGGTTACAATCATATTGAGGTCATGCTTGAAGACCAATTCAAAACAACATTCACCACTCCTTGGGGAACCTTTGCTTATAACAGGATGTCATTCAGTTTAACCAATGCCAATGCCACCTTTCAACGAGTGATAGACTTCGTGTTCAAAGGTATAATGGGAAAGGTCATTGTAGTTTACCTAGATGACTTGATCGTGTTCTCTAAAAAATGAAGTGATCACTGTGATCATTTGGAGAAAGTGTTGATTAGATGCCAAGAACACGGAATTTCTCTAAACCCTAAGAATTCAATTTTCGGGGTCACCAAAGGAAAATTGATAGGACACATCATCAAAAGAAGGGAAAAATATAGACATAGAAAGAGTCAGGCTATTTAGAACCTTACCTTGCCCACAAGAAAGACTCGGCATTCACTCTTTCTTTGGAAAGGTAAATTTTCTTAGACGCTTTGTTCCTAATTTTATTAAGAAGACTCATCATATATCCAATATGATGAAAGGGTCGCAAACATTCCAAAGTGGAGTGAATAAGGAAAGATTTCATTCGAGGATATAAAAGCCTCCGTTGCTCACACACTGTTATGGTATGTCCAGGACTTCTCCAAAGATTTCATTATGTACGATTATGCATCTCGTGCATACTTTGTATCAGCTATCTTAATGTAGAAGAACTCCGAGGATGTTGAATCCTCGATTGCTTTAATGATCTCTCCTCTCAAACCTCATGAATCAAGATGTCTTATTTGGAAAAGCATACCTTTTCCGTTGTCAAAGTAGTCAAGAACTTTAACTATCATGTTATCCAAAATTCACCCCCGGGATAATTTTGATAACATGCATTAAATTCTTCAGTCCCAAGTAAGATAGATTGATTCAAGGCAAAAAATCATGTTTGTGGGGTCCCCTCGGCTTTTTTTTAACTCTCCTGTACAAGAAGAAAAGAGCAAGTTCTAAAAAAGGGTGAAAAAGTTACAAAAACCAAGCTTGGGGCAGAAAAAATCATGAAAATCAGATAAGTCCTAGTCTAGGCAGTCCTTGGGATAGTTGGGACGTCGGGGCGTGAACCCAATGGGAAAAGCCGCCGGGTGGTCCAAGCAGCAATTAGGACATCTGGGCCATAGGTACGCGTGGGATGCGAAAAGTTGATTCGGCTGAAAAAGGGAAAAAATTGCCTAAGTCTTTGTTTCACACAGTTGGGATAGTTGGGACAAAAGTACGCGAAAGACGCGGATCGGCCGGTTTGGCGCAAGTCAGTCCATTTTAGGTGGTTCGAGAGAAATTTGTCCCAGGCAGTCTGGGACAGTTGGGACAAGAGTACGCGGAGGACGCGAACCAGTCGGTTTGGCCGAAACAGAGAACTTTCATTTGGTACATCTGGTCCAAAAGTATGCGAGGGACACGAAGACCCGGAAAAGCCACCAACAAATCAGAATGTGACGCGTGTCACAAGGGGAGGCGCAATACAAATTTCGAAAAAGTTTTTTTGGGCCCAAAAGTTCAAAGGGCGAGGTTTGAAGGGTCGACTTGAGCCAATAGACACGGGACACATGTCTTAAGGCGGGGGAAGTGTGGAGCTCGGGGAGGACTTAGAAAATTCAGCAAAAGTTTTGGCTGAAAAACTAAAAGGTAAAGGTTTTCCCCACGCCCCTGTCGACGAACCAAATGATGCCACGTGTCCCAGTGGCATGGGTGCGGGAAAATGAATTTTTTTCCAAAGTATAAGAAAAGTCAAAATTTTCAAGGGGAAACCCACGGGAGGTAGAGGAGAGAGAATTTATCATCCAATCAGTGCTTGGCACATGGCGTCCGACTAAAGTGGAGCGTGGAAAAATTCAAATTTTTACCCGCCCATCCGATTTTTGGGCCGTTTTTGCCCTAAAACTTCAGACCCCCATATCTTTTGATCTAGAGCTCGGATTTGCATGTTCTTTATATCATTGGAAAGCTTATAAAATTATCTACAGGATTCCATGGCCAATCTCTAATTTTGGTTTATTTTGGAGTGAGAAAATTCAAAAAAAATGTTTCAGTACATGTTCATGGCCAGAAGTGACATTTCAGTGACCAACTTTAATACAGAATGGGTCGCACTCTCCTCCCATTTGGTCAAAATGATAGGGTATGGGTTTGTAAGGTCCTCCATGCTGATTTAATGCATTTGCAGTCAATGAGGAATGGGCTCCCACGTTTTTGTATGTTTTCTCTCTCATGGGCTTGACCCATGCAATGTAAAAGCCAGATTTGGCTCATTTTGGAGGGATGATTACAAGTTGTTCATCTTTTCAGCTCTTCCCTCCCTTATTTTCTTCTCCAGGGTTGAAAATGGAGTTCAAACCTCCTCCCTTGCTCTGTAATGGCATTTTTGCCTTTTACTATTGAAATGATGTTCTGTGCAAACTTCTGAAGCAACAAAAACGTGTTTTGTGATGCATCTGTCCATCCTTGCTCATTTTTCACTTGTTTTCTTCTTGCCTCTCTTCGTTATAGGTATTTTTGCAAGTTTGAATGTTCATTACAAGTCCGAAGCTGTGTTCATGGAGTTTTGGGACATTTTCTCGTGTGAAATCTATCCTTGGGCTCGTGATGCATCCGTCCATCCTTCCCACTACTCACCTCTCCTTGTTCCATGGCAGCTTTGATAGATGTTCAACATTCTCCTTCTCTGGTGTGCCACCATTTTAGTGTAGGATTTTTTATTCTTTTTCCCTTCTCTCTCTCCCTGTCTCCTTGGTGGTTAGATTAGGATTAGATTAGCTTGCCTACACTGGAATAGCTTGTGGCGGAGGTAGTATAGGAAGAGGAACCATCCTTCTCTGGAGATTCCTTTCTCATTTTCACGAGTCCCACACTCAAAGAAAGGATTCCATGTTGTGCAATCACACTTTGGATGTAAGAGTGATGAAACTAGAAATCTGATCAGCATCCAGGGGTGCTGTGATTTTACACTAACAGTTTTGGCATGCCCGGTGGGACACTAAGAGGTATTCCACTTCATCTTTTGCAGGTTGGTGTGTTCCTGTGAATATTTCAGCCTTTGGAGGCACTTGCAAACACATCTGGTGACTCCATCTAATCAGCAACCCATTTCTGAAGTTGTAGACCTATTTTTCATCCATTCCCATCCATCCTTCTTTCCATCCCTTTCATTCTTTTCCATTCCATGAAGTTGTGCAATCATGACTTCATTTCCATCATGGAATTCACATTTTCAACAACAACAACAATGTTTCCCACCTCCAACATGTTTTTTAAATCCTCCAAATCAGCATTTTGAACAAATTCAAAATCAGCATGCATACCCATATGAGCAGCAATGCCAAAATTAGTTTGGCTATGGAGCTTTCCAAGAGCAAGAGTATGCATATAATGAAGACAATCAGATGCAAGATGCTTTGGTCTCTGTTAGAGAAAATCCAAAAGATGGAGGTAGAGTCAAAAGTGCGATCCAGAGAAATAGCTTAAATGAGAGCTTTCAGAATTGGTTGTAGGACTCCTTGTCCATGGGGAGGCCCTTTTCCAAGACACTTCAGCCCTCAGGAGAAGTTGGACTTCATGATGAAGATGCTGCCCCAACTTGCACAATGGACAGTAGAAATAGAGGCCTATACACTTGTTGTTGAACAACCTTGTCAATGGGTAAGTTCTACACCATCATCTGGTTTTTCTCTTCCCATTACTCAAGCAGCACCATCTCATTTGGAATTGCAAATTCTAAACTCCCCATCTGCTGTCCCAAGTGTTGAATCCATTTCTCCACCCCCTAGTCTTCCACCACACCTCAATTCTTCTTTCCTTTTTCCTTCCAAATAGTCATCCCCTCCACAAGAGCTAATAGAAATACCCCCTCCTCCAAAGAAACAAGAGTTTCTACCTCCACCACCACAAAAAATTGCCAAATCAATTGAGTTACAACCCATCCCTCCTCTTGCATTCCCAATTCCATGTGGGGAAGAAGAAATTGAAAAAATTGGCCATGAAGGACAGCAAGGAAAGGAGCCCAATAGAAAAGAAATGACAGACAACTTGAGGGTTTGGGCTGCCAATTTTGGGATGACAAAGATCCCCTTGATGGTCAGACCTACAGAAGAGGCTAAGGTTGAGCAAATGGTGGTTAAAACTGATTTTGTGGCAGCAGAAGAAGAGCAAAAAGAAGAAGCAGATCAGCAGTCGGTTTGCTCAGAAAGTAGTGTCCATGTTGGCACTCTATTTGAAGGGAATGCTGATTCAATTCAAGTTGCAAAATCAGCCATAAAGGAAGAAAGCTCAGAAGAAGATCTTGCAGCCCCAACTTGTCCTCTAAAGAAGCAGATTGAAGAGTTTGACTTGGCAAACTTCATCATCTTTGGAGGAAGAGTTCAATCAAGAGCAAGAATGTCTTCAAACATTAGAGGAAGGAGAAGCTGCTCCAGATCCAAAAGAAGAGGAGCACATTCTAGTTGTGGAGGAAAAAATTACAGATCCAAGGGCTTTGAGCACAAAGCAGGCTTCAGGAGAACCTTCAGTTCTTCTTTCTACTTCACCTCTCTCAAGTTCTAGTACTGAAGAGGAGTTTGATCTCTCAAACTCAATGTTGGAGGGTGAAAGAAACCATGGTGGTCAAGTTACAGATCAAGAAGACACCATGGAGGAAGTGGAGCATTTGTAGTAGGACAGCCATGAGGCAGTTTATCTGTCAGATTTGGAGGACTATTTTGATGGAGAAGAGCCGGTTGAGTTTCCACCATTCTCTCTTTCATCATCCACATTCCAAACACTTGAGTCTGTTGTCATGAAGGAGAACATTCAATTGCAGGAGCTTGCATCTTATAGCAGCTCTTTGGAATCAAGATTGGAAGATTTAAATCTTTCATGTTCTTCATTGGAGGAAGAGAAAGGACAAAAGAATTTTGCCATCGCTTCCACACCATCCATTCAGGAGGGTCTACAAGAAGACTCCATTCTTGGAGTTGAAAATCAGAGCTATGGGCATATCAAAGACCATACCTTGCCAAATCAGATATTTGGCTTCATGGGAGCCAAAGGAGAAGTCCCAATCAGTCATGCTTGCTTCTGAGCATGAGGGTGAGCTACAAAGTACCAAGGATCAGATGTCATACCTCTTCAATCCAAATGCAGAGCAACTAAAAGAGGTATTGGATTTGTTTTTAGTTGACACCTTGATGATTTGGGTGGAAGACCAGCTTCTTGTTGATTTTCCATTCATCCTAACAGCCATGATTAGCTCCAAATCAATTGTATGGCTGCCACTTTTGAGAAAGGGAAGCTATTTCTCACAACCAATTGCAGGGTTTGTTTAGCTTGCCTTTGCTTCCAGTTAAAGTAGAGTAGATAGGTTTTCTTTCAGTAGAATAAGTGCTTGTACACACTCTGCATGTTCCATTTGGAGCATGTATGATTTTCAATTTTGTACATAGTTTTTGTGGTGCTGGTTTTGCTCTTGCACAGTCCATTTCAGTGGCATTTTGGTGAGAACAACTCCATGTTCAGTGGGTTTCCAAGTGGCTCGAGAGGAGGTTTTTAAAGTTCGAGATCATTTTGCACGCTATAACTCATGACTCGATGCCCAATGGATTGCTTCAAGCTACTGATCATTCATCTAGCAGGTAGATGACCCCGGTGAGTCACCAAATTGTTATCCAAAATTCACCCCAGGGGTAATTTTGATAACATGCATTAAATTATTTGTGTAGACACCAAATTTGTGTCTTACGACCCCTTGTGACCCGCATCCCATTTCGCAATCTAACCTCATCACCTAAACCTTACACAATTATTTATTAATTACCTTGTAATTGATAAATCCACATCACCATACCCGCCACCTCATTTTGCCACCTCATCATGACCTAGCCCTAATCCTAAACTAACCTAATTAAGACCTATAACTTGGTCCACATCTACACCCATGACTAAGGATCCCTTTCTCGCACCCAAAACCGACCTTCTAGTCACTTGACCAAGCCCGCAATCGATCTCTCGGGAGAAAAGCGGGGAAGGTGGGCTATTTTACTAAAAATAGCCTACTTTTTCCTCACCGATGCGAGTTCCTACTCAACCGCCGTCGATTACGTAACCACGATTGGTTCCCTGTAAATGGGCTCCCCGAACCAAAATCAAAGGTGGAAGGATTTTTGGAATCAACAGAGATCATTGGGAGCGATCAACAGAGTCCAGATCTTGACTTGATCGAGCAGAGACGAGTGGAGAAACCAGAAGAGTTTGCAGCAAAGGAGATCAACTTGCATCTTTGTCAAAAACCAGTAAGTCACATCTTGCATGTCCTCTGTTATAACATTTCTTATGCTTTTTGAATCACAGTCCTCATAAATCCATTCCTGAATCCACTACCCAGCGTGCCATTGCATCTAACTATCATTCTTTTACCTCTCATCACCTCATTTCCTAATATCACCCATAAAAACAGCCTTATAAACAACATAGCTACCCTACAGCACAACCACCCCACAAAACAACCAACCTACAGATCCTAAACCCTACCGACATCGGTTACTAGTAACCGGTATCGGTTATCCTGACTACAACCAGAAACCAGCCTTTCCCTACCCATTTCAACAAAATAATTTAATTGATATTTTACAGTCTTTTGTGTTAATTCATATCGGCAGGGGAACTGACCACCTTCGAAAGGAAGTTTTATATTTCCTGGGCCCAAGGTAGTTCCCTCATTTATTGTTTAATCAAAATCTTGTGGTCTTGTGTTCTTATTTGCAGGTAGTCCTTCCAAGACAAAAAGGAGTTCTTCATAGTCAACCTGATCTTTCTCTACGGTACGCGCACACCATCTCGACATTCCACAGGTATTCCTCCTAGTCCTAACCCTTATCTGTTTCTAAAAGGAATGAAAGGATAGAAGCAACTCTATTCCCAGAAGCCGAAACATTCCGAGTGAAACATTTTGGCACGCCCGGTGGGACCCATTTTGGGTTTCTTTCTTTCTTGCTTGCTTTCATATAGGAAACATACTTGTTGTTTTCTTCTTCTTAAGATATTCACAAGGTATTTTGTTATTTTGGTAAAATAACTCACTTTGCTTTTACAAATCGCATTAGTGAAAGTCATCTCTTTTGCTTCATCGAATATCATTTTCGATTTGGGTTTAAAACACGTGCATTGCATTATTGCTTGTTGTTTTCAATTTTAGTGAACATAGATTAAGTAACAGGTCGTACACGTGGGGGTGATATCCACGGTATTGACAAGAAATTAATCTTACTTTCACCGCACAACACATAACGAATCACTTCACAATTAACACAACAACTCAAACATCCCCCTTTTTCTGCGGTATTCCTCCGCCCGATTGAGGTAACCTTATAAGCCAAAACAAATTTGACATTTCCCTAAGTCTTTTGTTTAGGATTCGACATCATTCTACATCTAAAGGCATAAGCCAACAATAATTAAAATTAACCCTAGGGTTAATCTCTAGATTTACGTGTGCATCTTGCTTGTTTTTAGTTGTTTTCTTTCTCATACTCGCCTTACGTGATCAATAATTGGACAAGTATACTAAATGTTGTTAAAAATCAAATTAGCAGCCTTTTATATCTTGTTAGCCAGACTTCTTACACCGACATCGGTTGCTCCGACCGACATCGGCTATAGTATAACCGACATCGGTTACATTAGACCGATATCGGTTCTTGTCTTTCTCGATTCTCGACAAACCAAAGAACCTACCGGTTTCACACGATCGAGTTTGTTTCTGTTTCTGACGATTGAAACCCTCTGTGAAGACTCGACCATGGTTGTTATCACTTGAAAGCAAGCCACCGCCATGGTTTCACATGCTTGCTCTGTTTCTTTTCCTGAATCACCCCCTTCACATTCTGTGGGGAATCCTACGGATACTAGCGAGGTTCCTAAAATTCCTGTGGGAGATAAGGACTTTGCCAAGTTTCTAGATGCTAATCCTAGTGCTGTACAATACTATTTGTCTCATGCCCCTGACCGTACACCTGATGGTCAGCTCCTTGTTGGCATGCCTATTAGTATAGCTACTCATTTAGCTCCCACTACGCCTGATAACACTGCCTTGCTTCCTGCACCTTTAGCCCCGTCTCCCAATCCGACAGCTTCAGAGGTTCATGCGACTCAGATTGGCTTTCCTTTGGCTAATCTTGGACCCCACATATCATTACAACCGATCGCCCCTACCTCATCTCTCTTGCAGATCGCTCCGTTCTCGACTTGCTCTCTACCACCTATCCACACGAGCTTTCCTTCTCAAGCTCCGCCTACCTTTTCATTCCCATACACGTATCCAGTGACCTCAACATCCTATATGGGACATCCCTATTCGGTCGCCTCAACATATTCATCCTCCATACCTTATCAACACTTAACCCCATCATTGTCCAGCGGAGGCCCTTGGCCCAATTTGCCTCCGTTTACCACAATCGCACCATCATCTCATCCAACCATGGATTTCATTAAACAAATGATGGACAAAATGCAAAACCTGGAGGCTTCTATTTCAGGAATTCGTAGCGCCTTGACATACGAGCAAGTTTGTGGGAGCCTATTCACCGTCTATCCCCATCATTCGTATCCTCCTCAATGGGAATTACCAAAATTTACCCGTTTTAATAGTAAAGAATATCCTCAACAACACTTGCGATCATTTAGACATGCTTGTTATTTGATTGCCCATGATGATGCCTTATTACTCCGCACATTTCCCATGTCCTTATCATGACCCACCTTGGAGTGGTACAGTGCTTTAGCCCAGCACTCAGTCTTCTCTTTTAACCAATTAGCCCAATCTTTCTTGGATCACTTCTCCATTAACATAGCTAAGAAAGTATCTATCACCGACCTCTATGCCATCCGACAATTCGAAGATGAATCTATCACAGATTTCGTTGGACGATGGTGTGGCCTTATCAACCAACTTACATATGCCTTGCCTCAGGCTGAACTTATCAAACTTTTTACGCGGGCATGTGCTAAGCACATTTCTCCTACTCTTCAAATTCAAACTTTCCGCACATTTGATGAAGCCTTTACCATGGCTCGGAAATTAGAAATTCGAGCCTTAGAAGAAGAGAAATTGCGGTTGCGCAACAAAAACCCCAATTTTCGAACTCCGGACTCTACCAATAAACCAAACACCACCACTCCTCACGCGTCCACTTCTTCTGAATCAAAAGGAGCTGTCCACACGGTGATGGTTAAATC
This sequence comes from Taxus wallichiana var. yunnanensis, assembly GCA_018340775.1. Classification (NCBI taxonomy): domain Eukaryota; kingdom Viridiplantae; phylum Streptophyta; class Pinopsida; order Cupressales; family Taxaceae; genus Taxus; species Taxus wallichiana. Next base: position 298,673,367 of record CM031242.1, read on the forward strand.
TCAAACACCGTCTAATACCCCACCAAAAACCACCTATAAGTATAAAGCAGAGCCCATCAATTACACTCCCTTGGGAGAAACCTATGGTGTTATCTTGGAAAAATTGCTCAAAGCCGGAGCTATCACCTTGCCTCCTATTAAACCTCACTCCGGGTTTGACTCCACCCGTGCTATACCTTCCTGGTATAAAGAAAATGACTTCTGTAACTTTCACCGTGTAAAAGGACATAGTCATGAAAATCGCAAGATGTTGAAAAACATAGTGCAGGAAATGGTTGACGCAGGCGATATAACCCTCAATAATCCTAATGCCCCTGCCAACCGGAATTTGAAAATCTTCAACAAACCATTCCCAAACCACTCTTCCAACAGTAACACAAACCAGGACATCTTAGTTTGAGGAAAGTGTTCATGAGATCCATGCAGTCTTCGATACCACCAAAATCCTCTATCGAGAAAATTTTGAATCAAGCCTCTTCACTAACACAAGAGCCCGAACCTCCTTTACCACCATCAAGCCAAAGCGAAATCATTCCTTTACCCATAAAGGAGTTAACTGCCCAGACTTCTCTTCCCATCAATGAGTCTTCTTATACCACATCCCTACAAGATCGTGAACGGATGTTATCTAATCTATCTATTTCCAAAACTTCTCCTTCTACCACTCTTGTTGCACAAGAGGAAGGTACACCACTCCTTTCGACATCCTTAGACAAGAAATCTCTTGCACCGACATCACCAAATTCTTTAACCATGACAGATCCTCTCAAACATGACCTCTTACCTATTAGTTCTTCATCGCCTAAATCTTTTCAAAGACCGGTCGACCTCTTAACCTCTATTGATACAGTGCCTCATTTACCCCCTGTATCCCACCCACAGTGGATTGGAATCACAACCCACCTTTCTTCCGTACAAAATTTGCAATTCACACCTAAAGACCTGTCATTCTCCGGAGGATAGACGAATCCGTGGGAACGTTTGAGTACCCCTATTCTACTCAAATGTAGATGACCGATCCAGAGACACCTCTACCATATATCCTAAGTGTTTACGTAAACTCAAAATGCCTATGTCCTCAGTCTCACCCCCCGTATTTATACCAAGTAGCCCATCCACCTCTATTAACCTAACCAAATTTTCCCCTACACTTGGGACCTCACCAATGCCCAGTCTAACGCACCCGCCTAAGCGACTTGATTTATCCAAAAATAAAGCCGCCCTGCCACCTAGGAGACAAACTCAATCCGTGCCTTTATCACAATCAAAACCATCATCGTCACACCTGCCTTCCATATTAGGACCTCATCCTTCCACCTTGCATCAATATATCATACCTCCTGTATTTTCTTCAAAACGACCTACGCCTTCTGCACCTATACAGAGATCTAAGGGTATATCAACATTATCACCCCACGTATCCTGTCCACCCATTAAACCTAAACAAACTCCATCATCAAAGGATTTATTTTCTGTCACTCCCCTTTCTCCGTGGTTGTTTCCCGCTACCACGTCATCTGTAGCCTCATCATCTAACCAGCCGAACGTAGCTCATGCGCCAAAGAAACCACGTTTAGTGAAAACCACGTGTCAACACCCCTTGGCTAAACCACCACCCGTACGAACCAACCACGCCCAAACATTACCGAAACCCGCACAACCAATACCCTCATCCTCCTCCGATTTTGACCCACTCAAAGGATCTTACGCCAAAATCCTTGCTATGTTGGTGGAGAATGCGACCATTTCTCTACCCCCACTTAGACCTTATGACCCGTCTAAACCTCGGCCTATAGGTTACGATGAGTCTAAAATCTGCGCTTATCACCGCACACCAGGACACGATGTGGAGGGATGCAAAGCTTTAAAAACCATCCTTCGTCAGTCACCTCTCCCCGATAAAAAGGTTAAGAAAGACAACTTACGAAAGGAGAGACCTTTAGCTTCAATTCCCTCTCCTATACCATCTGTCCCCGCCTCACCAAGATCCATCATTATTACAACCCCACCTCTTGAAGACCATGATTTATCCCAAACCTCTTCCTCATCTCAGGTTTACGAGATTAATATGATTAGTGTTGCTACTCGAGCGCAGAAAAACAATGAGAAAGCGAAAGATAGCACACATGCGTCCTCTCTTTCTCCATCCAGCATCCCGATTGCACCACCACCCAAAGTGGTTATTCGTGGACCCGCTTACCCCGTCTCTAATGGAGTTGCCCATCGAGCCATGATCAAACAGCTTCACCAATCACCCGTAAAAATGACGCTATATGATCTCATTCAGACTTCTGAATCTCATCGACAAGCTCTCGTTGAAATTCTTCAAGGGATCGAGGTCTTACCTAATGAAAACCTGCCCATTGCCTCCATTCTAACACCCAATCACGTTGCCTCTCTCACCAAACAACTCATTGCCCCAACCACTTCTGCCTCTGTACCACAAGCTGCTGCAGTCAGTTTCTCTGAAGATGAAATTGTCGACTTTGGTACAGAAGACCCTGACCCTGCCCTTTTCATCTCCGCTTACGTCCGAGACATTCGAGTACGTCGTGTTATGATTGATGGGGGCGCTAGCCTAAACATCATCTCTTCAAAAGCCTTCCAACAAATGAATATCCCTTCTAGCTACATGTGTGCCAATCCCATCATGTTGCGGTCATTCAATGACGTTGTTACCTCTACCTTAGGCACCGTGATCCTCAACATTCGGGTAGGACCACGTACTTTACCCGAACTCTTCTATGTCCTTGAGGGAGAGTTCCAATATAATATATTGCTGGGTCGTCCTTGGATCAGGGCTATGGGATGCGTTCCCTCAACATTACATAGATGCATAAAATTTGAGTACGAGGGGAAGTCTTACACCGTAAAAGCTGATCCTCCCCCCTTTAAAACCTGCAATATGTTATACCGTCCAAATGATGTGCTTGTACCAATCAAGACACCCGTTCATTCAACCCAACCATCCTCTTCAACTGTGCCTCAACCATCCACCTCAACCGCACCTACGCCTTCAACTGATGAAACCACCGTTGCAAAAACCACTTCCCTTCCCGCAGCTAACATCCCAATCGCTGACCCCTTAGTAGATGTTTTTCAACGCCTTACGATGGGGGAGTATCACCTATATAACGTTAGTTCTTTCCATACCCCATAGGAATACGGACAGGTACATGCACATCCTACCTATGACCGTCGTGTGGGGGAAGTAATCTCTTACGGACCACCCCATTGCCGCACCAACCTGACGTATGGGGGTGTTGACGCATCCTCCATTACCCCTGAACCCCCTCTTGGTGTGGTGCCCTTCCAATCCGATTTTCAATACTTGACAAATTGTCGTTTCACCCTCACCTTCTTGACTCGCTGTGCTTGGAAAGGCTTTGGTTTTGGTCTTTATGAACAAGGCCGACATACACTCATTCCCGTGACTACACGCAAACACAATGATCGCAGTGGTCTCGGTTTTCCTAAAACACTGACACAGGAGGAACCTCGTGTCAGTTGTCTTCTAGAAGACAATGACGTCACCCCTACCGAACCATCATCACCCATTTTGCCTTCGTCACCCACAGAGTCAATAGATTCCGAATCTATCCCTCCTAATTTTTTTTTCATAAATGCTATCTTCCTAGGTCCTCTCAATTATCAACGCGATAATGAGGACCCCTCTTCTATCCCCCTTCTGTATCCAGACATGATCGAAGAGGATTCGCCTTCGATTAATGTTGTTGAGTGCCAGGATGACGACTCCATCCTCACTTACCTTGGCGCGGATGACTCTTATGTTCAACGCGCCTTACCATCTGAAACCCAAACCATGCTGAATGAATCTACTATAGAAATCAACATCCACACAGAGGAGGATCCTCACATTGTGAAGATCGGACAATCCCTTAACGCATCAGAACAAGTCTCCTTTACTACCTTTCTCCGTGCTCGCAACCAAGCTTTCGCTTGGTCCTACGCTGACATGCCAGGAATTGATCCTACCATTGCCGTCCATAACATCACTCTAAACCCTGATTCCAAGCCAATTAAACAGAAATTGAGAAAAATGCATCCACGCATTGCCCTCTTGGTCAAAGAGGAGCTTCAACGACTCCTTTCTGTTTCCTTCATTCTGCCTATTGACTATCCTCAATGGATTTCTAACATCGTACCTGTCACTAAAGCGACGGGGGGACTTCGGATATGCACAGATTTCTGGGATCTTAACCTCGCTTGCCCTAAGGATGACTTCCCCCTGCCTAGCATTGACCAACTTGTAGATCTCACTGCAGGCCATGAGATGCTCTCTCTCATGGATGGTTTCTCGGGATATAACCAAATTTTGGTTGCCCCCGCCGATCAACATAAAACTACCTTCATAACTCCTTGGGAACCTTCTCTTGTGTAATGCCATTTGGCCTTAAGAATGCTGGTGCAACCTATCAGCGGGCTATGACCTACATTTTTCATGACATTATGCACACTATCCTTGAAGATTACGTTGACGATCTTCTTGGCAAATCTAAACATCGTAGTGAACATCTCGATGTTTTAACCATTATTTTTGATCGCCTGTTACAATATTCTGTCCACCTTCAACCAAAGAAATGTGTCTTTGGTGTCCTTTCGGGAAAACTTCTTGGCTTCATCGTCTCTTTGCGTGGCATTGAGGTTGACCCGTCTAAAGTCAAGGCTATCCTAGAAATGCCCCCACCTACCAATCTCAAACAATTGCGTAGTTTACAAGGTAAGCTCCAATCTATCCGACGTTTCATCTCCCAACTCTCGGATCGATGTCAACCTTTTCATCACCTTCTTAAAAAGGACATTGATTTTCAATGGAGCGAAGAGTGCCACCAAGCCTTTGAAGCTCTCAAAACTTATCTCTTGCAGCCACCCGTGTTTATCCCACCTCAAGACGACCGCCCCTTCTACCTTTACCTTTCCGCCACTGACCATGCTATAGGTGCCATGCTTGCACATCATGACTCTGAGAATCAAGAACAAGCCGTTTATTATATAAGTCGTACTTTGGTGGACTATGAGACTAGGTATACACATGTAGAAAAGTTGTTCCTAGCCCTATCATTCATGGCTACCAAACTCCGACACTACCTTCTGAATCACAAAACTTTTGTCATCACTAACACGGACCCCATCCATTACATGTATGCCAAACCTCATCTAAACCAACGCATCGCCAGATGGCTCATGCTCCTCGCCGACCTCGACCTTGAGTTTGTCCACTAGAAATCAATCAAAGGACAAACTCTTGCAGACCAACTTGCAGAGGCCCCTTTACCTGGGGAACAATTTACCAATTTTACATTCCCAGACGAACTCATCGCTACTCTTTCCCTCAAGGAGGAGTCGTATCCAATGACCCTCTTCTTCGATGGATCCAAATGCCACCGTGGTGGAGGATGCGGAGTTGTTCTCATTCCTCTCGATCTTTGAGCCCATGCCTCTTTCATTCTGACTCGATTTCCCTTGCACTAATAATACAAGCGGAATACGAGGCCCTTGTTCAGGTCTCCAAGTTGCATTACACTTAGGTATCAAATCTATCAATATTTTTAGCGACTCTTAATTGGTAGTCAATCAAGTTATGGGCATCTACCAATGTAAAAATGAGGAACTTCAAAAGTAAAACACTACGTGGATTCACTTCTAGCCTTATTTACTCACTATTCTATCCAAACCATTCCCACTCCACTAACAAATTTGTGGATACTATGGCTTGCTTAGCCTCGCAAATTCCAGCTTCATCAATCGACTCGAATTATTCATCTTGGTCCAACAAATTTTTACCCCATCCTACTCAACCCCGGTAGTTTTTATGATAAATATTGTGTCTCCTAATTCGCAGGATACCTGGTACCACCAATTTCATGACTGCCTTACTACCTCTGTTCTCCCTTCGACCTTACTAGTCTTTGAAACGCGCTTTTCTTAAACATGTTACTCGTTATGTAGTTATGGGGGACTCCTTTATAAACGTGGCTTTGATGGCATCCTCCTTCGATGTCTCACCGGCGTGGAGGTCACCCATACCATCCAACAGTCCATGACGGTATTCGTGGCGGACATAATAGTGGCCTTGCCGTGGCCAAACGAATCCTTCGCCTTGGTTATTATTGGCCTACTCTCGATCGACTGCTCTGAATATGTTAAGCGTTGTGTTATGTTTCAACAACATGCCAACCTTCAACATACTCCTAGCCACCCCTACTGTGTCGCCCGAGATCTTTGGCCTTTCTCACAATGGAGTTTAGACCTTATTGGTGAGATTCACCCGTCCTCTACGCAACATCACCGATGGATTATCACCGCAACCAAATATTACACAAAATGGGTGGAGGCTATTCCACTCATTTCAACCAAAAAAGAAAAAATTGTAGAGTTCATTAACCACCACATTATCTGTCGTTTTGGTGTTCCTCATCGCCTAATAACAGATAATGGAAAATCTTTCAAAAATAAGTTATTGCAAGACCTTTGTGACAACTTTGGTATTAAACTTAGCTTCTCATCACCCTACTATCCACAAGCAAATGGACAAGCCGAATCCTCTAATAAAACCCTAACCAAAATCCTCATGAAAGTTGTCAATGAGTCCGGAAGAAATTGACACGATCACATCCCCTTTGCCCTTTGGGCTTATCGTACTAGCATTCGTACCTCTACTAATGCTACACCTTTTTCTTTGGTATATGGTACCGAGGCTGTCTTGCCTCTCGAAATACAAATACCCTCCCTCAGGATATCTCTTCATGATATTCTCACCAACGATAATTTCCACCAAGAGCGGTTAGCCCAATTGGAGCTTCTGGACGAACGTCATCTTACAGCTCTCGATCACCTTCAAATCTATCAAAAACGTATCAAGTGTGCTTATGATAAGCGACTTCATGAGTGTACCTTTAAGGTTGGTGATCTTGTCCTCAAAGAGAATCAACATGTAACCAAACTAGAAAAGAGCAAACGTGGAAAATTTGCTCCTAATTGGATTGGGCCTTATATAATCACTCACACTTATGGATCAGGCACTTATCGTTTAGCTTCGCTTAATGGTAAACCTGAGCCTGAACCCCTTAATGCCTTGCATCTTCGACCATTCTATTGTTGAATTTAGTGTTATATCACTTCTTATCTACCTACTGCTCGTCCCTTGAGCTCATTTACCGCTACATCCACTTTGTTTTCCTATATCTCAAAATAAAATCAAGCTCACTTCTCACCTCCCCTTAACGATGCCTTCCCCTTTTTAGTCTAGTCCATGACTTCAAAGTATTAAAATAAGCCATATTCTTATGGGATTTTCTTGAGTCAAACTTCCTACCAAACTAGATGCTTCACGCCAAAAGAACATCTAGTCATCTAAATTATATATAGACTGCTCCCTCGAAGGACAGCTATATGCCGAACTATTGCTGCTATTATATATAGACTGCTCCCCCGAAGGACAGCTATACACTAAAATCATATCTGCTACTATAAATAGACTGCTCCCTCGAAGGACAGCTATACACAGTCAGCCTTTATCAGAAGCTTCTCGCATTGATCAGCTTTGTGAAGACCTCAAGAATAATACAATCAATATCCCTTGTAGACTTCCCGCATCGATCAGTCTATATTCAATAAAATAAAAGCCTCATTCAAAAGGACTTTTGCGTCATGGACTTGTCTATTTAGGGTAGGTTCTCTTTCGTCAGAACACTCGCTTTATAATAAGTTTTCCGTACCTCAATTATACCATCCACCTCACCTCACCATTTGTTTCAACTCAAGGGACGTGATGTACACCTGATAGGTTGTGATCATACAACTCTTTTCACCTATTGACTTCTCGTCTATGCACCGGTACCTAGGGCTTCAAGTTCATTCTATGTTGTGTGGTTTGTTTTGCTCTGTTCACCTGCGGAGCAATCTTTCCTCTTTACCTCACATCTAGGATTGTGTGTTGATTTTAATCAGGACATGATTCCCTACCACTTGGGTAGGCTAACTTTCGCTTCCCTTTTACAACATCACCAATTCGTCACCAACACCATCAACCTTACCTTACCAATATTAATATCAATACTTTTACCAACCAACCAATCGCCTAACCATACCAAATTGCCTGAATTCACCTCTCCCTGGTCCTAAGGGAGAACTACATCGGTCTGAGGCCCCTCCTTGCTTTGTGTAATGGGCTATGTAGGCAGCACTTCGGAGACATGGGGTCTCCCAAGGTTAGCTTGACCATCCCCTACCATAACCTATCATGTGTAGTAAATATAAATATTTTTTGTATATTTTTATTTCATCACATTCCTCTTTTCCCTTTTTCAAAACATGCAAAAATCAAATCACAACCAAAACGTTTACCTCTTGGGTTGCAGCAGCTTGCGGTGGCACTTGTCTTCCCTCTCGTCCCTGCCTACTGGATGCTTCTCCTCGTTCTGTCATGATCACCACTCTTTTCAAATTCACCTTTCTACCGTCTGAATCTCAGATCGCATTCACTTCCCCTGTCTCTTTTCTTATCACCTAAATCTCTCATGCAATACCCTGTCTCTTTTCTCCTTATCACTCAAATCTCTCATGCAAATACCTGTCCCAGTCGTCAAAAAGCGTCGCGTTCGCGTATTTAACTTCTTGCATGGCTCTCAAAATTAGAACTTAAGTTGCCACCCTAGCTTTTCTATTTTTAGAAAAGCTCATCCCTAAATAACCGGTATCGGTTATATGACCGATACCGGTCTATCAGCTACCGACATCGGTTCCCTAACCGATATCGGTTACACACCTGCCTTTTTGAAACATGGTTCTTTTCTTCGTTTTTTACCTAATTTTTGTCACGCCCGCCTCTTTTCCTACATAACAACACCATTATCCATATTTGTCCATCCACCACACATATCATTATAATTTCATTAACATCATCTATTTTAAAAAACAAACAAGCCATCAACTAAGGATACCAAAAAAAAAAAAAAAAAAAAAAAAACTATCTATCGTACATCATTTGGATCCACCTCATCAGATACATATATAACAATGTCCCAAAACCAGCACCAAAACATGCAACATTTCATCATATAACATGTCATCCATATATATGTGCAAAAGACATTAACATCATCCCTATATCAACATGTCAATTAAACTCATCATACTTTCTATATCACAAACCATTGACGAAATACTTAAAAACATTTTAAACACTACATGTGGATCAAAACATCATCTCTATATATATATACAAGTTTCAAATATACAATATGCCCTGCATCGGGACCTCTGTGATCTCATAATACAACAAAGCCGGCACGCAGGCCGCAATCAATGACAATAATCTCGACTCGGCTCGCAGGCCGGTCCCTCCTATCAAAAATATACTCGGCTCGCAGGCCGGTATCAACTGTACAACCCGTACTCGGCTCGCAGGCCGGTATATAATGAATAAATGAATGGATAAATGAATAAATGTAGGCATGCAGGCCTCTATCAACACAACCGGTTCGCAGACCGGTGCCCATGTCCATATACAAAAACTATGTAGGGATCCCTCAGCTCTCTCCACCTCCCTCTGCCTGTCTGCCTGCTGGTCCCTGTCCTGCCTCCCACCTCCTACCTCCTACTAATGAGACACACCGGCTATGGCTGCGCTCCTCCTGCGATCTCGACCATGGGAGGTCTCGCTCTATAAGCTACATATGGCTGATACTCGGCTCATTGTACTATCAAGAACATCTCGATAGTCAGGGCCTCCGCTCTCGCCTCCATATATATCTCCCGTGCCACCGTAGGTACTTGGGGCTAGTCTCGAACTCCTACTGCGCGGTACCCCCTCGTGCTGGGGTTGTGGGCGTGCCACGCGGTGGTGGTATCTGTGCCTGTGCCTGGGGCTATGGCTGTCCCATTGCTTGGTGGTGGTGCACGTGCTCGTGCTCGTACTGCTGCTGGGCTAGCTGCCCTGTGGGACACCTATTCGTGCTGTGTGTAGCAGCCTAACCGCCCTCGTAATATCTCGCACCTAGCCCCTGAGCTGATCTCGCTCTTCTATCACTGTAGCCAAGTCTAGATGTGCAGGCTGTGCTATCCTAGCTGCTCTCTGACCAGCCCACCAAACCATGTATGCTCCCGTACAACCAGCATCATCTACCGCGTCATCTAGGCCTCTCAAAGAACCCAATCTGGGTCCAAGGGTGTGGTGCAGGCGGTGGGGCCTCTCTAAATCATCCCTCTTATACTGAGGGAAGGGAGGCGGCTCATCCTGTTGCAGCCCCATTTGCCTGCATACCCTCTCTAGGGGTATCCTCTCGTACTCTCCCGGCCTCCATCCTACTATCCAGAATGTGTACTGGATCAGGCGCAACTGTAAGCGGGCTCCTCTGTGAGGGTGATGACCTCTGTAAGGTCTCCATACAATATCTACCACTGTCAGGCCCTCTAACAAATGTCTATAATAGGTGACATCCCGCCCTGCAAGCACTGCTCGTGGCTGCCCCACGACCCCCAACCACCTCTGAAAGCCGTATCTGTATATGACCTGTGGCCCTGGCTGCTGAGGTAACCCTACTGGTCTGATGCATATGATGTGCTCATATGCCCAACAGTGAAGTAAAAATGTAGAGAAAATCCCAAATCGCCTCATCCGGCGATAGCCCCATAGCTCCCTGTATAACTGCACCAGGTATACTGGTGCCCAAGCGTAACAGGTGTGCTCCTCCACCATCTCAAGCAGCACCCCCATCAATGCACGTGGAAAGCGGCCTCCCTCTGAGTCCGGGAGGGTGAAGCAGGTGATCCCAATCATCATCAGCACGGCAAGCCGTGTCTCATGTTGGTGCGCACGGTACATGTCACCATACCCGATACTCGCGCTGTGATAGGTAAGTAGCGCGGCTCCATCTCCAAAAACCTATAGGATGCTGTCCATGGCCATCTCAGAATCTACCTGGAAGACTGCCTCTCCCTTGATCGGCAGTCGAAGAATGTGATACACATCCTCTAATGTGATAGTCATCTCCCCAGTCGGGAGATGGAACACATTGGTTGCCGGATCCCATCTCTCGATGAGGGCAACCATCAAGCTATGATCTCTATCGATCGCTCTATATCGCTGGACTCCGCCGAGTCCCACCTCGCGCATGATAGCCCAATGCGCTGTGGACACATGTGGTCGCATCCGCACCAACAGTGGGGGCATCCTGTCCCGCATCGTCAGCTGCTGACGTGCCTGCAAAACCCACCCACTACATTAGCCCTACTCTTTATCATGATATCTACCTATACCCCCTTTTATCCCCCCGACCACACTCCGACTCTCTAAACCCACCCCTCTACCCATCCCTCTTCTCCACTATCCCCCTCCCTCTTCACACCCACACCGAAACCCCGCAACCAATACCCCAACCACACAAAAAAAATACAAAACCAAACAAAACCCAAACAAAAACAAAACAAAACAATACAAAAACAAACAACACAAAAACAAAATACAACACAAAAACAAAATACAAAACAAAACAATACACAAACAAACAAAACAATACAAAAACAAAACAAAACAAAACAAATGTTAACAACAACCGACGCGGCCGATATATCGACCGATGCGGTGGGGCACAAACACCCGCTGCGATTTTTGCGAACGATGCGGTGCCGCTTGAAGAATCGACATCGGTCGCTGTATTTTCCCGAGCCGAACCCCCGCGCGGCTCCCAACCTACCCTTTTCCAATTTTCTACCAACATACCCACCCAAACACCCTAAAAACCTACCCACCTAGCCGCCTTAGCCTATTTAGCCTATCTACCCTCTCCCTTTTTCAAATTATTTCCATTTTCTAATTATTTCCTACAAAATGTGAATTCCTACCCAAACCCCACATTTAACATAATAACATCAAATAAACACAATACGGGGTTTCGAACCTACCGGTATGACGACACGTCATCGTGGTGGGATGGGTGGTGGTGGTCCAGCTGGTCCAGCTCCTCCTGCTCCTCCTGGCTGTGCCATGGCTCCAAATGTCCTCTTCTGGGTCCTCAACCAATCACCTACTGCCTCCTCCTCACTCGGGCCCGCTAACAACTCACTCCTCCACTCAAATAACGCCACCTCACGCACCAAATGCTCCAATCTCCACTCTCCATGTCAGACAACTCAAATCAATTTTCAAATTAGACAAGTGACAATGACCAGCCGTATTTTTCTTTTTATAGGTTTTTTAAATCGAACCGATACCAGTAAAAGCGTGCCCTAAGGAACTGGCGTCGGTTATCTAACCGGTAGCGGTTATAGATAACCGATATCGGTTTCTTCCTTTTTCACCCAACTTTTTGCCCTTATTCACTACTTTCTCTTTCCCACCACATTGCCTATTTACCACATCGCCTATACGCTCCATTGCTCTTTAGCCGTTTTTTATTCCTCCGGCCCGACCCAAGGCCGTAACCAACCATTTGGCCTGACCCAAGGCCTCGCCCTAACCATTTGGCCCGACCCAAGGTCGCAACCAACTACTCGGCTCGACCCAAGGCCTGCGACCAACCATTTGGCCCGACCCAAGGCCTCGCCTAACCATTTGGCCGACCAAGGCCGACCAACTACTCTGGCCCGACGCAAGGCCGCAACCAACCATTTGGCCTGACCCAAGGCCTCGCCCTAACCATTTGGCCCGACCCAAGGCCTCAACCAACTACTCCGGCCCGACCCAAGGCCGCAACCAACCATTTGGCCTGACCCAAGGCCTCGCCCTAACCATTTGGCCCGACCCAAGGCCTCACCCTACCCATTTGGCCTGACCCAAGGCCTCGCCCTAACCATTTGGCCTGACCAAAGGCCTTGCCCTAACCATTTGGCCCAACCCAAGGCCTCACCCTACCCATTTGGCCTCACCCAAGGCCTCACCCTACACATCGGCCCGACCCAAGGCCTCACCTTACCCATCGGCCCGACCCAAGGCCTCACCCTACCCATTTGGCCCGACCAAGGCCTCACTCTACCCTTCGGCCCGACCCAAGGCCGCAACCCAACAACTTGGCCCACCCAAGGTTGTACCACTTCAATACCTAACCCCAAATCAGCACCATACACTTTTATCCACCCATCCTGTAGTTTTTGTTCAATCAAGCTCACTGTTCGTGTTTTAGCATGATTAGGGTCCTTGAGTTGATCTGTCGACCAACTTTGCCTGGACTAGACCGTGACGTTTATCTCAACCAAACCAACCATTTGAGTACTTGCCGAACATGCCTAAACATTCCTCAGACGTTACTGTTATATACCCTAGATCTACTTCCTATGCCTTGGATACCAGGATTATATCACCTTTGTTTGGATAAACTATCGACCTTTGCCTATGCATTGCCGGTTTGCTCGTCAAATCATGTACCCTAATCGCACTATCACATTTCAACATGCGTCTGCTTCCTTGGACCTACCCCACCATCTTACCATCCTCTCTACACCATTCACCCTTTATCAACCCTATCCCTGATTTCCCGTTCTCTAAATCTGTGATAGATTTGAGGGGGATTACCTATATCCTTAACAGGAGAAACCACTTCATATTATTGTCCACGCAGCTTTACAAAACAAGCTACACGACAATAAGGGGCTAATGTAGACACCAAATTTGTGTCTTACGACCCCTTGTGACCCGCATCTCATTTCGCAACCTAACCTCATCACCTAAACCTTACACAATTATTTATTAATTACCTTGTAATTGATAAATCCACATCACCATACATACCGCCACCTCATTTTGCCACCTCATCATGACCTAGCCCTAACCCTAAACTAACCTAATTAAGACCTATAACTTGGTCCACATCTACACCCATGACTAAGGACCCCTTCTCACACCCAAAACCGACCTTCTAGTCACTTGACCAAGCCCGCAACTCGATCTCTCGGGAGAAAAGTAGGGGAAGGTGGGCTATTTTACTAAAAATAGCCTACTTTTTCCTCACCGATGCGGTTCCTACTCGACCGCCGTCGGTTACGTAACCGCGATTGGTTCCTCGTAAATGGGCTCCCGAACCAAAATCAAAGGTGGAAGGATTTTTGGAATCAACAGAGATCATTGGGAGCGATCACAGAGTCCGAGATCTTGACTTGATCGAGTAGAGATGAGTGGAGAAACCAGAAGAGTTTCGTGAAAGGAGATCAACTTGCATCTTTGTCAAAACCAGTAAGTCACATCTTGCATGTCCTCTGTTATAACATTTCTTATGCTTTTTGAATCACATTCCTCATAAATCCATTCCCGAATCCACTACCCAGTAAGTGCCATTGCATCTAACTATCATTCTTTTACCTCTCATCACCTCATTTCCTAATATCACCCATAAAAATAGCCTTATAAACAACATAGCTAACCTACAAAGACAACCACCCCACAAAACAACCAACCTACATATCCTAAACCCTACCGACATCGATTACTAGTAAGCATCGGTTATCCCGACTACAACAAAAAACCGGCAGCCTTTCCCTACTGTTTCAACAAAATAATTTAATTGATATTTTACGTCTTTTGTGTTAATTCATATCGGCAGGGAACCGACCACCTTCGAAAGGAAGTTTTATATTTCTTGGGCCCAAGGCAGTTCCCTTATTTATTGTTTAATCAAAATCTTGTGGTCTTGTGTTCTTATTTGCAGTAGTCCTTCCAAGAAAAAAGGAGTTCTTCATAGTCAACCCGATCTTTTCTACGGTACGCGCACACCATCTTGACATTCCACTGTGTATTCCTCCTAGTCCTAACCCTTATCTCTGTTTCTAAAAGGAATGAAAGGATAGAAGAAACTCTATTCCCAGAAGCCAAAACATTTTGAGGGAAACATTTTTGCACGCTTTGGTGGGACCCATTTTGGGTTTCTTTCTTTCTTGCTTGCTTTCATATAGGAAACATACTTGTTGTTTTCTTCTTCTTAAGATATTCACAAGGTATTTTATTATTTTGGTAAAAGAACTCGCTTTGCTTTTACATCTCGCATTAGTGAAAGTCATCTCTTTTGCTTCATCGAATATCATTTTCGATTTGGGTTTAAAACACGTGCATTGCATTATTGCTTGTTGTTTTCAATTTTAGTGAACATAGATTAAGTAACAGGTCGTACACGTGGGGGTGATATCCACGGTATTGACAAGAAATTAATCTTACTTTCACTGCACAACACATACCGAATCACTTCACAATTAACACAACAGCTCAAACATCCCCCCTTTTTCCGCGGTATTCCTCCGCCCGATTGAGGTAACCTTATAAGCCAAAACAAATTTGACATTTCCCCTAAGTCTTTTGTTTAGGATTCTGACATCATTCTACGTCTAAAGGCATAAGCCCACAATAATTAAAATTAACCCTAGGGTTAATCTCTGGATTTGCGTGTGCATCTTGCTTGTTTTTAGTTCTGTTTTCTTTCTCATACTCTGTCTTCTGTGATCAATAATTGGACAAGTATACTAAATGTTGTTAAAAATCAAATTAGCAGCCTTTTATATCTTGTTAGCCCAGACTTCTTACACCGACATCGGTTACCTGACCGACATCGGCTATAGTATAACCGACATCGGTTACTAGACCGATATCGCCATTCTTGTCTTTCCCGATTTCGACAAACCAAAGAACCTACCGGTTTCACCGAGCCTCGAGTTTGTTTCTCGCCGACAGATTGAAACCCTACTGTGAACACCTGTCCATGGTTGTTATCACTCGAAAGCAAGCTGCCGCCATGGTTTCACATGCTTGCTCTGTTTCTTTTCCTGAATCACCCCCTTCACATTCTGTGGGGAATCCTACGGATACCAGCGAGGTTCCTAAAATTCCTATGGGAGATAAGGACTTTGCCAAGTTTCTAGATGCTAATCCTAGTGCTATAC
This sequence comes from Taxus wallichiana var. yunnanensis, assembly GCA_018340775.1. Taxonomy (NCBI): domain Eukaryota; kingdom Viridiplantae; phylum Streptophyta; class Pinopsida; order Cupressales; family Taxaceae; genus Taxus; species Taxus wallichiana. The sequence goes on from CM031242.1 coordinate 298,689,249, forward strand.
AATACTATTTGTCTCATGCCCCTGACCGTACACCTGATGGTCAACTCCTTGTTGGCATGCCTATTAGTATAGCTGCTCATTTAGCTCCCACTCCGCCTGATAACACTGCCTTGCTTCCTGCACCTTTAGCCCCGTCTCCCAATCCGACAACTTCAGAGGTTCATGCGACTCAGATTGGCTTTCCTTTGGCTAATCTTGGACCCCACATATCATTACCACCGACTGCCCCTACCTCATCTCTCTTGCAGAATGCCCGTTCTCGACTTGCTCTCTCGCCACCTATCCACACGAGATTTCCTTCTCAAGCTCCGCCTACCTTTTCATTCCCATACATGTATCCAAAGTGACCTCAACATCCTATATGGGACATCCCTATTCGGTCACCTCAACATATTCATCCTCCATACCTTATCAACACTTAACCCCATCATTGTCGGTGGAGGCCCTTAGCCCTAATTTGCCTCCGTTTACCACAATCGCACCATCATCTCATCCAACCACGGATTTCATTAAACAAATGATGGACAAAATGCAAAACCTAGAGGCTTCTGTTTCAGGAAGTCGTAGCACCTTGACATACGAGCAAGTTTTTCGGGAGCCTATTCACCCGTCTGTCCCCCTTCATTCGTATCCTCCTCAATGGGAATTACCAAAATTTACCCGTTTTAACAGTAAAGAAGATCCTCAACAACACTTGCGATCATTTAGACATGCTTGTTATTTGATTGCCCATGATGATGCCTTGTTACTCCGCACATTTCCCATGTCCTTATCAGGACCCGCCTTGGAGTGGTACAGTGCTTTAGCCCAGCACTCAGTCTTCTCTTTTAACCAATTAGCCCAATCTTTCTTGGATCACTTCTCCATTAACATAGCTAAGAAAGTATCTATCACCGACCTCTATGCCATCCGACAATTCGAAGACGAATCTATCGCAGATTTCGTTGGACGATGGCGTGGCCTTATCAACCAACTTACATATGCCTTGCCTCAAAGTTGAACTTATCGAACTTTTTACGTGGGCATGTGCTAAGCACATTTCTCCTACTCTTCAAATTCAAACTTTCCGCACATTTGATGAAGCCTTTACCATGGCTCGGAAATTAGAAATTCGAGCCTTAGAAGAAGAGAAATTGCGGTTGCGCAACAAAAACCCCAATTTCTGAACTCCGGACTCTACCAATAAACCAAACACCACCACTCCTCACGCGTCCACTTCTTCTAAATCAAAAGGAGTTGTCCACGCGGTGATGGTTAAATCTCAAACACCGTCTAATACCCCACCAAAAACCACCTATAAGTATAAAGCAGAGCCCATCAATTACACTCCCTTGGGAGAAACCTATGGTGTTATCTTGGAAAAATTGCTCAAAGCCGGAGCTATCACCTTGCCTCCTGTTAAACCTCACTCCGGGTTTGACTCCACCCGCGCTATACCTTCCTGGTACAAAGAAAATGACTTCTGTAACTTTCACCGTGTAAAAGGACATAGTCATGAAAACTGCAAGATGTTGAAAAACATAGTGTAGGAAATGGTTGACGCAGGTGATATAACCCTCGATAATCCTAATGCCCCTGCCAACCGGAATTTGAAAATCTTCAACAAACCATTCCCAAACCACTCTTCCAACAGTAACACAAACCAGGACATCTTAGCCGAGGAAAGTGTTCATGAGATCCATGCAGTCTTCGATACCCAGCCAAAAGCCTCTATCGAGAAAATTTTGAATCAAGCCTCTTCACTAACACAAGAGCCCGAACCTCCTTTACCACCATCAAGCCAAAGCGAAATCATTCCTTTACCCATAAAGGAGTTAACTGCCCAGACTTCTCTTCCCATCAATGAGTCTTCTTATACCACATCCCTACAAGACTGCGAACAGATGTTATCTAATCTATCTATTTCCCAAACTTCTCCTTCTACCACTCTTGTTGCACAAGAGGAAGGTACGCCACTCCTTTCGACATCCTTAGACAAGAAATCTCTTGCACCGACATCACCAAATTCTTTAACCATGACAGATCCTCTCGAACATGCCCTCTTACCTATTAGTTCTTCATCGCCTAAATCTTTTCAAAGACCGGTCGACCTCTTAACCTCTATTGATACAGTGCCTCATTTACCCCCTGTATCCCACCCGCAGTGGATTGGAATCACAACCCACCTTTCTTCCGTACAAAATTTGCAATTCACACCTGAAGACTGTCATTCTCCAGAGGATAGACGAATCCTGTGGGAACGTTTGAGTACCCCCTATTCTACTCAAATGCAGATGACCGATCCAGACACCTCTACCATATATCCTAAGTGTTTACAGAAACTCAAAATGCCTATGTCCTCAGTCTCACCCCCCGTATTTATACCAAGTAGCCCATCCACCTCTATTAACCTAACCAAATTTTCCCCTACACTTGGGACCTCACCAATGCCCAGTCTAACGCACCCGCCTAAGCGACTTGATTTATCCAAAAATAAAGCCGCCCTGCCACCTAGGAGACAAACTCAATCCGTGCCTTTATCACAATCAAAACCATCATCGTCACACCTACCTTCCATATTAGGACCTCATCCTTCCACGTTGCATCAATATATCATACCTCCTGTATTTTCTTCAAAATGACCTATGCCTTCTGCACCTATACAGAGATCTAAGGGTATATCAACATTATCACCCCACGTATCTCCGTCCACCCATTAAACCTAAACAAACTCCATCATCAAAGGATTTATTTTTCTGTCACCCTTTCTCCATGGTTGTTTCCCGCTACCACGTCATCTGTAGCCTCATCATCTAACAGCCGAACGTAGCTCATGCGCCAAAGAAACCATGTTTAGTGAAAACCACGTGTCAACACCCTTGGCTAAACACCACCCGTATGAACCAACCACGCCCAAACATTACGAAACCCACACAACCAATACCATCATCCTCCTCCGATTTTGACCCACTCAAAGGATCTTACGCCAAAATCCTTGCTATGTTGGTGGAGAATACGACCATTTCTCTACCCCCACTTAGACCTTATGACCCCGCCTAAACCTCGGCCTATAGGTTACGATGAGTCTAAAATCTGCGCTTATCACCGCACACCAAGAGACGATGTGGAGGGATGCAAAGCTTTAAAACCATCCTTCGTCAGTCACCTCTCCCCGATAAAAGGTTAAGAAAGACAACTTACGAAAGGAGAGACCTTTTTCTTCAATTCCCTCTCCTATACCATCTGTACCCGCCTCACCAAGATCCATCATTATTACAACCCCACCTCTTGAAGACCATGATTTATCCCAAACCTCTTCCTCATCTCAGGTTTACGTGATTAATATGATTAGTGTTGCTACTCGAGCGTAGAAAAAAATGAGAAAGCGAAAGATAGCACATGCATCCTCTCTTTCACCATCCAAAGATCCTGATTGCACCACCACCCAAGGTGGTTATTCCTGGACCCGCTTACCCCGTCTCTAATGGAGTTGCCCATCGAGCCATGATCAAACAGCTTCACCAATCACCCATAAAAATGACGCTATATGATCTCATTCAGACTTCTGAATCTCATCGACAAGCTCTCATTGAAATTCTTCAAGGGATCGAGGTCTTACCTAATGAAACCTTGCCCGTTGCCTCCATTCTAACACCCAATCACGTTTCTCTCTCACCAAACAACCCACCGCCCCAACCACTTTCGCCTCGTACCACAAGTGCTGCGGTCGGCTCAAGATGAAATTGTCGACTTTGGTACAAAAGACCCCGACCGCCTCTTTTCATCTCTCGCTTACGTCGGGACATTCGGTACGTTGTGTTATGATTGACGGGGCGCTAGCCTAAACATCATCTCTTCAAAAGCCTTCCAACAAATGAATATCCCTTCTATCTACATGTGTGCAATCCCATCATGTTGCGGTCATTCAATGACGCTGTTACCTCTACCTTAGGCACCGTGATCCTCAACATTCGGGTAGGACCACGTACTTTACCCGAACTCTTCTATGTCCTTGAGGGAGAGTTCCAATATAATATATTGCTGGGTCATCCTTGGATCAGGGCTATGGGATGCGTTCCCTCAACATTACATAGATGCATAAAATTTGAGTACGAGGGGAAGTCTTACACCGTAAAAGCTGATCCTCCCCCCTTTAAAACCTGTAATATGTTATACCGTCTAAATGATGTGCTTGTACCAATCAAGACACCCGCTCATTCAACCCAACCATCCTCTTCAACTATGCCTCAACCATCCACCTCAACCGCACTCTACGCCTTCAATCGATGAAACCACCGTCGCAAAAACCACTTCCCTTCCCGCAGCTAACATCCCAACCGCAGACCCCTTAGTAGATGTTTTTCAACGCCTTACGCTGGGGGAGTATCACCTATATAACGTTAGTTCTTTCCATACCCCACAGAATACGGGTGTACATGCACATCCTACCTATGACCATCGTGTGGGGAAGTAATCTCTTACGGACCACCCCATTGCCGCACCAACCTAACGACGTATGGGGTGTTGACGCATCCTCCATTACCCCCGAACCCCCTCTTGGTGTGGTGCCCTTCCAATCTGATTTTCAATACTTGACAAATCGTCGTTTCACCCTCACCTTCTTGACTCATTGTGCTTAAAGGCTTTGGTTTTGATCTTTATGAACAAGGCCGACATACACTCATTCCCGTGACTACACACAAACACAATGAGCGCAGTGGTCTCGGTTTTCCTAAAACACCGACACAGGAGGAACCTCGTGTCAGTTGTCTTCTAGAAGACAACGACGTCACCCCTACCGAACCATCATCACCCATTTTTCCTTCGTCACCCACAGAGTCAATAGATTCCGAATCTATCTCTCCTAACTTTTTTTTTTCATAAATGTTATCTTCCTAGGTCCTCTCAATTATCAACGCGATAATGAGGACCCTCTTCTATCCCCTTCGTATCTAGACATGATCAAGAGGATTCACCTTCGATTAATGTTGTTGAGTGCCAGGATGACGACTCCATCCTCACTTACCTTGGGAGCGATGACTCTTATGTTCAACGCGCCTTACCATCTGAAACCCAAACCATGCTGAATGAATCTACTATAGAAATCAACATCCACACGGAGGAGGATCCTCACATTATGAAGATCGGACAATCCCTTAACGCATAAGAACAAGTCTCCTTTACTACCTTTCTCCGTGCTCGCAACCAAGCTTTCACTTGGTCCTACGCTGACATGCCAGGAATTGATCCTACCATTGCCATCCATAACATCACTCTAAACCCTGATTCCAAGCCAATTAAACAGAAATTGAGAAAAATGCATCCACGCATTGCCCTCTTGGTCAAAGAGGAGCTTCAACGACTCCTTTCTCGTTTCCTTCATTCTCGCCTATTGACTATCCTCAATGGATTTCTAACATCGTGTACTCGCACTAAAGCGACAGGGGGACTTCGGATATGCACGGATTTCCGGGATCTTAACCTCGCTTGCCCTAAGGATGACTTCCCCGCCTAGCATTGACCAACTTGTAGATCTCACCGCGAGGCCATGAGATGCTCTCTCTCATGGATGGTTTCTCGGGATATAACCAAATTTTGGTTGCCTTCGCCGATCAACATAAAACGCCTTCATAACTCCTTAGGGGAACCTTCTTCTACGTGTAATGCCATTGTCCTTAAGAATGCCGGTGTAACCTATCAGCGGGATATGACCTACATTTTTCATGACATTATGCACACTATCCTTGAAGATTACGTTGATGATATTTTGGCAAATCTAAACATCGTAGTGAACATCTCGATGTTTTAACCATTATTTTTGATCGCCTTTACAATATTCGTCTACCTTTAACCAAAGAAATGTGTCTTTGGTGTCCTTTCGAGAAAAATTCTTGGCTTTATCGTCTCTTTGCGTGGCATTGAGGTTGACCGGTCTAAAGTCAAGGCTATCCTAGAAATGCCCCCACCTACCAATCTCAAACAATTGCGTAGTTTACAAGGTAAGCTCCAATCTATCCGACGTTTCATCTCTCAACTCTCGGATTGATGTCAACCTTTTCATCACCTTCTTAAAAGGACATTGATTTTCAATGGAGCGAAGAGTGCCACCAAGCCTTTCAAGCTCTCAAAACTTATCTCTCGCAGCCACCCGTGCTTATCCCACCTCAAGATGACCGCCCTTTCTACCTTTACCTTTCCGCCACCGACCACATCGTAGAGGTGCCATGCTTGCACATCGCGACTCGAGAATCGAGAACAAGCCATTTATTATATAAGTCGACTTTGGTGGACTATGAGACTAGGTATACACATGTAGAAAAGTTGTGCCTAGCCCTATATCATTCGTGGCTACCAAACTATGACACTACCTTCTTAATCAAAAAACTTTCATCATCACCAACACGGACCCCATCCATTACATGTATGCCAAACCTCATCTAAACCAACGCATCGCCAGATGGCTCATGCTCCTCGCCGACCTCGACCTTGAGTTTGTCCACCAGAAATCAATCAAAGGACAAACTCTTGCAGACCAACTTGCGGAGGCCCCTTTACCTGGGGAACAATTTACCAATTTTACATTCCCAGACGAACTCATCGCTACTCTTTCCCTCAAGGAGGAGTCGTATCCAATGACCCTCTTCTTCGATGGATCCAAATGCCACCGTGGTGGAGGAGCCGGCGTTGTTCTCATTCCTCTCGACGCTGAGCCCATGCCTCTTTCATTCCGACTCGATTTCCCTTGCACTAATAATACAGCGGAATACGAGGCCCTTGTTCTGGGTCTCCAAGTTGCGTTACACTTAGGTATCAAATCTATCAATATTTTTGGCGACTCTCAATTGGTAGTCAATCAAGTTATGGGCATCTACCAATGTAAAAATGAGGAACTTCAAAAGTACAAACACTACGTGGATTCACTTCTAGCCTTATTTACTCACTATTCTATCCAAACCATTCCCCGCTCCACTAACAAATTTGTGGATACTATGGCTTGCTTAGCCTCGCAAATTCCAGCTTCATCAACTGACTCTAAATTATTCATCTTGGTCCAACAACTTTTTGCCCCATCCTACTCAACCCCAGTAGTTTGTATGATAAATATTGTGTCTCCTAATTCGCAGGATACCTGGTACCACCAATTTCACGACTACCTTACTACCTCTGTTCTCCCTTCTGACCTTACTAGTACTGGCAAACGTGCTTTTGTTAAACACGTTACTCGTTATGTAGTTATGGGGGGACTCCTTTATAAACGTGGCTTTGATGGCATCCTCCTTCGATGTCTCACCGGCGCGGAGGTCACCCATACCATCCAACAGGTCCATGACGGTATCTGCGGTGGACATTTTAGTGGCCTTGCCGTGGTCAAATGAATCCTTCGCCTTGGTTATTATTGGCCTACTCTCAATAACGACTGCTACAAATATGTTAAGCATTGTGTTATGTGTCAACAACATGCCAACCTTCAACATACTCCTAGCCACCCCTACAGGTCACCCGAGATCTTTGGCCTTTCTCACAATGGGGTTTAGACCTTATTGGTGAGATTCACCCCTCCTCTCGCAACGTCACCGATGGATTATCACCAAGAATCGAATATTACACAAAATGGGTGGAGGCTATTCCACTCATTTCAACCAAAAAAGAAAAAATTGTAGAGTTCATTAACCACCACATTATCTATCGTTTTGGTGTTCCTCATCGCCTGATAACAGATAATGGAAAATCTTTCAAAAATAAGTTATTGCAAGACCTTTGTGACAACTTTGGTATTAAACTTAGCTTCTCATCACCCTACTATCCACAAGCAAATGGACAAGCCGAATCCTCTAATAAAACCCTAACCAAAATCCTCATGAAAGTTGTCAATGAGTCTGGAAGAAATTGGCACGATCACATCCCCTTTGCCCTTTGGGCTTATCGTACTAGCATTCGTACCTCTACTAATGCTACACCTTTTTCTTTGGTATATGGTACCGAGGCTGTCTTGCCTCTCGAAATACAAATACCCTCCCTCAGGATATCTCTTCATGATATTCTCACCAACGATAATTTCCGCCAAGAGCGGTTAGCCCAATTGGAGCTTCTGGACGAACGTCATCTTACAGCTCTCGATCACCTTCAAATCTATCAAAAACGTATCAAGTGTGCTTATGATAAGCTTGACTTCATGAGTGTACCTTTAAGGTTGGTGATCTTGTCCTCAAAGAGAATCAACATGTAACCAAACTAGAAAAGAGCAAATGTGGAAAATTTGCTCCTAATTCGATTGGGCCTTATATAATCACTCACACTTATGGATCGAGCACTTATCGTTTAGCAAGCTTAATGGTAAACCTGATCTGAACCCCTTAATGCCTTGCATCTTCGACCATTCTATTGTTTAATTTAGTGTTATATCACTTCTTATCTACCTACTACTCGTCCCTTGAGCTCATTTACCGCTACATCCACTTTGTTTTCCTATATCTCAAAATAAAATCAAGCTCACTTCTCACCTCCCCTTAACGACGCCTTCCCCTTTTTAGTCTAGTCCATGACTTCAAAATATTAAAATAAGCCGTATTCTTATGGGATTTTCTTGAGTCAAACTTCCTACCAAACTAGATGCTTCACGCCAAAAGAACATCTAGTCATCTAAATTATATATAGACTGCTCCCTCGAAGGACAGCTATATGCCAAAATATTGCTGCTATTATATATAGACTGCTCCCCCGAAGGACAGCTATACACTAAAATCATATCTCGCTACTATAAATAGATGCTCCCTCGAAGGACAATATACACTGGTCGACCTTTATCGAAGCTTCTCGCATTGATCAGCTTTGTGAAGACCTCAAGAATAATACAATCAATATCCTTGTAGACTTCCCACATCGACCGGTCTATATTCAATAAAATAAAAGCCTCATTCAAAAGGACTTTTGCGTCATGGACTTGTCTATTTAGGGTAGGTTCTCTTTCATCGAACACTCGCTTTATAATAAGTTTTCCCTACCTCAATTATACCATCCACCTCACCTCACCATTTGTTTCAACTCAAGGGATGTGATGTACACCGATAGGTTGTGATCATACAACTCTTTTCACCTATTGACTTCTCGTCTATGCACCGGTACCTAGGGCTTCAAGTTCGTTCTATGTTGTGTGGTTTGTTTTGTTCTGTTCACCTATGGAGCAATCTTTCCTATTTGCCTCGCATCTAGGATTGTGTGTTGATCTTAATCAGGACATGATTCCCTACCACTTGGGTAGGCTAACTTTCACTTCCCTTTTACAACATCACCAATTCGTCACCAACACCATCAACCTTACCTTACCAATATTAATATCAATAATTTTACCAACCAACCAATCACCTAACCGTACCAAATTGCCTGAATTCACCTCTCCCTGGTCCTAAGGGAGAACTACATCGGTCTGAGGCCCCTCCTTGCTTTGTGCAATGGGCTATGTAGGCAGCACTTCGGAGACATGGGGTCTCCCAAGGTTAGCTCGACCATCCCCTACCATAACCTATCATGTGTAGTAAATATAATTTTTTTTTGTATATTTCTATTTCATCACATTACTCTTTATCCCTTTTTCAAAACATGCAAAAATCAAATCACAACCAAAACGTTTACCTCTTGGGTTGCAGCAGCTTGCGGTGGCACTTGTCTTCCCTCTCGTCCCTGCCTGCTGGATGCTTCTCCTCGTTCTGTCATGATCACCACTTTTTCAAATTCACCTTTCTACCGTCTGAATCTCAGATCACATTCACTTCCCTGTCTCTTTTCTTATCACCTAAATCTCTCATGCAATACCCTGTCTCTTTTCTCCTTATCACTCAAATCTCTCATGCAAATACCTGTCCCAGTCGTCAAAAAGCGTCGCGTTCGCGTATTTAACTTCTTGCATGGCTCTCAAAATTAGAACTTAAGTTGCCACCCTAGCTTTTCTATTTTTAGAAAATCTCATCCCTAAATAACCGGTATCGGTTATATGACCGATATCGGTCTATCAGCTACCGACATCGGTTCCCTAACCGATATCGGTTACACACCTGCCTTTTTGAAACATGGTTCTTTTCTTCGTTTTTTACCTAATTTTTGTCGCGCCCGCCTCTTTTCCTGCATAACAACACCATTATCCATATTTGTCCATCCACCACACATATCATTACAATTTCATTAACATCATCTATTTTACAAAAACAAACAAGCCATCAACTAAGGATACCAAAAAAAAAAAAAAAAAAACTATCTATCTATACATCATTTGGATCCACCTCATCAGATACATATATAACAATGTCCCAAAACCAGCACCAAAACATGCAACATTTCATCATATAACATGTCATCCATATATACGTGCAAAAGACATTAACATCATCCCTATATCAACATGTCAATTAAACTCATCATACTTTCTATATCACAAACCATTGACAAAATACTTAAAAACATTTTAAACACTACATGTGGATCAAAACATCATCTCTATATATATATACAAGTTTCAAATATACAATATGCCCTACATCGGGACCTCTGTGATCTCATAATACAACAAACCGCACGCAGCCGCAATAAATGACAATAATCTCGACTCGGCTCGTAGGCCGGTCCCTCCTATCAAAAATATACTGCTCGCAGCCGGTATCAGCTATAACAGACAGATAACCCTGTACTCGGCTCGCAGCCGGTATATATAATGAATAAATGAATGGATAAATGAATAAATGTAGGCACGGAGGCCTCTATCAACACAACCGGTTCGCAGACCGGTGCCCATGTCCATATACAAAAACTATGCGCAGGATCCCTCGGCTCTCTCCCCTCCCTCGCCTGCTCGTCTCGCTGGTCCCTCGCTCATGCCTCCCGCCTCCTATAATGAACACACACGGGTTGTGGCTGCACCTCCTCGCGATCTCTCGACTATGGGAGGTCTCTCTGCTCTATAAGCTGCATATGGTGATACTCCTTCAGTACTTATCAAGAACATCCCTCGATAGTACTTGGGGCCTCCGCTCTCGCCTCCATATATCTGTCCCGTGCCACCATAGGTACTGGGGCTGGTCCACAAACTCCCTACCGCAGGCACCACTGTGCGGGCTGTGGGGTGTGCTGCTACACGGTGGTGGTATCTATACGTGCTCGGGCCGTGGCTGTCCCCTGGCTGGTGGTAGTGGTGCTCGTGCTCGTGCTCGCGCCTCGCGCTTGGGCTACTGCTGCTCTCGTAGGACACCTATTCGTGCTGTGGCTTAGCCCTAACTACCCTGTAATAGCCGCACTGCCTCGAGCTGATTTCGCTATCAGCATCACCGCAGCCTAAGTCTGGCTGTGCAGGATGTGCTATCCTAGCTGCTCTCTGACCAGCCCACCAAACCATGTATGCTCCCGTACAACCAGCATCATCTACCGCGTCATCTACCGGCCTCTCAGCAACCCAATCTGGGTCCAAGGGCTGTGGTGCAGGCAGTGGGGCCTCTACATCATCCCTCCTATACTGAGGGAAGGGAGGCGGCTCGTCCTGTCGCAGCCCCATCTGCCTGCGTACCCTCTCTAGGGGTATCCTCTCGTACTCTCCCGGCCTCCGTCCTGCTATCCAGAATGTGTACTTTGGATAAGGCGCAATCATAAGCTGCTCCTCTCTGCGAGGATGATGACCTCTGTAAGGTCTCCATACAATATCTACCGCTGTCAGGCCCTCTAATAAATGTCTATAATAGGCGACATCCCACCCTGCAAGCACTACTCGTGGCTGCCCCACGACCCCCAACCACCTCTGAAAGCCGTATCTGTATATGACCTGTGGCCCTGGCTGCTGAGGTAACCCTACTGGTCTGATGCATATGATGTGCTCATATGCCCAACATGAAGTAAAAATGTAGAGCAAATCCCAAATCACCTCATCCGGCGGTAGCCCCATAGCTCCCTGTATAACTGCACCATGTATACTGGTGCCCAAGCGTAACAGGTGTGCTCCTCCACCATCTCAAGCAGCACCCCCATCAATGCACATGGAAAGCGGCCTCCCTCTGAGTCCGGGAGGGTGAAGCAGGTGATCCCGATCATCATCAAGCACGGCAAGCCGTGTCTCATGTTGGTGTGCACGGTACATGTCACCATACCGATATACTGCGCGTTGTGATAGGTAAGCAGCATGACCGCATCTCTAAAAACCTATAGGATGCTGTCCATGGCCATCTCAGATCTACTCGAAAGACTCGCCTCTATCTCGATCGGCGGTCAAAGAATGTGATACACATCCTCTAATGTGATAGTCATCTCCTAGTCGGGAGATGGAACACACGTGGTTGTCGGATCCCATCTCTCGATGAGGGCAACCATCAAGCTATGATCTCTATCGATTGCTCTATATCGCTGGACTCTCTACCAAGTCCCACCTCGCGCATGATAGCCCAATGTGTTGGACACATGTGGGTCGTATCCGCACCAACAATGGGGCATCTGCTCCCGCATCATCGCCTCCCGACGTGCTCGTAAAACCCACCCACTACATTAGCCCTACTCTTTATCACGATATCTACCTATACCCCCTTTTATCCCCCGACCACACCTCGACTCTCTAAACCCACCCTCTACCCATCCCTCTTCTCTAACTATCCCCCCTCTTCACACCCACACGAAAACCCCGCAACCAATACCCCAACCACACAAACAAAATACAAAACCAAACAAAACCCAAACAAAAACAAAACAAAACAATACAAAAACAAATAACACAAAAACAAAATACAACACAAAAAAATACAAAACAAAAACAAAACAAAACAATACACAAACAAACAAAACAATACAAAAACAAAACAAAAAAAACAAAACAAATGCCAACCGACGCCGGCCGATATACGACCGACGCCGGTCGGGCACAAAGCACCCGCCCGCGACTATTTTGCGACCGATGCCGGTCGCCTAGAACCGACATCGGTCGCTGTATTTTCCCGGAGCCGAACCCCCGCGCGGCTCCCAACCTACCCTTTTCCAATTTTCTACCAACATACCCACCCAAACACCCTAAAAACCTACCCACCTAGCCGCCTTAGCCTATTTAGCCTATCTACCCTCTCCCTTTTTCAAATTATTTCCATTTTCTAATTATTTCCTACAAAATGTGAATTCCTACCCAAACCCCACATTTAACATAATAACATCAAATAAACACAATACGGGGTTTCGAACCTACCGGTATGACGACACGTCATCGTGGTGGGATGGGTGGTGGTGGTCCAGCTGGTCCAGCTCCTCCTGCTCCTCCTGGCTGTGCCATGGCTCCAAATGTCCTCTTCTGGGTCCTCAACCAATCACCTACTACCTCCTCCTCACTCGGGCCCGCTAACAACTCACTCCTCCACTCAAATAACGCCACCTCACGCACCAAATGCTCCAATCTCCACTCTCCACGTCAGACAACTCAAATCGATTTTCAAATTAGACAAGTGACAATGACCGGCCGTATTTTTCTTTTTATAGGTTTTTACATCGAACCGATACCGGTCAAAGCGTGCCCTAAGGAACCGGCATCGGTTATCTAACCGGCAGCGGTTATAGATAACCGATATCGGTTTCTTCCTTTTTCACCCAACTTTTTGCCCTTATTCACTACTTTCTCTTTCCCACCACATTGCCTATTTACCACATCGCCTATACGCTCCATTGCTCTTTAGCCATTTTTGATTCCTCCGGCCCGACCCAAGGCCGCAACCAACCATTTGGCCCGACCCAAGGCCTCACCCTAACCATTTGGCCCGACCAAGGCGCAACCAACTACTCCGGCCGACCCAAGGCCGCGAACCAACCATTTGGCTCGACCCAATGCCTCGCCCTAACCATTTGGCCCGACCAAGGCCGCAACCAACTACTCGGCCCGACCCAAGGCCGCAACCAACCATTTGGCCTGACCCAAGGCCTCGCCCTAACCATTTGGCCCGACCCAAGGCCGCAACCAACTACTCCGGCCCGACCCAAGGCCACAACCAACCATTTGGCCTGACCCAAGGCCTCGCCCTAACCATTTGGCCCGACCCAAGGCCTCACCCTACCCATTTGGCCTGACCCAAGGCCTCGCCCTAACCATTTGGCCTGACCCAAGGCCTCGCCCTAACCATTTGGCCCGACCCAAGGCCTCACCCTACCCATTTGGCCCGACCCAAGGCCTCACCCTACCCATCTGGCCCGACCCAAGGCCTCACCCTACCCATCCGGCCCGACCCAAGGCCTCACCCTACCCATTTGGCCCGACCCAAGGCCTCACTCTACCCTTCTGGCCCGACCCAAGGCCGCAACCCAACAACTTGGCCCGACCCACGGCCGTACCACTTCAATACCTAACCCCAAATCAACACCATACACTTTTATCCACCCATCCTGTAGTTTTTTGTTCAATCGAGCTCACCTGTTCGTGTTTTAGCATGATTAGGGTCCTTGACTTGATCTGTCGACCAACTTTGCCTAGACCTAGACCGTGACGTTTATCTCAACCAAACCAACCATTTGGTATTGCCGAACATGCCTAAACGTTCCTGTACCTTACCTGTTATATACCCTGGAGCTACTTCCTATGCCTTGGATACCAGGATTATATCACCCTTGTTTGGATAAACTATCGACCTTTGCCTATTCATTTCCGGTTTGCTCGTCAAATCATGTACCCTAATCGCACTATCACATTTCAACATGTGTCCGCTTCCTTGGACCTACCCCACCATCTTACCATCCTCTCTACACCATTCACCCTTTATCAACCGTATCCCCGATTTCCCGTTCTCTAAATCTGTGATAGATTTGAGGGATTACCTATATCCTTAACGGGAGAAACCACTTCATATTATTGTCTGCGTTGTGACTTTACAAAACAAGCTACATGACAATAAGGGGCTAATGTAGACACCAAATTTGTGTCTTACGACCCCTTGTGACCCGCATCTCATTTCGCAACCTAACCTCATCACCTAAACCTTACACAATTATTTATTAATTACCTTGTAATTGATAAATCCACATCACCATACCTGCCACCTCATTTTGCCACCTCATCATGACCTAGCCCTAACCCTAAACTAACCTAATTAAGACCTATAACTTGGTCCACATCTACACCCATGACTAAGGACCCCTTTCTCGCACCCAAAACCGACCTTCTAGTCACTTGACCAAGCCCGCAATCGATCTCTCGAGAGAAAGCGGGGAAGGTGGGCTATTTTACTAAAAATAGCCTACTTTTTTCCTCGCCGATGTCGGTTCCTACTCGACCTCCGTCGGTTAAGTAACCATGATCGGTTCCTCGTATATGGGTTCCCGAACCAAAATCAAAGGTGGAAGGATTTTGGAATCAACAGAGATCATTGGGAGCGATCAATGTGAGTCAGATCTTGACTTGATCGAGCAGAGATGAGTGGAGAAACGAGAAGAGTTTGCGCAAAGAAAGGAGATCAACTTGCATCTTTGTCAAAAAATAGTAAGTCACATCTTTCATGTCCTCTGTTATAACATTTCTTATCTTTGTTTGAATGATGGTCCTCATAAATCCATTCTGAATCCACTACCCAGCGTAATACATTGCATCTAACTATCATTCTTTTACCTCTCATCACCTCATTTCCTAATATCACCCATAAAAATAGCCTTATAAACAACATAGCTACCCTACAAAGACAACCACCCCACAAAACAACCAACCTACAGATCCTAAACCCTACCGACATCGGTTACTAGTAACCGGTATCGGTTATCCCGATTCTGACAACCAAACCAGCCTTTCCCTACCCGTTTCAACAAAATAATTTAATTGATATTTTACAGTCTTTTGTGTTAATTCATATCGGCAGGGGAACTGACCACCTTCGAAAGGAAGTTTTATATTTCCTGGGCCCAAGGCAGTTCCCTCATTTATTGTTTAATCAAAATCTTGTGGTCTTGTGTTCTTATTTGCAGGTAGTCCTTCCAAGACAAAAAGGAGTTCTTCATAGTCAACCTGATCTTTCTCTACGGTACGCGCACACCATCTCGACATTCCACAGGTATTCCTCCTAGTCCTAACCCTTATCTATTTCTAAAAGGAATGAAAGGATAGAAGCAACTCTATTCCGAGAAGCTGAAACATTCCAAGTGAAACAATTTGGTCCCGAGCAAGATAGATTGATTCATGGCAAAAAATCATGTTTGTGGGGTCCCCTCAGCTTTTTTCTAACTCTCCCGTACTAGAAGAAAAGAGAAAGTTCTAAAAAAGGGTGAAAAAGTTACAAAAACCAAGCTTAGGGCAGAAAAAATCATGAAAATCGGCTAAGTCCTAGTCCAGGTGGTCCTTGGGATAGTTGGGACGTTGGGGCGTGAACCGGCTGAAAATCCTCCAGGCGGTCCACGCAGCAATTGGGACATCTGGGCCGTAGGTACGTGTGGGACGCAAAAAGCCGATTTGGTGAAAAAGGGAAAAAATTGCCTAAGTCTTTGTTTCGCACAGTTGGGACAATTGGGACAAAAGTACGTGAAAGACGTGGATCGGCCGGTTTGGCGCAAGTCAGTCCATTTCGGGCGGTTCGGAGAAATTTGTCCCAGGCAGTCCGGGACAGTTGGGACAAGAGTACGCGGAGGACGCGAACCGGCCGGTTCAGCCAAAATAGAGAACTTTTGTTTGGGACATCTGGGCCAAAAGTACGTGAGGGATACGAAGACCCGAAAAAGCCACCAATGAATCAGAATGTGACGTGTGTCATAAGGGGAGGCGCAATACAAATTTCGACTAAGTGTTTTTGGTCCCAAAAGTTCAAAGGGCAAGGTTTGAAGGGTCAGCCCAAGCCAATAGACACATGACACATGTCCTAAGGTGGGGTAAGTGTGGAGCTCGGGGAGGACTTAGAAAATTCAGCAAAAGTTTTGGCTGAAAAACTAAAAGGTAAAGGTTTTCCCCATGCCCCTGTCGACGAACCAAATGATGCCACGTGTCCCAAGTGGCGGGGCGCGGGGAAAGTGAATTTTTTCCAAAGTATAAGAAAAGTCAAAATTTTCAAAGGGAAACCCACGAGAGGTAGAGGAGAGAGAATTACTTGTCCAATCAGCACTTTCCACATGGCATCCGAAGCAGCAGAGTGCGGAAAATTCAAATTTTTGCCCGCCGATGCGTTTTTTGGGTTGTTTTTACCCTAAAACTTCAGACCCCCATATCTTTTGATCCAGAGCTCGGATTTGCATGTTCTTTATATCATTGGAAATATTACGAAATTATCTACAGGATTCCATGGTCAATCTCTAATTTTGGTTCAGTTTGGAGTGAGAAAATTCAAAAAAATGTTTCTGGTATGTGTTCATGGCCAGAAGTGACATTTCAGCGACCAAATTTAATATAGAATGGGTCGCACTCTCCTCCCATTTGGTCAAAATGATAGGGTATGGGTTTGTAAGTTCCTCCATACTTGATTTAATGGATTCTGATAAATGAGGAATTGGCTCCCATGTTTTTGTACGTTTTCTCTCTCATGGTCTTGACCCATTCAATGTAAAAGCCGATTTGGCTCATTTTGGAGGGATGATTACAAGTTTTTCATCTTTTAGGCTCTTCCCTCCCTTATTTTATTCTCCGGGGTTGAAAATGGAGTTCGAACCTCCTCCCTTGCTCTGTAATGGCATTTTTTCCTTTTACTATTGAAATGATGTTCTGTGCAAACTTCTGAAGCAACAAAAACGTGTTTTGTGATGCATCTGTCCATCCTTGCTCATTTTTCACTTTTTTTCTTCTTGCCTCTCTTCATTGCAGGTATTTGTGCAAGTTTGAATGTTCATTGTAGGTCTGGAGCTGTGTTCATGGAGTTTTGGGACATTTTCTATGTGAAATCTATCCTTGGGCTGTGATGCATCGTCCATCCTTCCCCCGCTTTGCTCACCTCTCCTTGTTCCATGGCAGTTTTGATAGATGTTCAACATTCTCCTTCTCTGGTGTATCACCATTTTAGTGTAGGATTTTTGTTCTTTTTCCCTTCTCTCTCTCTCCCTGTCTCCTTGGTGGTTAGATTAGGATTAGATTAGCTTGCCTACACTGGAATAGCTTGTGGCAGGTAGTTTAGGAAGAGGAACCAGCCTTCTCTGGAGATTCCTTTCTCATTTTCACGAGTCCCACACTCAAAGAAAGGATTCCATGTTGTGCAATCACACTGGATGCAAGAGTGATCAAACTAGAAATCTGATCAGCATCTAGGGGTGTTGTGATTTTTCACTAACAACTACCATATCCGAATTCTCATATAGTAGTGTTGGTTCCTTACATGGTAGTTAAGTCTATCCTGAGTCAACAGTAGTTGGGAAGCTTACGAGGAAATTAGATCGCAAAGGTCCAAGAGTATTATCTGGACATGAAACCAACTTAGTTGGTAAGAGGTAAGGGCCTATGCCAGCTAATGGCTGAAAATAAAGACCCAGAAGCACCTGAAGAGCAAGTTACTCATGTTGACGGAGAACAAGATGAACTGGAGAAAGTAGATTCTCTACCTATGGTCCTATTTGTTGCAACCAATGATGAATGGTATTCAGATATCACTTTCTTTCTCACCTATGGAGAGTGCCCAACTCATCTAACCACAAAGGAAAAGTGAGCAGTAAAGCTCAGAGCTGTATGATATGTCATTTGGGATGATGGGTTGTACAAGCATGAAATTGATGGCATCTTCCTATGATGTGTTGACAAGCTGCAGCAGCAGTAAAATTACTAGAAAGTTTTCATGACTCGGTCTATGGTGTTCATTTCTCCTCTTTTTCACAACACATAAGATCATTCGGTCTAGGTACTACTGGCCAACGGCTATTTCAGGATGCACCCACCTTTGTAGCGAAATGTGAACTTTTCCAACACTTTGTTGGAAAACCAAAGTCGGCTGCATTTCCCCTCACTCCTGTCATTATTGATGAATCGTTCAGGAAATGGGGAATTGATTTCATTGGAGCACTCAATCCTCAATCGAGTGCTAGACATAGTTATGTCCTAATAGCAACATATTACTTCACCAAATGGGTGGAGGCCATACCTGTCAAGAATGCCACCTCTGAAGTTGTTTGTAACTTCATAAAAGAGAATAGCATCGTAAGATTTGGCATCCCACACAAAATCAATACTTGACAACACTTCCAACTTTTCGCACGGGAAGTTATTAGTTTTTACTATGGTTACGAGAATCACCTTAGCTCATGCATCCAACTACTATCCTCGGGAAATGGTCGGAAAATATAGCAACAAGAATCGTAACCATCATACGGAAGCTAGTTGATGAGAACCAGCGATCCTGGCACAAGTAATTATACGATGCCTTATGGATAGATCGTATCACTCCAAAGAGATCTCTCGTCATGTCACCTTTTCAAGTGTTATATGGGACCAATGCCGAAGTCCCTATTTCCACATAACTTCCTACTCCGTGCTTGGCTCGAGAAATCAAAGATGAAACTTTTTAGAGTTCTCTCGAAAAGAGAATTATGTACCTAACAAAGCTGGAAGAAAATTCGGTGAAAGTGGTCGACAAGATAATTGAACATCGAGAATCAAGTCAAGAGGCTATTCGAAAAAGATTCGTAGAGAGATTTCCAAGTAGGGGATCTTAAACTTCTATGGGAAAAATGAAGAGAATGAAGGGCATGCATGGAAAGTTTGACTCTCTTTGGAGAGGGCCATAAAAAATTAAGCATCTCAATGGAGAGAATAGTTTTTATCTCTTGTATCCAGATAGAACTGAGCTCCCACCTCCCTATAATGGGCAACATCTCAAAATCTTTAGGAATTAGAGCTTCCTCTCTTCTTTGTATAGTTTGTTTTCATTTCATGTTTTCTTTCATCGTGTGTTTGTTTCCTATTTTTTGTGTGTTCCCTTTCTTCCTTTTTTGGGTCACCCTTATTTTTGACTCTCTGTAACCCAATGGATAGGCACATGAAGACTAGGATTCTCTACCCTTAAGTTTCACTTAAGGATAGTCCCCAGAAAGAGCCAACCACTATTCTGTAAAATTGACAAGGGAAATTTTTTGGATAACCATACCAAAATTTTGTTTTGGTCCCCTGTGAAGGTCTACTAACATTTAAAATGGCTTAAAATTCCCTTACGAAAATCATGTTTTAAAGAACTTAGCCATTTTCAGCCTTTTTGAACTGGGCGTAATAATTGACATGTCAACATCCTCAAACTTGCACCAAAGAAATGCGCTAAAGGCATGGAAATTAACATGTTTTCATGTCCGAATGTGCACTTTAGGTGCTAAGGCTTTAGTGTCAACACCAACCAAGTTGCGCCCAAGGCACATTTACAATCATGTTGACACTTCTTTATGCACTTAATAGGCGCTGAAAACATTATGTCGACACCCTCCTATCCATGCTTAGGCTTGATTTACCCCATGTCAACACCTCACCAACCACGCCAAAGGTGGTTGGTGGTGTCATAAATGTGGGTTTTTCCTATAAATATATGGTTAACACCTGTCATTTTCATGTTTTAAAAATCAAGAAAAGTTGTTCTTCTACACCGTCACCTTTCTTGTCAGCCCTACATATTGTTTTTCATGTTTGTGGATCGAAGTCATTCTTTCATCATTATTTATCCTGGGTAAGTGGTTTTTATCATCTTTGTTATGGTTGTTTCTGGTTTTTATTCTTTGTTGTTATGGTTTTAGGTTTGTTATAAAAGGTTAAATCTAGAAATCTAAAATTGAATAGACTTAACAATCCATGAACTTTTTAAATCACCTTATCTCTCCTTCCAAATCTATAAATCTAAGAAGGTGTTGCCTCTGAAAGAAATAAAAGCCCTTTTTCCTTGCCTACTACAAATCCCACAAAACCTCTCTTTGTTATTTTGGCAAAATCAAAAGAGAGAGGAACCTGATAAGTTGTATAAAATGCAAAAAAAAAAATTGTCTTATTCCTTTGGCGCGTTGTCCTTTCATGTTGCAAAACCCATAGTTGTGCTAAGGCACACTGTCCCCACATGCAACATATTTTTAATGTGCGCGGTATAAACACTTAACAAATCTCCTCAAGGCATAGGTGCATCCCAACCAACATTAGCATTTGATGTTGTGTTCCCCAAATCTATGCCCTTTATAAATCCTTTGGCACATTAAGATTTTGTGTAACACATTCCAAAACTATGCCTTGGGTGCACTAAAAAAGCATGCAACATCATCTTTTGCAGCGCCCAGTTAAAGCAATTTTCCAAAGGTGCTAGCACATGAACCTTAACACCAACACTGCATGTTGTGTGTTGCAAACCCACACCCACACCTTTCTCTTTGGTGCTAAGATATTTCATGCAACACTTCTCAAAAGTGTGCCCCTCTATAATCCTTTGGCGTGGCTTTCCCCCTTCCAACACAGGTGCATCATTTTTGCATGTTGACATCCTCAAAAGTGTGCCTAGCCCGTTTAGGCCTCTGCAGCATGCTATAAACCTGCACCTTGCACCTTAAGGCTTATAATAGCTCATTTTATTCATTCTACAAGATGTTATTATGGATAACATGATGGTTGACATGGCTCTTCTGTGTTGGAACTCTTTGATTCTCCATGCAGAATGAAAATAGTCATCCTTGAGCTCACCCATGTCTTCATCGAGCAAGAAGCCAACTAAAGGTAAAGCCAAGTCTAAATTGACAGAGCAAGAGATGAAATACAAATATCAGAGAGTCAGGATGCCTAACTCACTTGTAGAGTGTAGTCTCGACATCAGAGACTTCGAGCTGGGACACATAGATATGGATGACTTCTGGGTGAGAACCAAACAAGTTACTAGTGGCCCATGGATGGACAAACTGGTAGGCAGTGTATTGCACTTCATAGCTAGGCTATCAGTAAGTTCGTAAACAATGAATTTATCATGGTTGTTTCTCGTCTACAACAAAGACACTAGATGTGTTGAAAATAAGGAGGAAAGGTGATAATCAACCTCACTACTTGACACTATGAAATAACGTTGGGAATTCCCCACCAAAGCCATTATTTGGTAGTAAGCATTGATGAAAGATTAAAGGCATGGACCATCAATGAAGAAAAATGCATGCAGATGATGAACACGGTTTACCTAAAAAACAAGAATGTGGTGAGCGGATGGCCGTAGACCATCCACCGCAATGACTTCTCATAGGAGCTAAGTGATACCATCACTTTCCTCGAGAGTATTTGGTCTCCCGATGCCCACTACTTTAACAAATAGCTACTCAGATATTTAGAAAATATGAGCAAGAATTCTCCCAATCAACGTTTTTGGCTGGAGGGAAATCATAAGTGATACTATCTCAGAGCAGCTCCAATAGGTTTCAACAACTGGGAGGTTCTACATGAATTCCTATGTTGTATATGTAGCTACATCAGAAAGAGAATTCCTAAGGCTAATTAAAAGAGGGGTATGGCCCAAGGCTAAGATATATGAGTACTACCCAGAGCTAAGACTCGAGGCTAGTATGTCCCGGGTTTAACAAAATCAACGACACCTTCTTCTATGAGTTGATCTCGCTTTATTGAGGCTGAATTTGAGACATGATCGGACCATCATGAGCATGATCACTGACACCAAGAAATGGGGGATTTTTTTACAAAATTCCCCACCTTCACATATCTCAGGGCTGCCAACTTTCTAGGAGAGCCAACAAAGTTACCAAGGTATGCAGGGCCCAAAATAATTCTTACGGAGCTTTCAAGGAAGCTAATCACCTACCATGAGAAATGCATAAAGAGGAAGGAAGGGGGAACTCCTTTCCCCTTACAATTGGTAGATATATGTGTCCCTCACTTGGTAAGGCACAGGAAATGTACATAGAACTTGAACCTGCTCAACCTAAAGCACGGTTTCTTAAAAAGGCTAACCTTTGGTGTCGAGTTACCTCCCAAAGGAAAATATAAATCCCATCCATGTCCCAGAGATCGAGGACATATGGATATACATGAATCATGAAGTTGAAATATGGTGAAAGGCCCACTCTCGGTGGCTCGTGGCAGAAATCGTCCACTATGGAGTTGCCATCATCCCAAAATATTTCCAAGAAACTGATCACGAAATTGATCAGGTTTACCTTGACATGGATGGGGATGATAGTCCATTTGCAAGTATCGATAGGACCAAGGTTCCCAAGACCATAAAATAAAGGGCAAGCCCATGTTATGAACACATCAAGCATTGGTGAAAACAAAATTCTCTCATCTACCTTGGAATGGATTTCACCACTTCTCCTTTAGGAAGTACACCTCCAAGTCTAGGTCACTTGCCAGAGGGAAAAGGAAAGGATAAAGTTGGAGAGCCGAGAAAACAAGAGACAGATCCGATAGCCTCCTTACGCTTTCAGAGTAAATAGTGGACTTAGTGTCCCCAAGAAAAGAAGAAGCGGCAGGTATTCCAATAGACGCATCCACTCAGGATGTTTTCACAGCTACAACTATGGAGGTGCCCACCATTCCCTTTTCTACTCCTCCTCCTCCTCCTATCACTCAGAAAAATGCTCCTATGGTTGTGTCTTCTCCTCTTTCTTCCTCCCTTCCTTCTTCTCCTATCTCATAGATCTATCCCCTGGCGTTTCCTCCATCCTGTCGTAGATCCCTTCCATCTCCATGTCCTTCTCTTCCCTTGTAGTGAATCCAATCCTTGTAAGCACTAGTGCATTGGACTCTCTATCCATGCCACCACCAAGTGTTTCCACTTTCTTCCCCATGTCCACTATAGTTGCTTCCCCTTTCACCCCTATTTCCTCTTCTTCTTCTAGCCCCACTCCCATAAGTCCTAGTTGGATCTCCGAACACCTAAGTCAACACAAGAGGAAGGTCCCCATTACAGCTATGGACTTCTCCATCATTTTGAAAAAGGGACCCAAGAAGAAAAAATTAATAACTCGCTTCTCAAAAAGTTCCTCAGGAGAAATGATCATGGAGATAGCCTACCCGGATCCCATAAAGAAGAAAGAAGATTTGTCTCCTACAGATTTCACAGTGACTTAACTCACAATGGGAACATCATCCTAAATTCTACAAGGAGAATCCGTATCAGCCATGGATGCCCTCTGTAAGAAGCTACAAGAAATGAAAGAGGAGAAGAGAATACTCAAAGAGCACAACCAACATCTCCTCCAAGCTTTACAGAAAATGGGCAAAGTACCTTCAACAACTATTGTGGAACCTGTTCAAGCTCCCAGTCAGGAGAAGATAAATGAATACATAAAGATTGCTAAATAGGGTACAACTATGTCATCCTGGATTGAGAAGATCCTCCAGGATGGTCAGGTGATAATTGGCAAGTTCACCTTGTTGCACCAAGGTATAACTTAGGAAAATAAAGAGCTATAGGCAGTAGTAGGTTCCCTTTCGAGGAACTAGATAACGCTAAGTTACAAAGCAAGGAACATTCTAGATGATGGTCAACTGTTCAGCTGATGACCTATTAAAGGTCGGTGTTATCGATCACCCATGAGCACATTACAAAGCTCTCACCACTTTAGATTACCGGGTCGATCAAATGGAATTCATCCTAGAAAGAATCGACAAAATCAAGGAAGAAGCCTTGGAAGCACTGCACAACATGGAGAAAATAGTTTTGAAGATGTCTCCTAGACTACTCATAGCATCCTATGAATTAAGAGAAGTAGATCGAGAGTCCATCAACAACCTCTTAGCCTGCCATGACTTCATCAGATTTTTGATTGAAGAAAACGAGGAGTTCGCTGACTTTCCTGACAAGCTCAAGATCGAGAAGGAAACTTGTGAGGTTATTCACGACCATTTCCAGGGTCCTGATCAATACCAACTTCAAAATATGATCAGCAAGTTTGCAGAGTATCGGGCACAGTGTCACATCGAATCCCCTAAGCCTAAGAAGGATACTCCATTTGATCCAAGAGACGATGATGAATAACTTATTACTCCTAGATGGATATTCCATTTTTATTTTTGTAAATGTTTAAAAAGCATGTTGGCACATGTGATGACATCATCCATGTTACACCATGGGATGTTGCCATCATAAAACTTGCCCCAAAGTCAATAGTTGACTTTTTAGATATTTTTAATTATTTTGCTTTCATCTTCTTCTCCCTATTCTTCTATAAATAATTGAATACTTGTTGTATTCAAGTGTGGACAATTTTGTATGAAAAATAGAATTGAGTAGAAAAATACTTTGTACTTTCTTATAATGAGAAGAAAATATTAATACATACATTAAGACTTTGTGCTGAATTTATGTGTTATGTGCATTAGATCTCTCTTAAGTTAGATATATGTTTCTATTCTCGTAGGATTATTTTTCACTTTTTTCATTTGTTCATCAGTATTGCTTTATTTGTTTATGTAAGTAAGTTTGGCTCTATTTACTACCATCCCAAAGCATAAACCTTCTTACCTTTCTATCATGGAATTCATTTCTTTTCTCCCTTGAGTTATCCTTCCTCTGTTCTTCCCCTCTCACCTTTTTGTTCATCATTAAGAACTAGCTCTCTTTGGGATGAGAACCCAAACCCCCGAAGGTAGGATCTTTGTAAGACTTGCAGAAGTTCTGCTTTGGTAGAATAACAATAAACTAGTTTCACTTTGTTTTCTCAAAGAGGGGCTATGCCCCGCACATTGTTTACTGTTTCCGCACGATCTACCTAATGAAAAATTTTCAAACCAACACATTGTCCCAAAGAAATTAAAAGAGACTCGATCAACTTTACATTGATACATATTTAGGCAGTGGCCATTCAAAAAGATCGACAAAGCTAAAGTTCCAAAGACCATTCAAGAAAGGATCAAACCCATATTACAGAGCACCAAAAATTAATACAATCGAGAATGGCCTTGCATACCTCGGAGTTGACTTCATAACTTCTCCTTGGGCGGTGCACCTCCAAGGCCGGTCCGTGTGCTAAAAGGAAAAGGAAAGGACAAGGTGGGAGAACCAAGCAGATAAGAGGAAACTCCTGAAGACCTTCCTCCTACTTTTGAGAAGCAAGTAGTCGACCTGGTGTCTCCAGGTGATGAAGAAACATCAGATATTCCAATGGATACGTCCACCTAGGATGGTATCGAAACTATGACTACTTGAGGTACCCAATGTTCCTTTCTCCACTCCTCTTCCTCCTCTTGTCATATAAGCATATATTCCTATGGATGTGTCTTCTCCTCTTCCTTCCTCCCTTCCATCTCCCACCTCTTCCATCTTATCCTCTCTCATGAGATCTGCCGCCCAATATTTCCTCAATCTGCTATAGATCCCTTCCATTTCCATGTCCTTCTCTTCTCCGTTAGTAACTCCAAGCCCCATAAGAATTTGTGCTTGGACTCCTATCAATGCTACCACCAAGTGTTTCAACATACTCCATGATGCCTCTACAGATTTGCTCCCCCTCTCACTCCTATTTCTTCTTCTTCCTCCACTCCCAATCCCATAAGTCCTGGTTGGATTTCTGACCATCTGAGCCAGAATAAGAGGAAAGTTCCCATTGCATCCATGGATTTCTCTGTCATTCCAAAGAAGAGAACCAATAAGTAGAAAGAGATAACTCACTTTTCTAAAGGAACTTCAGGGGAGAGAGTCATGGAGATGCCTTTTACGGATCCTAGAAAGAGAAAAGAAGATCTATCTCCCACAAACTTCATAGTGACTCAAGTGGCAATGGGGACCTTGTCAAAAATCCTGCAAGGGGAATCCTTTTGTTCTATGGATGCTCTCTACAAGAAGCTCTAAGAGAAAAAAGAGGAGAAAAGGATACTTAAAGAACAAAACAAACATCTCCTATAAGCATTGCAGAAAATGGGCAACGCTCCTCCAGTAACTGCCACCGAACCCATTCAAGTTCCCAGTCAGGAGAAAATGAATGAATATATTAAGATTGGTGAACAAGGCATGACAGTATCAGCTTGGATTAAATGGCTCCATAGAGATGGTAAGGAAGTACTTAGAAAATTCAAATTGCTTTATTAGGATATAATCCAAGAAAATAAGGAGCTCTGAGCAAGTAGTAGGTTCCCTATCCTAAGATTTGGATACGCTGAGTTACAGAGGGAAATGCTACGAGTAATGGCTAACTACTCGGTGATGACCTATTGAATGTTAGCATTATCAATCACCTACGTATACATAAGAAGGCTCTCACTGCATTAGATTATCGGGTTGATCAGATGGAATATATCATGGAGAGAATCGATAAAAAGAGGATGAAGCCTCAAGCATGATACAACATAGAGGATACAGTTGTAAAAATGGCTCCAGAGATGCTTAGTGAATCGGGTAACTTGTGGGAATCAGATGACACATTCCATCATTTCAAGACTATCATCACTTAAGGTTTGGCACCTGAGGTCACTTTTGACCAAGAGTCAATCAATAACCTCTTGGCCTACCGTGATTTCATTGGATTTTTGATCGATGCTTGCGATAATTTCATCGAGTTACCTGACAAGTTCAAGAATGAGAAAGAAACCTGTGAAGTCATTCGCGACCATTCTAATGGTCCCGACAATGATCAACTTCAAGCAATGATCAATAGGTTTGTTGAGTATCGATCACAATGTCACATCGAATCTCCTGATAAAAAGTAGGATACCCAATTTGAGCAAAGAGATGATGATGAGTAGTTCCTCCTTTCTGGAATGCGTTGATCATTTTTGTTAAATATTTTAAAAAAATTGTTGGCATACACAATGACCTCATCCATGTTGCACCATGGGATGTTGCCATCTGAAAACTTGCCCAAGTCAACTGTTGACTTTTTAGATATTTTCTAGATATTTTCTAGATCTTTTGTAAATATCTTGTAAGATATTTTATAAGTAGTGGTTTTGCTTTTGTTTTCTTTCCTCCTCTCCTTCTATAAATACTAGAATACTTGTTTTATTTTGGGTGAACATTTCTTATATGAAAAAAGAAGTGAGGAGAGAAATACTTTGTGTTTTCTTGCAATGTGAAGAAATATTAATACACATATTCGGACTTTATGCTTAATGTTTGTGTTATTTACATCAGATCTTTTATAAGTTAGTCCATGTTTTTATTCTGTTAGATTAATTCCTACTATTGTCATATGTTCATCAAGTATTGATTTAATTGTTTATGCAAGTAATTTTGGATACATTTACTACCACCCAAAGAATAAACCTTGACCTTTCCATCTTGGAATTCATTTATTTTCTTCCTTCATATCTACCATCCTCCGTTCCTTCCTTCTTACCTTTTTTTCATAGTTATAACCACCTCTCTTGGGATGATATCCCAAACCCCCTAAAGTTAGAATAGTGTAGATTTTCATAGATTCCTACTTGATAGATTAACAATAAACTAGTTTAACTTCGATGTGTCGAAGAGGGGATTTTCCTACACACCTTTGGCCTGTTTCCCCATGACTGCCTAACTAATGATTTTCAGACCAATAGTTTTTGGTGAAAATAATGGGGATCGAACTAAGGAAATAACTAAAAAGCTGTCAAAAATCTAATACCAGTTTGCAAATTTTAGCCCTTTGTTACAAATAATTTTTTTGCATAAGTGATCTAAATTGAAACTTTCCTTATGAAAATCCATAGATTTGGACTAGATAGAACCTTTTAGTTCATTGAGTTTTTACAAAAACTTGTATATTTCAGTAGATCTGAGATTTTGACATTTCATGTTATTTTCAAAACCTTGCAAAATTTAGGTCAAAGATCTGAAAATCAGCCTACTAAATTGACCCACTTTTTATCCTTAGTAATATTTGTCAGAAAATCGCAATCGGTTGTTATTAAAAAGGGTAAAATTAAATATTGAAAAAGTACATGCTGTTGATTTTTGCCAGAAAAATAAGAAAATCAGCAAGTATAAACAAAAATATTTTTGTAAGTCTACTCCAAATTGTTGCAAATCTGAGCGGAACGCTAATGGTGAAACCATTTACTCGTAGTAGAAGAGCTCATGGAGAAGTTGATCCAATTTTTGATCTAATTTGAAGGCACAATTTTAGTATCACTCCAGAGGATTTGCATCACTAAGTTCCATGGATCGGTCGGCAAGAAGTGCCTCACCTCCATAAAGGTGCCAGATTTCACAGGGTGTCTCGACATCAACTTGCAGTGCTCTATTGTTAAGTGGAATCACACTCCCTACTCACGTTTTTTTTCCTACTTTTCAAATGGCAGCAAATCTACCTGTACTATGGGTAAACGCCATGGGTCCTCTAGCATTGCCACATCCAGTCAACCCCTCCCTCCCGAAATCGTAAGAATTTCCCAAGATTTGATGGGAGTGGAAATCAAAGCATGGACGCACATATATCTGCGTTTATTATGTCATGCAGGATTCGAACATGAATCATGAAGATGTATCGATATGTCTCTTTCTAGAGACCTTGCAAGTCCTACATCAAAATGGTTCTAGCACGTACCACTGGATCCATCACCAATTGGGCCACATTACAGACTACATTTGAAGACAGATACTGGCTGCCAGTAAGACACATTTGCATTATTATCACAAATCCCTCACATGAAGAAGGTGACCATGAAACCATGCGTGATTTTATCACTCGATTTAATTTTTGATTGGCCGTGTCTTTGCTTGTCGTGATGCTAACATTAGAGAATCCACGGTGTTTCTTCTAACGCAATGAGTTCAAAAATAAGTTTCTTACTTTTATAGGAATAGATACCCACCTTGGCCCTTGCTCAAGCTATGGCCATTCAGATAGAATACAACCTTCTTATATCTAGTGAGTTAAGAAAAGAGCCGTCAAAATAGAAGGCTTCAAATTCTTCTCAGATACCTCATCGATCTAGCATTCCAGAAGATGGTGAATGAATTTATCTCATTAAAGAAGAAATTGACTCAAACATCGTCTACTACTTATCAACAAATACCTAATTAACGACCTTAGTTAATAAATCACCCCTTCTACCTAGACTAATTAATTATTATTAATTAATTAGCTTTCCCTTCCATTTAACCAATAAATCAATATTTAATTGATTTAATCCCCTTATAATAGCCTAAATCACACTAATATTCCTCTAATTGGCTTCTATAAGCTTACACCTACCTATTAATTAATCACCTTTGATTAATTAAAATACCCCCCAACTCCCATGACTTGCTAAACATGTATTAAACCCTTCTAAAGTAAGGTTACCTTTAATAAAGCAACCTTATCCATTCCTAATCATGTTTTACCTTTATCCCACATTCATGAGAATGTGTTGAATCCTTTATCCTTTGGGCTATATAAAGAGCCCTCCACCTACCTTTTTACTTACACCTAAACTTTCTAAGAGAGTAAATGCAAAGCATATAGCAAAGAGACTAAGAGCTTGCACCTTGCCCTTTTGAGAGTTCATCATCTTGAAGAGTTAAGCCTCTTTCTTAAAGTGCTTGGGTCATATGGGAGGTGTCAAAAGGGTCTTGTAGCCCAACTTTGATTAGCCCCCATTCCTAGGTTCTTGGAGCATTAAGGACAACTATTTTGATAGCCATGGAGCTTACTTAGGTCCATTCATTTATTTGTTGTTAGAGAATAGAGGAGTTTAGATATTTAGCATTGTTAGTTTCAAAGTTTGTATTGATGAATGCTAGCATCTAACCCTTGTTTAATTCTTATCATGATGGTGTTTATGCTTTGTTTTAGCTAAATTGTAGAACTATTTTAGGTGGTAGTTCTTGCTTCATTTGATTTAGCATTAAGCAAAGTATACATGCACACATTTGGCATGCCCGGTGGGACTTACTCCATTGTCCTTTGCACTTAATTTCAAGTTTTTGTAGTTAAGTTTTATTTTTGGTTACTAACCCTCTTTTACACATGTTGATCTAACTTGTTTTTTTAACATGTTTTGTTGAGTTTGCATGTGTTGGGTCTTCCTTGTAGGTATGAAGGAGGTGAAGTGCTGTCAAAATTGGAATTGAGGGGAAAATTTCAAGATTTCTCCATGTTTTCATTTTTAGAGCTTACTTTTTCAACATTCTACATGCTAGTTTTGTCAATTTCTTGAAGATTTTAAATTCTTGAGCATGTAGGTTAGTGTTTGATAGTGCTGAGTCTTCTATTTACATATTAATGTGGTGGGTTGCTGTCAAAATTTAATCTTGGTGAGAAAATTTCAAGATTTCATCATGTTTTCATTTTTAGAGCTTACTTTTTCAACATTTTACATGTTAGTTTTGTCAATTTCTTGAAAATTCAATTCTTGAGCATGTAGGTTAGTGTTTGATAGTGCTTGAGTCTTATATTTACATATTAATGTGGTGGGTTGCTGTCAAAATTTAATGTTGGTGAGAAAATTTCAAGATTTCATCATGTTTTCATTTTAGAGCTTACTTTTTCATCATTCTACATGCTTTAGTTTTGTCAATTTCTTGAAAATCTTAAATTCTTGAGCATGTATGTTAATGTTTGATAGCGTTGAGTCTTCTATTCATATATTAATGTGATGGGTTGTTGTCAAAATTGAATCTTGGTTGGAAAAATTTGCCCATTTTGCATATTAAGGGACGTTTTTTTGACATTTTTTAAGTGCATGTCAAGTGCATACCCATGAGCATAAGAGCATATGCGTAACCCATCTTCCGAAGGCCATAACTTTTGCTCCCGACCTCGAAATGACTCCATTTTTTTTGCGTTGGAAAGGTATTGAAGTTAACTATGCAATGAAAACATAAATTGGGATTTACACTTACAGAAGTTGCAGGTTTTTCTGTTATTTTAAAACTGGTCATTTTCTAACATGTCTAATGTTTTGATGAATGTTGTATTTCCATGCTTACTCGATTTAGATCAAAGCGTGTGTATGCTCTTCTCTTGCACCTTTTGGTGATCTTGAGAATCAAAAACAACTTTGATCTATATCTTTTTAACATTGGGATTAAACTTGGAAATTTAATTATTCATTTTGCTTAAGGGAATGAACCTTTCTAAAGCATTTTCAACGGTCCTTTGATTTGAAGTTTTCCATTTCTATATAGTTGGGCTAAAGTTTGTGTATGCTCTTCTCTTGCACCTTAGGGTGATCTTGAGAATCAAAAGCAACTTTAGTCTTCATTTTATAACATTTGGTAAATTGGAAACTTCATCTTTCACTTTTGGTTTAAGGGAATGAACATTTATCAAAAATTTTGTATGGTTCATTGATTGAAAAGATTTTATTTACTTTTTAGTTGGATTATTTGTTGTGTATGCTCTTCTCTTGCATCCTTGGATGATCTTGAGAATCAAAAGCAACTTTTAATCCTCTTTTAAATAATGTGATTTTCTTGGAGAACTACTAACGCTTGAGTGCAGGACCTAAAAACGCTTGTCAAAGAAAGGAGGAATCAAAACGAAATCAAAAACTACTAATACGGTTGTTATACGAGGTTGCAAAAGGTGTTCAAGCAAACCACACCTAATTAAACAAGATAAAAAGAACAACATATTCAAAACAACTTTGTATTGCGAGGTTTCGGAAAAAGTACGTCCCTCTCGCTCATTTGGAACATAACCCCTTTGGCATAACGCCTTAAGCTACAACAATGGGGGTGGTTCGGGAACCCCAAAGTAGTCACGCAGAGAGGAACCTTGTGGGCCGAAAGCGGGAAGTGCTCGCACTACCTACTTGACTAGTGATTCCTTTGTGAGATAGAGTTACAGGTTGTCGTTGTGGCGACCCCAGTGATAGTACACGTAGACGCACTAGTTGCCTACTATTCTTGAAGGGGGTAAAGTAAAGCCGAGATACTCCCAAACTAGTCAGTGTGACTTTTTGGGTAAATCGCGCTCGCTCGTGGCAACTTTGTAACACCTAGGGCGAGAGAACCACCTAGGAGAATATACTTTGGCCAGGAGCCCACTTTGACCACTTTAAAACAGTGTTGAGTTGTGAACCTTCTTTTTGAGAAACGTGTGACGTATTACTTTCGCCTAGTTTTTACTTGCCTTAGGGCGAGGCGAAACTCTGCCGAAGTAAGACTAGCATTTTTTGTCATTTTTTCTTGATTTATTTCCTTCATATTCTTTTGACACTTTGTTGATCAAAAGAGGTGTGATTACCTTTGTGTTGCCATTATTTGTTTCTCTCACTTTTATGTCCGTTTCGCCCATCCATGTTTCTTGGGTGGGTTAGTTAAGCGTCTAAAGTGAGTGGAGGCGTTTTCACGTCATTTGGTAGCCATTGTGATCTTGATACCCACGTCAAGATCGTCATTGTAGTTAGGCGTGGTTCATCACTGCGGACTTCCATAGAGGAGTTAGTTTGTTTGTCTCGTATCATTACAATTTCGATATTTACGTCTTGTTTCTTGTAAACTCGACATAAATACCTATATTATGCGGTTCTCTGCACACATTCTTAACTATTCCTAGCTATACTTTGAGCTTTTTTTGTTCAGTTTTATTATTACCTCGATTTCAAAAGGTGTTAGGAACTACCATTTGTGCGTGTTATATCAATAACACCTCGATATCAATACTCCACTTTCTTGCAAAGTGGGTTAACATATCTTGGTGATATTGTTGTGTCATTCGCAAATCGTAATTGACACTTTTTGAGATATAGGTCTTAATCAGACTTGAGCTTGCTCATCGTATATCTTGATTGGGAGATCGCATTTAACTTCATGTATTTACTTACGTTTTGTTCATTCCTTTGAACTTGGCATAAGTGGAGACATCTTGTTAATCATCTGGCGTCGTAAATTACTTTAAAGCGTAATCTAGGGAGGTACTTCATTTGATTAAGTTTTGATACCAAACGATTGTTTCATTGGTGACTTTATCATTCTATCACATTGGTATTCTCACATTGTTAATTTACTCTTAACACGTACATCTTGTGTTTCACTTAGGGGTAGTCATTGAATTTTGAACAAATCTACAACTTACCTTAGTGAAACTTATCACGAAAACATGGCTCCCAAGACGCGTCTAGGGTTAAAGAAACAAACATATGAGGAACAACAGGCGCAAGCTTGGGAAACCTCTAACAGACAAGGGTCAAACCCATTTATCGGACACGATCTAGGACCACTATTTTCTGCAGAAAAGGAAACAGAAGAGATGGTCGATCATAGTGGAAATGAATTAGAATCACCACACACAGACTTTGATTTTGACCCCACTCTACTAGATGAGTTTCTCCTTAGAAACAAAGATAGAGTTTTGGCACGGGTCATGGAATTAGGGGCCAAATTGCCCATTGAGAAGGAACCAATACTACTGAACAAAAATGACACTACTAAGGAGGAACACCCCCTTATCAATATGGAAGATATTTTAACAGGCGGACATGCTTCCACTTCTTATGTAGAAAATGATAAAGTGGTAGGGCATAGAATACCCCTCATCAAAGTGCCACGAAGAAGAAACAAGATAGAACATGAGGCGGGGAAGAACCTCCACAATACGAAGAGGAGGAACCTTTAGAAGAAGAAGACACAAACCAAGTCACAATCCAACAACAACTCAGTAACTTAAGCCGACAACTAGCTTTGCTTACTTTCCAAGTACAGAAAGACACAAACAAGAACGTTCAAAAGTCAAAGCCTAAGTTTAGGATCCACGAACTCCATCGAGAAAACCAAGGAGAAGAAGACACAGGGTATCATCATGTACACATCCCGTTTCTCCCACTAAAGAACAATTGCTCGCACAAGAAGTACAATCTATGAAAGCAACGCTTGCGAGCATACAAGAAAGCAATATAGGGAGTATTAGGAAATACCAATAGAAGAACTATGCCCCTATCCTTTTGACAAGACAATGACCCTTGACCCTTTCCAAAGAAATTTGATATGCAAAGTTGACAAATACAAAGGAAAGGGAGACCCAAGGGATCATGTTAAAGATTTCTACATGGCATGTCAAGAGGTGTCTTATAGTGATAATTACCTCATCAGACTTTTTCCTAAGAGTCTCGGAGGTCAAGCATTAGAATGGTTTACGCGCTTGCCACGAGGATCAATTTTCACTGGCCAGAGTTGGCGGAAAGATTCGTGCGTCATTTCTCATATAACATAGAGAGTGACGTCACCATGGCAGACTTGTGCGGCACAAAACAACGCCCAAATGAGACCTTCGCCAGCTTCCTCCAACGATGGAGAGGGATAGCTAGTCGCTTCCCTTGCGCTTTCCCTGAGAAGCAGCTAGTCAGTATTTTCGTCCCTAATCTCAACCCAGATATAGCTTTCCACCTCCAAATGCATTGTGTCCGCACCTTTGAGGAGGTTATCGAGAAAGGGATTCAAATAGAAAAGGCTCTCATTGCAAAGGCACCCTCAAAACCCAATCTAAAGACAACCAAAGTGTCGAACCCATTTGAAAAGCCAAAGATCTTTAACAAAAACAAAAAGCGTGGTGGGAGGCGGAATCTTGATTCCAAAGCGTGTTCAAGCGGTCCAAACCGAGTCAACCTTTTAAAGCTGACCAAGGGCCCAATTCAACCACCACCAAAGCGAAGAACATTCACCTCCCTCGATGACCGTTTATCTGTCATACTAAAGCAGGTTGGATGCGGCCCACATGATGACCTATCCTACAACACTGACCGTTTGATGACAACACTCCTAAACCTTCATGGTATAAGGAGCATGAATAATGTGAAATGCATCGCGTTAAAGGTCATAAAACAGACAAATGTTTGTGACTTCGCCACTATATTCAAGACCTCATTGACAACGGGGAGATAGAGGTGGATAACCCTAGCCACATCAAACACCTAATGAGAAATGGGGATTTATAAGGAACCATTCCCCAAGCATGATAAGTCGGAAAAGGAAAAACCGGATCGGGGAGAGTCATCCCAAACCTATAAAGCCACGAATTACTTGTATACCAAGAGAGATAACAATCATTACGATTCACTTATCGGATGTATTCGCTCCCCTCTTGGCCGTGTCAATACCATCGGATCGAGGAAAAAGGGCTGGCTGCGGTAGCAAGGCGTGCCGCCTCGTGATTCAGAACCCTCTCTGTTGACCCCTTAAGTGGTAAATATAACCTTTTAGAACAACTTGAGAAGACACTGCTAAGATCTCGATCTTAGATCTTCTCAAGATATCAATGTGCATAAGGAAATTTTGTATCAAACTCTTCAGGGGTCGGGAGTGCCTTTAGAAGTTGATCCTGCATACCTTCAAGCCGCGGTGGCAAATATTGCACCCAGTGAGCATCTCACTTTCAACCATAGGGAGGTCCCTACTGAGAATCCTACACATAATCTTCCCTTATACATTGAGGTAGTTGTCACCCGCAGGAAAATCAAACGGGTGCTTGTGGACAATGGATCAGGATTGAATATTTGCACGCTTAAGTTAGTCAAACAATTGGGACATACGGAAGAAGATCTTGAGTCCCATATCATCACTATCACCGCATACGACAACGCGGAAAGAGAGTCAGCAGGCACCATTACGCTGCCAATGGAGGTGGGCCCCACTTGCCATCAGACAAAGTTTCACGTCTTAGACTTGGAACTTCCATATAATATGCTTCTAGGCCGACCATGGATCCATGCCATGCAAGCAGTGCCATCAACATTTCATCAATGCATCAAGCTGAAGCATGAGGGACATACAGTAACAATACCAGGAGACTCAGAGCCCTTTGCTCATTGTAGAGCTCTTAATAGCTTTGCACGAAAGGGTACATATGCATGTCCCTCCACAGATATAGTTGTCCCTCTTCATTCTGAGGCCATGGAATCTCGAGTAGATTCAAATTCTCTTAGTTCTTGCACTCATGGGGCATCTACTTCAACATCTCCATTTAATTCATGGGAGATGAAAATTCTGGAATATGGTGTGGGGAGTATAATGTACAACAAGCGCTCTTGGTTTTGAGACCTCTCCTTGTCGCCCAAGACTAGAGGTCGACCCAACTCTTGCTTCGGGAGACCTAGAGAGGAACATACTATTGGGTCGTTCCTGCACGGAGGCTTGTTAGGCGAGGAAAAATTACTTGATCCACCTCTTACTTGGGTCCCCTGAGGACACTCGGCCATCTTGTTATCAAACCCCGAGAATATGAAAAATCTAGCGAGAATGATGTACTCCATGGGCTCTGAGGCCTAGGATGTGGGAGGAATGAACAAGGACAAAGAGAACCAGTCCCTCTTCCACATTTCAAAACAGAAAGATATGGCATTGGGATTCGCCCTTATGGAGCACACCCCAACGATCAAGATGCGACTTGTTCTGAGCATGAGGATAGCTCGATTATCTAGGCAGCGATCACAGATTCTGTTGTAGCCAATATGAGGATCTGGCCTCCACGAACCTTTTCATGAATAATGTTGTCCTAACCATCACCCCCAATGAACCAACCCTTGACCTTGTATACCCCTCCCTTGTTGAATGGGACCAACAACGTCACGTGCCACTAGATTTATTCGAGAATGACGAGGCTATTGCAGAGTTCATGGGCATAAGGGATACAATTCCCATTGGAGATCACAAGAAGGGTTTCTTTATCGACTTAGACACCTGCGCCTACTTCGGCGAGGAGGCTGAACTTCGTGGTCAGCAAAATTTAAAGAAAAGCGAGGGCAAGAGTTCTAAAGAAAAGCCTCGGCAAAAATCAAAGTCCAAGTCACACAGTGAAAACCTCTTTGAGGCATTGGCTGACAAACAAATAAGAAAATCAAAGGACAAACAAAGTGACCACGCCAGGGATGAAAATCTCGTAGAGACATCCTTGGATGAAGATCTCAACCTACCTCCCGATCCCACGCGTATGGAGGATTTATAAAAAATTGTTAGTTGAAGAAACCATTGATGTAATATTAGTGCTTGAAGAAGATCCCAAGATAGTAAAATTGGGAGCATCACTCTCGGCCGAGAGAGAACAAAAAGGCGTTCACTATGCTCTGCGAGAGTTTATTGATGTGTTCGCATGGTCTTACAAAGACATGCCGGCTTAGATCAACTTTGGTCGTGCATAACTTGGTTGTGTGTGAGGCGCTAAGCCTATCAAGCAGAAGCTTGAAAGATGCACCCAAGAGTGGCCTTGTTAGTTAAAGAAGAGTTGGAAAGGTTGCTTGCGGTAGGATTCATCGAGGCCGATTGATTATTACGAATGGATATCGAACATTGTTCTGTCGGAAGAAACCTATTGGTATCGAATTTGCCTGATTTTAGGGACATCAATAAAGCTTGCCCTAAAGATGACTTTCCGTTGCCCAACATTGACATGATTGTTGACTCAACCGCGAGGGTATGAAATGCTATCACTTATGGATGGCTTTTGGGTTATAATCAAATTAAGATCGGTTGAGGAAGACCAACACAAAACAGCTTTCACAACTCCTTGGGGCACCTTACATTATCGAGGTGATGCCATTCGGCCTTAAGAATGCGGGAGCAACTTATCAGTGAGCCATGCAGTAATATTTCATGATATGATTCATGACATCATGGAAGACTATGTAGGCGACATCACAGGAAAGTCCAAAACAAGAGAGGAACATCCTATCATTTTGCGGCGTATCTTTGAACGCCTACGTGAATACAAAGTCGAGGCTAAATCCAAAGAAGTGTGTCTTTGGTGTCTATATCAGGAAACTATTAGGCTTCATCGTGTCGAGGCGAGGTATTGAGGTAGACCACCTGCTAAAGTATCGCCATCACGAAATGCCTCCACTGAGAATATCAAGCAAGCTGCGTAGCTTGCGAGGAAAATTCAAGCCATTCGCGCTTTATCTCCCGACTTGCGAGATAAATGTCACTCATTCACTCATTTGCTTAAGAAGGACTCACTTTCATTTGGGGACTGAGCAACAACAAGCCTTTGCTTTGCTTAAACGATACTGGCTAATCCCTGTCCTCATGCCTCCCACTCGGGAGAACCACTTTTGCTCTATATTTCCGCTCGTGATATGCTATTGGTGCCTTTGCTCACCCAATATGACCTTAGCCATAAAAAAGCGAGTGTACTATAAAGTCGCACCCTCATCGCCTATGAATGTAATTATCCTCAGATTGAGAAGGCTTGCTTGGCATTTGTTGTTTTTACCTTTGAAACTTCGCCATTACCTGCTAAATACTAAGACCAAGCTCATATCCAAGGTCGACCCACTCAAGTATTTGTTGTCCAAACCCGCCCTCACAGGTAGAATGGCTAATTGGATCATTCTACTCAGTGAGTTTGATATAGAATTTGTCCATCAAAAATCAATTAAAGGACAAGTACTTGCTGACCAGTTAGCGGAAGCACCTTTGCAAAGCATAGAACCTTTGAGTCTGGATCTGCCAGATGCATCTTTGCTCTACATTGAAGAATCTATCGTATGGCAGATACATTTTGATGGATCTTTTACGTTTCATGGTTCAGGTGCAGGAGTGGTCCTTATTACTCCTTCAGGTGATCCTATACCACAGGCTTTCCGCCTGGCCTTCCCTTGCACAAACAACATTGCGGAATATGAAGCACTCATTGCAGGGATGAAGCTAGCCATCAAGTGGAATATTCAACATGTGAAGGTTGTAGGTGATTCACAGCTAATCATCAAACAGGTTAATGATGAGTATAAAGTTAAGGATGACAAGCTCATACCTTATAAGAAGTTGGTGGAAACTCTGAAGGAGTATTTTGTGCGCATTACCTTTGAGCAAATCCCAAGAGCGCAGAATAGATCGGCAGATGCTATGGCAACGGTGGGATCTATGCTTCGTATTCCGCCAGGGAACAATGATATGCCATTCTTCGTAGAAAATCTCGCCGGCCCGCGTATGACATGCGAGAATCTTGCTTGGCTTGAGGTTGTTGGTCCCCATTCACCATGGTATGAACCCATTTTCACCTATCTTAAGGACGGTACATTCCCTCCCGAAATCTCCCGCTCGAAAAGCGAGCCTAATTCCAAATAGCCCGTTACACCTGTTAGGAGGTACACTTTATCGTCGTGGCTACGATGGGAATCATTACGTTATGCTGGATGTGCGAGTCAATCCAGGCAATTAAAAAGAAGTACGAAGGAGTATGCGGAGCACATACAAACGGAATGGTCTTGGCTAAGAAAGCTGTTAAGAGTAGGTTACTATTGGCCCACCATGAGGCTGATTGTTGTAATTATGTTAGAAAATGTGTGCTTTATGCCAAAAGTATGGAAATTTCATCCATGCTCCATCGCATGACCATTGCTGACCAATCACTACCCGTGGCCATTCTCAGTGGGGACTTGATCTAATAGGGAAGCTTACTCCTACCTCATCGATGGTCATACACATATCATCACGGCTACTGAGAATACTTCACAAAATGGGTGGAAATTTGTCCCTTTAACCTATGTCACGAGGAGCACAGATTTCTAAATTCATCATGAATCACATTATTTGCCGATATGGTATCCCTGCAGCCATTGTCACAGATAATGGGAAGTCATTTAAGAACAAAACTGTGAAAGGTCTTTGCCAACGGTTCCAAATCAGATTGAAATGGTCCACGCCATATTACCCTCAGGGTAATGGACAAGCTGAGGCAACAAACAAGACTTTGGTAAGGATAATGGAGAAGATGGTTATGGCTGGTGAAAGCGGCACCTCAAATCCACCCAGCCCTCTGGGCCTACCGAACATCAATTCGCACTCCTACGGGTGCGACGCCATATTCCCTCGTGTTCGGGACAGAATCTATCATCCCTTTAGAGATTGAACTCCCATCCCTGCGAATTTCTCTTCGGGACTATTTGGATAAGGATGAAGATTGCGAGTGGCAAGATTGG
This sequence comes from Taxus wallichiana var. yunnanensis, assembly GCA_018340775.1. Classification (NCBI taxonomy): domain Eukaryota; kingdom Viridiplantae; phylum Streptophyta; class Pinopsida; order Cupressales; family Taxaceae; genus Taxus; species Taxus wallichiana. The sequence continues at coordinate 298,729,879 of CM031242.1, forward strand.
GTGAGTTAGAGCTCTGGATGAGGCGCATTCGCGCTCTTAATCACTGAAAGTATATCAACACAGAATCTCCCATGCAACTACAACAAGAGAATCATCCCTCGCCGGTTTGAGGTGGGTGATTTAGTTATGAAGGAGAACCGGTTCAACACGGAGAGCGAGAGCGAGAAAAGAAAGGAAGTTCGAACCACCTTTGGTTAGGACCCTATGTCATAGTTGCCAAGTATGGCACGGGGGCATACAAGTTGGCTCACCCCGATGGTGATGAGCTCAGGGAGCCCATGAATTCCATGCATCTTAAGAGGTTTTATGCCTAAACATGGCACTGAAAGAAAGTCAAAAAAATCATAAAAAAAAAAAAAAAATCAAAAAAAAAAAAAAAAAAAAAAAAAAAAAAAAAAAAAAAAAAGAAGAAGAGAAAACAGGTCGTCCACTAGTGAAAACCACGCAATTGTGGCACTTTGGACAAGTCCTTGGGTGAAAACCGGTTTCGGCGCCTCGGGAGGATTCGTTGTTCACAAGCATTACGTATTAGAAGGGTAGTTGTCTTTGTCTGGACTGGTTCTACCTTGAGTTTCCTTGTGCACACCATCTAGTCGGCCTTGATCCGGCTTTGCCTTCTTCTTATTAAATGCTGTAGGGGCGTGGTCTTTCGTTATTTCCCATCTTACTGTTTGGGGCAACTCAGCGAATTCACCTTCTTGTTCATAAGCGCGTGGCTTTTGCCCTTGTATATTCCCCACCTACATTTGGGGGCATCCATGCTTTCTTGGTTACTGCACATAGCTTTGGAAAACTGTTAAAAACACAAAAACAATAGAAAATTGTTTCACAAAACACAAAAACAATAGAAAATTGTTTCAGAAAACACAAAAACAATAGAAAATTGTTTCGAGAAAAACACAAAAACAAAAACAATAGAAAATTTTTGAAAACACAAAAACAATAGAAAATTGTTTCACAAAAAACACAAAAACAATAGAAAATTGTTTCAGAAAACACAAAAACAATAGAAAATTGTTTGAGAAAACACAAAAACAATAGAAAATTGTTTCAGAAAACACAAAAACAATAGAAAATTGTTTGAGAAAAACACAAAAACAATAGAACATTGTTTCGAGAAAACAACAAAAAACAATATATATATATATATATATATCAAAAAAATCTAAAAACAAGGCAAAATTTTTCAAAAAATTCCTAAAAAGTAAAACACCCTACAAAATGGTAACTTGCTTCTTACGGCTGAAACTTGTGTCTTGCGCATGGTATTTTCTCCATATCTGTTGGTTTGTCTCACATCTTCCCCGATTAATACGACTCGCGGATCACTTTGGATTCTAACCATTCACAAAAGCTATTTGCTTGCTTAAATGCGTACTACGGGGCACTTTTGGTTGCACTGGTCTTTGTTTCGTTGTTGCCTGACAAATGCTTTTCATGGACCCGTGTCCATTTTCATTTCCCCTTGCATGTATCCTTGCTTGGGGCATCATTTTTAACCCTTGTCGTCAATCACGAACTTGTGGATCTCTTCAGCACTGATAACAAAACATTTGTATAATTGTCTTGACCGTTGTTGGGTTAGATATGTGCGTTCGTACTTGTTTTCCCTGTTATATGAGCTTGTTTCCTTCTCGTATTGCATTGCATTATTGTATGTTGCGTGGAGTTGGTACTTTCAGCAATGGACAATTGTTCGTAGTATGGCTTTTCATGTCATTCTACCTTTGTCGTATGCTTATATTTTTCATAAGGACCGATGATGTAGTTCCTATGGCAATATGATGACATCAAATTTGTTCCAAACAAATAAGCGGCTAGAGGTTAAGCTCTTCTCTCCCCTCATCCATATTTCTTCTACACCACTTCCCTTTCACCCCTAATTCTCCCTCTCCTCGGGGCATCCTGCCTCGTCCCCATTCTTCTGCCTACTTCTCACCTTTTTCGATCGTCGATCGAGTTCTTCTATCACCCCATCGACACTCGAGGGGGCATCTCTCCCTCCTACTAATTTTTCTTCCATCTCTTCAAAATCTCTTTTGTCTACTATCTTTGAAGTGGCATCACTTATGCCACCCCAAAGAGGGGCAAATGTAGACACCTATAATTACGCCCAAGCAATTTAAATACTTAAATTGTGCTAATTATCCCCTTTCTCACAAATCAACGACATATCGTCAAAGGCACTCATTTTCCCTCATATCATCATTAATTAATTACACTAAGCTAATTAATTAAGTTGCCTATCCAACAAATACCCTAATTAACGACCTTCCGTTAATAAATCACCCCTTCTACCTAGACTAATTAATTATTATTAATTAATTAGCTTTCCCTTCCATTTAACCAATAAATCAATATTTAATTGATTTAATCCCCTTATAATAGCCTAAATCACACTAATATTCCTCTAATTGGCTTCTATAAGCTTACACCTACCTATTAATTAATCACCTTTGATTAATTAAAATACCCCAACTCCATGACTTGTTAAACATGTATTAAACCCTTCTAAAGTAAGGTTACCTTTAATAAAGCAACCTTATCCATTCCTAATCATGTTTTACCTTTATCCCACATTCATGAGAATGTGTTGAATCCTTTATCCTTTGGGCTATATAAAGAGCCCTCCACCTACCTTTTTACTTACACCTAAACTTTCTAAGAGAGTAAATGCAAAGCATATAGCAAAGAGACTAAGAGCTTGCACCTTGCCCTTTTGAGAGTTCATCATCTTGAAGAGTTAAGCCTCTTTCTTAAAGTGCTTGGGTCATATGGGAGGTGTCAAAAGGGTCTTGTAGCCCAACTTTGATTAGCCCCCATTCCTAGGTTCTTGGAGCATTAAGGACAACTATTTTGATAGCCATGGAGCTTACTTAGGTCCATTCATTTATTTGTTGTTAGAGAATAGGAGTTTAGATATTTAGCATTGTTAGTTTCAAAGTTTGTATTGATGAATGCTAGCATAAAAAAAAGTTTTCACTCACTCACAAGAAAAGAAGTAGAGGAAAAGGCTATGGTAACTCCTCTAATGATTGTTAAAAGAGGTAATCCTCTTCCTACTCAATCTCTGTTAAACCTTTTGCAAAAAAATCTTTTTTCTTGTACCTCCTCCAATTCAGCCTTCCTCCAGGCCCCATAAAGAGTAGTAATCCTCCTCTACAAAAATGAAATGAAGGACTCATTCCTTTGTTAGCACAAGCCTTGGTCACATTTGATATAGTTGATCACACCAAAAAGACCAAGATCTAGATGTCTCAAGTGAGTACCTTTAGTCCAACCCGAGAGAAGCTTATAAGATTAACTACGTATATCTAAATCCAGTGCTACCGTCCCTCCTCCTATTTCCCCTAAAGGAATTCTTCCCGTTCCTCATACGTCTCATGTAAACATTTCCTTGACTTCCACGTCGGGAAAATTGAACCTTTTACCTATCTCTCCGATCAATGGTCATTAAAATAATTAATCGTATAATTGATTCTAGAGCTTCTGATAATGTTATGCTAGTAAAGGTCACCCATGCTTTTGGCCTCACACTTACTAAACCTTTTGGTAGATGCTAATCCATGGAAACCAAATAGGTATCATTGATCATCGGATCAAGGATGCACGATTTGCATTCGAAGTATTTCTGAGAAAAGAGTAAAAATGACTATTCTCATAGCTGATATTCCAATAGCATATGGGATATTACTAGGGAGGAGATTTCGTAAAGAAGTTGGTGGAGAAATTCATATGGACTGGTCCAAAGCTAGGATTCTTGTCAAAGGGGTGATGCAGACATTGGAACCCAGAGTTAGAAAAGAAATATCTAGTCACTAACTCGATGACCCTAAGGCTCAGATTCTTTTTGAATCATCGGGGATTGGAAACTATTTCTTATCCACCAACTCAGATAGGGTGGATGTTTTCATCTAAAAGGAGGATCTTAACAAAGTATGGAAATTAAATTTTGATGGCATGCATGCAACAAGTGGAGGCGGTGTTGGGGCTATTCTAATATCTCTCGAAGAGGAGATTTTCCTTTTTCTTTCAAGTCGTAGTTCTTCAATAAAAATAATCTTTGCGAGTATGAATCCTTGTTACTTGGCATGCAAGATACAAAATTAAAGGGAATAAAGAATCGAGAGTGCAAGGTGATGTTGAGCTAATTATTAATCAGGTAAAAGGGATATATCAAGTAAAAAATGGCTGGCTCAAGCAATACCACAATGTTGTATGGGACAACATCAAAGAATTTGATGTTTTCTTGATCAAATCAGCTCTATAAAATCAGAATGACATGGCTGATTCATTGGCCATCTCATCCTCTCTCATGCTCCCTCACCTAGGTTAAAAATGAATACATATACCATTGAGGTAGTTTTTCACTCAAGTGTGCCAGATAATTCACAACAATGGTAGGTGTTAAATAATGACAAACATCTTATACATTTTTTGGAGAAATTTTACAATTTCAAAGAACTCCATTTCGATGGATCAACTTTGACGTGTCGTGAGTCTCTCACTGGTCAAGCACATGAATCTGAAAAAGATATAGTGATACAACTCAAAGGAAATAATATTTCAAAAGGTTTGGTTTCCTTAGAATGATTATTTGATAATCATAACCATTTTGTTAAAAAAGTGACAGGATGATGCTTTCTTCTATGAAATCTAAATCCATCAATCTAGGTACTTGTGGAACATCCTCATTCTGTGAATATCAAGAAGTGTTGTTCGCTTCAAGGAAAACTGAAAATTCGTTAAGTTGCTAAAAAATTACTTGGATGTGTTGGCATGGTCTTATGCTGATCTAAAGTCTTTCAAGCCAAAGGACATTCGGCATGACATTCCACTCAAGGACAATGTCAAACCTTTCCATCAAAAGAAAAGGAATTATAACCCCAAAATATCAGGTACCATCCAGCTGAAATTGAGAAGATGTTGGATGCAAGAATTATTTTTCCAACTCATCACATTACGGGTTGCAAATATTATCCAAGTGCGGAAGAAGAATGGTGAGATACACATATATGTGGACTTTTACAACTTGAACAGTCATCCTTAAAATATAACTATCCACTACCAATAATGGATCAAGTCCTATAGGTAATAAACAGTTCAAAAATGTTGTTTATGATTGAATGTTTTTCAGTTACAATCAAATTGAAGTCACGGCTGAAGATCAATTCAAAATAACATTCACCACTCCTTGGGGTACCTTCACCTACAATAGAATTTCATTCGGTTTGATCAATACTAGTGTCACCTTCCAACGAGCAATGGACTTTGCATTTAAATATATGATGGGAAATGTCATAGTTTTTACCTAGATGACCTAACCGTGTTATCCAAAAGATGAAGTGATCACTACGATCATTTGGAACAATTCCTGATCAAATGCCGATAACACAAAATTTCACTAAATCCCAAGAATTCAATTTTTGGGGTCACCGAAGGAAAGATGCTGGGACATGTCATCACCAGAGAAGGAACTAAGATAGATTTCAAAGAGTCAAGGCTGTTCAAAGCCTTACTTTGCCTAAAAGCAAGACTAGCGTTCACTCTTTCTTCAGAAAGGTAAATTTTCTTAGATTCTTTATTCTTTATTTTTCCGAGAAGACTCATGATATATATAATAGGATGAAAGGATCCAAAACATTCGATAGAGTGAGGAAGGTAGGACATCATTCGAAGACATAAATACCTTCGTTGCTCATGTCCCTATTCTAGTGTGCCCTGAATTCATCAAGGACTTCATCATGTATAGTTATACGTGTGCACATAATATATAAGCTATTTTGATGCAAAATAACTCTGAGGATATTGAATCCCCGATTACTTTCTTTATCTCTCTTCTTAAGCCTCATGAACTAAAGATGTAAAAATTAGAAAAGCATGCCTTTGTTGTGGTAAAAGTAGTCAATAAATTATGCTACTATATTCTGAATTCTCATAGAGTAGTGTTATTTCCTGACACAGTTGTTAATTCTATCCTAACTCAATAGGAGTTAGGGAGCTTACGAGGGAATTAGATCACAAAGGTCCAAGAATATGATCTAGACATCAAAACAACCAAGTTGGTAAGAGGTAAGGGCTTGTGTTAGCTAATGGATGAAAATAAAGACTCAGAGGTACCTGAAGAGAAAGATGATCACATTGATGGAGAACAAAATGAACTAGAGAAAGCAGATTCTTTGCCCATGGTTCTATTTGTCACCACCAACGACGAATGGTATTCTAACATCACATTCTTTATCACCTATGGTGAGTTCCTAACTCACCTAACCACAAAGGAAAAGTGAATGGTGAAGCTCAAAGCCGCAAGATACATCATATGTGATGATGGATTGTACAAATGTAATTCACAACATTTTTCTACGATGTGTTGACAAGCCGCAGCAGGTAAAATTGTTGGAAAGTTTTCACGACTCAGCATGTGGTGGTCACTTCTCCTCACCCAATGGATAGGTATATAAAAATTTGGGATTCTCTACCCTTAAGTTTCACTCAAAGATAGTCCCTAGAAAGAGCCAGTTGTTATCCATCAAAATTGAAAAGGGAAATTTACAGGTAGCCATACCAAAATTTTGTTTTAGCCCCTAGGGAATTTTGATGACGTTTGAAATAGGCCAAAACTCCCTTTCAAACAATCAAGTTGTTTCAAGACTTATCCATTTTTAGCTAATCCTTTGGCGCAGAAAGTTGTGTGTCGACATGACTAAACCCGCACCTTTTTACACTAGGCACAATTTTACTCATGTCGACATCAAGGAATTTGTGCCCCCCTTTTAAATTCCTTTAACGCTGAAATTATTGTGTTAACATCAAAAAACTTGCGCTATGTATTTTCCTAAGTGTTATTTTCATTGTGTTGACACTCTGGAAATCGTGCCAAAAGTAGTTGGTGAGGTCATAAATGCCAATTTTTCTATAAATAGGAGTCTGAAAATTTCATTTTCACGAATTGGAAATTGTGAAAAGTATTTTCTTTACACGTGTTAGCCATCCCTGTCAGCCCTCACGTGTCATTTTCGAGCTTATGGACCCTACGTTTTTCTTCGTGATTTATAAATCCAAGTAAGTGGCTCCTCTCCTAGTTGTGGTTTTTGTTTCATTAAGTGTTAGAGTCTATGTCAATGGTTAAAATCTAAAGAACCTAATAAATTCCCAACCCAACTGAAACCCTCTTTTCCTCTCCTTCCAGATCTGTAAATATAGAAGGTACCTACCACTGAAATAAACCAAAATCATCTGTCCCTACTTGCTGCCTTGCCAAAAACCTCTCTTCCTTACCATCTGACAAATCTAAGAAGAGAAAAGTGAAAATCAAAGATATTTACAAAAATTATTAAACTGTTAAGTCCTTGGCACACTGCTTTTTCCTCATAGCATATTCCAAAGTAGTGTTTTGGCACACTTTATGCTTATGCAACATGAAGATTTTTCATGCCTAGCCTAAGTACACTTAGTAGATTTTTCAAGAGGTGCAAGCGCAACTTCCACAACATCAACATAAAATGCTACATGTTGCAAAACCCGCACCCTTTTCTTTACCTTTCGATGCCAAAATTTGCATGTTGGCATCCATAAAAGTGCGCTAAGCCATAAAAAGCTCCTGTAGCCTGCTGAAAACTTGCAGCCTTGTGCCCTAAGGCTTAAAATTACTCGTTCTTCCTTCCGCAAGCTAAACTTAACTGTTTTCTCACGCATTCAAAGGTGTTCTGTTATTCTTCAAATTTTCATCATGAATAACATGACAGTTGACATGGCTCTTCTGTGTTGGACCTTCTTGATACTTCTTGCAGAACAACAACATCTATTCTTGAGCTCACATATGTCTTCATCAAGCAAAAGACCAGCTAGGACCGTAGTAAAAGCTAAAGCTAAGTAGTCAGAGCAAGAAATGAAGTACAAGTACCAAAAAGTCAGAATGCCTAACTCATATGTAGAGTGCAGCCTTGACATCAGAGACTCTGAGCTGGGTCATATAGACATGGATGATTTCTAGGTAAGGACCACCAAGGTGAACAATGGCCCTTGGATGAATAAGTTAATAGGTAGTGGATTGCACTTTGCAAGTTGGGCTTCGGTGAGTGCCGTGAATAATGAGTTCATCATATTGATTTCCCGATGTTATAACAAGAACACTAGATGTGTTGAAAACAAAGAACATGAGGCAATCATAGACCTCACATCTCATCACTTTAAGACGATCTTAAGAATTCCTCATCATAGGCAACACGTGGAAATAAGTATTGAAGAGACTGTAGGAAGGCATAGAATGATAACGAAGATTAGTGCATGCATATGATGAAATAACTCTATTTAAAGAACAAAAATCCATCGACCAGATGGCCACAAACCATCCACCGTAGTGATTTTAAATAAGATTTGAGTGATATAATCATGTTCTTGAACAAATTATTTAGACTCCTTGATGCCCATTATTTCCATAACTGGATGCTTTGAGATACCTTGAGAACATGAGCAAGAATGCACCTAACTAATGCTTCAAACTAGGGTGAAATCATAAGTGACACCATCTCACAGCAACTTCATAAAGTTCTAATGACTGGGAAGTTCTACATGAACTCCTACATTGTATATGTTGTTCTTTGTAGGAAGGGATTTTGCGAGGTTAACTTGAAATGGAGTATGGCCCCAATTCAAGGTATACGAGTTCTACCCAAAGCTAATTCTTGAAGCTAGCATCTCCTAGTTCTCCCAAATAAATGATGCCTTCTTCTATGAGGTAATTTGTTTGCCAAGGCCAAACATGAGGCACAATCAAACCAGCCCAAGTGTAATTACTGCTACAAAGAAATGGGGAGCATTGTTCACACATTTTCCCACATTCACATATCTCAGAGCTGTGAATTTTGAGGGAGAGCCAACAAAACTACCAAGGTTTGCAGGGCTGAAGCTGGTCCTCCTAGAATTATCAAGGTAATTAATCACTTATCATGACAGGTGTATGAAGAGAAAGAAAGGAGGAACTCCATTCCCCCTTACAGTTGGTTGATACACCTACCCTACAATTTCTAAAGCATGGGAGATGTACACTTAGAGTTGTTGAATGTAAAGCACAACTTCCTAGAAAGGTCAACCTTTGACTCGCCGGAGTTGTCTCCCAAAGGAAAAAATTGATCCCATCCATGTTCCCAAGATCGAGGACATTTGGATAGAACTAACCCATGAGATAGACATTAGGTAGAAGAATCACTCTCAGGTGGCTCTAGAGGAAATCATCACTATGGCTTTGCCATTTTCCCAAAGAAATTCAAAGATATTGATCAAGAAATTGATCAAGTTTACATTGACATGTATGGGGACAAATGGCCATTCGAAAATATTGACAGAGCTAAAGCGCCAAAGACCATTCAAGAAAGGGTCAAACCCATTTTGCAACACACCAAACATTGGTGCAATTAGAATGGCCTTACATACCTTAGAGTTGACTTCACAACTTATCCTTTAGGAAGTGCACCTCCAAGGCCGGTCCGTGTGCCTAAAGGAAAAGGAAAGGACAAGGTGGGAGAACCAAGTAGACAAGAGGAAACTCTTGAAGACCTTCCTCCTACTTTTGAGAAGTAAGTAGTCGACCTGGTGTCTCTAGGTGATGAAGAAACATCAGATATTCCAATGGATACGTCCACCCAGGATGGTATCACAACTACGACGGCTGAGGTACCCAGTGTTCCTTCCTCCACTCCTCCTCCTCCTCTTGTCATTCAAGCATCTATTCCTATGGATGTGTCTTCTCCTCTCCCTTCCTCCCTTCCATCTCCCACCTCTTCCATCTTCTCCTCTCTCACAGATCTGTCACCCAATATTTCCTCAATACCGTTGCAGATCCCTTCCATTTCTACATCATTCTCTTCTCCGTTAGTAACTCTAAGCCTTATGAGCATTGGTGTGTCGACTCCCTGTCAATGCCACCACCTAGGGTTTCAACATACTTCATTGATGCCTCTAAAAATTCTCCCCCTCTCACCGCCATTTCTTCTTCTTCCTCCACTCCCAATCCCATAAGTTCGATTGGATGTCGACCATCCGAGCTAGAATAAGAGGAAAGTTTCCATTGCAAACATGGATTTCTCCATCATTCGAATAATGGAACCAATAAGAATAAATTGATAACTCACTTTTCTAAAGGCACTTTGGGGGAGAGAGTCATGGAGATAGCTTTCGGATCCCACAAAGAGAAAAGAAGATATGTCTCCCTAAGACTTCATGGTGACTCAAGTCACAATGGGGACCTCGTCTAAAATCCTACAAGGGTAAGCCTTGACTTCTGTGGATGCTCTTTGCAAGAAGCTCCAAGATAAAAAAAGAGGAGAAAATGATACTTAAATAAAAAAACAAACATCTCCTATAAGCATTGCAAAAAATGGATAACGGTCCTCCAAGAATCGCCATCGATCCCATTCAAGTTCCCAATCAGGAGAAAATGAATGAATATATTAATATTGGTGAACAAGGCATGGTAGTATCAGCCTGGATTGAATAGATCCTCAGAGATGGTAAGGAAGTACTTGGAAAATTCACATTTCTTTATCAGGATATAATCCAAGCAAATAAGGAGCTACAAGCAGTGTTCCTTATCCGAAGAGTTGGATAACACTAAGTTGCAGCAGGAAATGCTATGAGAAATGGTTAATTGCTCAGTTGATGACCTATTAAATTTCAATGTTATTAATCACCCATGTATACATAAGAAGACACTCACTTCATTAGATTACCCAAGTAGATCAAAGTGGAATATATCCTGGAGAGAATCGATAAAGCCAAGGATGAAGCCCTAGAAGCACGATACAACATGGAGGATACAATTGCAAAAATGGCTCCAGAGATGCTCAGTGAATCAAGTAACTTGCGGGAAGAAGATGACACATTCTAGCATTTTGAGACTATCGTCACTCAAGGTTTGGCACCCGAGGTCACTTTCGACCGAGAGTCAATCAATAACCTCTTGGCCTGCCATGATTTCATTGGCTTTTTTATCGATGCTTGTGATAATTTCGTCGAGTTACCGACAAGTTAAAGAATGAGAAAGAAACCTACAAAGTCATTTGTGACCATTCTAATGGTCCCAACAATGATCAACTTCAAGCAATGATCAGCAGGTTTGCTGAGTATCGATCATAGTGTCACATCAAATCTCCTGATAAAAAGTAGGATACCCAGTTTGAGAAAAGAGATGATGATGAGTAGTTCCTCCTTTTCGAAATGCATTGATCACTTTTGTTAAATATTTAAAAAAATTGATGAATTTATCCATGTTTCACCATGGGATGTTGCCATCCAAAAACTTGCCCAAGTAAACTATTGACTTTTTAGATATTTTCTAGATATTTTCTATATCTTTTGTAAATATCTTGTAAGATATTTTTTAAGTAGTGGTTTTTCTTTTGTCTTCTTTCCTCCTCTCCTTCTATAAATACTAGAATACTTTTTGTATTCTGGGTGAACATTTTTTGTATGAAAAGAGAAGTGAGGAGAGAAAGACTTTGTGTTTTCTTGCAACAAAAGAAATATTAATACACATATTCAGACTTTGTGCTTAATGTGTGTGTTATTTACATCAGATCTTTCTTAAGTTAGATCTATGTTTTTATTCTATTAGATTCATTCCTACTATTATCATATGTTCATTAGTATTTCTTTAATTGTTTATGCAAGTAAGTTTGGCTCTGTTTACTACCAGCCCAAAGAATAAACCTTCTGACTTTCCATCTTGGAATTCATTTCTTTTCTTCCTTCAAATCTACCATCATCCATTCCTTCCTTCTTACATTTTTGTTCATAGTTGTAACCATCTCTACTAGGATGAGATATAAAACCCCCATGAAGTTAGAATAGTGTAGATTTACATAGATTCCTACTTGATAGATTAGAAATAAACTAGTTTTTCTTCGCTGTCTCGAAGAGGGTCTTTGCCCTGCACATTATTCGCATGTTTCCCCACGACCTACCTAACCAAAATATTTTTAGACCAACAGACCAACATATCATGTTTCTTATGGATTCACACATCTTACTATGATAAAAACTTCATCAATCTCCTTTGAATATGTATTTGTAGGACTTAATCCAAACCTTTGAGTCTCATAATCAAGATCTCATATAGTTCATGCAATCTATCGAGGTTCCACCGAATGATCCGACACTTGTGGTTGTATTTTTACCCCACATAATGTGGCTGACCTAACCACTCCAGCTCAAACTTCGCACCCATTTCCTCTCCTTAGGTTTTCACCCTCGTTTCAATGATTTCGAGATTTCCCTCTACAATCAGATGATCTTGATCCCATTCTCTTCATCACCTACTACATTAATGATACTCATGGTTGACATGTTATGATTGATGGGCGTGCTAGCATAAATATAATTTCTTTCTTATGTGTATAAAAATTGCGTATATCCTCCCATTACATGCATAAAAACCCTATCATGTTGCATTCTTTAAATGATTCCTTGACTTCTCCCCTTAGAACTATCATCCTCCACATCGTGTGTGCCCCGTACTAGTCCTAAACCATTTTATGTTCGGTGGGGAATTTCAATATAACTTGATGCTTAGCTAACCATCGATTCAAGCTATTAGGTGTGTCACTTTAACCCTTCATTGTTTCATAAAATTTTAGTATGAAGGGCACCCCTACTTCATTAAGGCAGATCCTTCCACTTTCAAAATCTGCAACATGCTCTACCACCTAAATGATGTCCTTGTTCTCGCCAAGATATCTACCACCCCTACCACTTCAACTTCTACCACTACCTCATCTATAAATTATACCACTACATATTCTAGAGTTAACTCATCTATCCCCTTGGCTACCATAGCTTCTACAGCTAGCCAAGCTACCAAGAAACCTATTTCACCATTAACTAATACCCTACCTCCTTGGGCTTAAAGTAGCTCATCAAATCCCCGCTACTCAAGTTGCAACCTTTGATCCTTTGGTAGGTGTTTTTCTATGTCTTTCCTTAGGGTAATATCACTTATATAATGTAAACACCTTCCTTACTACTCAAATTAATGGAAGCCTTCACCAACACCCACATTATGACCATCATGTAGGAGAGGATTTTCCATATGGTCATCCCCACCTTCATACCAACCTGAAATATGGGGGACTAGACACTTATTCTTATTCTCTAGAACCACCTACCTAAACCTTTCCTTTCACATACAATTTCCAATACCTCACAAACCACCTTCACCCACACTTTTTTTTCATCAATGAGCCTAGAAGGGCTTTGGCTTTGGTCATTATGAGAAAGGTCGTCACATAGTCATAAATTTCACCACCATAAAACCCAAAGACTGTCATGGACTTGGTTTTTCTTTGCATCCTTCTCCCAAGAAGGCTTGTGTTACACTCATCAAAAATGAAAAGTCATATTTACCTTCCCTACCTTCCTCACCTATTGTACCACCTTCACCCATGGAGTCCATGGATCCATAATCCATCCATCCTAACTTTTTTTCTTCATGAAAATTATTTCATTGGGACCTCGACCTATTAGCATGATGGCAAGGTGCCCTCTTCCCTTCCTCTTCTTTATCCTGACATGTTAGATGAAGACACACCTTCTATCAATATCGTTCAATGTCAGGATGATGATTATATTCTCACCTATTTAGGTGTAGAATTATCTTACACTCATCGGTCATTAACTTCGAGAAACATACCATGCTGAATGAATTGACCATAAATATCAACAAACACACTCAAGACAATCCTCACATTCTAAACATAGGCCAATCTTTATATTCCACCAAATAAGAAGCCTTCACCTCTTTCCTTTGAGATGATAGCAATACTTTTACTTGGTCTTATGCCAATATTCTAGGTATTGACCCTAATATCAAGGTCCAAAACATCGTGATGATCCACAATGCCAAACATATGAAACAAAAGATGTAAAAATGCATCCATACATTTCCCTTCTTTTAAAAGAAGAACTCCAACGCCTTCTTTATGTTTCCTTCATTCTACTCAAGGACTATCGAAAATGGATTTTTAACATTGTTCCTATCACCAAAATGATAGGGGACTCGCATTTGCACAAATTTATAAAAACTTAATCTTGCTTTCCCTAAGAATGAATTTCCTTTTCCTAGTAGCGAACAACTCATAGATCTTACAGCTGGCCATGAGATGTTATCTCTTATGAATTAATTCTCGGGTTATAATCAGATATTACTTGCTCTAGAAGATCAACACAAAACTACCTTCATCACTCCTTGGGAACTTTTGTTATCACATCATGCCCTTCGGCTTAAAAAATATTGGTGCCACCTATCAATGCACTATGACCTATATCTTCCACGATATCATGCATGACATATTAGAATATTATGTCGATGACCTTCTTGGTAAGTCCAAAAGTCGTGTTAAACACCTCTCGTTCTTAAAGTCATATTTGATCGTCTCATCCAATACTGTGTTTTCCTTCAACCAAAGAAGTGTGTATTTTCCATTCTCTTTGGAAAAATCCTTGGTTTCATTATCTCTTTGTGGGGCATCGAAGTTAATCCCACCAAAATCAAGGCTATTCTCAAGATGCCTCCACCTACTAACCTTTGACAACTTCATAGTTTGTAAGGAAAATTTCAATCCATTTGATGCTTTATTTCCCAAATTTCTTACCAATGTCACCTTTTTCATCATCTTCTTAAAAAGTATGGCTCCTTCAATTAGAATGATGAGTGCCAAAAATCCTTGGAAGCATTGAAGAAATACCTTTTCAGCTACCTCTGATCAACCCACCTAAAGATGAAAAACCTTTTTACCTCTACATTTATGCCATTGATCATTCCTTGGGTGTCATGCTCACTCATCATGACAAACAAAACATGGAGCAAGAGGTTTATTACATAATCCATAATCTTTTAGACTATGAGACTAAGTATACTCATGTTGAAAAGATCTGCCTAGCCTTGGTTTTCGTGGCTACTAAACTTTGCCACTACCTACTTAACCACAAAACCTTCATCGTCACCAACACCGACCCTCTGCATTACATATATGATAAACCTTACCAACATCAATGCACCTCACATTAGATCATGTTCCTTGCAGACCTAGACCTAGAATTCATTCATCAATATATTTTCAAGGACCAAACCATTGTAAATCAGCTTGCCGACGCTTCTCTTCCTGGACATCAATCTTCTAACTTCAATTTTCCTAATGAATCTATCGCTACCCTCTCCCTTGATGACAACATTTATTAGATGACCTAATTATTTCATGGTTATAAATGTCAATGTGGGTATGGCACATGGGTTATCCTCATTCCTATTTATGGTGAGCCTATACATTTATCCTCCAAACTCGACGTTGACTCGCACCAACAAAATTCACGAGTATGAATAATTTTTTTGTGCCTTTAGACTATCGTAGCCTTATATGTTAAAACTATTAATATTTTTATGATTCTCAATTCTTTGTGAACCAATTCAATGGTTTGTACCGGTGTCATAATAAGGTTCTTCAAAAGTATAAACACCATGTAGACATACTTTTGACCATATTTGACACCTACCTCATAAAAACAACTCCACAATCCACTAACAAGTTCACAGATACCATGTCCTACCTTGCCTCAAAAATACCTACCTCACCTTTAGACTCTAAAATATTTGTCACAATATAACGGTTGTAGTCACCCTTTTATCTTATTTATGGCATAAATTTTGTGGGAAGAATCGAAACCGACCCACATGACATTTGGTATAAGTAGTTCATTGATTACCTCTCCCTTTCAATTCTTCCTCCAGATCTCACTCGTAATGGACTCGAGAATTCCTCAATAATTTATCTTGCTATGTCTTTATGGGTGGTATTCTCTATAAATGTGGATTTGACGGTATCCTCCTAGGTTCCTCACTATTTCTGAAATTTCATACACCATCAAAGAAATCCATGATGGGATTTATGGTGGAAATTTTAGTGGCCTTGCCATTACTAAATGTATCCTTCACCTCATCTATTACTAGCCAACACTTAACTAATATTGTTATGTATACATCAAGAATTGTGTAAAGTGTTAGCAATACATTAACCTTCATCATACCCTAAGTCATGCATTGCAATTTTCTAGAGACTTTTGGCCTTTCTCTCAATGGGGTTTGGATCTCATCGGAGATATTAACCCTCATTCTTCTCAACGTCATCAATGGATCATCACAATGACTGAATACTACACAAAATGGGTGGATTTTGTTCCTCTCATTTCTACAAAATCTGAAAAGATCATGGAATTCATCAATCATCATATCATTTGTTGTCTTGGTGTTCCTCACCACCTTTACACTGATAATGGAAAATAGTTTTAAAAAAACCCTACACAAATTATCTGACAACTTTGGAATTCAACTTAGTTTCTCTTTACCATATTACCCACATACCAATGGCCAAGTTGAATCTTCTAGAAAATCCTAAAAACAATTCTTATGAAAGTCCTTGATGACAATAGTAAGGACTCGGCACACACATATTCCTTTTGTCTTATGGGCTTATTACACAAGTATTCATACCTCTACCAACACCAAACCTTTCTATTTGGTCTATGGTATAGAGGCCATCCGCCTCTCGAGTTCCAAATTCGAGCTCTTCGTATATCACTAAAAGATATGTTATATGACAATGATTTTTTCCAAGAACATTTGTCACAACTTGAGTTTCTAGATGAATGTCATTTAAAAACTCTAGATCACCTTCAAATCTACAAAAATGCATCAATTGTGCCTATGAAAAATGTGTTCATGAGCAAACCTTCAAAATCAACGACCTTGTCCTTAAGGAAAACCAACATGTAATAAAAGCCGAGAAAAGTAAATGAGGAAATTTTTCCCCTAATTGGCTTGGACCCTATATTATTACCCATGCCTATGGATCAGGTGCTTATCATTTATCCTCTCTTGAGGGTAAACCCAAACTGAGCCCTTAATGCTTTGCATCTTCAAACATTCTATCATTGAATAAATTATTTCATCACTTCATGTCACTTATATGCTCGTACCTTGAGAAAACCTTTCCTTTCACCTATCTCTTTCAAGGACCAACGAATTAAAACAGGTTTTGTGTGATTATATGTCAATATTTCAGACTTGTCTTAAATTTGAGTACCATGACTCTACTCATGGATATTTTTCATCCTTTTCAGGATGTAATCCCATGTTCTTTCATCATTTGAAACCCCCCTTGCATAGCTAACATTTTTGTGCTATGGTTTTCTCCTTCATAAAAGAGGCATATACTACTTTATAGTCTTGTCCATGACTTTAAGTCCAAAAATACAAAATATAAGGG
This sequence comes from Taxus wallichiana var. yunnanensis, assembly GCA_018340775.1. NCBI lineage: Eukaryota > Viridiplantae > Streptophyta > Pinopsida > Cupressales > Taxaceae > Taxus > Taxus wallichiana. The sequence continues at coordinate 298,747,191 of CM031242.1, forward strand.
ATAACAAAAACTCTAATACTTGAGTCAAACTTCTTGCAAATAGATTATTCCCTCAAAAAGTACATCTATCTTTCTCTCTCGTGTTGCTATAAGTAGAAGACTCCTAGAAGGATAGTTATAAAATGTTATCCACCTACTTTGTAGATTTAGTCTATTTAACAAAAATAAGGCTATCCTATATCTCAAACATAAAAATTCAGGATCTTCTCTCATTGATTAGCTTCATGAAGACCTCAAGGAGATTCTATTTATATAAATATAAACTTCCCACATCAATCATTCTATACATTTCAACAACAAAAACCAAATAAACAATCAATAAAAATACAAACTTTTGTCATGGACTTGCCTATTGTGGTTGTGGGTATATTTTAGAAGGGGCATTTTATCCCACAACAAGGTTATAATAAACAAACACCTCCACCTTACCTTCTATTTATTATCTTCTAAATAAACTCAAGGGATGTGGTGTGTATTCTAAAATTGTGATCACGCAACTTCTTTCAACTCTAAACCCATCATTCATGTAGTGCATTTAGGGACTTTTGTTCAATAAGTCTAGGGGTATGACACATATGGTCCTTTCCAAATATGGGAATCCCACATATTTTATTTTCTTATTTGTTTACTTATTGTTTCTAAAAAAATAAAATACCATTAAAAAGGATAAGACCATTGAAATGGACTGAACCATAAAACCATCATCTATTCTTGTGCTTAATTCATCTAGCCTATTACTTATTCAAAAATCGACCTTGCCTATTTTCAAACATACCTAACCCAACCAACTTATTATAATATGTTAGGAATTAGTATTTACATTGTGTAAGATAATAATTACATTGGTAATTATTATTATATAGTTTAATATGTTATTGTTATATAAACAATAATATATTATTGGTGTTGAGTTGTGTATTGTTACGGGAGTAACAATCACAACTAAATAGTGTTAATTGTTATAACACCTCCCTATTTTGTAGGAGGTTATTTTGGCTATGTATATGGCTATATAATAGCCACATGTATTTGAACATAAAGATAGAGAAGAATATTATATTATATCTGTGTTGAACTCCATTAATTGAGTAAAACCTGTGATAAAGCTCTTACAATACCTATCATAATCTACTTTCCCAACCTACCTACTCATTTTACCTAACCAAATCTCATTCTTCCCTAGTCTAAGGAGAACTACATCACCCCGTGGATGCTTTCACAAGGGCTATGTACACAAAACTCTAAGTGCATGGGGCCCTCGAAGGTTAGATCGGCCACTCTTTTCCCCACCTTTATCCCCTATAGCATAAAACCTCGTTAATTAGTTTCCATAATATTAATAACTTAGAAGTTAAATTAAACCATGCTTATACATCTAAGTTTCCATCATATTAATACATTGGAAATTTAAACAAACCATAAATGAACCATGCCTACATCTCATTTCCATAATATTAATAACTTGGTGATTAAACCACACCATTCTTAAGCATATAATTTCCATGGTAACAATATAATGTAAATGTAAAAACTCATCATTACATTCACCAAACCATTCCTATGATTCATTTCCATAAAACCAATAACTTAGAAATTTACACCAAACCATGCCTTCAACTTGTTTCCATCATACCAATAAAATGGAAATTAAACTGAGTCCTCATCATAAATCACCAAACCATGCCTAATCATATATTTTCCATGACATCACTATAATGGAAATAAAATCAAATTATACAACCATAACATCAACCATGCATATATCTAGTTTCCATGATAATAATACAATGTAAATATAATAAAACACATAAAATGTAAATATCATCACAAACTATATAACTGGAATGTCTATATATAAATGCAAGTATCTTAAAATATCTCATATACATCTCACCTCTTTGGAATGCATGCCGGTATAGTCAAAAATAAAAATAACCAATATATCCATATCATCGCTAAGAGGGCTTGATACCTCTGCTACTCTCCCCTAGCCTTGGTCTCCATGAACTGGTCACCTCTTAATGGACATGCCTATATGACCAAGTGGGTACTTGAATTGTTAGTACTTTGCAGTTCCATGAATTGGACCTCTCACTTTGTCTACCACTGTTTGCTCTATACTCATCATATGAAACAAATGGTACATAACTCTCTGTAAGCATATCCTCATAGTACCTAGCCTCGCTCACCATTACCCTATACTGTCAATCGAAATAACATGTGGTGGTGTCATAACTCTAGCACCTACTTATAAACCCTACCTTGTTTCTGTACAATAAGAACCTATCCTAGTGCATGTTCCTATACAATGAACCCTATCCCGGTACATGTGCCTATACAAAGGGACCTTATCCACATTATTTTACCTATGCAATTGCTATTTATTACTATAATGAGACCACTTATGCCTATAAAGTAGTCACCGAGCATGTAGTCCCGCAACCTACCTCCATCCCCTACTAGTGCATGGGATTGTGCTAGCTATCCATGGAGGGTAGTCACTTGTGCCTGTGTCTGATCCAAATGCCACTATAAAGATGTCACCTACCCCTATAATTGGTCCCTCTGTACTATAATAGTATAAAAATAAGGTTGTCATGACCTTGGTGGTGTTACTCAGTAGCCTGGGCTAACCGCCATATCTTGTACATGTCAGTGGTGCCTACGTCATCAATCCTCCTATCGGTAACCTGATCCTCATGCCTTTTTGGATCTGATGGATGTGGTGGAGATAAAGGTATCTCCACATCATCCCTATCATATTGTGGGAAGGGTGGAGGCACATCCTATCTTGTAGCCCAAACTAGTGTCTCGACTTAGTCAACTAGAATCATCTCATACTCCCCAAGTCACCATACCCGTATCCATCTAATGAGATGTAACCATACCAAATCCTCTCGCCATGCCCCCATATGGAGGGAAATCAACGTAAGGCCACCATTTAATATCAAGTATTGATAGGCCCTCTAACAATTTCTGTAAAATGTCACATCTCGTGATGCTACGTCTTCCCATACATGTGCCCCTATCTATACCCATCTCTTTAACCCTACTCTATAAAATCCTTTACACCAATCCTCTCATGGTAAGTTAGGAGGTCTAGTAAGCATACTATGTGCTCATAATCCCTAGAATGAATAAGATAGGTGGAATATACACTGAACCTCCTAATCTTCTCATATGCCACAACTCCCTATAAAGTTGTACTAGATATGTTGGTGCCCATGAAAAACAGACTCTCTCCTCAATCATATCCTCAAAAATCCCATCAATTCTCATGGAAATCTTCCACCCTTTGAATATGGGAGATCATAACATCTAATAGCCACCATAATTTACATTGATAATCTAGTCTCCTATGGGTTTGAATTATACATATCCCCATAAATGATGTTAGCACTGTGATAAGACATAGCTCCCATGGCCTCTCCAAACACTCTAACCATAGGATCGAATGACTCATCCAAGAAAATCTGATATAGAATCTCCCCAATAATAAGTAGCCTCAAGATGATGTAGATGTCCTCTAGAGTGATTGTCATCTCTCCTATCGGTAAGTGGAATGTGTTGGTCACTAAATCACATCTTTTTATGAGAGTGACCATCATGTTGTGATCTTGGACTATCCTCCTATACCATTTAACAACACCAAGCCCAACATCCCTTATATGTTTCCACTCATCCTCTATAACACTAGGTTGCATATACACCAAAAGAGGTGATATCCTATCTCTTATGGTAAATTTTTGTCTCGCTTACATCACCACCATTCAAACATGTTAATCAATTGGCCCTTTTGATCATTTATTTTACCCTACCTAGCCCAATACCTACACGTGCCTTTCCTATCCTTCCCACCTTTTACACAAAATTATTGCTTAATGTATATTCTATCTAGCCTAAACATCTACACTTATTCCGATTCAATCCTTTCCCCACTTAACCAATTGCACCAACTATCCTTATCTATCACTCACTCATTCCTACCTAATTAACCTCTAGCCAATCCATTCCATTTTACATTGACTCTAGACCACCCTTTCCTCCTTAACTTAACCTCAACCCATCCATTCCTATCTAAATTAACCCTAACCCATCCATTCCTACCTAAATTAACCCTCACTCACCCATTCCTACCTAACTTACCCCTAACCCACCCACTCTTACCTAACCCATCCCTCCGTTATCTTTTCACCTTCCCAAAATCCCATTTTTTCAGCCTTAGTCACTTATAACAGTGACTTGCATTAGTCACCCCGACCGATATTAGTCCCCCTTTGACCCCACCGATTCTCGGCTATCCTAGCGATGTCGACGATACCCGATTGACATCAGCCACTAGTTCAGCCCTAGGGCTGAACCCCATGTCTTGAAATTTTAAAACTTGATTGAAACATCCTAAAAAGCCACCCAAAATACCCCAAATTGCCTCTATGTTAATTTTACCACCTAATTAACCTACATTTTCCCTCCCTATCCCTAATTTCATCCACTTCTAACCAAAATTAAAATCAAAATTTAGAAACCAAATTTTCCATTTTTCTACCTTATTTTTAACCAAAATCAATCATAGAGTTCGAATCCTACCTCTACCCAACTCGTCTCCATGGTGGGATATTTGGTCTCTCGAATTGAGGTCCTCCTACACCCTCTCTTGCCTCTACCATAACCGAATACACTTCTCATATATCAATCAATCAACTCAATTGGGTAGATCTTGTGGGCTCGTAAACTCCACTGCTATCAACCATTAACCACTCTCCAAATCACTCTCTCTCAGTCACTTTGTCATTTTTCTCACAAAAATGCTCTCTCCTATCATTTTCCCAATTTATAAAGGTTCAATAAGTCACTTTCACATGGATTTTTTTTTAATGAAAATATATCTCAACAGACGTCAATCAGATCTTGGCCTAGGTAATCAACATTGGTTATCCTTACCAAAGCATCAATTACCCTTTAACCAAAGAATGGTCACCCTATGTACACCAACTATACCTAAATAACACAAATTTTGTTGATACATGAATTGCATTTTCTTATTATCCTAGCCTCACCCCACCCTAAAGGCCCACCTAATTGCCATATTAATCTAACCCCGACCTCAATAAAATTTGAGGCACATTTTTTCCTACACCTTAGCTTTACCCATAGCCTTACCTATATACCTCAACCGACTATGCCCATTTCACACTCGACTTCACTTACTTGTTGTACCTTATGATGACATTACTCATGTTATTTAGCCTACTAACCTCACCTTTCGAGAAATTTGTGATGTTTATCTTGCCCTGAGACCAACCCTTTTGGTGCTTTGGAATCTACCTAATTCCAATTCATGCACCTAGCCTCATTGTGTTTTAGGACAAAGTATCCTATACCTTGGATACCTAGACCACATCAACCTTATTTGAATAAAATATCAACCTTTGATAATGTAGTGTTTCTAAGATATTCATCCTAGTGCCTTATCGCAGTCTTGATGTGTGCATGTGTTTGAATGATCCTACATATTACCCATATTGATATCTCTATTTCATGTGCCATCACCCTACCTTTTTTTTATTTACCTACTACTTTATCAAACCCATCACTGATTTTGGATCCTACTTCATCAATTCCTTGTTTGAGGGGACTTCCACCCATACTTGGGGTAACTACCTCTTGTTTTTTTCATGTTCTCTTATCAATACTAGCTACACGATAAAAGGGGCAAATGTAGATACCCAAAATTTAGTTGCAACCCTCTAAATCCCCTTCGATTAATTTTTTCAATACTACCCCTACCATACCCACTCACACACATTTCAATTAATTTTACTACCAAAATTAATTCAATTATCTATCTTACCTCTCCACCTCACCCTAGACCCATTCTAACCCTATTCATTACATAAGATTAAGTACCCCACTCCCTCTAACCACCTAAGCCTTATTCTAACCATAAAAGTAATTAATAACAACTTCCACCAATAAATTAACTTGTGATTTAGCAAGGAATAGTGCTCCTAAATCACAACAAACTTTGACCCATGCTTAAATTAGGACGGAAAACCCTATTTTTGGAAAATTAGTACCTTTTCTCCCTAACCAATGTTGGTTATTCCTCATTCGACACTGGTTAGCCACCCACCATTGGTAACCTTAAATACTCAACTTAAAATATTCACCCAGGTTAGATCTTAAATGGTTTTGAGTTCTCTTCTAATATTTGGCATTCCCGAATATTAGCATTCAAGAGATGACTCAAAGACCACTAGAGCACCGACACCATCTTCTAGCATCTAATCTCCAACATCCACTTGCATGGGAAGCTCTAAATCCACACTTCTATGGCATTAAAGAATGCTCCTACTCTCTACACACATCCAACCATCCACTTAACTCTTACTAGCATTCAAATCTTAGTAAGTATTTGCATAACCTATTATTTTTATTCATTTACTTGGTTGTAGATCTATTGTTTCTACTTCTATTTATTTCCTCTCTAGTTAAAATACTTCTTGTTCCCCATCTATCCAGTATTCCACCAACCCACCATCCTTCCCACTTAATCACCTCCAACACCTTTGCTGAGCCTTCATAAAAATCCCACCACTCTACCTAAGCCTTCCCCACTCTCTGTGTAATCACAGAGAGCTCCAAACCACCACCTTTCAACCTCCCAAGCCTAATTTCCCCTATCGACACTAGTCACCCAACCGGTGTTGATCATTCACTAAGTACCAAAGCATCGGCCGCTTGAACGATACCGGTCTCGAGTGTTTGGTAAAATTGTCTCGAGAATAATGAGCTTCTAATTCACCCAAAACAAACCCAAAATTTTCTAAATATCACCCACACCTTCTATCATACCTTTGTTATGCCTACCCAACATGTATACACATTTCCTTTACTATATTTTGTTTTATATTTAGTATTTAGCTTAATCCAGTCTATTATTTCATATGAGATACCTAAATCATGTTATTAAATAAAGATCCCTTTCTTTTAGTTATTTATTTACATTAATTTGTGTAAAAATAGTGGATTTACAACCTTTGTAAGAAGTATCACACTTCTCGAATCTAGCACATGCTAGGTAGTCCACTGCCATATATTGTGTAACTCTCTCTTGTGGTCTTTTGTTCTATTTCAGGTCATTCATCCTAGCTAAAGGGAATATCTTCACAATCATCTTAGTCAACATTAAATCCATGCACAAATTCTTTGACTATCACATGCATTCCCCATCACCTTTACCTCTTATTTTTTTTATCTCTACTTTATGGTGAAACATTTTGGCATCTACCATACCTCTACTATGCCTACCCAACCTGAATACACCTTACCTTTACTAGATTTTGTTTTATATTTAGTATTTAGCTTAATCTAGTCTATTGTTTTATATGAGATACCTAAATCATGTTATTACAATAGGACCTCTTTCTTTCAGTTATTTATTTACATTAATTTTTGTTTAAAATAGTGGATTGACAACCTCTCTAGGAAGTATCACACTTCCCGGATCTAGCACACGCTAGGAAGTCCACTGCCATATATTGTTTAATTCTCTCTTGTGGTCTTGTGTTCTATTTCAGGTTATTCCTCCTAGCCAAAGGGAATCTCTTCATAATCAGCTTGGTCAACATTCAACGTGCACACACATTCTTTGACTATCACATGTATTCCTTCTCTCCTTTAAATTTTATTTGTTTTATCTCTAATTTTCCTTGAAAAACTTATGTAGCTTAATGATGTATTAAATGTTTTAAAGATAAATCATATAAGTATTTCATTACCTAAATGCTCGATAATGTATATCATATGTTATTAAATAGATTATACAAGTCACAAATAGTTTATATAATGCATCCATTCAAAATACATTGATAATCATATGATCGACCAAGATCAAAGTATCACAACAAATATGTAAGGTTGAATACTAAATTTACATTTCCTTTTAAAAATGATAAAAATATTATTCAATCAACATGAAATCACTTTATAGATTTACAGATCAATAAATAAAACCAATTTAGCATTCTTTTCTTTTTAAAGAAATACAAAGGTATTTAAGGCTAATATTCCTTTTATCAAATTAGAACAATGAATCATAAGCCTGCTCATACAACATACCATATAATATTCTCAATAGTATAACAAAATCAATAAAATAAAATCATCATAGTCCTTGAAATCATCTTCCCACAAAGACTTACTTTCTGTCATTTGAAAAATGTTAGAAAATGAAGAGTTCAAAGAAATGACATGAAAATATCATTCACCTTATATTTAATATTTATAACATTAAAACATCAATATGATATTTATTTATTAAAAGATATAATCAATGATATCATCATGGAATGATAAAAAATTAAGGATTTATCGTTTCATATCTTTTTAATATTTAGTTCACACAAATACAATAAGGTATTATATCTCAATCGAAGCATGACTAAATGAATACGAACACATAATACAACCAAAATTATTTATAATTTTTATTGGTTAACAAATGATCATGAGTTATATACCTTAACATTTTTACCGAAAGATAATTTCATATCACAACTAGTGATGGTACAATGATAAATCTGAAAAACTAATTTCCAATCTTTCAAGTATAAATATTGTATTCACACAAACCAAAGAATAAACCGCAATCACAAATCCCACATAATCAACAGAATAGAATATACATTGCTAATTTTCCTTTATTTATATAATAATATATATTATTATTATTAATAATAAATGAAAGGTCAAAGACCTCGTGAATCAATGAATTCACTTATTCATAACTAATCAAATTAGCTTTAAGTTTTCAAAGGTACCTTAAATGATTCAAACCACAAACCATAGGTATAAATATTTCATAACCATAGAGTCATGATTATTGTGAATATAAACTAAGGGATTCAACTTAGATCCCTCCATTCCAACTAAACTCCAACATTATCAAAGAGGTCATCCATCCGTCGAAGGACAATAGTGCTCATCCGGATGCTACATTACGTAGCCTTACGTGATACATACCATCCTTTCCCGTAAGTTGCAAATTTGTATATACGTAAACAAAGATAAGTTTATAGAGATAAAAGACTAGATAAAATACCATATGCCCCAAATAGTATAAGGAAACACCAATAATTATATACCTATATGGGGTTTTCTCTTATTAAGAATAATGTATTACTATTCAACATAATAATGATATACCCAGATGGGTATTATGTTTATCAAAGTAATAATGAATTATTATTCAAGTATAATAATGGTCGTTTGGCCTAAGGAACTTATAACAAATTATACCAAAAGTCTTAATTCTATTAATTCTATCAACAATTATGGAAACTCTATAACACACAAGTAGACAAAACTATCAAATATGTATCCAAAACCCAAATGGGTTGTTATAAAGATATTGAAATTATACAATGATTGCCTCATTACTAGTTTACATTTTTTCTTGAAAAAGAGACAATGCCATATGAATAAAAATTAAATCATCAAAACCTGAAATAGGTTTACATTGACAACAAAGATATATCCTATTTCAACCATACACACATAGGTATATCACCATAGAATCTGTTGGTGCTCGAATTAATCTCACCCCTATTTGGTTAAGATTTTCCATCATTGTCTATTATATTTTTATGCTTTCCCTGTGGGGGTGTGAGTTGGCATTTTTGTTATTTTGTGTATGGTTTAGTCTTTCCTATTTTTTGGTCGAGGATCATGTCTGGATGTGAATTATTTTGAGGTTTCTTGTGGGGAACCCATTGTGTTTTAAGTTTTGAAGTTGGAGGGATCACTTGTTGTAAATTTCTCCGGGTCTTATCTTTTTATTTACGTTTTCTCTCCCATTTCTTGTTGATACATGGAAACTCCCAATTGATTGTGGTATGGCGGGTCAAATTTTCAAACTTATAATTTTTTATCGCATTCACAAAGTGCAAAATCAGCCCCATTACCTAATAAATATTCTTCGAATATTCGCAATCATAAAGTAGCGCAAGTAATTTCTCAATTGGTATCTAGGAGTGTACATTTTTCACCTTTTGAGTGGATGTGGCAAAACATCACATATTTTTAGCTTTTCACATTTAAGAGGAAAATAATAAAGGTGTAAAATGGTTCCTAAAACCTGTAAGGGACACATGGCTTCTTTTATGCAAAAGGTGGGGATGTAGGTTGTCGAGGCACTCAAACATTTTTGGTTTGAATTGGAAATGAATTAAAAAATATAGAAGAGGGACACAACCCAACAATCACCTGGTGTGACCACATGTCAAGCCTGTGTTGAAATCCAAAAGGTGGATGGGTGGGTCAAGTTAGAAAAAAGTGTGTAAGTTATAAAACATTGCAAAATTACAAAAAGTTCCCGATCTCGTGTTAATGAAAATTCTTATTCCACGTGGATGAATCATTTTCAAAGTTGAGAACAACAGATTAAATGGTCATGATGCAATGCATTTATTTATGCCTCCATTAATTTTTCTACACAAATCAAGGATTGTTTAAAGTTTGTGAATTCTTTCATCTTTTATTACCGTTTTACTAGATTTTTGTTGCTACCTATTGTGATCTTCATGGAGAATCATTGTGTTTTAAGCGTGAAGATTTAATTGTGAACATGAGGATCGAAAAGGTTGTTGATTTGCATTTATATTACTCGGGCACTCATGGATTGGCTGGTAAGAGCTTAAAAACTCTTGTTTTTCTCCTTCATTGGCAGAGTTGGTTTAAAGTAAAGCTAGGATTTTTGAAGATGAAGACCATGACATCTTCATTCTTGCTTGTGTAAGGGGTCATGAGTGATTTGGACAAGATAGGATACATGAAATTGATGTGTGCCAATCTAAATTATTTTCTTAAGAGACTTAATATCCCCCATAAGAGTGAATCCATAAAGGCTATTTGAGATAGTCATATTTCTTTAGCAGGTTCTATCTCATTAGTGGTTCATTGCCTAGAGTTGGTGTTGCATTTTGCTATGAATTATGAACCCAAAAAGAGGGAAGTATTAGACAAGAGTGTGGATGAAATTTTGAAATGACACTGTAGCCATTAGAATAATGTTAAAATTTCTTGTAATCACCAACTCGATCACCATTTCTATCAAATTATCCTTACAAGATTATGAAGCAAAGAAAAAGGATTATTCCAAGATCATAAATATTAAAGTGGTTCATTTTGAAAAAGATAACATCTAGAATCCATAAAAAGTCAAGCGAGAGGCACAATTTGTTGAAGAGGTGAAATATGTCTTCGTGTTATTATGTTGAATGGGGGGGTTAGAAAATGTAAATGAATTTAAGGAATGGATGGTTACTTATATATGGATCATTTTGAAGAGAAAGGGGAGGATTTTCTTGTCTACTTTCATTTCAGAAGCACTCCATGGCCACATGGTCACCTTAACAAAAAAAATTGAGATGGGTGACAATTCATAGCTAGAATATTATATGATGACTTACTTAATTTACAATGTTGTTGGGCATATACCTTTCTGGGTATCTCACTACATGCAGATTTCAAGTAGTGCCATATGCATGAGATATTCCTCAACAGAATCGATCAATTGGAGTGTAAATGTGAGGTTAGTTAATGATGCTTTATTTTCCCCAATCATTTGTCTTTTTAAACTAGAGTGGGGACAGTATAGAATTACCGAACAAGCGAGAAAAGTGATTATGGATTACGAGTGCTACTTCATTCAATATAAAAAGTTCACATATATAAGGGTTAGTGGTTTTGAAGGCAAGCCTTGCAAGTTGCCTATGTATTTTGATGATAAATTAGCTTTATGTGAACTAGAAAGGTAGATAACACCTGTGCATAAATTGATTACGGGAAGGCATAAGATAAATATAAAATTCCCTATTAGAATTTGAAGCTATTCATGCCTTTCCTTCATAAAATTTTGGTTGATTGAAGATGAAATGTAGAAGTTTGACATGGAAAAATTTGAGGTAAAGGCCCATTATGACATCAAATGGGTATTCAACTACATTGTGAATAATTTTGAGCATGAGCCTTAGTTTAAATATTATTGGATGAATTATAGGCATGAATAAGAGGTCATATTAAGGGATTTCTCTAGAATGAACCTTTCAATTTTTATTTTTTCAAAATTACAGTTATCCTAGAAGGAATTTTGGATGATCCACATATAGTAAGCTGGTATTATGTTTATCAAAATGTGGAAGCACAACCCATAATTCCCCCATATTGGAATGAGATAGAATCTGATGATTCCTATATAAGGATAACTAATTTAATGAGAAGAAATGTGAATTGGTTAACTCAAAAGGGCATTGACCTATCAATTAAGAATACTATAATATTAAATAGCTTTAGGATTTTTGGAAACTTGAATGATGATATTCCACCCCTGAAGGAGGGATCAAATAGAATGGATCATAAGGGAGGAAAGGCCCATCAATTTCCCTAAAAAATTCCCACTCCTAAACTCATAGATGAGTGCACCTCAGCTGCTAGTTGAATTGGTACTTCCATGTCATTTTTTAGGAAAAATAATGAAAACTTGTTTTTAAAATCTATGGAAAGTGCCCCCATTACTTTTGTAATGCTAATCCAAGAAAAGGGGAAGGTCTTAGCATCCCATGTAGTTTGCTTAGATGTTTCACCAAAACCTCATAGATCGAGAAATTAATGAGTGGAGCCATAACAAGTGGTCTTAATCAATCTAAGCCATGTAAGGAAGGGAAAAGATCAGCTCTGATCTATAAAATTTTGAAAGGGCACAAAAAAACATAAGGTCACTCATGTACCAGCTTTAGTAAGAGTAGGTTACCACACACCCAAAAGTACAAGCATAAAGATGTGGTAATCCATCCTCCTAAATTTGAAAGGAGTGATGTTTATCAGGAACATCATGCCCCATCATTACCACAAGTGGGACAATCAAAGTCTCTATTCCCACCTCTACCTATGGAGGAAGCAACAATGAAATCCACTCAATATCAAGCAACTCAGGAAAAAGTTGTAGATAGTTCAATAACAAACCAAATCTTAACTCTAGGTATGAAGAAATCTAAGACCCTACTTACTAAGGATATGAGTATGCCTATTTTTTACATTGTATAAATCTGCAAAGGCTCATGCTAATGTAATTGATGTTGATACTAGTGAGGGATTTTATATGTTAGATGCACTCAAATTATCTATGAGTGAACCATTGAAGACACCGGTAGATGACCTCCAAATAATTAAGGAAATATAGAGAAATGCTCATCATTTAATTAGTAAAGAAAAATCTCAAGCAAAATATGTTCCTTCTATGAGACAAGTGGTTACAAAATCAGATAAACTAGAATTTCTTAATGGAGAAGATGTTAATATAGAGGTGTTAACAAAATAGATTGTTTCTATTTCTGTTTAAGTTACTAAGGCTGATGATTTTTATCAAAAGGGAAAATCTATTTTTGAAGAGAAAGTAGAAGTAGCACAAACCAAAACTGCTAGCGAGATAAACATTGTTGATGAAAACATGTAGCCTCTAAATGGAAATGTGAAGTTTACTTCAGATGAACAACATGTCATGTCATTTCTATGAGAATCATCAAAACATGAGGAGGGTAGGATGCCAACTAAGTAGAGTTTGAGGAATGAAGATCTTGCAAGCCAGTCAGTAACTCAAGAAAATGTTGGAGGAAATATGGGATTTGTTATAGAATCCATTAGAAGAATAAGGAAGGAAACTCCCCTGACTGATGATACAAACTAAGAAAATAATGATCAACTTCAAATTACAGACCAAGGAGAGGAACATCTGAAAGAATTACTAACACAAGGTTAGAATAACAAGATGGTCAATGAAATAAATATTAAAAAACACACAAAATCACTAAGTCAGGATGAAAAAGGGGTTTTCAAATAGTTGATGTTTTTTCCTAAGGAACCTCAACCATAATCACAAGAGGAAAAGTCTAGAACAAGATTGGTGAAAGGGTAGATCAGTGAACTAATTTCAAATGAGGAAAAAGAGGTCCTTTGTATGCAAGCTATTGACCTTACTAATCTATATTTTCCAAAGACATTAATATGCTTAAAAATATCAAGAAGTATCACTAAAATGAACACCGACTCATGAGGAGCCAAAACTTGAGAAGTAAAGAACCCCTTTGAAGAAAAGATTAGGGAAGACATAACAAATAATGATTATAATGTTTAGATTATCCCCTTGGAAAATCCCTCAAGGGACCTCCTAAAGAAAGGGGTATTTGAACCTTTCAATGACCTTTTACAAAAAGTGGATGAAGATAAAATGATAAAGGAGCAAGCGATTAAAAAGAGCAAGTTAAATCCTCGAGCTCGAGCTTGCAACATTTGATTGGGAAACCTAGCGAGACTTAGACAAGTGCCTCCATAGACACCCCGAGGGAATGGATAAATTAAACAAGGTTGTCAAGAAGGTCTAGGACTTGGACACATGGATTGAAAAATTAACCAAGAGGGAAAGGAATCAATTGCAGAGGCCAAGTCAAAGTATGAAGATCTCGAAAGCATTCAATGAAATTGATGAGATAGTTGAAAAGTGTGACAATGATATTTTATATTTTGAAGGTATTCTTCCCAATCTATATCGCATTACCAAGCTCAGTGATGCGTTAGTTGAGAAGGAAGGCATTTTGATAGTAGTAGTCAAAGAAAGCCACCATAATATTGAAGAGTTGTCAAAGATCGAGTAGAAACCTTGAATGGAATAAACGAAAATATAAAAATCAAGAGAAAGCGGGTTGATGATACTTTCTATGCCATTGACTTGAAGTTAGAGGATATGGTAGCTGATAAGTTCAAAAATATCTACAGGATTTAAAGATTTAATTTCTCCTTAATTCCTTTTAAAAGAATATTCGAAGAATGATTTCTCGTATGAAATCATTAAAACGATGCGAAGGATTGAGAATATAATTGTAGAGTTAAAAGCAAGACCACTGGAATTCAAATAGATAATGGGTTATTGCATTGATGTAATATCTAGGTAGGAACTAATTTTTCCATCATCATACAGGACCAAATGCGGATGAGGTTAATGATTTATTCAAAAGGCATGATGCATATGTGGCAAGGTTTCCAAAATAACAAGATACACAAGTGGAAGTTGAAGAAGAAGAGAATGTAGATACAAAAGATGATGAACATGCTTAGGAATTGTTCTTTAAGCTATATTTTCTATCCATATTCCTTCTTTTAAAGCGATACTTCAAAAATAAATGATTTTATTACATTAGATGTAATTTTTTTCTCAAATTTTATTGTTCCATTATTTCAATTGTAAAATGGAAGAATGTAGTAATGTCATATTTAATTTGATGAATTCTTACATACATTTAGATAAGCATGTAAATGATTGATATTATTGTTCTTCTTGAACTTTGAGTAAGGAACAAAATGGGGTTCTATAGGGGCCCTTGCGCATGACAAAGAAAGATATACATATGGAAGAAATAGAGACAATGAAAGGAAGGAAACATCTAGACATTTTTCATCCTTACTTCATAGTTTCCTACCAATAGGGAATCTTGTTCAAAAGCTTGTTTCCCTCAAAGCATAAACATGTTGGAGCCTTGTGTTGGATGAATAAAAATGACTAACCCTGTAAGGTCTTGGGACATTCCCATGGCCATCAATGCTTCAGATTCATTCTAGGATGATTCATGATTTTCTCAAGATCAACTTTCTTGTTGTGATGAAACCCAATAAAAATATCTAGACCTCTTATGAATAACATCGTCTTTCCTTTCCCTTTGTGAAGGGTTGACGTCTTAGGAGCAGTTTGAGAGGGTATTTTTGAGGTGATTAGAAGGGAAAGTATTGCATTTTGTTGATTGGTTTGATAGTGACACCTTGAACTTGAACCAACCTCCCATTTCCTTGTTAAAGGTGGATTGTATTTCAGAGAAGGAATTGGTTGAGGCCCAAAAAACCCATACTTTGACTGAGGAACATGATGCATTAAGCAGGTGGATGAATCAATTGTGAATCTCCCCCTATTATCCTAAGAGGAGGACATTGCTGCCCTTTAACGACGAGTAAATAAAGATTGATCCTCTTCTCCATCAGAGATAATGATTGGAGGTTGAGGTTGTGGTTCACCCTTCCTCTTACCTAAAGATGACCATGGTGTTGAAACTAGTTGCGAAGGCACAATATCTACTTGCTTTTTCTCTAGGGAATTGATTCTCCACTCCAAATCATCTATTTTATGGGAAATAACAGGCACAATGTCGATGAAGGATTTATCATACAACACATATGATTCCTTGGGAATCAATTTTGATAAAAATCCTTCATTATATAAAAATGGACATTGAAAACTATTTTTCCCATATACCTAAGGTATTCTCTTGACCCAAAGATCAGTTTAAATCTTCAAGATATTTTCAATTGGTCCCATATAAAAAGATGGAAATACATAACTCAAACGCTATAAACACATGATTGATCTTTATTATCCTTGTAAGAAGTGCTAACTAGACTTGCTGATATGTTAAGGGTCCTCTGGTGTCACTTGTATAGTCTATATCAAACAGAGCCCTGATAAAGGATTCATCAGGACCACTCAAATTGAAAATATGATTTAAGTCCTATGAAGAAATTTCCTTCAGGCTATGTGCTATGAGTACCTTCACCATTTTTCTGATGAAATTCCTTATATTTAGAACAAGAAGGGAAATGCATGATGACAATGAAATTGAGATAGGTTTTATAATGAAAAGGAGACATATGTTTTTGATTTGGTAAAATCTTTCCCATGAGATGAAGGAGATTTTGTTCAGTTCACACATAAAGGAATTTAAGAATTGGAAAAGGTTAGGAATGAGCAGAGCTGGTAAATCAAGGTGATTCGACAGGAACTATGTGTGGCAATTAAGCTAGTGAGACATAAAATAGAGTGTGTGGTGCCTAAGGTGGATTCTTGAAAAGTGAATATGGATATATGTCATATCAGAGTCATCTAGAAGTGTTAAGAGATTATTTGAAATGATTATATAATCAATATCGGAAAGAATGCTTAAAGTAATTCACCGAAATGATTATCGAGATATCCCATTCAAGTAAAAGTGGAGCTGATTGAAAAGACTTGTGCTTTGTAAATTTGGTAGTTTTAAAAGAAAACCTTTTAAATGCCATGTTCTAGAAAAAGTTTTGTAAAGGGAAATATTCCTTGGAATATTCGTGATTTTGGGGGGGAAAACTTTGAAGGTTAACAAGTGAATAAGGTGTTATTAAAAGCAAAAGGATAATCACACTAGAGGGGGTCAATTTTTTTGAGAGTTATTCAAAGAAAAGAGAAGGAGAGAAATCCAAGAGAAGCCATTTTCCGAGGAACTTATCTGAGAAACAAGTTATTTCCTGTGTATCTTTGAAATTGAACATGTCAAGATAGTTACAAGTGTCTAGCCATTAATAAGCTTTGAGATTGTAAATAAACATTCCCTTTCTGATAAATTTGAAGAACCTTGTGTAAATCATGTTAATCATGAACCTAGTTGTGCTTTCTTTCATTTTGAGATATCTTCAAATAGTTATTTGAGTTCTGTTGTAATCTTATATTAGAAGTTCCTCCGAATCAAACAATATCTTGTCCTCGTGATAGTATTATGGCATTTGTAATTACATTATGAAGATATTTTTCATTTCATAATGCAATAAATGATTTAAATTCACTTTACTTTCAATTTGATGATACATATTGGTTCTCGGTCTATGAGTGTATCATAAGCGTGATGAATCGGGAATTTTGATTCTTAATTAAATATTTAACATGATATTTTGTGTTGAATCCTTGAAGAATGTGTGAAACCATGTGTATTTGAGATTTCATAGATGCACATCCTCTAGTTGTAGCTTCATTATGACTATTTGAATCCTTTTGTCATCTTGCTTTGTAGATTTTCCAACATTTTTAAAAATTTCTCAAGAATTTGGTATAATCAACTTTATTCTTCTTAACTTCCCAACCACAAATTATACATTCAAGTAATAAATCATAAATGAACCATAACCTTATTTCCTGTATATCCACAAATGCTAAAGAATTTCATCAAATTTTCCTATCCTTTACCAAAATATGCAGATGCGATTAGTTTTTATCATTGTATTTTTTTTTATTAAGGGCAAATAGTTTTGAAGGGACTATACCCTGTATACAAAAGGGCTCAAAAGCCAGATAGCATAGGTGAGAGAAACAACCCAGAGAAGGGAAAAATGGCCAACCTAAGAGGGCTCATCAGCCAGATATGACAATACATGAGAAGAAAGGATCCAAATGAACAATGATCCAAAAAGTAGCAGAAAAGATCAAAAAGAAAACAAAAGATATGCAACATATAAAACTCCACCAAAAAGCAGCTCCAGAACCGCCAGATAACAGCAACTTCACAGCCAAAAAACAACATCACAACAACCCGTTACTTGATAGCCCTGTCAATCTTGGTTTTGATAGCCTACAGTGACATGAAGAAGGCAATGGTAGTGGCCTGAGAGGAGTCTTTCATATCCGCCTGAGCAATTGCAATATCCCTTTTCTCTTTGGGGCCCCAAATGTCTTCATTAATCCCACTTAAACTGCAAACACTATGAACATGTTGTTCAATGAAATTATAAATGCTTTTAAGGGCAGATAGTATGCAGTCATTGTGATTTTTGCATTCCCCATTCTGCCATCCAAAGACTGTAACTTCTTGAAAACTTCAGCAATAACCCCCTCTTCATCATCACTTTGAAGTATTCCTTTTCCCTTAGATTTTTCCATATTTTTTATAGTCCCTTTGAGCTCTTGTATCTCCTTTTCCAACCTGTCCACTCTGTCCATCAAGTCCTCCTCCTTGGGTTCCTCCATCGGTTTGCTGATATGCAGGAGGTTCTCAGCAAGTTCCAGGTCTTTGTGACTCCTGAGGACCCATTGAGAAGAAGGGATTTTAGTTTTTATGCTCTTTCTTTTCTTGCTGGAAGCAACAGCTTCAATCTTCCTTTTCAGCAGGGGGAGTGGAAGCGGTGTGAGTAGGTGGAGGTATGGAGGAAGAGGGTGGGGTAGGATTCATGTGGGGGTAGTTAGAACAGTGGTGATGGATCAGGAGGATTAGCCCTTGGTGCAAAGGGACAGCCCTAGAGTGGCTCTGAACTTCCCTAATTGATTTCTCCAGCGAGTTTATCAAGTAGTGAGGGAAGATGATGATGATATTTCTACGAAAGTGATTAAGAAATATCAAATGTTTTTGAGGTATAGTCACAAATCTTCCTTCAAGAGTTACATACCTAACAACCATCCTGGCAAGCTCAGTAAAAGGCTTAAGAATCGATGCCACCTTGATGCCAACAGTCACAAATTCAAGATTCTCCCCATCATCTAGGAACTTCTTGGTCTCCACCTCCCTGTCAACCTTCTTATTGAAGAATTTGGTGCCCTCCAGGCTGAGGCCCATGATCTGGGTGATGAGCTCTTCCGTGATCTCAATCTCCATGTTGTTGTATTTGACAACCCGATTCTTCCATCCCTGGGAGAATCTAATAGAAATGTCTTGATCAAACCCTTGAATCCTTTCAATTAAATTAGATAGACCCCTTATTTGAAGGTAGTTCCAAAGCACCGTATCCTCTTTCCATGCCTGGATTGTGGGTCGGTTCAGTTTTGCAAGGTGGACCCCCCATGTTTCCACTGTTTCTGTTCCTGTTCTCAATGGTAAAAATGCTATCACTATGCGGGACAGGCTGAGCTTTGATGTTGGTTTTTGAATCTTTCCCTTCCATGAAAGCAGGTTTAATTATTATACCATACTTGTAATTATTTCCCCACTCCTCGCTTTCCTCCTATGCCAAGAAATGATGACAGTCCAGCTCGCACATATCGCATCAATCATACATATCTTATGTGATGTCATCATATTGTACTTGAGGATCCACACATTAGCATCCACATTACAGCCGTTAGTGTTGATTTTCTTGGCCATGTAGATCATTGATTATGGCTTTATTGATTTGAGTGGGCAGAACGTCCCCCCTAAGCCAAGTTTGAAAAGTATTAGTAACACCAAGGTTTTCCAAACTATCTGCGACCCTATTTCCTTCCCGATAGGTGTGGGTGATTTTAACATTTTCAAAGCTCTTGCATATATCAATAGCTTCACCAATGAAATCTCTAATTGACCAGCTGGGGTGTTGCTTTTTGTTTAATAGATTGATGATATTCAGAGAATCACCCTCAATTATAATATTCAGAATATTACAATCTCTAGTAAGTCTTATACCCCAAAGAGCCGCCAGGGCTTCAGAGTAATGATTAGTCTGCCTGCCCATTCTCCCAGAAAAAGTAGCAACAAAATAGCCTCTTTGATCTCTGATGACTCCCCCTCCTCCAGAGTCTCTCGGATTTCCTTTTGAGGCCCCATCAAAATTTAACTTGTACCAATCAGTGGGAGGCTTAATCCATCAGACGGTGTTTCTATCTATACCATTGTTATTCTTATTGAAGGTAGTGTCAATATTCCAATTAGTCAGGATGTATTCTTCCTTCTCAGTGTAAAGTCTATTTTTAGGAGGTTTAAATCTAGCAATATTATCTTGCACAACAATGATAATTTCCTTGTAGACTTTATTACATGCCTTTCTAGTGTTTCTGAAAATGCTATCATTATGAGACTTCCAAAATCTCCACATAGTGTGGGGTAAAATCAGTTGCCACAATCTCTTCACCACACAATACTTAAATGGAGAGTCCCATTATTCCCAGGCCTGAAGACAAGTAAGGGGAAAAATCCATCTCTGATTAAATTTGGCAAAAACAAGCTGCCAAATTTTAGAAGCATACTCACAATGAAGGAATAAATGTTTTATATCTTCTTCCTCTTTCTGACACATGAAACATCTATTCGGCATGATGAATCCCTTCTTGATGAGGTTTTCGTTAGTCAGGATCTTGCCATTAATGATTAGCCACCAAAATAAGTTCACTCTAGGGGTTAACTCAGGCATCCACAACTTGTGCCACTTAATTTCACTTTCAATAGATACAAAGAAAGAATTATATCCTGATTTAACAGAGTATTCCCCATCAAAAGAATCTTTCCAGATGAGTTCATCCTTAAGATTTTGATTACTAATATGGATTAGAGAAATTTGATTATGTAAATATGAAACATCAACCTATACATTATCATTCTCCACTTTTAGTTGTTTCCATTTTCTTTTGTTTCCATCCCTCTCAATGTATCCCTGAATTTTGTGTCCATACTTTGTAATTAAGTTGTCTTTAATGTGATCATAAGCAGAAATCTAGTTAGAATCAGTCCACTTATCAGTCCAGAAGTTAATGTTTTTCCCATCCCCAAGCTTCTAGCTACACCCCTGAGAAAGAATGTCACCCCGAGAAAGAATGTGTCTGCTGTGAAGAAGGTTGTTCCAGAAAATAGAACCACTCGAAAGAGACTGATCATAAATGAAGGAAATCTTGTTTTGGTTTGAAATATATTTGATCTTAACCAACTCTGTCCAAGGCTTGTGCTCTTTTATAAGTCTCCAACCTAACTTTGCAATAAGGGCAGCACTCATATGTTTGATATCTTTAATGCCTAACCCCCCAAGCCTCTTTAGTTTACATACCTGCTCCCAAGCCACAAGATGATATCTGAACCTATCCTCAGTACCGTGCCATAAAAAGTGTTTTTGAATCTTTTCAATACTGTTCATCACTGCTGTTGGTATGCTGAACATTGACATGATGTAAATAGGCAAGTTTTGGAGCGTGCTTTTTAACAATAGGCACTTTCCTGCACTTGAAAGTATAGCTCCTTTCTAGCCAGCCAATTTTCTTTGAAATCTCTTAATAAGATCATTCCAAGCCAAGTTTTTATCATTGTCTTTAGTAACCTAGACCTTTTCTAGAAAAAAATCTTCATTCTCTAAGGTTAACACTCATGAGAGTTAGTTTATGTTGTATTGACCATGTTTTCTAAAGGTCTCCTTCAAATGTTGCAAAGGGAGAGTGAAATGCTTTCAACTGTTGATGTTTTTCACCAACACAGATTACAAAATGGGTCCTCTCACCCCTGGTTGAAGGCACAACCTATAGTAGTGAGGGTATTTCAAACCCTTAGCATGGTGCTATCTAGTTCTTTCCGAACTAGAGTAAAGAGTCTTATACAATCCATCCCTGTCTATAAAATTACTCCTATTATGATTTTTATGTCTCTAAGAATCCTAATCAAGTTGTGATGTTGTTCATTTTCAAAGGAAGGATCAATTTGGATACCAACACCAATATGGTGTGATTTCTAGGAATATTTGTGAAAATACATACACACATCGAACTCTAGTAATGATTATTATTAAAATATGTTGTTTAAATGTCATCATTTGTTAAAATTTGTGAGGATTGCATGAGATCAAGAGTTTTTTACGTAATATTTTCTCGGTTTTAGTAAATGTTGCACTAGATTATATGGACATTGATAAATATCTATAAAGGATGATCAAATCCGTTGAGATTTTTAGAAATTGAGTGTTGATAGATAGTTGACAAATTACTTATAGTGCTTTAGCATATCTAAGGTGAAAATACTTGGTGGCAAATCCATGTTAGTTTACAATTCTTTGTAATTACTAGTGTCTTAATCTTTGTCAAGTAAGTTTTGTCATTAATATTCACAAAGATGGAAGGAAGAAGATATTTATTTTTGCTAGGGATCCTACTATAAAGTTATTTCCAAAGATTGGGAAGGAAAAATCGTAATGAAGACGAGTATGGAAAGTATTGGGAATCAAGAGTCAAGAGAGAAGGTAGTACCAGTTCTGGAAGGTGATCAACCTATAGTTTAGGATTACCCTACATCTTCAAATAACTCTGAATCAAATATTCCTTGTGTAAAATTAAATTATCCAACCGGTGAAGGGCCATCATTTGTGTCTGAAAAATGTATCCCTCATTTTCCCCCTCATCATACAAGACCTGATAGGGTGTTTTATGAAATGAATCATTAGAGGATATTTTCTTGGAAAGTTATACTCCTATGTTCTAAAGTCCCCTGGTCCACTATCATTTTAATTCTCCTATAGGATCACCTCCTCAAGATAATATGGTTTAACCTCCACCTATACCTCCTTTTGTAATCAATAATTTTGGACCAATAAATTTTAGAGGCATGTTTGGGTATCCTAATGTTGTACCCCAATATGTGAGAAAGAGGTTGCCTAAATTTTAGGGAAATAATTCCATTACTGGGGATCAGTATTTGAGACTCTTCGTTAATATGGTGGAATTTTTTGAAATTGAGTATGAGGAAATGTATATCAAATTATTCATTCATACTCTTGAAGAGGATGCACGTGATTGGTATAAATATTCACCATACAATTCAATAAACTCATGGAATGAGATGAAAAATGCTTTCAAATTACAATATGGGGATAAGACTGACCCAAGGTTCCTTTTATCTGAGTTTGTGAATATTAAAAAGAGTCACAATGAGTCTATCCAAGATTTTAATACCAGATTCAATATGAATTTGAATAGATTACCCATAATCTTGAGGCCAAGTGATGATTATTTCTTAATCAAATATTCTTATGCTTTTGACAAAAATGCCACCTACTACTTAAGAGATAAGAACCGTAGAAAATTAAGGTAGGATTTCAGCATGGCCTTGCAGATCAAAAATAATGTCAAGGTAGTTGGGAAACCCCCTAAGAGAGAGGGTGTTAAATTGATTAATATTAATATACCTCGGTAAAAAAACTAGTTAATCTGGAGGAGGTTGTGAAGAAATTGGTGGGGTAATTAAAGAAATATCTTACAAGTTGGACAAAGTAGAACAAAGAATAGGACAGAGCTCTCAAGATCAACACAAACCAAAAAAATAGGATAGATTTGGAAATCATTCTAGGAATGATCACATGTCAGATGACAAAGGAAAGGGGACCATGGGATTAGGTAATAAGAAACCACAACTTAGAGAGAATATATTGGTGCCTGATCCTTTGATTTCTAGGGTTGTTATAGTGGAAGAGTCACACATTATTGATTGGTGTGATAAGTGTTTCCTACCACACTCCCCATGTGATTTAAGTAATGAGGTTGAAGAGGTAAATGATGATGAAACTTATGTTGATGTGTGTATGACGGAATACCTTGAAAATTCACAACATAGGGATACTTTAACCGAGTTAATAAGTGCCATAAGCTGTTCAAAGTTTCTACGATTGCATTCACCAAGTATTAAATCTCCTCATGATGATGGTGTTGAGATTGATATGGTGCAAGAATTTGATTTACCTAATCATGATTTTGAATATTTAAGGGCTTTAATGATTAATAAATATGATGGGGGAATACCTTCTAAGGAAGATAGGAAACTATTGATGAATGCAGTAGTTACTCAGGAAAAGGAATATAATACCAAAAGTAGAGTTATCAAAGGGGGAGGTCAACAAGCTAAACCAAAAACTCCACTTCTTACTAATATCCCCAAGGAACCCCCTAAGAAGGATACACTTAACAAAGGCCTTGAATTTCTCATAATCCCTGAGCATAGAAAACATGCATTTGAGTATTTTGGATTTAAAGAAGAGATAACAACCCAAGGAAACAATGTGAATGGTGTGGATCTTCCTCCTATCTTTACAAAGCTAGAGATACCACAAGCCTTGGAAGAATTAGGAGAATCACCAGAAGTATACTTTGTTACTTCACTTGTGGAATCTCAACATGGCATTGATCCTTTTTATACTACTTTGATCATCAAGGATAGGTTGGTGCACAATTATATGTTTGATTCGGGAGCTTCATGCAATTTTATGGCTCTTTAGGTGATGAATGAATTGATTATCAAAGTAACAAAAACCTTTTAAAAGTGCACAATTATGGATTCAAGGGAAGTACCTATGATTGGATATGTTAAAGGGTTAATAGTGCAATTGACAACTTATTTGGGAAAATCCTTCATTATGAATGTGGTTATTGTGGACTTCTCGAATAAATGGGGAATGCTATTATCAAGGAAATGGGTTGTTAGTGTGGGGGAAGTGTGCAAATGGATATGTCATATGCAACCATACCAGTGGAAGGAAACCTTGTAAAATTGTATGGTGAAAAGAAGATGTTACATTTGATTGAGGGTCCTAAAAATGCTTCTTATGAAGTATTATATACGATTGTAAATGTTGATAATTTTGTTGGTTATTCACATTTTAAGGAGCATGAAATTAACAAATGCAAATTTCCTGAGCAAATTGGTTCCCCTTGGACTTTTATGTTTGATGGAGCTTGTTCTAATTTTTGAAATGGTGCTGGTGTTGTCTTGATATCCCCAAATAAGAAAGAATTCAATTTTTCTTTTAAACTCAAGTTTGAATGCACAAACAATATCAAATACTATGAATCACTACTTTTGGGTTTAAGGATTTCTTAGAGGTATAATATTAGGGATATTATTGTTAAATGGGATTCGGAACTAGTAGTCAAGCAATTTCAAAAGTTGTATGAACAAAGAATCAAAGAATAAAATAATATAAGTATGCGGTTTGGGATTTCATTGAAATGTTTGATTCCTTCAACATAGTATACCATGAAAGAAAGAAGAATACTACGAAGAAATATTAGTAGTATTGGGGTCTAGGTTTGAAAATTACACAGTGTCTCCTATTCTAAATATGACATTGAAGTACCGATAAGACTGTGTGTCCCGACATCTTGTAAAAATTGGAATTTTTTTGAAGATGATGCCCAAATTCAAAGGTTTTTACAAAACAAAAAAATTTTCACAAATCATAATATGGATTGGGAGCCAATATTTTTCGTTAATGAGGGTAGAGAGACTGTATTTGGTAAGGATATTATTCAGTTGAAGACAAATACTATTCTAAGAGGTTTGGTTGCACTAGAGTCAAAATTTGACAATGTTGATCACATTATTAGTAGGCATATGTCAGCTTCGAGAGCTATGGAGGAACATAACCTAGGGGCATATAGTAAACCTAGGAAAATGTGGCTAGGTAGTAACCTAAATAAAGAAGAAAAGAAATCAAATGTCCAACTATTGAAAAAATACCATGACTTCTTGGCATGGTCATATTCAGAATTAAAGGCATATAGGGAGGACATTTTCCAATATGAGATACCACTGGAAGCTAATGCTAAGCCATTCAGGAAAAAGCAAAGACCAATCAATCCACTTCTTTCCCTCAAAATGCAAGAAGAATTAAAAAAGTTAAGGGATGGAGGTATTATACAACCCACAAGGTATTCTTCATGGGTGGCAAATTTAGTGCCAGTTTGAAAAAAGAATGGATATATAAGGTTGTGTGTGTATTTTAGGAACTTGAATAAGGCACCTATCAAATATAATTATCCCCTTCCCAATATGGATACCATGTTGTAGTTAGTTACTGGCTCAGTAATTATTATCTACTCTGGATGGATTTTCAGGATATAATCAAGTGGTGGTGAAAAATTTAGAAAGAATCAAAACTACTTTCACCACTCCATGGGGTACTTATGTGTATGTAAGAATGTCATTTTGTCGATGAATGTTGGAGCAACATTTCAGAGTGCTATCGATGTAGCATTCTCAGGATAGATAAATG
Organism: Taxus wallichiana var. yunnanensis; assembly: GCA_018340775.1. Classification (NCBI taxonomy): domain Eukaryota; kingdom Viridiplantae; phylum Streptophyta; class Pinopsida; order Cupressales; family Taxaceae; genus Taxus; species Taxus wallichiana. The sequence continues at coordinate 298,773,789 of CM031242.1, forward strand.
ATTTCATTTTTGTGTACCAGGATGATGTAACAATATTCTCAAGGAAAAGGAGTGACCACTTGCAACATCTGGAGAAAATTATGTTAAGGTGCGAGAGAATATGGCATTTCTTGAATCCTAAAAGTGCCACTTTGGGGTTCAAAAGGTGAAATTTTTAGGACATATTGTATCTAAATAAGTGGTCATGATTGATCCTAAAAGAGTGGAAGCTATTGGCAAAGTCCCTATACCCAAAACCAAAAAGAGAATTCAATCCTTTTTTGGACAAATAAATTTCAATAGGATATTTATTTCTAATTTTTTTGAAATGACTATCCCCATTACGAGTATGCTAAAACAAGATTAGGTTATCAAATTGGAGGAAGAAGCTATCCAAGATTTTGCTAGAATTAAGGAAGAAGTGAAAACTGCTCCTATTTTGGCAGATCCCGATTACAAGAAAGCTTTTCAAATGTTTTATTTTGCTTATAAAAATACTATTTCATCTATACTATTGCAAAAGGAAAATGAAGGAAATGAAAGGCCATTTTCTTTCTGTAGTAAATCACTTCAAGGAGTAGAATTTAAATATACTATCATGGAAAATCAGGCCTTCTCTTTAGTAAGAGAAACAAAAATTTTCAAACTATAAATCTTAAGCTCCAAGATCACAGCTTATGTTGCTCATACTATGGTCAAGGACATTTTATCAAAAATGGAAATCTCAAGAAAAAGGTGTTGGTGGGTAAACCAATTAAAAGAGTATGACATGAATATTCAAACCACCAAGTTTGTTAGGGGTTTAGGGTTGGAAAAGCTAACGACAAAGAGCAACCTCCAGGTAATGGAAATAAATGAAATTGAGGGAGGAGATATGAATGTCCATGAAAAATTGATCAATTAGGCATGGTATAAGGACATCATGTTTTATCTTAAAATTTTAGAATGTCCTGGACATTTGAGTAAAAATCGGAAGAGGGCGCTCAAGTTAGCTGCCCAGAAATATATTGTCACCGATTATGGATTAGCATGGAAGAATATTGAATGGATTATCTTAAGATTCTTTATTGAAGATGAAGTCCATAAAATAGTTGTTGATTTTCATGGAGGATTTTGTGGGGGAATTTTCTTGGAAGAGTAACGCTCATAAGATTTTTAAGAGCTGGTTATTGGTGGCCTACACTTTTTAAAGATAAAAATTTGTTAGTGATAAAAAGTGAGAGTTTCAAACATTTCTCAAGAATATTGAAAGCTTCAGAATCTCTCCCTTTATAACCGATATCGATTGAAGGCCTTTTAAGCATTGGGGTATATAATTTGTTGGGGAGATCTCATATCCTTCAAGTGTAGGCCAAAGATGGATATCGGTGGATAATGATTACTTCACCAAATGGGTTGGGGAAATCCTACTAAGAAATAAAATCACCATATTGTTATGGATTTTGTCTTGAATCATATAATCTGCAGGTTTGGAGTGCTTGCCAAAATAATTGCTGATAATGCTATGAGTTTTCGAGCTAAACCCTTGGTGGCCATGTGTTAGGAGTATGGAATAAATCTCACATATGCATCTAATTACAATCCCCAAGGTAATGGACAAGCTGAATCAAGCAATAAAAATTTGTTGAAAATAATCAAGAGGACATTGGAGATAAATAAATAAAGATGGGGTGAACAATTGAAATTTGTTTTCTTGGTTGATAAATTGCTACTAAGAGAGATCTTGGAAAATTCCTTTTGAATTGGTATATATAACTCAAGCCCTCCTTCCCCTACATATGAAACTATTTTCCTACCGATTAATTTGACAATTTTAGGATCAATAAGTTAGTCCATATGATGCAAGGATAAATCAAAATTTTGAATTGGATGGAGAAAGAAGAGAGTCCCCTTAGAGACATTTGAAATTCGGGGAAAAGTTGAAAAAATTATTTGATAAAAAGGTGAATCCTCGAGTTTTCAATGTAGGAGATCTTGTGTTACTTTGGGATAGAAAACATGAGGACAAGGGGAAACATGGAAATTTTGATGCATTATGGATGGGTCCTTACTCCATTGACATCGAATTGGTGAGAATACTTTCTTCTTAAAGGATATATATGGAGAACTACTTGAGTTGCTTGTTAATGGAAAGCACTTGAAGAACTTTTTTATTGATTTCTCAAAGTCAAGGTACACACTATTGTATAGTATATAGTTATTCTATGTCTTTTCTCATTTTTCAGTTTTTTGTCCTTGTTTGTCCCGGTCCTTGGTGACAATTTGTTTTGGGTTTCTTGGTGTGTTTTCTAGGGAGTTGGTTGTTATCACTTATTTCTGTACACTAGTTTTTGACTCCATGGCCCAATGGATTTTGGCACATGGTCTACTTTTCTTTGCACCATGGTTTGTTCTTGAGGCACTCGCAAGGAGTGTTCATCCCCGATTTAGAACCGGTGTTGGTGCTCGATTTATTCTTGCCTCTATTTGGTTAAGATTTGCCATTGTTTTCTGTTATATTTTTTTTCTTTCCCTATGGCAATACGAGTTGGAATTTTTGTTCTTCTATGTATGGTTTAGGCTTTCCTCATTTTTGGTTGAGGATCATGTCTAGATGTGCATTTTTTTGAGGTTTCTTGTAGGGAACCCATTGTGTTTTAAGTTTTGAATTTAGTGGGAATGCTTGTTGTAAATTTCTCTTGGGTCTTGTCTCTTTATTTGCATTTTCTCTCTCATTTCATGTTGATATGTGGTAGTTCCCAATTGATTGTGATATGGTGGGTCAAATTTGCAAACTTGTAATTTTCTATCACATTCACAAAGTGCAAAATCAGCCCCGTTACCTGATAAATATTATTCAAATATTCACAATCATAAAGTAACGCAAGAAATTTATCAATTGGTATCCAGGAGTGTACATTTGTCACAATTTGAGTGGATGTGGGGAAGAAATCTCTATTTTTAGTTTTACACATTTAAGAGGAAAAGAATAAAGGTGTAAAAAGGTTCCTGAAACCTGCAAGGGACACGTGGATCCTTTTATGCAAAAGGAAGGGATGCGGGTTGTCGAGGCACTCAAAATAATTGGTTTAAATTCGAAATGAAATAAAAATGTAGAAAAGGGTTGCAACTCAATAATCACCCAAGTGTGACCACGTTTTGATCCCATGTTGAAAGAAAAAAGTGGATGGGTGGGTCAAGTTAGCCAAAAGTGTGTAAGTTCTAAAATGCTACAAAATTACAAAAAGTGCCCCCGAGCCCATGTTAGCGAAAAGTCTTATTCCACGTGGATGACTCATTTTCAAAGTTGAGAATGGTGGATTGAATAGTCATGATGCAATGCATTTATTTCTTTCGCCATTAATGTTGCTACGCAAATAAAGGACCTTTTTAAAGTTTGTAAATGCTTTCATCTTTTATAACCAAGTTTGGATTTTTATTATTAACTATTGTGATCTTTGTGGAGATTCATCATGTTTTAACTATGAATCTTGAATTGCAAACCGAGAATGAAAAAGTAGTTGATTTGGATTTAAATTTCTTAGGAGTTCCTGATTGGCTAGTAATAGATTAGAAACTCTCATGTTTCTCCTTCATTGGTTAGTTGGTTTAAATTAAATCTAGGGTTATTGAAGATGAAGACCATGCCATCCTTGTTCTTGGTTGCATCAAGGGTCATGAGTGATTTGGACAATATTACAGACATGGACTTGATGTGTGCTAATCTAAATGATTTTTTTAGAGACTTAATATACCCCATAAGATTGAATCCCTAAAGGCAATTCAAGATACTCATATTACTTTGGCAAGTGTTATCCTACAGAGGTTCATTTCCCATAGTTGGTATGGAATTGTGTTATGAATTATGATCCCAAAAAGAGGTAAGTATTAGATGGGAGTGGGGATGCAATTTCGACATTAATGCCTATAGACATTAGAATAATGTTAAAATTTCCTGTAATCACCAACCGAATCACCATTGCTATCAAATTATCCTTACAATATTTTTTTCTATTATTGGCAAATAATTTTTGAAAGGGACTATACCCTTGTTTACAAAAGAAGGCCTAGAAGCTAGAAAAAGCAAGATAACCAGAGAGAAAAGGATCAGAATCCAGATGTTACAATGAAGTTCAAAGTAGCCAAAAAACAGCTACTAAGAAGAAACAAAACAACAAAAATACTGTGAAAAAACAGTAAAGGGCCCACAAAAAAATAGCAAAAAAACATACAAGGACAACAGAAGCATCTACAACTACTTTTTAGTAGCTTTGTCAATGATGGTTTTGATATTCTTCCAGGATTTGAACATTCCCAAAGTTGTCATGTGGGCAGCGTCATTATAATCCAGCTGCTCCACGGTCTTCTTACTTTCCTTATCATTACCCCAAAGAGTAGCCGAACTCGCTTAGGTTGGAGACACTTTTGACGTGTTGCTCAATGAACTCCTCAATCACCCTAAAGATGGCAATGTTGTAATCATGTCGAGTTTTGGCCTTCCCTAAGCGGGAGTCTAAGGAGTGCAGCTTCTTGTAAATATCTTCAATTTGGCTGCTGTCAACATCCTCCTCCTCCTCCTTCCTCTTTCCTTTCTGTTTTGCCAAGTTTTTAACTTCATCCTTCAACAATTTCATATCAGCCTCTAGGGCTTCCAGCCTTCTTGAAGGGCTTTCCAACTGCACTTCCCGGGGGCTGGCACTACTGATATTTAGGAGGTCATGAGCAATTTCAAATTCCTGAGAACCCTTCTCCACATAGCAAGAGTCTCAAGGTTAAGCTTCCTAGAAGCCCTGGTAACCGGTCTCCACGAGGAAGAGGCTAAGTGGGGGGTGGGAGCAACAAAAGGGGGAATGGGAGAAGATGCCTGAACGGCCGGTAGGGGGTGACAAAGAATGGTGACGGGGCAAGAGAGAGGAGAAACAGGGCTGGCAGCAGCAGAGCCCGGCAGAGGGGGAATCGAGCTAGGGGAGGATGGGAGACCAGGAAACTTTAGGAGACAACATTTGTGCAGCAACAAAATGAGCCCTTGGTGCAACGGAACCACCCGGGAATGTTTTTGAAACTCGAAAATGGAGCGTTCAAGCGAGTTCAACAAGTAATGGGGGAAGCAAACCAAACGATCCCTACGAAAGTGATTAAGAAAAATAAGGTGCTTCGTAGGAACAGTGACAAACCTTCCCTCCAAGGAGATGAACCGTATCATCATGCGGGTTACTTTATTATAAGGAGGAGGGATCAAGCTAACAAGCAGGCCCGCTGTTATATATGTCAGCTTCTCCTCTCCCTCAATAAATCTCCTCTCTTTAGCATCTTTATCGACCCTTTTGTTGAAGAATCGGAAGCCCTCCAAGCCAAGGCCGGTCACTTCAGCAATAAGATCTTCATTGATTAAGACCTTATGCCCCCCATATTCCACTATCCTCTCCTTCCAATCCTTTGCAAAATGCACAGAGATGCTCTGATCATGTCCCTGAATCCTGTCCATGAAGTTTGTTATGCCACCCTTGCTAAGAATGTTCCACAGCTCAATATTCTCTTTCCAGTCTGGGTCCACACTGGGCTCAATTTGACAAGGAGGACCCCCCATCTTCTTTTCTCTGATCTGATTGCAACAAATTCCTAACTGATCTCTAACGCCAGTCCGCTTTTTGCTATAGTAATCCGCATAATAATGGAAATGAGAGCCGTTGCTTTTCCCACGATTGGCTGCGTGTCTGCTGATCTGAGCCTGCTGAAAAGTGCATGTGAGAATAGCCCGCTCCCTATCATCAATCACTTTATCACCACCTTCGGTTTCCGTGGAGGTTTGAATCCACCTTTTAACAGTCTCAATGCAGTCCGCATGCATGATTTTCAAAACCATATATCTCCACTTGAAATTCCCCATATGATTCACACTATCCTGATTATTAGACGTGATTTGCATAAACCAATACTTTAAATCAACATGTGTTGGAGTATTTTTGAAGTTGATCCATGCCCAAAAATCATAACTCATTTCTAGATATTGCTTGCGTATGAAGATCCACCTGAATGCTATTTTGAAGCTGTTTGGGGATGCTATTATTGTCCCAAACTGTAAGATTAACATTAATGCCATAATTTGCCAGCACATCCACCAATTTATTACCCTCCCTGTAGGTATGCGTGATCCTGATGTTACTGAAAGTATGACTAATACTTATGGACTCTGCAATAAAATCCTTGATGCTCCAACTTGGAGATGAGCACTGTTTAAGAAGATTAATGATATTTAGGGAATCTCCTTCAATAATGAGGTTCTGAATATTTTGTGTCTGGGAAATTCTCAGACCCCAAAGAGCAGAAAGAGCTTCGATAAAATGATTAGTTTGAATTTCCATTTTACCAAAGATACGCAGTTTATCGATTGCCTTTATGATCTGTATCACTCCTCCCCTACCACAATCCTGTGGTTTCCTTTAGAAGCCCCATCAAAGTTCAGCTTATACCAATTTGGATCAGGAGGATGCCATTTAATCAAAGATCTATCAATGCTATTCCGGGATTGTTCTAGCTATTAATTGATCCTATCTGCCAGTTGGATAGAATATATTCTTCATTTTATGGATATCTCATGTTCTTGGGGGGTTTAAATCCAGCAATATTCTCTTTGATACCATTAGAAATTTTACCAATACTAATCTTGTAGTTTTGCTTTTTATTTCTGAAGATAATATCATTTCTATCCTTCCATATTCTCCAGATTAAATGAGGGATAACCAGCTTCCAGATCCTTTTGACAACACAATGCCTAAAGGGTGGGTTCCATTGAGTCCAAAGCTGATTGAGATCCTTCGGCATCACCCAGAGAGCTTCAAATTTAGAAAGGGCAAAACTCCATATTCTAGTGGCATACTCACAATGTATGAACAGGTGGCTGATATCCTCAGATTCTTTCTTACAAAGATGGAACCTATTAGGGATCATTAATCCTCTTCTCATCAGATTGTCATTGGTAAGAATCCTACCTCTGATAGCCAGCCAAAGGAAAAAATTTATTTTGGGAGTTAAATCAGACATCCAAATCCTGTTCCAATTGAACTCAGTTTGATTACTATGAAAGAAGTTATTATAACCAGTTTTGACAGAGTAATTCCCATCATTGGAGTTATTCCATACCAACTCATCCTTGGAATCCATCTGACTTAATGGAATAAGATCTAATTGATCTTGAAGGGAGGAAGTAATTTGTTTCAGATCATTTCTCTCCACAGTAAGTTTTTTCCACTTCTTTCTGGTACCATTTTCCTCAATATAGCCCTTGATTTTGATGCCATACTTGTTTATAAGACTGTCCTTGGCCATCCCAAAACTCTCCATGAGGTTTCCATTAAACCAATTATCCTCCCAGAAGTTTATGTCCCTACCATCCCCCACTTTCCATTTACTACCCTGCCTGATGAAATTTCTGCTTTTAACCAAATTGTTCCAAAACATGGAACCATTGGGGAGCTGTTCATCATGTAGAAAGGAGTACATAGATTGATGTTTAAGATATTTTTCTTTAATTAAATCTATCCAGGGTTGTTTCTCAGTCAGCATTCTCCAGCCCATTTTAGCAATGAGGGCCTCATTCATTTTCTCAATATCTTTTATACCCAGACCTCCCATAAACTTCGGGGTGCAAACCTTATCCCAAGCCACTAAGTGAAATTTGAATTTCTCATCCATGCCTTGCCATAATATTTTTTTTTGATCCTTTCAATCTTATCCCTGAAAGAAGAGGGGATCTTGTATAGCGACATGATATAAATTGGTAGATTTTGGAGAGTACTTTTGATGAGCAGGCACTTACCAGCACTAGAAAGAATTGCTCCTTTCCAACCAACCATTTTTTTTTGGAATCTCTCCAATAAATCATCCCACACCTTGCAAGAGAATTTCCTAGTGCCGAGAGGAAGCCCCAGGTAAGTGGCTAGAATTATCCTTACAATATTATTAAACAAATAAAAACGATTATGCTAAGATGATAAATACAAAGTGGCTCATTGTGAAAAAGACAACAGCTAGAATCCCTAAAAATCTAGTTAGGGCACAGCTTGTCAAAGAGGTGGAAGATTTCATTGTTTTATTAAGTTGAATAGTGGGGTTAGAAACTGTAAATGAATTTAAGGAATGGATGGTTACTTACATATGGATTATTTTGGAGAGAAAGGGGAGCATTTGTTGGGATACTTTCATTGTAGAAGCACTCCATGGCCACATGGTCACCTTAGCAAAGAAAATTGAGATGGGTGATAATTCAGAGCTAGAATTTTATATGATGACTTAATTAATTTACAATGTTGTTGGGCATAGATGTTTCCTAGGTTGGTCACCACGTGTAGTTTTCAAGCAGTTGCTAGAAGCATGAGATATTCCTCAACTCGCAATCGATCAATTAGAGTCAAAATGTGAGGCTAGTTACTAATACTTTATTTTTCCCAATCATTTGTCTTTTTAAACTAGAGTGGGGACAATATATAAGTTTTTAACAAGTCGAAAAAGTGATTATAGAATACCAGTGCTACTTCATTGAATATAAAAAGTTCACTTACATAAGGGTTAGTGGTTTTGAAGGCAAGCCTTGCAAGTTTCCTAGGTATTTAGATGATAAATTGGCTTTATGTGAATCGGCAAGTAGGTAACACACCGTACATAAATTTATTACAAGAAGGCATAAGACAAATATCAAATTCCCTATTATAATTGGAAGGTATTCATGCCCTTTCATCATAAAAGACAAGTTGATTAAATATGAAATGCAAAAGTTTGACATGGAAAAGTTTTAGGAAAGGGCCATTATGAGATCGGATGGGATTTCAACAAAATTGTGAATACTTTTGAGCATGAGCCTTAGTTTGAAGATCATTAGATGAATTGTAGGGATGAAGAAGATGTCAAATTAAGGGATTTCTCTAGAATGACCCTTTCAAAAATAATAGATTTCAAAATTGCAGTTTTCCCAGAAGGAATTGTGGATGATCCACATACACTAAACATGTATTATGTTGATCAGAAGGTGGAAGCACAACCTATAATTCCCCTATATTGGAATGAGATAGAATCTAATGATTCCTATATTAGGATAAGTGATGTAATGAGAAAAACTATGAATTGGTTAACTCAAAATGGAATTGACCTATCAATTAAGAATACTAGAATCTTAAATAAATTCATGAGTTTAGGAAACTTGAATGAAGATATTCCACACCTAAAGGAGGGAGAAGATGGAATGGATCCTCGGGAGGAAAGGCCCCTTAATTTCCCTCAAAAAGGCCCACTCTTGAACTTATAGATGAGTGGACCCTAGTTGCTAGTGGAACTGGTACTTCCATGTTAGTTCTTAGGTAAAAGACTGAAAACATTCTTTTAAAATCTATGGAAAATGCCCCCATTACTTTTACAATGCCAATCCAAGAAAAAGGGAAGGGCTTAGCATCCCATGTGGTTTTCTTAGGTGTTTCACAAAAACCTCATAGTACTGAGAAATTAATGAGTGGAGCCATAACAAGTGGTCTTACTCAATCTAAGCTGCATAAGGAAGGGACAATAGCAGCTCCCGATCTAAAAAAGTTTGAAATGGTGCATAAGAAACATAAGGTCACTAATGTACTTGTTTTAGTAAGAGTAGATTCCCACATGACTAAAAATCACAAGCATAGAGATGTGGTAATTGATCCTCCTAAATTTGAAAGGAGTGATGTTTATCTTTCACACCATGCCCCATCATTACCACAAGTGAGACAATCGAGTCTCTAATCCCACCTCTACCTACGGAGGAAGTAACAATGAAAGCCGGTCAAGATGAAGCAACCTAGGAAAATGTTACAGATAGTTTAGGAAGAAGCCAAATCTTAACTCCACGTACAAAGACATCTGAGACCTGTCTTACTAAGGATATGAGTATGCCTTTATTTGGAACATTGTATAAATCTGCAAAGGCACATGATGATGTAATTAATGTTGATATTGGTGAGGTATTTTCTATGTTATATGATATGAAATTATATATGATTGAACCATTGATGAAACCAGTAGATGACCTCCAAACAAGTAAGGAAATAAAGAGAAATGATCATCCATTAATTAGTAAAGAAAAATCTCAAGCAACAGATGTTCCTTCTATAAGACAAGTGCTTACTGAGAATAAGATAAAAAATAATTTCTTAGTGGAGAAGATGTTAATACAAAGGTGTTAAAAAAGATATTTTTCCTATTTATGTTGAAGTTGCTAAGGCTAATGAAATTTATCAAAAGGGATTTTTTTAAAGAGAAGAAACAAGTAGCACAAACCACAACTCACTGGAAAGATAAAAATTGCTGACAAAGACAAGTAGCCTCTAGATGGAAATGTGAAGTTCACTTCGGATGAACAACATGTCATGTCATTTCAGGAGCATCATCATAACATGAGGAGGTTAGGATGCCAACTTAATAGAGTTTTAGGAATGAAGATCTTGCAATCCAGCTTAGTAACTCAAGAAAATTTTGGAGGAAATATGGGGTCCGATATGGCATCAATGAAGAAATGAGGAAGGAAACTCCTTGAATGATGATACAAACCAATAAAAGAATGATCAACTTCAGTTTCTAGACCAAGGAGAGGAACATCCGAAAGAATTATTAACACAGGGTGAGAATAGCAATATGGTCAACAAAATAAATATTGAAAAATAGATAGAATCACTAAGTCAGGATGAATAAAGGGTTTTCAAATAGTTGATGGTTTTCCATGAGGAACCTCAACCAGAATCACAAGAGGAAAATATGGAAAAAATTTGGCGAAAGGGTGGATCGGTGAACTAATTTCAAATGAGGAAAAATAGGTCCTTCCTATGTAAGCTATTGACCTTACTGCTATATCTTTTCCAAAGATAGTAAGAGCCTCAAAAAGAACTAGAACTATTACTAAAACCCACACTCGACTCATAAGGAGCCAAAACTTAAGAAGTAGCAATCCCCTTTGAAGGAAAGACTAGGGAGGAAATAACATCCAATGATTATAATGTTCATATTATTCCATTGGAAAGCACCTCAAGGGACCAACTAAAGCAAGGGTTATCTAAAGCTGGCAATGACCTTTTACAAAAATTGGATTAAGATAGAATGAAAAAGAAGTAGTTAAAAGAGAAAGTTAAATCCTTGAGCTCGAGTTTTTAATAATTGATTGGGCAACCTAGTCAGGCTCAGACAAGTGCCTCCATATATACCCCTAAGGGAATGGATAAAGTAAACAAGGCTATCAAGAAGGTCCAGGAAGTGGACACATGGATTGAAAAATTAACCAAGAGGGGAAAGGAAGCAATTGCAGAGGTCAGGTCAAAGTATGAAGATCTCAAAAACAGACTCAATGAAATTGATGAGATAGTTGAACAATGTGACAATGATATTTTCTATTTTGAAGGTATTATTCCCAAGATAGACCACATTACCTAAATTAGTGATGAGTTAGTTGATCAAGAAGACATTGTGCCAATAGTAGTTAAAGGAAGCCAACATGATATTGAAGAGTTATCAAAGATCAGAGTAGAAACCTTGAATGGAATCAAGGAAAAGCTTGAAATCAAGAGAAACTAGGTTGATGATACTCTTGATTCCATTGACTTAAAGTTAGAGGATATGGTAGCTGATAAGCTCAAAAAGATATACATGGATTTAAATATTGACTTTTTGCTTAATTCCTTTGAAAATAATATTTTGAGGAATGATTTCTCCTATGAAATCATTAAAATGATGAGAAGTATTAAGAATAGAATTACAGAGTTAAAAGCAAGACCACTGGAATACAAACAGAAAATAGGCCATTGCATTGATGCAATATCTAGGAAGACACTAATTTTCCAAAGCATCATACAAGACCAAATGAGGATGAGGTTAACGAGTTATTCAAAAGGTATGATGTATATGTGGAAAGGTTTTGAAAGAAAAAGATACGAAGTGGAAGTGAAGAAGAAGAGAATGCAGATACAAAAGATGATGAACATTCTTAGGCATTATTCCTTGTTTCGTATTTTCTATCCATATTCCTTCTTTTAAACCGATACTTGAAAAATAATACTTCTATTACATGGGATGTAATTATTTTCTTGAAAATTTTATTGTTCCCTTATTTTAATTATAAAATGGAAGAATGCAAAGAATACCGTATTTACTTTGATGAAGTTTTACATAGATTTGGATAATCATGTAAATGATTGATATTATTTTTCTTCTTGAATTTTGAATAAGGAAAAAATGGGGTTCTATAGGGGCCCCTCGCCCATGAAAAATAAAGATATACATATGCAAGCAATAGAGACAATGAAAGGAAGGAAACATCTAGATATTTTTCAGCCCTACTTCATAGTTTCCTCCCAAAGCAGGGGAGGCTTGTTCACAAGATTTTTTTCCTTAGCAAAAATCGCTAGAGCCTTGTGTTGTTTGAAATAAAATAACTAACCTGCTAGGTCCTAGGACCTTCCCATGACCATCAACACTTCCAAAGTTATTATAGGACGACTCCCGATTTTCTCAAAATCAACTTTCTTATGTTGTGATGAAACCCAATCAAAAATATCCAGCCCTCTTGTGAAGAATGTCATCTTTCCTTTCCCTTTGTGAAGGGTTGACATACTAGGAGCAGTTTGAGAGGGGATCTTGAGGTGATTGGAAGGGAAAGTATTACATGTTGTTGATTGGGTTGATAGCGAGGCCTTGAACTTGAACCAACCTCTCATTTCCTTGTTAAAGGTGGATTGTATTTTGGAGAAGGAATTAGTTGAGGCCCCAAAACTCGTACTGACCGAGCAACATGATGCATTAAGTGGGTGGATGAATGAATTACAAATCTCCCCCTGTTGTCCCAAGTGGAGGATATTGCTTCCTTGAATGACAAGCAGATAATGATCAGTCCTCTTCTCCATCAGAGATAACGATTGGAGGTTGAGGTTATGGTTCACCCTTCCTCTTACCTGAAGATGACCCTGGTGCTGAAACTGGTTGCAAAGGCACAATATCTACTTGATTTTTCTCCAGGGAATTGATTATCCACTCCAACTCATCTATTTTATGGGAAATAATAGGCACAATGTTGATGGAGGATTTATCATATAGCACATATGATTCCTTGGGAATATCTTTTGATACAAATCCCTCATCACATAAAAAGGGACATTGAAAATTAGTTTTCCCAGATACCTAAGGTCTTCTCTTGACCCATTATCTCTTTAAATATTTGGGAGATTTCAAGTGTTCCCATCTAAAAAGATGGAAATACATAACTGAAAAGGTCAAACATTAACTCGGTCTTGATTATCCTTGTAAAAAGTGCTAACAAGATTTGTCAATATGTTAAGGGTCCTTTGGTGTCACCCACATAGTCTATATCAAATAGAACCATGATAAACGATTCATCAGGACCACTCAAATTGAAAATCTGATTTAAGTCCTTTGAATAAATTTCCTTGAGGCTATGTACTACAAGTACCTTCACCATTTTTTGATTAAATTACTTATATTCAGAACAAGAAGGGAGATGCATGATGGAAATGAAATTGATATAGGTTTTATAATGAAAAGGAGACATATGTTTAGAATTTGGTAAAATATTTCCCATGAGATGAAGGATATTTTGTTCAGTTCACACATAAAGGAATTTAAGAATTGGAAAAGGTTAGGAATGAGTAGAGCTAGTAAATCAAGGTGATTTGATAGGAACTATGTGTGGAATTTAATCCAAAGTGTGACATAAAATAGAGTGTGTGGCGTCTAAGGTGGATTCTTGAAAAGTGAATATGGATATATGTCATTTTAGAGTCATTTGGAAGTGTTAAGATATTATTTGAAATGATTATCTAATTAGTATTAGGAAAGAATGATTAAAGTAATTTCCTAGAAATAATGACTTGATCTCCCATTTGAGGACAAGTGGAGCTGATTGAAAAGACTTGTGCTTTATACATCCTGGTAGTTTTAAAAGAAAACCTTTTAAATGCCATGTTCTAAAAGACATTTTGTAAAGGGAAATATTCCTTGGAATATTCATTCTTTTAGGGGGAAAATTTTGAAGGTCAACAAGTGAAGAGGGTGATATAAAAAATGGATAATCATGCCAAATGGGGGTTAATTTTTTCCGAGAGATATTCAAAGAAAAGAGAAATACGAGTAAAACCGATAGAAGCCATTTTTGAGGAACTTATCCGAGAAACCGGTTATTTCTGTGTATGTTTGAAATTGATCATGTCAAGATGGTTTCAAGTGTCTAAAATTGACAAGCTTTGCGATTGTAAGTAAGCTTTCCTCGCTGATAAATTTGAATAACCTTTTGTAAATCATGTTAATCATGAACCTAGTTGTGTTTTCTTTCATTTTGAAATATCTTCAAATAGTTATTTACATTCCTATTTCAATATTATATTAGGAGCTGCTCTCGAATCACATAAGATATTATCCTCATGATAGTATTGTGGCATTTGCAATTACATTATAAAGAGATTTTTCATTTCATAATGCAATAAACAATTTAATTTCACTTTACTATCAATTTGATGATACAGATTGGTTCTCGCCTATGAGTGTATCATAAGTGTGATGAATCGGGAATTTTGTTGTTTAATTAAATCTTTAACATGAGATTTTGTGTTGAATCCTTGAAGAATGTGTGAAACCATGTGTATTTGAGCTTTCATAGATGCACATCCTCTAGTTGAAGGTTAATTCTAACTATTTGAAGCCTTTTGTCATTTTGCTTTGTAGATTTTCCAACATTTGTTAAAATTTCTCAAGAATTTGGTATAATCAACTTTATCCTCCTTAACTTCCTAAACAAAAATTATACATTTAGTAATAAATCATACATGAACCATCCCTCTTGCACTATATATCCATAAATGATGAAGAATTTCATCAGATTTTCCTATTCTTTCTTGAAATATGAAGATGCAATCAATTTTATTCATTGTCTTTTAGTAACTGGACCTTGTCTAGAAAACATCTTCATTCTCTAAGGTGACATCTCATGAGAGTTAGGTTATGTTGTATTGACCATGTTTTCTCAAGGTCTCCTTCAAATATTGCAAAGGGAGAGTCAAACATTGTTAATCTATTGATATTTTTCATCAACACAGGTTATAAAATGGGTCCTCTCACCCTAGTTAAAGGCACAACCTAAAAGAGTGATGGTAGGTCAAACCCTTAGCATGGTGCTATCCAGTACTTTCCAAACCAGAGTAATAAAGATTCATCTAGAATCTATCCCTGGCTACAAAATGACTCCTATTATGATTTGTTTGTCTCTAAGCATCCTGATCAACTTGTGATGTTGCTTAGTTTTAAAGGAAGGATCAATTTGGATACCAACATAATCCATCTATTTTTTTAACAAAAACATTTAAAAAGGTATTCTCGAGTTTACACCCATATTATTTAAGCATACCAGTCACCCAAGTCATTTTTTAATGGAGAAAACAACATAAAAATGTCTTGATTCAATAAATAATAAATACGGGGAGGATAATATTTTCATGCCTTTGAGAAGTTGCATAGTGTCTCCTATGATTTCCTTCATAGTCAGTTGAGTCCAAATCCTTCATATAATAAAATTCTAGATAACCTTCACAAAAACCAAACAAGTAATCCTCTACTTTGTTTCTCAAACTTCATTTAAAACTCAATTGGAGCCATAAATAATCCCATTAAAATATTATAACAGATATTATTTGTGAGCAGAGCTAAAACTCGATCGAATAAAATTAGAATGTCAAAACTTCATGTAGAGCTCACTATGGTGAGAAAAAAGAAAAAACAAAAAAATGAACCCAGTTAAATCATAGTTATGGCAAAGTAGCTTCCTTGAGAAGCCACTCACTTTTCCCAAAGTCCCTAAGGTTTGAATTAAAGCAAATTAATTAAATTGGTACTCAACTACCTATTTTTCCCTTTCACTTTCCACGACCATCCACTTCCATCTCTCTAACCAAATTTAGTATAAATCATCTAGCATTAGATCTACAGAAAGAGTCCATTGAATGGTTGAAAACCATTTGAAAAATTTAAAACCCTAGTCTCGCCAAGTGGCCTGTGGCTGTTTTATCCTTTCAAGCATTTAATCCGACATGAGAAGGTAGTAGTACCACTATTGGGTTATACACAATATTTTTTTGGGCTTGGGTGGTAGCTCGATCAAGCTACCACATTTCTCATTCTAGCTTTACAATATAAACCTTACTACATAATAAGGTCGAATACCTTACAAGAAATATATAAGTATATATTTATATAAAAATGTATGTGCGTATATATATATATGTACATATCACCACATGAAACTTCCCGAATTTAATCAAATTTCCCAAACATAAATGTAATGGTTTGAATGGCCATTATAGGCTTAAAAATACTTAATTAAGTAGAATACATGGGTTGGTAATCAACCAAATAGTTTTATTAGGGAAGATAATATTAACACCCTTCATGGTTGATGACCATTCTATACATGCACTAGGATATGGTCTCAGACCACTTAATCATATAAATCAAAAAAACATACTATATTACCTAGAACTGAAGGTTTCATCAAGTTAGTATTATTACAACAATGGGTACAACCTTTCCCGAACAATTTTTTGTTCTAACATGAAAATATTAAATTACTTGATTCATGGTGTGATTCTTGAACCAAGTTAAATCATGTATTCTAATGAGGTAATCATCAAATGAAGAACCATCATAGTATCATCACAACAATATAACAAATAAAATCATGAAAAAGCATCATTTAGATAATAATTCCATTGTTATCAACATTATCTATTAACGAAACCATTCATAAGTATAAAAATAAGCATAATTTTAGGATAACGAAACATATATCAACCAAAAATAGATAATGTATGCCATCATCCAAGTGAACTTACGAGGTATGAAATACCTCCCACCTTAAGCATCATCATCCGTAATGATAAGTTTTCAATCATTAGTAAAATTTAAACCATTTTAGATAAGAATTATACTTAGAAAATATCACAACTCAGAATATCATAATTGAAACTTTTAATTATTCAGTTTTAAGAACTATTAAAAAGTAATTGAATTGGCTGTAACAACCTAAATTCAACAAGTTTTTGCTAAAACAACAAAAAATTATGAAAATTCCCAGTCATTCACAAAATATTTAAAAATAAAAGTATATAAATCAGATAAAAATTCTTTTTTCTTATCACAAGAAGAAGTGCGGAAAATAAGTTTTCATTTCATCAATATTTTCCCAAGTGGCATTTTCTTTAGAAAATTGGTCCGACTAGACCTTACGTTGACTTATTTATCTGTTTCACAAGTGCATATTACGAGTTTCCAGCACCCTTACGAGTTCAACTACAATGATACCCGAATCTTGAACCCGTAAATATTTCCGATTAATTACATGTTATAAATCTGATACATACTTTTTAAGTAATGAGATATGAAAAACATCATGCATCTTAAACAATTCACAAGGAGATGCTAGCCAAGATGATATGAGGCTTATTACTTCAATAATATCAAAGTTTCTAACATAGCGAGGTGAAAATTTGGTTACTTTTCTAAATGAAATTGAACTTTTCTTAGGCTTAACTCATAAGAAAACTTTATCTCCTTGTTCAAATTTTTGTCAACTCTCTTTAAATTAGCATAGCTTTTCTACCTATCAACATCCTCTTTCAATCGTTCACGAATGAGCTTAACTTGTTGTTCCATTTTAGTCAAAATTTTAGGTCCTATTACTTCTCTATCTTCCACATTGTCCCAACTGACAAGTTTTCTACACTTACATCCATACAAGGCCTCAAAAGGAGTCATTTTTAGCAAGGAGTGATAAGTGTTATTATAGGAAAACTCAACCAGTGGAAGGTATTCTTCCCACTTATACATCTAGTGTATGAAGTACATATTGAGAATGTCTTCCATCACTTGATTAATCCTTTCAGTCTATTCATCTATTTCCGGATGGTATGCGTAACTGAAATTTAACTTTGTCTAGTATTCAAGGTCTGCCAAAAACAAGAAGTCATCCTAGGATCTCTATCTGAAATTATTAGTTCAGGTACACCATGCAATCTAATAATAGCATGCATGAACCTTTTTTCAAGCACAAGTGAATCATCTTTCAAATTCCCTAGTATAAAATGAGTTTTGTTCATTAACTTGTCCACTACAACCAGAATTACATCATGCTTATTCCTTAACTTGTGAAAATCTTAACCAAAATATTGATTACCTTTAATTTATATAGTGGAATGTTATGAGGGTGCAATAGTCCCACTAGATGCATATATTCACCCTTAACTCGCTGACATTCCAAACAATGAGTTATGTATTTTACTATATCCTTCTTCATCTCTTTCCAAAAATATTGTTTTTTTACATCAGCAAGCATTTTAGTCATTCCAGGATGTCCAGAATGAAGAGAGTCGTGAAATTCCTTTATCAATTTCATCCTTAGTTCATTTTCTAAAGGTACATAAACTTGATTTTCAAATTTTAGGAATCCATCATTGTCAAATATAAATCATTTGTACCTCTTATCATTAGGATTTGCAACAAGCATTTATTTAACTTACTGATAATAAGAATCAACCAACATTGTTTTCTTTACGTCTTCTTTGAATTGGGTTCTCAAAGTGACAAGGGTATAAATATGCTTCCTATGACTTAACACATCCATCACTCTATTTTCCTTACCTTTTATATAGCTGATATCAAAGTCATATTGTGATAAAAAATCTAACCATCTTCACTGCCTTGCATTCAAGTTCAGCTACGTAAAGATGTATTTAGAGCCAAGATGATATATTTTTAGTTTAAAGGGATTTCCCAAAAGGTAATGTCTTGAAACTTGCAAATCATGCACAATGGAAGTAAGCTCTAAATCATGGGTAGCGTAATTAAACTCATGTACCTTGAGCTTTCTTCTCTCATACATGATTACATGATCGTTTTGCAGAAAAATACCTCTTATGCCTTCTTTGAAGGCATCTTTTACAATTGTAAAGTTCCCATTAAGATCCTTAACCTTAGCAAATGTTTTGAAGTTAATTTCTCTTTCAGAAAATTGAAAGCGTTTTCACACTTTTTCAAACCATACGAATTTCTTGTCCTTTTTCTGTAGCAAGGTAATTGAAGTTGTAACTTTTGAAAAATATTTCACAAATTTACAGTAATATCGAGCCAATTACATGAAGCTTCTCACTTCATGTACATTTTTAGGTGTTTTCTATTTTATTATTGCTATAATTTTATATGGATCTATATAATTTCCATCCATTTTTATTTTTTGTCCCAAGTACCTTATTTACAAAGATGGTCAATTCTCCCCAAGGAGAGACACTGGGTCTAATCAAGCCTTTAGATAAAATTTCATGAAGTTGCGCTTTTATCTCAACAACTTCTATTGTTTTAAATATGTGCGGAGCCTTAGAAATTGGTTTGGTTCCTAGTGATATATATGACAAAATAAAATTCTCTTTTGGGTGGAGGAATAGGTAATGCTTCTAGAAAAACATCGATGTACTCTCTTAACAATGGATAATCTACTACTAAACCCTTACCTTCATTACTAAAATATGAATTTTTTACTGCATAAAATATGCATCCTTTGTTTTTAGCCTTCTTAAGTTGCATGGATGATATTTTTCTAATTAAGAAACCTATTTTCACTCCATGGATTTATGTTATTTTCTACAGGTCATCAAGGTACTTAATTCACTATTCTAGGAAGTCTATAGTTTGCTTATGCCGAGCTAACCAATTTATACTTATGACTATGTCATATGACTCTAGAGGAGATATGTATATGTCTACTTTAGTTTTAAAGCTTAACAGTTCAAGTGTTACAACAAACAAGTATTGTTTAATAGTGTGGACAACATTGTTCCCATACTAAAAAGACCATGTATTTTTCATAAAACCAACTTTTATTTTAAGTTTAGATGCAAATTTTGTTGAAACAAAACATTTAGTAGCACCAATATCAAATAAAATGGTTACATGTAATCCATACAACTTACCTACAACTTCGACTAGTGTAGCCTACTTTTTAGCTTTCTTGTCACCACCAACTGCAAAGCATGAATGTGATGTTGTTGGTTTCCATATTTCTTCCTCGAGAGATGTTATTAGCATAACAGACTGTAAATGTAGCATGCCCCAAAAGGTCCTTTCCTTTCAAATCTATTTTCATTGTTGGCTCTATTTTTCAGTCCATTCTTTTTGTTATTTGTAGTAGACTTAGTTGTTTTGTTTTTCTTTCCATTTTCATTACCATTCATTTAATTACTACTATAATTTTTCCATGCCACCTTATTAGGTTCTAATGGTTATGGTGCACTAATAGTTATCTTTATCTTTTCCTCTTTGTTCGTAGAAATAGCCTACAAATTCAATTCTTTTCTGATTTCCTTCTCGAATACAAATTCCATAGTTGATGGTCCATTTACATCAACTTCACATCCTATCACCAGATTCAACCCCATGATAAATATTCTAATAGGGAATTTTTTATCTATTTGATACTAAGGCACATACTTGAGAAGTTTTGTGAACTTCTCCTAATACTTGGCCACTGTCATTTTTCCTTGTGTTAGTGTATGAAATTCAGACATATTCTTATCATAATAAAGTTAGGGTAATCAGTGCTATCTGAAGTATGACTTATACTGATCCTAAGAAAAAAAATTCATCATATATAGTTAGCTCAACCTTCCAGCTTTTCCCACCATGAGGATGCCTCATTGGAGATTTGATAAGCTCCCCAAATTTCCTTAGTTCCCTCTAAGAAGTTACTAATTGAAAATAACTTCTCCATTTCACTAAGCCTATTCTCAGCTCCGTCACCAAAGGTGGTACCAAAAAAATTTGGTGGGATGATCCTACTAATATTGTTTGATAGTTTAGTCATCAAACATGCCCTTGTTCTCAAGTTGGTTAACTTCATTAACATTCATATTTGTGTTTACATGCTTATTAACAACATTGTTATTTGCTGCATTAGGATCAGTAGCATCACTATTTTCATCATTTAGATTCTTATGTGATAGTTCATCACCATCACTCACATGATCATTATCATTTCAGATTTTTTGTTCCAAAACAACCATCCTATTTCTCGTGTCCTAAAGAGCAGCGAGAATCTCATCTAAATTCTGCATTGTGGTAGGTTGGTTGTTTGCAACATTTCCCCTTGTTCTAAATATGTTCTCTATTATAAAATAATTTAATTTTTGCTAGTGTGAGGACTCAATAGGTCTAAGAGCTACAACCTTAAGCTTTGATACCAATATATAACACCGCTTTTCAATCCAACATAAATACGGGAAAAATTTAACTTCCTAAAAAATAACTTATGTCTTCAATGATTTAAATGTATAATCTAACATTTAAATCCAACAAATTTTAATTTCAAATCTTCATATAACAAATCAATAAAGCATGTGCATAGTTATGGGTCAACTAGATTCAATGATCCCCCATAAGTTACTCTTTTGAGTATGTATACAATTTATACCCGTTAGTTCCCTTCTCGGATTTGATTTTACAAGTTTTTCTCTAAGTTTCTACCTATAATTCATTCAATTGAATCCCATCTGGAATCTCACACTTTAGTTACAACTAGATGAACTTTACAGTGTAATGAATTACACTACATCAGCTAAAGTTTATGAGTCATGCCTTGTATGCTCTATTTCTAGATGGCACATTCATCTCTAAAATGTGTACTATCACCATGTCACTTCTTTCAGTTATCATATTTAATCTGTTAGTTGAGTTAGATCAATTTCAAGTAACACACAAGATACAAAACTTGTTCATTTCATGTGATGAAGCATGACTATTCCAACTTAGGTTTTCTATGGGAGAGAAATTTATCATGTAGATAATTACATCTTTACGTAACCAATTCCTACCCCGTATTCAAAATAATTTGGTACAGAGGTTCGTAGACCAAACATAACAAATAACCTTTACATCTTAGCATAACTCAATTCCTTATTGATTATGACAGGCGTAGTAAATGGATCTCAAGGGAAAACTTAGGATAACTATTGTATGGAATTATTCATTAAATGAAGTTCATTATCTGATGAACACTACACCACACTATCCATCCAAAGTTGTCATGTCAAGTCCCATGCATTAGGAGTGTCGTAAACCAAGCTTAAACATTACATTGAATTAATTTTATGACAGGTTTAATTTTCATTTCACAGTGATACAATATTGCTTACGAATTCGATGGACTAAGGTCCTTAACTTAGTTTCGATAGTAATTCCAAATCATTTCCATAAGTTCATTTGTGTGGATTCATTAAACATCATTATAGAATTATGGAAGCATTCTACTTTATTGACGTAGTCCATAATTTTATTAAATCATGACAATGTCATTTTATTGCTTAAGAATATGTTCTCATGAACTCATCAATTAAATAGATCACATTATTTATAATAATATCTACTACATGCAAAGGAATGTATAATAAATTGTCTGAATTTATTTAATATATTAGAAAATATTCCAAGCGTGTAACTATAAATTAATTAACAACAACCATTTACTTTAATATTTATCACTCAATAACCCTTATGTATTTTAACAATATCTTGTCTATTTTAAAGATAAATCACATACCAAATAGATTATACAAGTCACAAATAGTTTATATAATGCATCCTTTCAAAATACATTGATAATCATATGGTCAACTGAGATTAGTATTACGAAAAATATACAAGGTTGAATACTAAATTTACATTTCCTTTCAAAACTGAACAAAACATATTATTCGATCAACTTGAAATCACTTTATAGATTTACTGATCAATAAATGAAACCAATTTAACATTTTTTATTTTCAAAGTAATACAAAGGTATTTAATTATAATATGCCTTTTATCAAATTAGAACATCAAAGCATAAGCCCGTTCATACAACATGTCATGTAATATTATTGATATAGAAAAAATCAATTAAATAAAATCATCATTGACCTTAAAATCATCTTCCGCAAAGACTTACTTTTTGTCATCTAATTTTTTTAGAAAACGATCATTTCAAAGAAATGACATGAAAATATCTTTCACCTTATCTTTAATGTTTATAGCATTGAAACAGTAGTATGATATTTCTACATTCAAGGATATAATCAATGATATCATCATGGAAAGATAAACAATGAAGCGATTATCGTTTCATACCTTTTTAATGTTTCTTTCACATAAAGACATTAAGGTATTATATGTCAACCAAAGCATGCCTAAATGAATACCAACACAGAATAAAAATGAACTTATTCATAATTTTTATTGGTACACAAATGATTATGAGTTAGATACCTTCACTTTTTACCTAAAATTTAATTTCATATCACAACCAATAAGGGTACAATGATAAATCTTGACCACTAATTTCCAATCTTTCAAGTATAAATATTCTGTTCACATGAGACCAAATAATATTCCACATAGTTAACTAGAATAGAATCTACACTATTAATTTTTCCTTCCTTTATATACTAGTAAACATTATTATTAATAGTTAAAAAGGAAAGGTCAATGACCTCATGAATCAACGAAGTCCCTTATTCTTAACTAATGTAATCACCTTAAAGTTTTCAAAAGTACCTTAAACAATTCAAACCACAAACCATAGGTATAAATATTTCATAACCATACAGTCATGATGACTATGAATATAAACCGAGTGATTCACATTAGAGCCCCTCGATTCCCACTAAAATCCAACAAGATCATAGAGGTCGGCCATGTGCCTAAGGAAAAGAATGCTCATATGGCTTCTACATACCACACTTTCCTATAGCCTTTAAACTTGTATATGGGTAAATGAAGAGAAGTTTATGAAACCGAAGACTAGGTAAAAATTCATATTTGTTGAACAATATAGAAAAACACCAATGATCATATACCCAGATGGGTTTTTCCCTTATTAAGAATAACGTATTATTATTCAACATAATAATGATATACCGGATGGGTATTACATTTATCAAAAGAGAAAAGAAAGTATTGTTCGGTATAATAATGGTCATTCGGCCTAAGGATATTACAATGACTTATGCCGAAGTCTTAAGTTTGTCAACAATTATGGAAACTCCATAACACATAAGTAAACATAACTTTCAAATATGTATCCAAAACCCAAATGGGTTGTTATAAATATAATGAAATTACAAAATGAATTCCTCATTACCGGTTGACATTCATTCTTGACAAAGAGATATTGATGTATAAATAAGACTTATAAAAATCACCAAAACCTGAAATGGGTTTGCATTAATAGCCAAGATATCTCCAATTTCAACCATACACACACATGTATATCAACAGATAATCCAACTATGTATTTTTTAACTAAAAAAATTTAACAAGGTATTCCTTGAGTTTACACCCATATTATTTCCACATACTAATCACCCAAGTCATTTTTGCATGAAGAAAACAACATAAAAATGTCTTGATGACATAAATAATAAAGATGGGAAGAATAATTTTTTCATGCATGTGAGAAGTTGCAGACTGTCTCCTATGATTTCCTTTACACTTGATTGAGTCCAACTCCTTCACCCAACATAATTATAGATACTCTTCATGAAAACCAAACAATAAGCCTCTACTTCGTTGTTCAAAATCCATTAAAAACTCATCTAGAGCCATAAATAATCCCATAAAAACCTCGTAATAGATAATGTTTGCATGAAGAGCTAAAATTGGCTCAAATGAAATGAAAATGCCAAAACTTCATGCAAAGGTCATTATGGTGATAAAAAATAATAAACAAAACAATGAACCTAATTAACTCATTGTTATGATGGTGGCTTCCTTGTGAAGCCACTCACTTTTCCCAAAGCCCATAGGGTTTGCATTAAATCAAATTAATGAAACTGGTACTCAACTACTTATTGTTCCCTATTATTTTTGACCACCATCCACTTACATCTCACCAAAAAATTTTAGCAGTGATCCTCCATCATTATATTTTAAGGAGTCCATTGAATAATCAAATATGATTTGAAAAATTCAAACCCCTAGCCTCACCAAGTGGCCTTTGACCATTTTATCCTTTTGAAGCATTTAATCTAATGTGACACGGTGGTAGTGCCACTATTGGCTTATCCACGGTCTTGTTTTCGGTCTTGGGTTATAGCTCAAACAATCTTCCACCTTGCCTGTTCTAGCTTAACAATATAGACCCTTACTACATAATAAGGTCGAAGACCTTAAAAGAAATATATAAGTATATATTTATATAAATATGTATGTGCATATATATATATATATATATATATATATATATATATATGTATGTATATGTATATGTATATGTATGTATATGTATATGTATATGTATATGTATATATATGTATATACATACATATCACCACAAGAAACTTCTGAAATTAATCAAATTTCCTTAACAAAAATTTAATGGTTTGAATGGCCATTAAAGGCTTCAAACAAAATTAGTTAAGCAAAGTATACATGGGTTGGTAATCAACACTCTTATTCTATTAGGGGAGATAATATTAATCCCCTTCATGGTTGATGACCATTTAATATATGCACCAGGATATGGTCTCAGACCACTTAATCATAGAAATCAACAAAACATACTATACTACCTGGTACTAAAAGTTTCATCAAGCTACCATTATTATGACATTGGGTAAAAATTTCTTGCACCATTTTATGTTCTAACTTGACAACATTAAATTTATGATTCATGATGCGATGATGCAAATGAGTTAAATCATGTATTATAACAAGGTAATCATCAAATGAAAACCCATCATAGTATCATCAAAACAATACAAAAACATAAGCATGAAAACACATCACTTAGATAATAAGTCCATTGTTATCAGCATTACTTGTTAATGAAACCATTAATAAGTATAACAATAAGAATAATCATAGGATAACCAAACAAATATAAACCAAAACCAGATAACATATGCTTTCATCTAAGTGAACTAGTGGGGTATGATAATGAGTTGTAGGAAGAAGAGTTGTGTGACGTAAAGAAAGAGGTGGCAGGTATTGTATAAATTTTTTTGACCTAACAAATAAAATTGTGCATCATGTTCCTAGATGTTATAAAATAGGCTAAACTAGACCATAATATAGAAATGGAATACTTTGAGGAGTTGGTACACGTGTTGTTTTTCAAAGTAAATAGTGGGTTGGGCCTATAGTAGGAGAAATATCCAAAATAAATAAGACCAAGATGGATAGATAAATATAATAATATGTTGTAGTAGAAGTGGAACTTAAGGAAGCCGCGTAGTAGGATGAGAGAATTTTTCTAACTTCTAGTGTATATCTATGATCCTAGATGTGTGTACTACAGAGGATGAGGTAGAGGTGAAGAAACTTCAGGACTCATTGTTAAAAAATAGAGATGAGTGTGAGATGATTCTACAAGAAGTTAGAGAGAAAAAGGATGCAACAAAGGCTAAGCATGATAGGATTAAGAAAAGGCTTGGCGAGATCCGGATGATGGCGATGCAAAAGGTGGATAGTCTAGAGGGCATCGCCATAGAGTGGGATGTCATGTTGAAGGAGATGTAGGATAATTTTGATGGATTAACTTTAGAAAACATTCCATAAATTATTGAGGTAGCCCGAAGAAAAAGTGGCGGTGAGTTAGAGGAGTGGAAATAACTAGATAATGGGATCAACCTAGAGTTTCCATCACCTTAGCCAGACCTTGAATGCATGTGAAATTAATTTTGTATTATTTAATTACATTGGGGTATTTCGATTATTTCATTCTTCTATTCTTTCATTACTATTATTTTATTTTTTATATTATCGAGGATGGACAATAATCTTACTGTGGAGTAATGTTGGGTTGAGAATATGGCTAAGTAAAATCCACATGTGGAGGCTAAAAACCACATACAGGAGGGCACCTATAAAATTTATAAAAAAATCCAGAGGCCAAAAGGTGCATGTGGGAGATGGAGAGACATTAGCGTGTGAAGGTCTCTGTGCATAGAGACAAAGTAAGAGAGTTAACCAGATTTCAGATTAGGCTAAAAATAGGAAAAGATGAGATGGCATGGTAAGCAAGGTAAAGATATATATGTATAAAAAATTAGTGATAAAGTACATGAAGGATGAACAAGGACTATAAATGGACATATCTAATTATATGACATGGGAATGGATAGGACCAAGTTATTTATAGCACAAAGTTTGATCTCACCCCATTTTTCCTTGAAATTCTTCAACTTGTGGGCTCTGTCGTGTTTTATATCTCCCCATATTGATCATGAAAGATCTATTTATCACATTTGGGCCTTATATCATTTCAAGGAAATTCTAGATTTTGTTTTATGTCCCATTGAAAGAAAGATTCATTTTTTGAGTTTTGCAATTTTGTCCCAAAAATGGTGATTTTCCTACATTTTACGGTTTGATGGGTGTGTTTTTCCCATCAATTTATATCTCAGCATCTATGGAAATGTGGCCCTTTCTGGTTGGACATGGCTCGGTGGGGCACTTTGAAACTCTAAGGCCCGCTTCAACTCAAAGCTTGTCCATGTGGAGGGCCGGTGCTCATCTGAAAATTCACCTTTTGGTTTGACCTTGGAGTTGCTAGGGAGACACGTGGAGGTTTCCACTGCCTTGCCCAGACTTAGACATTTTTTCATGCGGCTTCATGTATGTAGCTTTATCGGACCATGGACACGTGGAGGGTTATCGGTGCTCATTTGAGGATCACCTCGGGGTCCCACCTTACTTGATTGCACCAAGGGGACATGTGGTGAGCCCGTGCTTGTTGGGGTCTCCACTTTTGGGGACCATCTCAAAATTTGTGCCAAGGAGACATGTGGAGGCTTCTGCTGGCTCCTCTTTATACTTAAATTTTCAAGCAACTTTCTAAAGGCATGAGGACACATGGAGGGACCACGCTTGTTTGGGGACCTGCCCTAAATTTTATTTTGAAGAAGCTCCAGGAGGACACTTGGAGGTTTCCACTCACTCTACCCTTGCTTGGACTTTTCAATAGCCAAGGAAAACTTTCTCGGACCCTAGACACATGGTGCCTTCCCTTTGGTCCTTCAAATTTTTCAACAACTCTTTGCAGTGAGACACGTGGTGAGCTGCTTGTGCTTGTTTGGGGTCTCACTTTTGGGACCATACCAAAGTGTGCCAAGGAGACACGTGGAGGCTTCTCACTGGCTCCTTTTTATACTGAGACTTTTCAAAGGCCAAAAGGTGTTTTTCTTGGGCCCAGGGCACGTGGAAGGCCCACGCTTGTTTGGAAACTTGCCTCTGTACCTCACCTTTGTAGTTTGCACCAAGGAAACATGTGGATGGACTCTAATCTAAAGTTGAGAAGGGAGAATCAATGGTTGTTGTGCATTGCATCTATTTTTCTACCATTTTTTTCTCCAAGACTCCTAGAGATGTGAATACGCATTATTTTCATCATTTTTGATGAAATTCCTTGTCATTTTTGTCTGCAAAGTGCCATTGAATGGATTTAGAACTTAATTTGTGAGTCCAAGGATTGTTAAGGTTGATATTTTGAAGTTGGAATTGCTGGGCACTTACAAAAAATGTGAATTACTAGAGAATTTGGATGCGGGACAGAGTTGTAGAGGAAAGAATGGGAAAAGGATGAAATGATGGAGGTTGTAGTGCACAAAGGATGAAAAAGGTGTTGCCTCGAGGGTGAAAAGGATTTCCTGTCAGATCTAGTTATATAGAGCCTCAGAAAATGATTAAAATGGGGATTTCTCACATGAAAAAATAAGAATGATTAAAGGACTATCAAAAATTTGTGGCATGGCATCCTAGTCATTAGTCGAGGGTCTGAGAAATGTGATCAGTTCATGATTTTCATCCACCTGGAAGCTTTTGGGTATGAATTTGTTAAACGTCACTTTTTGAGGACAAATTGGTAACAAGAAAAGGTTCCCTCGAATATTCTTCTTTTTGGGGGAAATTTGGGATGAGTGAGCAAGTGAAATGTATAAATGCAATGAGAATACTCTTGCAAAAGGTCGGGGTTGAATTCTTAAGAGAAAATTTGAGAGATCCCATCTTCTGAGAGACCAATATGAGAAACTGTTAATTTCCTATGTTTTAGATTTCAATCATGTCAAGTTGGTTGTGAGTGTACAGACCATTGACAAGCTCTGAGACTATTCAAAGAAACTTTCCCCTGTTGATGAATCTAATCAATTTGAATTAATCTATGTCAATCTTGGACCAATTTGTGTCTACTTTATTTCAGAATGTCTGTAAGTAGTTTTTCTTATTCCTATTGCAATCTTGTGTTAAAGTCCCTCTCGAATCACACAGGATCTCATCCCTATGATAGTTTAGTGGCATTTGCAATTTCATTTCAAGAAGAGCTTTCATCCTGTGATGAGATAAACAATTTAAAATCACTTTACTGTCATTTGTTGATAAAGATTGTCTGTAAGCCTTTGAGTGTATCTTAGGCATGAGGAACCAAGGGTCTTTGATGTTTTATTGAGTCTTTAGCTCGAGCCTTTGTGTTAAATTCTTGGAGATTGTGTGAAACGTGTAAAAATCTGGGCCTCCATTGATGCACACCTTTTAGTTGAAGGAATATTTTAGCTATTTTAAAGCTTTTTGTCATTTAGCTTTCCAATTGTTGTGAAGTCTCTCAAAGATCTGGTATAATCAATTTTATCTGCTTAATCTCCCACAAAAATTATTCAAAAACAATGAATCCATCCTAAACTACCCCTGTTTTCCCTGTGTGTCCACAAATGTATAAATTCTACTACCAAAATATGTAGAAGCAATCAAGGATTCCATAATGTCTTTAGTAACCTTAGCCCTGTTTAGGAAATATCACCATTCTTTAGAAGTGACAACTCGTGAGAGTTAAATTGTGGTGCATTGATCATATTTTCTTAGGGTCCCCTTTCAAATTTGTGCAAAGAAGGATATCTTCATTCTCCTTCACCGAAAGAGGTTACAAAATGGGTCCTCTCACCCAGTGAAAGGCATGGCCTAAAGTAGTGAGGATAGATCAAATCCTTAATGAAGGTGTTATCCATTTCTCGATGCCCGAGTGAAAAAGAGTAGAAAAATCCCCTCCCGGCTATACAAAATGACTCATAATATGATATGTCTATCTCTCAGTGTCTTGTTAAATCTTTGATGTTGCTCGGTTTCAAGGGAGAATCAATTTGGATACCAACACTAGAATGGCACCATTTTTGGGGAGGGAAGTTGTGTAAAAGTTTGAACACCTTATATATAGAGACCTTGGTAAATGCTTCTTACAAATTTTAAAGTGCAAATATGTTGTTGAAATGTCATCTTGTGTCCGATTTGTAAGAATCGAAGAAAAGTTACAAGTTTTGCGTGTAATATTTCTAGTTTTTGGTTTTTGCACTAAGTTTACATCATCAATGTTAAATATGGGTAAAGGAAGGTCAGATCTATGAAGCTTTGCATGAATTTAGTGTTGACAGACATTTGATAGACCAATTTTAGTGCATTTTCACAACTAAGGTGAAAATCCTTAGTGGCGACTCCGTATTGAATGAATTTTTGATAAATGCCAGTGTCTTAACCTCTGTCAATTGCAATTTATCACTAATATTTGCAAAGATGGAAGGAAGAAGATCTTTCTTCACTAGAGACCTACTAGAAAGTTGTTTCTAGAGCTTGGGAAAGATGAATTTAGAAGGAAGAAGAATATGGAAAGTTGTTGGAGATCAGAAATCAAGAAAGGAGTTATCAATTGTGGAAACTGATCAACTTGTCATTGAAGATTGCCATACTTCCTCAAGTGCTTCTGAATTAGGTAGTCTCTTTGTAAATCTGAATTCTCCATCTGGAGAGGGTCCTTCTTTTGTATTTGAAAAATTTACATCTCATTTTGTCCCTGTGTTCTCCAAAGTTGATAGGATCTTCCAAGAAATAGAGTTTTTAGAGAACATTCATTCTGAGAATTGCATTCTTGTGCCCCACATACCCCTCACTCCTCATCATTTTTTTCTCTCTGTAAGATCACCTCCCCAAAACAATATGGCCCAGACCCCCACCTAGACCTCCATTTTTTGTGAACACTTTTGGTCTATAGATTTCAGAGGTATGGTTGGATATCCAAATGTTGTGCCCCAAGATGTTAGAAATAGATTGCCTAAATTTCAAGGAAATAATGCCATTATTGGGGATCAACACTTAAAGATTTTTGTCAATATGATGGAAGAATTTGAGATTGAATTTGAGGATGTGTACATAAATTTGTTTATTCATACTCTAGAGGAGGATGCATGGGACTAGTATAAATATTTTCCAGACAATTCCATTGATTCATGGATAGAGATGAAGAATGCTTTTAGATTGTAGTATGGAGATAAAATAGACCCTAGGTTTCTTTTATCAGAATTTGAAAATATAAAAAGAATCCTAATGAGTCTATTCATGACTTCAATACAAGGTTCAATAAGACCCTAAATAGGCTACTGTGATCTTGAGGCCAAGTGATGTTTCTTGTTTAATAAAATACTCTGATGCTTTTGATAAGAAAGTTGCCTATTATTTAAGAGATAAGAACCCAACAACATTGAGGCAAGCCTTCACCATGGCTTTGTAGATTGAAAATAACATCAAGGAAATTGGTAAACCTCCTAAGAGAGAAGGCATCAAGATGATCAATCAGAGAAGCCTCAGTCAAGTAAAGTTGTGGATCTGGAGGAGGTTGTAAAAACTTTGGCTTGGAGTTGTTAAGGAAATATCCTATAAACTGGCCAGAGTAGAGAAGGGGATTGGACAAGGTTCCCAGGGTCAGCATAAAGCCACAAGGTCAAGAAATATTTTCCAATCATCCTAGAGGTGATCAGAGATCTGATGATAGAGGAAAAGGACTCGTGGGATAGGAAATAGATAGCCCAAGCCCATGAGAATAGAATTGTGCTGATCCTTTGACTACTAGAGTTGTTGTTGTGGAAGAAGCCAATGAAATTGAGTGGTGTGATAGATGTTTCTTGCCACATGCCCCATGTGATGATGAAGAAAAGAAGTTGAGGAAGCTGATGATGATGATATGATGATGATGTGTGCATGGTGGGGTGCTCTACAAGCTCACAACAAGGAGCAACTTTGACTGAATTAATCAGTGTAGAACTGCTTGTAGATTTTGGGATTGCATCCACTGGGTATTACCCCTTCCTCCCTCTCATACTTTTGAAATAGATATGGTACAAGATTTTGAATTACCTAGTAATGATTTTGAATACTTAAGGGCATTAATGATTAAAAAGTATGATGGAGGAATCCCTTCTGAGGAGGATAGGAAGTTGTTAATGAATGTTGTAGTTGGCCATGAAAAAGAATATAACACTAGGAGTAAAGTTGTCAAAGGGGTAGGGCCTCAGGCCAAACCAAAAACTCAGTTCTCACCAATATCTCAAAAGAAACTCCTAAGAAAGATACATCTGGAAAAAGCCTTGTGTCCCCAAAGTAGAAACTGGTATCCCTGCCCATGCTCAGACCATGAAAAATCCTTTGTTGTCAGATGAGTTTTTAGTCTTCCTCCAAATGTTGCCTTGCCCAAATATGTTCCTTATGACATTGCCCAAGTCTTGAGTCAGATCAAGATTTTGTTCCAATTGTTGAGTTGCTTAGGATTCTGAGCACAAGAAAAGGGCCTTTGAGTATTTGGGATTGAAAGAAGAAAATATTACCCAAGGTAGAAATGTAAACAATGTTGAGACTCCTCCTACCATTTTAGAGTTGAAAAACCCCAAGTGTTAGAAGAACTAGATGAGCCACCTGAAGTATATTTGGGAACATCCTTGGTTGAGTCCCAATTGAATGTAGATCCATTTTTCACTACTCTGATTATTAAGGACAGGTTGTTACACAATTGTATGTTTGATTCTGGAGCATCATGCAATGTTATGCCTCTTGAGGTCATGAATGAATTAGATATCAAAGTGACAACTTATGGGAAGTGCA
Organism: Taxus wallichiana var. yunnanensis; assembly: GCA_018340775.1. Lineage (NCBI taxonomy): Eukaryota > Viridiplantae > Streptophyta > Pinopsida > Cupressales > Taxaceae > Taxus > Taxus wallichiana. The sequence continues at coordinate 298,806,741 of CM031242.1, forward strand.
CTTGCCATGGATTCCAGAGAGGTGCCAGTGGTTGGATGTGTCAAGGGTTTGATAGTGCAACTTGCAGCTTACCCAGGAAAGAACTTAAAACTAGATGTTGTTATTGTTGATTGCCCTACCAAATGGGGAATGTTGTTATCAAGAAAGTGGGCTGCTAGTGTGGGTGGTAGTGTGCAAATGGATATGTCTTTTTCCACTATACCTATTGAGGGCAGCCTTGTAAAGTTGTATGGTGAAAAGAAGATGCTACATCTCATTGAGGATCCCAATAATGCTTCCTATGAAGTGTTATACATTGACACTGATGCAGATAACTTTGTTGGATTTTTTGATGGTAAAGAGCACAAAATTGATCAATGCAAGTCTCTTAATCAAGTAGGTTCTCCTTGGACTTTGTTGTTTGATGGGGCTTGCTCTAAATTTGGAAATGGTGTTGGTATTGTTCTGATATCTCTAGGATAGGAAGAGTTTGTTTTCTCTTTTAAACTCAACTTTGAGTGCACTAACAATATTGTTGAATATGAAGCACTATTATTGGGTCTAAGAATTGCTTGGAAATATGGTATTAGAGACATCATTGTTAAAGGAGATTCAGAGCTAATTGTCAAAATAGGTTAGAAAATCTGTATGCAACAAAAAATTAGAGAATGAAGTAGTATAAGCATGTAGTCTAGGATTTCATTGAGATGTTTGACTCCTTCAACATAATACATCATGATAGGAAGAATAATACTCTAGCAGAAAAATTGGCCGTATTGGGGTCTAGATTTGAAAATTATACTATATCCCCCTATTGTGAGTATAATTTTGAGGTATTGACTAGGCCATCTTCCTGACAATGTTAAACATTGGAAAGTGTTGAAGATGATGCCCAAGTGCAAAGTTTTTTGTAGAACCAAGGAGAATTTGTTGATCAACATATAGATTGGGAGCCAATGGTTTGTGTGGGGATGATGGAAAGGAGACTCTATTTGGAAAAGACATCATTAGTTGAAGACTAATACTATTCCCTAGAGGTTTGGTAGCACTTGAATCAAACTTTGATAATGTTGATTGCATTGTCAATAGACACATGTCAGCCTCGAGGGATGTTGAAGAGCATGACCTAGGCACGAAGGATAAACCACGAAAGATCTGGCTAGGTAGCAATCTGAGAAAGGAAGAAAAGTAGTCGTATGTCCAATTGTTGAAGAAATACAGGACTTCTTAGCATGGTCTTATTCTAAACTGAAAGCATATAGAGAGGATCTTTTCCAGCATGAAATTCCCTTGTAGAAGCTTCTTGCCAAGCCATTTAGGTAGAAATAGAGGCCAATCAATCCACTCCTTTCCCTGAAGATGCAAGAAGAATTGAAAAAAATTGAGGGATGGAGGAATCATACAACCCACAAGGTACTCATCATGGGTTGCAAACTTGGTACTTGAAAAGAAGAATGGAGATATAAGGTTGTGTGTGGACTTTAGAAACTTGAATAGAGCATCAATGAAGGATAACTACCCTCTGCCAAATATGGACAATATGTTACAATTGGTTACTAGTTCAGAATTTTTATCCACCTTGGATGGTTTTTCTAGATATAACCAGGTAGTTGTGAAGGAATCAGAGTGAATCAAGACTACCTTTACCACTCCTTGGGGAACATATGTATATGTCAGAATGCCTTTTGGTCTAATGAATGTTGGAGCCACTTTCCAAAGAGCAATGGATGTAGCTTTCTCTGGCTATATTAATGATTTCATTGTTGTATATCAAGATGATGTGATTATTTTCTAGAAAAAGGAGTGACCACCTGCAACACTTAGAAAAAATGTTGTTAAGATGCAGGGAGTATGGTATTTCACTAAATCCCAAGAAGTGCCATTTTGGAGTTCAGAAAGAAAAGCTCTTGGACACATTGTGTCAAAGGAAGGGGTCATGATTGATCTGAAAGGGTAGAAGCCATCAAGAAAAGTCCCCATTCCAAGAACCAAGAAGGGAATTCAATCCTTTTTTGGGAAGATTAATTTTATTAGGAGATTTATCTCCAACTTTGTTGAACTAACTATCCCAATCACTAGCATGTTGAAGAAAGACCAAAGTATCAAATGGGAAGAAGAAGCTATTCAAGATTTTTTGGGATCAAAGAAGCATTAAAGAATGCCCCTATTTTAGTAGCTCAGATTATAAGAAGGCTTTCCAAATGTTTTCTTTTCTTCAGAAAGTACTATTGCATCTGTATTGTTGTAGAAGGATGATGAGGGAGCTGAAAGACCAATTGCCTTTTAGTAAGGCATTACAAGGAGTTGAGCTAAAATATACTATCATGGAGAAGTAGGCATTTTCTTTGGTAAAAGAAACAAAGGTCTTCAGGCCATATATTATGAGTTCCAAAGTCATTGCTTATGTTCCCACACCATGGTGAAAGATATCCTATAGAAATGGAGGTTTCAAGAAAAAGATGTCGATGGGTAAACAAATTGCAAGAGTATGATATGGATATCCAAACAAAAAAATTAGTTAGAGGTTTGGGCCTGGAAAAACTTATGGCTAGAGAGAAATCTATAGACAATTGAGGTAAATGAAGTTGAAGAAGAAAGGTTGAATGTCCTTGAAAAAATGATAAATTTTGAATGGTACAAGGACATCATTTTTATCTCAAACATCTATAATGCCCTGAACATTTGAGCAAGAATTAGAAAAGAGCACTTAAGTTAGCTTCCCAAAAATATGTCATTACTGATTTTGGGTTAGCTTGGAAGAACCCTGAGGGAGTTCTCTTAAGATGCATTGCTGAAGATGAAGCCCCTAAAATAATTGTTGATCTCCATGGAGGAGTTTGTGGGGAATTTTTTTGGAAGAGTCATAACTCATAAAATCTTAAGGGCTGGTTATTGGTGGCCAACTCTTTTCAAGGATACAACTCTATTGGTAAGAAAATGTGAAAGTTGCCACATGCTTTTCTGGAAGACTAAAAGCTTAGGCTCCCTTCCTTTGCATCTTGTATCAGTTGAAGCCCCATTTAGGAAATGGGGAATGGATTTCATTGGGGAAATTTCTGATCCTTCAAGTGTAGGCCATAAGTGGATACTAGTGGCCACAGATTACTTCACCAAGTGGGTGGAGGCAATCCCCACCAAGAAGGAAACTCACCAAATTGTCATGGATTTTGTCTGAATTATATCATTTGTAGATTTGGGGTACCTGCCAAAATAGTTGTTGATAATGCCATGAGATTTTGAGCTAAACCTTTGGTGGCCATGTGCCATGAATATGGGATCAATTTGACATATGCTTCTAATTATAATCCCCAAGGAAATGGACAAGCAGAGTCCAACAATAAAAATATGTTGAAGATAATTAGAAGAACTTTGGAGTTGAACAAAAGGAAGTGGGGTGAGTAGTTGAAATTTTGTTTGGGCTGATCGAATCACTATTAAATGAGCTACTAGAAAAATCCCATTTGAGTTGGTGTATGGAACTCAAGCTCTGTTGCCCCTGCATATGCAATTGTCTTCTTTTCAATTTCTTCAACAACTGGAAGATCAAGAGGTTAGTCCCTATGATGCTCACATAAATCAGATTGTTGAGTTAGATGAAGAAAGAAGGGCATCCCATCAGAGGCATGTAAAATTCAGAGAAAAATTGAAGAAGTTGTTTGATAAGAAAGTGACTCCAAGAGCTTTCAGTGTGGGAGATCTTGTGCTATTGTGGGATAAGCAGGCATGAGGATAAGGGAAAACATGGAAATTTTGATGCATTGTGGATGGGCCCTTATTCAATTGACATTGAATTGGTGAACATACCTTCTTCTTAAAAGACTTAGATGGGGAATTGCTTGAATTTCCTATTAATGGAAGGCATTTGAAACATTTCCTTGATTGATTTCTCAGAATCAAGGTATACACCATTTATACAGTGTATAGTCTTTTTGGTTTCTTTCTGCTTTCATGTTTTTTTTTTTTGTTTCATCTGGTCCTTGGTGGCCATTTTGTTGGTTTCTCGGTTCATCCTTGGGGGAGTTGGTTATTATTTTTCTCTCTACAAGCTTGTTCTTTGACTCCATTCACCCAATGGTTTATTTTTGGCACTTGGTCTACTATTTGTTCTTGTGGCACTCACAGGGAGTGCCCATCCCCAAGTCGAGCTGATGTTGGTGCTCAATTTGATCTCGCCCCATTTGTCCTTGAAATTCTTCAGTTTTGTGGGCTCTGTCGTATTTTCTATCTCCCGTATTGATGCATGAAAGCTCTGTCCTTCATTTGGTTTCCATGATTAGTCCTTTCCTTTGGTCGAGGATCACTTTAAAGTCTAGAATTTTTTTCCATTCCTCTGTCCATGTGAAATAATTTGTAACTTGGGCGTAAACTTGGGTTTTTTCCCTTCCTTCCATTTTTCCATAGTCACGTTTTGTTTTCCCTATCAATTTTTGTCCCAATATCTATGGAAAAGTGGTCCTTTCTGATTGGATGTGGCTCGGTGGATCACATTTGGGCCTTATATCATTTCAAATTTCTTATCCTTAAAGAAAGATTCATTTGGAGTGCAAATGGTGATTTTCCTACATTTTATGGTTTGATGGGTGTGTTTTCCCCATCAAATTTATATCTCAACATCTATGGAAATGTGGCCCTTTCTGGTTGGATGTGGCTCTGTCGGGGCACTTTGAAACTCTAAGGCTTAATTCAACTCAAATCTTGTCCATGTGGAGGGTTGGTGCTCATCTAAAAATTCACCTTTTGGTTTGACCTTGGAGTTGCGCCGGGGAGACACGTGGAGGTTTCCATGCTTGCCTTGCCCAGACTTAGACATTTTTTTTTCATGTGGCCGGTGTAGCTTTGTTAGACCATGGACACGTGGAGGGTCGATGCTCATTTGAGGATCCACCTCAGGGTCCCACCTTAGTAGTTGCACCAAGGGCACGTGGTGAGCCCGTGCTTGTTTGGGGTCTCGCTTTTGGGGACCATCTCAAAGTTGCATGCCAGGGAGACACGTGGAGGCTTCCATCTGGCTCCTCTTTATACTTAAACTTTTCAAGAAACTTTCTAAAGGCCTAGGACATGTGGAGGGACCATGCCTGTTTGGGGACCTACCCCTAAATTTTATTTTGAAGAAGCACCAGGAGGACACTTGGAGGTTTCCACTCACTCTGCCCTTGCTTGGACTTTTCAATGGCCAAGGAAAACTGTCTCGGACCCTAGACACATGGTGCCTTCCATTGGTCCTTAAATTTTTCAACAACTCTCTATCGGATTGAGACACGTGGTGAGCCCGTGCTTGTTTGGGGTCTCTCACTTTTGGGGACCATATCAAAAAGTGTGCCAGAGAGACACGTGGAGGCTTCCACTGGCTCCTTTTTATTGAGACTTTTCAAAGGCCAAAAGGCATTTTCTTGGGCCCAGGGCACGTGGAAGGCCCGTGCTTGTTTGGAAACTTGCCTCTGTACCTCACCTTTGTAGTTGTGCCAAGAAACATGTGGATGACTCTAATCTAAAGTTGAGAAGGGGAAGAATCAATGGTTGTTGTGCATTGCATCTATTTTTCCACCATTTTTCTCCAAGACTCTGGAGATGTGAAATACACTATTTTTCATCATTTTTGATGAAATTCCTTGTTTTTTTGTCTACAAAGTGCCATTGAATGGATTTAGAACTTAATTTGTGAGTCAAGGATTGTTAAGGTTGATATTTTGAAGTTGGAATTGCTCGGGCACTTGTAAAAATGTGAATTACCAGAGAGAATTTGGATGTGGGGATAGAGTTGTAGAGGAAAGAATGGGAAAAGGATGAAATGATGGAGGTTGTAGGTGCAAAAGGATGAAAAAGGTGTTGCCTCGAGGGTGAAAAGGATTTCTGTCAGATCCAGCTATATAGAGCCTCTCGGAAAATGATTAAAATGGGGATTTCTCACATGACAAAAGAATAAAAGAATGATTAAAAGGACTATCAAAAAGTTGTGGCATGGCATCCTAGTCATTAGTCGAGGGTTTGAGAAATGTGATCAGTTCATGATTTGTCCACCTGGTAGCTTTTTGGTTGTATGAATTTGTTAAATGTCACTTTTTGAGGAAAATTGGTAACAAGAAAAGGTCCTCGAATATTCTTCTTTTTTGGGGGAAAATTTGGGATGAGTGAGCAAGTGAAATGTATAAATGCAATGAGAATACTCTTTGCAAAAGGTGGGGTTGAATTCTTAAGAGAAAATTTGAGAGAGCCCATCTTCTGAGAGACCAATCGAGAAACTGTTAATTTCCTATGTTTTAGATTTCAATCACGTCAAGTTGGTTGTGAGTGTACAACCATTGACAAGCTCTGAGACTATTCAAAGAAAACTTTCCCCTGCTGATGAATCTAATCAATTTGAATTAATCTGTGTCAATCTTGGACCAATTTGTGTCTACTTTATTTTAGAATGTCTGCAAGTAGTTTTTCTTATTCCTATTGCAATCTTGTGTTAAAGTCCCTCGAATCACACAGGATCTCATCCTATGACAGTTTAGTGGCATTTTGCAATTTCATTTCAAGAAGAGCCTTCATCTGTGATGAGATAAACAATTTAAAATCACTTCACTTGTCATTTGTTGATAAAGATTGTCTGTAAGCCTTTGAGTGTATCTTAGGCATGAGGAACTAGGGGTCTTTGATGTTTTATTGAGTCTTTAGCTCGAGCCTTCATGTTAAATTCTTGGAGATTGTGTGAAACCATGCAAATTTGGGCCTCCATTGATGCACACCTTCTAGTTGAAGGAATATTTTAGCTATTTTGAAGCTTTCTATCATTTAGCTTTCAATTGTTGTGAAGTCTCTCAAAGATCTGGTATAATCAATTTTATCCTACTTAATCTCCCACCAAAATTATTCAAAAACAATGAATCCATCCTGAACTACCCCTGTTTTCCCTGTGTGTCCACAAATGTATAAATTCTACTGCTAAAATATGCAGAAGCAATCAGGATTCCATAATGTCTTTAGTAACCTTTACCTTGTTTAGGAAATATCACCATTCTTTAGAAGTGACAACTCGTGAGAGTTAAATTGTGGTGCATTGATCATATTTTCTCAGGGTCCCCTTTCAAATTTGTGCAAAGAAGGATATCTTCATTCTCCTTCACCGAAAGAGGTTACAAAATGGGTCCTCTCACCCTGGTCGAAAGGCATGGCCTAAAGTAGTGAGGATAGATCAAATCCTTAATGTAATTTAGATAGTTACTTCATGTATGCCAATATTTTTTATAAAGCGTAGGAGAGAGATAGATATGGTTCAGTTCATATGAACTGGCATGAGTCTGCATAATCTTATTCTATGATGTAATTATAAGGAAATAATATAATAAAATATGGCTAAGATCATTCTTAATCAATTATTTATAATTGTAAACTCCCTAGTTTACAATAAGAGATCTATCTCATTAACAATAATAATGAACTTCATAATTATATAAAAAATAATATGTTCACCATCATTGTATGCAACCAACCTATTATAACTTATAAATTTATATGATAATGGAACATATACTGCATCACTAATTAGTATTTATAATTTCACTAATTCACAAATTTATCCAACTAACTTCAAAACAGCCATGCTTGGCTATTAAAAAATCAAACCATTGTGTAAATATATTAATAGTGGTAACACAAAGATTGTCCCAACTAAATTATAAACCTATTATATGAGAATTTCATCTTCATTACTAATGTAACAAATAATGGAGTTGAACATTTTCATTTATTTCCATATTGCAAGAATTGAAGCATCAATCAACTAAAAATAAGACAATTATCATTTAGTAAAACTTTATTTCTTTTAAAGTTTCCAAGTAACCAACAAATCGACCTTACTTTCTATAAAAAAACAAGAAAAATTGTAACAAGGATCAAAGGAGGAGCTTAAAGCTCTTATTTCTTTTCGAAACCAAAGTAAAACAAAATGTATTCTATAAAATAATAATAACAAAAAAGTTTTAAGAAGAAGCTATTAGCCCAAATGATAACAAATATACTCACAAAATCAGCTATCAACTATAAGATAATGAAAATTCTCTGAAAGAGATATGATAATATTTATTCACAATAATGCTCCAAGATGGATCTATAATAACTATTACTTATTCCCTATACAATTCATTAATCTAAAAATGAGTTATGAGAAGGTATGATAACATCCATGCTCCAAAAATGAGTTATAAAAATAATTAAAATAACAGTGCTCAAGAAATATCTTTTTAACTTAACTGGTTTGTTTTCATATCCTACAATCTCCCATTGCATTTTATAGATTTCCTAAAAATCCCACCAAACAGGTTTTGAATAATAACAACAATGCTCTAAAAAGAGTTGGGACAAACTCCCTTTTATTTTCCAAAATATAATAAGAAAATTATAAAATCATATTTAGAGAAGGAACAATAACAACAATGCTCTATAAGGATATGTTACCAACTCTAATACATTTCCATAGATTTCTCATATCAAGACTAAAAATGTTTGTAGTTATAGGATTTTCAGTAATTTACCCAAACCCAATATGTATTCAACTATTTCACATTTCATTTCCTAGGTTTTACATAAAAATAAAAACCCAAAAACAATACATATTAATTTTTAGATTTCAAATAATAAACAAAAACAAAATGTGTTCAGAGAAAGGTTGATTAAAACCATGCTCTAAAAGAGCTATAAAATAAATAATATCAACAAAGCTCAAAGAAGAGTTGAATCCAAATGATAATAGCAAGCTCAAAGAAGAAGTTGTTAAAATGAAAAAACCCAAAAAAATTTATGTTTCCATATCTAATAATAACACAAAATCCAAAATGCATTCAGTTATTTCATTGTTCATTTTCCAATTTCGATATAAATATCAAAACCCGTAACATGTTCGAATTATAATAAATAACGAGAGCCAAAAAAGAGAACTCAAATTCCTCAAGTATTTATAGATTTCACAATAAAACAAATAAACGTCTATAGATTTCAAAAATAATCCTAATCCAAAGAAAAACATATCCATATTTCTTTTTTAATAGATCAAACTAGAACATATCCAATGATTTCATCATAATAACAAGCTGAGAGTAAAAGTATAAAAACCCATGCCTGTATTTTTCTTCCAACTCCTCTGAAATATTCCAATTTTAATGCTGCCAAACACAATTAAATCCTTCAAAAAAATATTTAAATAAAAATACTCCATGATAACTAGAAATAATAGCAATAATCACATATGCACAAATCATGAAAAATAGATTTTTCACAAAACTCCATGCTGATCCACAACCGAGCTCCCAAAACAAAAAAATGCAAATGAAACAATGAGATCTATGCATGCCTTAGCTTCTCATTGAAATCTTCCACTTCCTAAGGTATCATATTTAATTCCCACCTACTCTTTGTTAACTCCACCGACATCTCGTTCTTAAACCTTAAACCTTATTTGATATCCATTCCAAATTTCCAATTTCCATGTAACTTAAGTTTAAGCTTAAGTATTTTAATAAAACTTTATAAAACCATATACATTGTCACACATTAATCCACCAATATATAAATTTATCTCAAGTTGTCTAATGATTGATTTTTATTCCATTTAAACCAACATTATTAACCCGTATAGGTCATATGACCCAATCAAGAAAAATCATGTATATATATCCATATAAATGATCTAATGATCCAATGAATTATAATATGTATATATATGTATATGTATGTGTGTGTGTGTGTGTGTGTGTGTGTGTGTGTGTGTGTGTGTGTGTGTGTGTGTGTGTGTGTGTGTGTGTGTGTGTGTGTGTGTGTGTGTGTGTGTTATTAATTTATTATATCAGCAGTAATCACTCCTTAACTTAGTCATGTAATAACGATATAATTAATTCAATGAATATATTAAGTCAGGATGTTACATACTTACCCTCTAAAAAGAATCATCATCTTGATGATTTAATTATAGCCGTTGATTAACATATCAATCGCAAAACAAATTCAAAAACAACATAGAAGCATATAATTCATTTTTCTCATAACTCGGAAAATTGCAGAATTTAACCAATCATAGTTCTACAATTTGGTTGTATCATCCTTATTCTAGCAAGTTAACTCCCAAAAATTCTTTCAATATTGCTTAAATTTCCATTTATTCATAATAAGTATTGAATAGTTTTCATCAAATCCATCAAAATTATATAAAAAAAAATTCACTTAAGCAAGGAAGGAAAAAATAAGTCATCATATCATCCATATTATCCCAAGCCATGTTGTACTCATAGTATTTGTCCCATTAGACCTTACATTGAGTAATTTATTTATTTTGGAGATGTAACATGTGGGTTTCTAACACTTTTATCGGTTCAACTATGATGATTCCCATGTAGTAAACATGTAATGAGTTTCAATTAATAGTATGTGATATATCAACAACACACTTTTTAAAAAAAGATATATGAAAAACATTGTGCATCCTTGACAATGTGGTAGGTAAAACTAATTTGTAAGTGATCAGAATTATCACTTCTATAAATTCAAAGGGTCCTACATATATAGGTGATTACTTGGCAGCTTTTCCAAATGAAATAGATCTCTTTTCGAGTTTACCCTAAAAATAACTTGTCTCCTTAATCAATTTTTGTCTATCCTTTGAAAATCAATATAGTTTTTACTTCCTATCAAAGCATCTTATTTCAATTGCTCACAAATGAAGTTAAATTTTTCTTCCATTTTAGTCAACATTTTTAGACTCACCACCTCTCTTTCCTCCATGTTATCCTAGCTAATAATATTTCTACACTATCTTCCATACAACACTTAAAATAGAGAGATTTTATAATTCTTATTGTAGGAAAATTCAACTAATAGTAGATATTCCTCCTATTTGTATTATTGATCCATGCAATAAATTCTCAGAACATATCTTCTACAACTTAGTTCACTCTTTCTATTTTTCTATCTATTTCAGGATGATAACCCAAAATTATGTTCAATTTTATTCTCGGTGTATATTTCAATCTTTTCCAAACCGAGAGGTCATCCTTGGATCTATATTTGACATGATTAGTTTTAGAATTCTATGTAATCAAAATATCTCATGCACAAACCATTTTACAAGTATCGGGAATTATCCTTAAGATTTCTTTGTATGAAATGAGGTACTTTAGTTATTTTATCCACTACTACAAAAATCATATCATGTTTATTTTTGGATAGTGGAAGTCCTAGCAAAAAATCCATTAAAATTACCTATCATTTATATTTTAGAATATTTTGAGTATTATTGTCCAGACTAACTCCCCTAGTTATTTTGAAAACGTACATCCCCATTATGAATATGAATATCAAACATTGTAGGTTGCGTGCACTTTGGTTCCTTGGCACATTGGTTGGCTACAGCTTCCTCCGTGCATGCCCCACACCATTTATTTTCCATTCATCTATCTCCTTCCACATTTCCTTTGCACCCACTCCTTGCACACTCACCTTCCTTCCCACAATTCACGCATACTCCGCGTGCACCCCCGAATTTACTTCTAAATTTTCTAAAGTCCCTTACATACTTCTTTTACATTCTTCCCTTGACACATCTTTCCTTTGCATTTTTACACTACATGTTTTTCTTATTACCTTTCTATGTGTTCCCCTTATTTCTTTCCACCATGTGCTTCTAATTTGACTACATGTGCCATGCTTTCATATACTGTACCTTTGCATATATTCACCCTCCTTCTCTCTTCTCGCGTATGTTACCCTCGCTCCTTGTCTTCAACATATTCATGCTTCCTTCTCTCATGCATGCATCGTCCATTATTTTGCATTGAGTCATTATGCCACGTCATAACATGTCATACTTGAGTGTGCAACACATAACCTATTAAAGAATGCTAACGGGTACCAAATCCTTACAGCAAAATAGTGTGCGACATGTGGCAGAAATGAAAACAAAAGGTGAATAGTTGGTTGATCCCGCAACCAATCAATGCGTAACATGTGTCATTATATGTCCTATTTGCAATGTGTTGGTACCCAAATTTGTTCTCCTTTTTAGTCTAAGAAGAATCAGAGATATGACATGAAGCTTGAAGTCAGATAGATCATGATGTGTGTCATTTTTTAGTTGGGGATGTGATCTAGTTGGCACTCATATTTATGGAGAGATGGATAGCACTTTGAAAGGATTTGATCTGACCCTCACTATTTTAGGTTGTGCCTTTTTAACCAAGGTAAGAGAACCTATATTATAACCCCCAAATGATGAAGGAGATGAATATATCCCTCAATTTATGCAAATAGTATGAAAAGGCCTTGGGAAAATATGATCAACATTCCAAATCTGACTTTCACAATTTGTCACTCCCGAGATCATGGAGATATTTTCAATGCAAGGAAAAGGTTATCAAGAAATTGTATAATCCTGATTTGCCTTGGGCATTTTTGTAGATGGGTTAAATCCTTTTGTTGACACACAATGCAATGTAGGGGTATTATGGGTAGGATTAGTTTGTTTGAATGATTTTTTTGGTGGGGTGTTAACAAGAAAAACTGGGATATATTATATCTTTGACAACCTCTACAATACTTGAACAACTATCAGATAAAATGCTTCAAATAATCAAGATATTCTTTCAACTAGAAGAGGTATAAATGGAAGCCCAGGTTGCACTCTTCACACAATATTTGAGAATTCACCACAAAAGCTTGAAGTAAAGAACTCAATTAAACACAAAATCCTTGATCAAACTACACCTAAGGTACCCCCAAAGGCTTATAATCAATCTCGTAGTCAAGGAAGGTAAAGTGATTTTAAATTTGTTTATCTCTTTATCAGATGAAGGTTCTTATGAACATGAGATTGCAGATTACACTAAATTATCAACAAGAAATGGAGATTCTGTGTGATTTCTAAAGACTTTCAATGCAAGATTGCAACAAGAACAATGAAAACTATTTGCAGGAATCTAAAAAATGAAAACTAGACATCATATTGTCCAGAAAAACATAGATTAACTCAAGATCTTGTTAGATTCATCAGTAGGGGAGAGTTTCATGAACAATCTCAAAGCTGTGTGATGGCTATACACTTGTAACCAACTCACATACATGAAGATCCAACATAGAAGAAATTATTCTGGTTCTTTGGTGGTTTTTTAGAAAAATGAGCTTTCTCTCAGAATTTGCTCATGATTTTCAACTTTCCAACCTCTTTACAATTTCTCCAAAATGCATTATAAACCTCATGCCACAATTGAGCTTTCTTTCCCAAGAAAATAAATGCCATGGGATCAATTTTGTTACAAAACAATCCTCATGATTCAATGAAAATGACATAAAACATAAAAACATTCACAAGGTTGCCGGTGTGCCCAAAAAGATTAAATCATTACAAATATTTGGATCATTATTAATCCTAGAGGAACATTTTTCATCATTGAGGCATGTAAACACCTTTTACTCATCATTTTTACCTTTTTACCTTTTCAAATTACCTCTGCAACTTTTGATTTTGTCATTTCACGTTTTTAGACAAATTAGGGAAAATTTTATTTCAAAACCACCTCAGATCAAAGAATTAAGCCATGAATGTGATGCCAATGATCCTAGAAGGCCGGGATGACGAAAAAATAGTATAAATTTGATGAATTTTAATGCAAAAATCATGATTCCAAGATTCCTGGAGCTCTCATGGCGGTCGAAACAAATGGATGCACAACAACCATTGATCTTATCCATCTTTTAATCCTAGCCCTCCACATGGAAGATACGGACTTAGAAATAATCTTTAGTTATCTTTTTAATTTTTTGGATAATATGAACATGTGGCAAAAAAATATTGGAGACAAATTCGGGCTCATTTTTTACTTTTCCACATTTTTTGAAAAAATAGAAAATTTTGATTTTTTTCTCCACCCCTCTACCCTTGAAATTTGGAGCTGACACGTGGCACATGGTGGGTCCCATTGGGATCACACTTCAATTCTACACATTTTGACATTTTTAGAAAATTGGAAAATTTTCACTTTTTGCCCCACGGGCCTGCACCTCTGATTTCTCCCTCGCCACGTGTCTCCTTGTGATTCGTTGCGGGCAGCGCTCCAAATTTTGATTTTAAGCCTTCTTTGTAAAAGGGGAAAATTTCTCTCCTACCTCCGCTAGCCCGCTAACCCGCTCTGTCTTCTACCATGTGTCGTTCGATGATTTGCTAGCGGGCCCCTGACTTAAACTTTTGCCTTAACTCCTTTTGCTAAAAAGGGGAAAAATTACCCATTTCCCTCTGCATGCCCATAGATTCCCTTTTTCCCTTCTTGGACACATGTCCTTTCTTGATTTTTGTGGAGATTTGGCACAATTTTACTTCTATACATTTGAAGTTAAAAACTTCAAAGTCACTAAAACCTCCACTACCTTATATTGACTTTTCCTCAACACGTGTCCACTTCTGGTTGGCTGCGGGGATTCGGGAGAAATTTTGACTTAGGAAATTTTGCAAAATAAAGCCAAAAATTTCAAAGGAGATCTGACTCCCCACCTCTCCTCACCAATAAGAAAATGCCACGTAGGCAACTTTGAAAAAGGTGGAGCCGTGGAGCCAAATTTGCCACTTTGCCAAAAATCAAAAAATGACAAGTTAGAAACATTTCTATGCACCTCGGCCAATGAAAACCCGCCATGTTGCCAATACCTTATGAGGATGAATTTGATGGGAAAATGATGCCCGTATGACCGTCAAAATGCAAAAAATCAAAGGATGCCCTAGAATTCAATTTTTTCACCAAGGATGGCAGATTTTTGATTCTAAATCAACTGAAGCATGATTTCTGAATATTTTTGACCTTGGGATAGGATTTTCAATTACACACAAGTATGATTTTATCAATTTCAATTTTTCCATGATCTGGCAAAGGGAAAAATGACATATCCCACAAAATTGGAAAAACTAGGGCACAAAAAGGACAAACTTAGATTATTCTTTCAAATTAGGGCAAAACAACAAGTTTGTGAGCATTTTTAAAGCATTTCAACTAGAGGGGAAGAATTACAGACCATCAAATCAAAGGATAAAATATTTTTGAGCAAATATAGATTTGAAAATTTTAGGGCAACATGGTTTAAGCTGAAAAATGGCACCAACACAATGTAGACTTCACAACATCATAACTTTTACTATAGGGATCACATTCGGGTGCTTTTGTTCTTGTTAGAAATTTATCGACATGGAATACACTCCAAATCATTCAAATTCAGATTTTCTTGGGATTTGGTAGGTGAGAAGTAGGAAATGTGTTTCATCCATTAATGAAAACAATTATTGACTAAACCATCATATTTTATGCAGATCTCACCTCTTTCCTCCTTGATAAAAATAAACATGGGGAGGCACATCCGACAACATTATAGGTTTATTTTCAGGTAGTTATCTCTTGTTATTGGTGGTTGAACTTTCAAATTTGATTTTCCCTTTACTTTGCTAAAATCTCTACTCCTTAGCATTTTGAGTCATAGGAGTTTAGATCTACTTTTGCATGTGGATATCACCTCATCCACCATGATAATCGACTATGAATTTATTCAAAGCAATAGAAGATTGATTTTGTGGCTATTCTCTATTTTGGCTCATTTTTAGTGCTTTTTATTTCCTTTCTTTTGAATTGTCTATTTGTGTTGTTTTCTCATGTACCTTGCGGGTTCCTTTTCGATTATGCCCCATGAGAATGAGTGTATGAGTTTATTTAGGATGTGATATGCATGTTTATCCTATATGTGCACATTATCCTCCATTTTCTCTTTAAGATAAATGTGTTCATCCTCTTCTTTCTAGTTACATATCCTCCTTTAGCTTAGTTTAATCATTTTTACCCCCATCACAAAGGAAATAAATCCCATGCGCGTCAGCCTATCACCTAGCGGGTGCTGGGTGCTCACCCAAGTCACGTGTGGGTTCCAAGTCTCTCTTTACGTGATTTTAGTGGGAAAAATCATCTATGATATGATTTTAAGAGATTTGAAAGGAAATAAGACATACAAGCACCATAGAGCTCAGAACGGCTTCTAGATCCTTGCAGTCATTCCAAACATAAAATTTTTAATGCATTATAGAACCTACACCAAAATAGAAAGGAAGTGGTATAAGCATTCATATTTAGTTCATGAACATAAATGAAAAATATTCATATAAACTGGTAACCTCATTACATTCATTAGGCCCATTACAAAATGTCACAAGAAGGTAGACCATAGTCATGCATTATAATTGGATTCATATAACCAGGCCCTTAAAAGAAAATTTATAACTCACATACCCTTGATACATCCTTTCCTACCCTTATTTACCCAAGCTAATAGAGTCCTTGTAGTATTTCTATAGAACTCCACCTTCTATCTATCTCTTCCTTATTTTACTTCTGTAGGCACTTGTATATATAGTCTTTTTGAACTGCCAACTCATTCTTCTGCAGCCTCAGATCTGTCGCCAAGTATCTGAATGTGGTCCTCTATGAGTGTATGCTCCTCCAGGCCTAAGCTCACCACTCCTTCCCATGACGTCCTTCTAGAAGCTTCTAATGCAGGCCATTCCTTCCGGGCCAACTGTTGCTAGGTTGGCACCTTATCCATTCCGCATGTGTAGTCGGGTCATGCTTTTCTCATGTCCTACCCAAAAGCCCAATATGGATAAGTCCACGAAACCTTGGCTCTATCTCGCACATGTTCCATGGGTTTCCTTAAACCCTTCCCTGCATTCCTTCTCCTTACGCACCTTTCTTTAACTAGGCCTTACGTGCCTACGCACATTTTTGCACTTAGCCAATATTTCAAGGTCCCAACACTTAGTTTTCCTTTTCCATTTAGCTCTTCCTAACCCTGGTCCCTTAGAATCTTAGAGTAATGATAGATAGATGCATTTCCCTTTCTAGGAGTATTTTTAGTAGTAGAAATAGGTAGAGGAACCGACCTTATCTAGAGGTTCGTCTCAACCATGAAAATTCCCACAGATTAGAGACAAGCCCATGTTGCCTCAAAATCCTAGTTCATCTTGATCTCGTTAATGGTGAAATTTTGAGCTCCAATATTTTGTGGCACACACAAAGGGGACAAAGCACCGAAATCTCAAATATCATCATTTCTAAGTTTCGATGTATGACTTAGTGATCCTCAACCTTTGGAGGCTTGTTTTAACACATCTCGACCACTCCCAACTCTCGGATCCACTATTTTCAACAATCTGTGCACCTTTTTATGTGAAGGATATATACTAGACAGAGTACATAAGCTGAAGAGCCATTTGAGTACCTTCATATTTATCCAAGAAGAACACGTAGTAGAGAAATTGCGCGTGTATCTCCATCCCCAACATGAGATGCAAATTTTAAACCAACTCTAGGAAAAACTTCCTTATAGCCTACTAGATCTCTTAGGCCTATCATTATGGCAGCATACCAAGCAAATTAGGCATTTTTTTAGTTTACTAGTAGTAGTCCTCTTGCTCTTAATTCACCAAATCCTATTTCAGCATCTCGCACTTAAGATTATCCCTTTCTTGATGGGGAAAACCATATTACTCCAATTGAACACACACAAGGAATTGCTAATATCTCGTGCCATCTAATAAATCATTGAACACGATGTTGTTGTTAAACTATTTTCCTATTCATTCAAAGGGACATATTTGTAATGGTTCACGAGTCTAATAGCAGGGTTAATCCAAAATTAGAATCGGTTGGGGAAGCTCTTTGTAATCAGTTTGGAGAAGGTAGATAATCTCTCTTTTCTTAAACAATTGAAAACCATCAAGAGGGATCCTAATGAACTTATGGTAGACTTTAACTTCATATTTTAGAAAACATGGGAGAGGATCCCAACCCTTGTAAAACCAACTCCATAAGTTTCTTTCCTTTACTTTTTAAGGTCTCTAAATTATGATATTTCTATTATGATCTAATCCATGGGGGTGCAACACTACCTCAGACCTATACATTAGCTATTAGGGGTGAGAAATGTCTAATTCGGGAAGGAAAGATAGATCTTAGACCACTTGTGCCCTTGTTTATAGAAATTCCTCAAGCACCCCAACCTTTCATTTCTCATATTCTTGCGTAGAGTGCTCAACCTATTGCATCCACATCTTACTCTCCTACGTAAAAAAGGAGGATGAAGAAATGAAGTCCCTACATTGAAAATTATAAGCCTTTAAAAATAATTCTAATCAAGGGTATAACCAAGGCCATTAACCGTTCAAAACTCAATATCTGAATTAGAGATATGGGAAGAAGCAACAAAGTGATATATGGCATGTTAATGAACACCTTCCTTTGCAAAAATTCCTCTTGCAGCCTTCTTCCACCGCTGTTCAAGTCAAGAACTAGTTCCAGTTCGAGAAAAATATGGCTCAAGAGTCGAGTGATTATTTCCTTGTAATATGCCTCATATCTAGTATATTTTCACTAATTCATTACAAGTGAAGTCTTACATGATTCAAACTACTTCAAATTGTGAACCTTTCACTAGAGTGTGCGAATCAAAAATTTAATAAGTGTTAGAAGTTGTCCCTAAGGCTAACCTTACATTCTCTGGGGTTGAGGACTTCTATGCAATCTATAAATTTGTAGATAGTCCAAATTGGTTGCACACCAAAGTTTTTGGTAACACAAGGTACAATAAGATAATTCTTGAGTTTCGTGTGTAACGTTCCACTTTTTCCAATCAGAGTGATCTCCAAAAGTAGGAGGAAAATGCAAATCAAATCAATAGTTATGGTGCAGAATTATCTATGTGTGAGGTTCCATGAAACACTCCTACATAAGTGGCATGTTCTCCTCCTTTGTTAGGTCAAGCATCCGTATAACCCAAAGCTTCTATTTCAAAGGTGCTCGAAAAATAAATAAAAGATAATTTTATGCCTTAAATGCACAATTTTTTGGGCCTTCCATTCAACATTATAGACTAGATGAAGAAGACAAATGTAAATGTCATAATGTGGGACACCCGACCATTCCATCTCAGCATGACCTATTACATGAAGCTCTAACATAGCTTAGTGCATTGATCTGGTTGTCAACATATGTCAAAAAAGTAGAAGCAAGTAAGGTTTTCAAAACCCCACCTTTCTACATGTCCTTGATTATAGGAAAACACCATGTTCACAATTTTATGATTGATTCAAGGGCTAGTAATTTTGTTATTCCAAATATAATTGTTGATGTCCTAGGTCTTAAGTACATCCCTATGTCTAAAGGAGTCTTGCAACTTGATGGCTCAACTGTCACCACTCTAGGAGTCATCAAGGATCTTGAGTTAACCTTCCATGTATGCCCAAGTCTAACAATAACTCAAGATGTGTCAATCATTGATCTACCTCCTTTGTTTTCCCTTTACCTATCGAGATATGTAATCGCCAAAGTGGGAAATTACTTGTCTTCGGTTAGTCTCATATGTTACTTAGAACAAGGTATGGTACATGGTTTACCATACAAGATGATCCTATCTTTTCATATCATTTTGAGTCACATGAACCATCACCTCTTCAAGCCAATTTTTTGATTCAAGAAGGCTAAGGACAATATTTAGTTTCAATATGAAACCTATTCCTCCCCTCATACCTGATCTATTTCTAGATGAATGGTCCGATAAGTGCTATAAATTTGATCCTTATGACAAATCTCTTAAAGATTTTGAACTTGGTCTTGGGACTTATTGTATCCTTGAAGAATAATTTGTACTTCCACATGCACTCAAACAAGATAACAAGAATTTTAGATTGTGGAAGTTATATTTTGATGGCTCCAGATGCATAAATGGTGCAGGCATAGGTGGCATTCTCATTTCTCCTGTGGTGCATTTTAAGAGGCCTCTGGGAAGTTGGAGGTGGAAAATCCTTGGCGAATATACCGGAACCATTGGAGAGGTGAATTTTCCTTGGTTTCAGTTTCAAATTTTTACCTATCAGGTTTCTTAAGGGAAGTATTTTTTTGGTATTTTAGTATCGTATGAAAAGTTTCTATAAAATGGTTGTCACACGACAGAAACCATTTTTTTTCACACGATAATAAGGTTTTTTGTCGTGTGATAACAAACCTTATTGTTGCATGATACCAATAAGGCTAAAACCCCCTTGTCAACTATCTACAACCCCTTGTAACTCATCAAGTAACTATTTTATCTCCCATCTCGTAACCCTCCCTTATCACGTGTTAGTAGCTTTCTTGTCGCATGTCAAGAAAGCACTATATTTTTTCACTGGAAATGAAAATCTTCCTTGTTGTGCATCAGTGACACTTTCTTGTTACAAGTCTATAATAACCAGTTTGAGACTTTGATCTACACTTCATCTTCTTGTAATTCAGATGGTACCTCAATAAGTTAGTAGTAAGTTACTAGTATACTACTGGGAAAATTACCTAGGTTTATATAGGATTAGTTTTCAATGGTAGGCAAAGCTGACCCCTAAAAATTTATACTAGAAATTTTAGGCGAACAATACACTAACCTGCTCGAAAAATTTGCCTTTTCAAATTTTCCTAAAATGGAATATTCTCCAAATTAATAATATTTTCCACTAAAAATCCATGATTTCTCCTAAGGATGAGAAATTATTCTTCATGCACAAGTTATAATTTTCATGCTCCAACAACATAGCAGAATATGAAGCGTTGGTGCATGGTATTCTCATTGCTAAAAAGAAAAGGGTCAAGGTGTTATAGATTTTTGGGGACAATGAAATGGTTATCCACTAGGTCACAAAAAGTGCACAACAAATAATAAGATTCTCAAATATTATAAACACAGAGTTTGGGACCTCCTATAGGGTTTTGATGCTCCAAATTTGTAGGTGGCGCTAAGAAATATGAATAAAGAAGTAGATCGATGCCCACTCTTGGTTCAAAATTATCACCTGCTCAAGATTTTATATGAGGAAATGTGCAACACATCAAGACGTTGACCAAGCAATTTATTCTAGATAATCACACCAGATGACAAGTTTTTGAAAATGAGACATAAATTTTTCTATTCATTCAAAATGAAGCTGAGTTCTTTTTAAGAATGCAAGCCGACTTGCATGAAAACTATGGATACCAAGTGATCCAGTTGAAGAAAAATAAGTTATCTAAAGGGTTGGTCACCTTAGATTATATTTTCAACATTGATGATGAGTTCAAGGGTGAAGAAAATAATATGTGTGCATCCCAAGAAGACTTTTCTCCAGTCATTATTATGCTCAACAAAGAGTTTCTTCTTGGAAAATATTGTGTGCATGATAACAAATAGGACATCATTTATCTCTTTGAAAAATACGGTGATATCTTCTCATGGGAGTATGAATACGTCAATGGATTTGATCCAAGTTTTTCTCAACACTCCACTAACCTTGATCCTAGTGTTAGAACAATTTAAATTGCAATAATTAATATGTTTCTCATTACATCACATCATTTAAACATAAAACTAGGGGACATAAAATTTCAATAATGTCAGTGTTGTATGCATAGCTATAGAGAATTTAGGATGTATAGAAATGAATAGTTTTCACTACAATACTTAAAATAAGAATTTTTAAAGCATGATGCTTGAAAAAAAACTTAGAATTGAAAGAAAATGGCTTCTAAACACTATGACTAAAGAAAAGCTTGTAAATTCAAAATGTAGATAAAGAGATAAATTTCTTCCTATTCTAATCATGCAATGAAACAGAGAAACAAAACTATGGAGGGGTTTAGTAGACCACAAGTGGGCCTTGCCTTGGGTGCTAATCCCTCCTAGATCTTGTAACTAAAATATACTAAATAGAACTCAGATATTTTATTGAATTGGCATGAATGTTACATCTAGGAACAAAAAAACCTTTGTATCTATGTATCTTCTATTCTCTAATTCCTTTATTCTCTATATTCTCTATCTATATTTCTAGTATTAACCCTTTTATTTTATACCCATCAATTACAAAAAAACATGGGTAGAATATTTCAACTAGGAGTTTAACAAAATAAGTAAAATATATTCCGTAGAACAAGTGGGAGATCTTAAATAGATTGAAAATAGTTTCCACACATGAAACAAAACTAATTAATAGGTGTCTTGATATCAAAAACATAACTCAATTAAAAAACAAGTTCCTTAAATCACGTGTTAACTAATCAATCAGTTCTTTAATGAGTTACAATGAATAATCAGATCTAGTTTTGAGTTATCTCCTCGTTCTTCATGTTCCAGTTTTAACTAATCCTTCAATGACATGTAAATACTTGAGTTCCATCAGCCTTAAAATTACAATATATCTTCATAATCATGGCTTATTTGTTATGGGTGACCCCTTTTATTACAGGACAAGTGGCTATAGACAATTCCTTAGTTGTAGGTGATTCCCTTTACCTATAGACGGTTTGTTGTAGATAAGTCCTTTGTTGTATACGAGTTGCTACATAAATTAAGTTTCTCACAAACAAGAGTGGCATCAAACAAATCATCATTCAAAAAAATTATTGAAATCAAGAGAATAGATGCACACACAAAATACCACAAAATAAAGATAACTAGCCATAACTATATTAATCAGTATTAATGTCATAAGTTCAAGTTATGATGATAATGTTTAGTAGTATAACTGGGAAATACAAGGACATGGCTTTAATGGCTTAACAAAAATATAGAGGATGAGTTGTTTAAAAGGGGATTTACATGACTCATCACACCCCAAGACTTAATTTCTTAAATTTCCTCATTTAAGTGGTTCAATTTCCTACTACTAAAAATAACATTCACACCTGAAATCAACTGGGGTCTCTATTCCTTCTAGTTATGAGAATAAGTAACCACCGTTTATCATGAACTTGTGCATAACTCTATTCTTTATAATTTCATTCATTGGTGTGCCGCATGTCTATGACAGTATCTAAAAGTGGAAGATTGGGAGGTTATATCCAATTCAAAGCCAAATATCTACATATTCAGTAGAAATGTCAATGTATGTATTTAGTCTTCTTAGATTTGACATTATATTAGGGAAAGATTGCATCTATTTCTTTCATAGTTCATGAGACATCTCATTCAAGTACATCCCGCATGCTTCTACAACCCGAATTCCATTGTCCACAATCATTTCCCGACTTCATCATGTGTTAATTTCCTCATTTGCCACACTCTCCTTCTGATCACTTTCTTCTTTACATACTTTACATATTGTTCTACAACTTCTCCAGTTTTTGTAGCTTCAACCCTGACCATCAGTGGTTGTACCTTCTCTAAATTTTTGTATTCCTCCATTTTTATTTCTCTATCCAACTCATTCACAAAATAAGAACAAAGGGATTTAACTTGAACATCTCTAATGTATAGGATTGGAATCCAATCCCTATCATATTCAAGAGTATAGTTGTACATGTAAAGTTCACATAATAGGAGTTGAAGTTCACGAGTATTGTTCTGATATAACCTAAAGAATCTCCTAGTTTCACTGATATCAAATGGTATGTTAGAATTGATACATGTGAGTTTGAGTTGTAACATATTTTCTTGTAATAAAATAGCATAAACATTGGATGGAGGCATGCATTTAAATATCTCATGGGCCACTTGGACTATCCCTTTTGCTTCTTCATCAACCTTTCTATCTCCTTTTCCTTTTCCTCCAATTATTCCTCAATGTTTGGAAATAAGGGCTTATTTTTATATTTCCTTTTAGATTATTGACATAGTTCTCAAATTACGACATCAAGTATTCAATATAAAGAATCATTTTTTTGTAGCCCTCTCCTTACAAGGTGGTTTTAGAGTGTCTCTAAAAACTTCCTTAATAAAAATTTTGGTTACAATGGGGTTATATTAAATTTTTGTATGCTAGCATGTGGTGTTTTCTCTAGAATGGTGGTTTTTGCTCCATAATTTCTCAATTACATCATCCTTAATTACAGGAATTTGCTCTTGTTCTTATTATTTTAATGGTTTAACTTCTACAAACATCTTGTTTTGTTCAATTGTGTCCACCGGTGCTCAATTCCCTACTCAATAACTAGTGGCACTTGTTCATATTCACTTTATTATTTTTGGTATTTAATGGCTTTCTTAACAATGTCTAGTATGTGTTCATGTTCAATATCTTGTCTAAAATCCTTTTATTTTCTTCCTCATGACCTTTTGTTGCATGAATTGTCTTCTCATCATGAGTTTCCTGGTCAGTTTCCTTTCCAATTTCTTCTCCCTTCTTCTCCTCATGACCTTCCATTGCATAAAATACATCCTCACCATGAGCTTCCTCTTCATGCCCCTCCATGGGCTCTTCAGGGTTCTCTTTCTCATGAACAGGGGAATCAATATCTCCCTGTTGTGTCTCCATTGGTTGAGGCCCAAAGCTCCCTTCTATAGCTTCCTCATCATTATCTAGTGAGATGGAATTTAACTATTTGGTTTGGAGGTTCTTGGAATTTTGGTTTTGAGCCTATGAGAGCACCTAGGTGGTGTAGGAGTGGATTTAAAAGACTTTATTTTACCCTTAGAGGTGGAGGATTAAGAAGTGGAGAACTCCAATAGGATTTCAATAATGAAAATTATCCTGTGGGAGATACGTACATGGTTTTTCTCAACAGATTGTAAATTCTTAGAAGAAAGGAGTTCTCAGTAGGATGGGAGATTGATGTTGTTGTGCTCGGTTACATGTGTGGAAGATTTCATGTTTCTTTTCCTCCTCTTTCCTCTATTTCCCAACAAATCAACTATATTGTTTTCTCTTAAAAATCTCCCCATTGTATCTCGAGGATAATCACTCCATAGGTGTGATTTACTATCAAGGTGATGAGGAAATGGTGTGACAGTGCAAACTTTCCCCTCTCGTGCCTCTCTACTCATCCTCTTCAATATCTCATGCAATAAATTGGGTACATTCACTTTCCTGTTGTTCTTTAGGTGATTTAACAATTTGAAGTGAACTATATTCAACCTAGAATATCTTCCCTCATAGGTAAAATACTTAATTACATAATTTTCAACCTCAACCCATAAATTTTTAAGGGAAGTTCTTTATGTACCTTGTCTATCGGTGATGAATGCATCATTATCATCTACAAATTCTCTCTTGGATTCTTCTTTGTTAGCCTTCTCTGGAAATGGTTCTCCATGGGTAGGTAGGCTAGTTACTTCCTCCAAGATGTCATCATTAATTCTAATTGATAAACCCTTCAATTTTTCCTCCCCATTACTAAATGTGTTGGAAAACTCTTCAACCATTGCTTCATTGAAACCCTAAAACTGGTTTATGTAATCTAGCCAACCATTATCTTGAAAATAATGTAAAATTTGAGGGTGGCTAAGAAGTTGAGAATGATCAGTGGGTTCATGTCATATCAAATCTCCTCCCATTATGAATATGTAGCCTGCATTCTAGTCTCAATATGTAATAACACAACTCTTCTTGAAGAAACGATGCACAATTGAGTTGTGTTGAATTGTTTTGATTATTTTTGAACTTTGAGACCGAAAGGACACGATGCACAGTTACATGAGTGATCATTAATTGATGTGACCATGTGAAGCATGCAAAGTGAAGTGATTTGACAATATGGGCTTATGTGGAGGGACACATCATAACATGAAAGGCATTGGCTTTTTTAATGTAGTAAATACATGATGACTTGGCATAAATACTAATTAATGATAATCATTCTAATTATACTTTAATAAAGTGATAGTCGAGTGCACTTATCTCAATGTTTGTTTGGAATGATGATTATGCATGCTTATTTGGATTTATGCCTTGGTTGCATGAAATCTTGTTATAATGTTGTGGATATTGTTATGATGCTGCAGATGTGTGTCAAACTGATATTTGTTGGTCCTTACTAAAACTAGATAACTCTAAAAGAGGGAAGTTTTATTTTTGGGGTATCACTTGTCTCTTTTCCATCTCTCACATGTGCAGATATCCTTGATATTATTTCATGCAATCATGAGTTTATCTAAATTCAAAATAGAAAACATGGGTTTGTTGCATGTTAATGCAAGTGAAATATTTAGTCATTTCATTCTCTCCTTGTGATGGAGATCATGCACTCTTGCAATCACCTTACATAAAACCTTGCAAAACAAAAACTCTAAGAAATAAAATATGTTAGCAAAGTGTTGCTGATCACCAAAAGGGTTGATCACAACACTTTTATTTTTCCTTAGAATATTCAAAATCTAAATGCACCAAAGATAATAAATATCTCAATCCTCTATAATCTCGGAAGGTGGGCCAATAGTCTTAACCCCTGAAGCTAACTCTAATGTCCTTACCTCCATCCTGATTAGAAATCCGTGTATAGCCTCAACCTATGACCATTGACCAATAACTTAAACCTCACATGATCTTTGGTGGTGAGTTTTACAGCTCTATTGGGAAAGATATTCTCAATCTCATATGGACCTAGCCACCTTGTCCTAAGTTTTTCCATATGGTCCTTATATTTTAAATCAAACAAGAGTTCCCAGTTACCTTCCTAAAACTATATGGTCTTGATGTACCAGTCATTCCATTTGAATCTTTTCTTCTATAATACCTCTATATTATGTAATTCCTGTCTTCTCAAATCATCTAATTATTTGATTTGGATAATTATCTGTCTTTGAGATTCTAATAAATCTATGCCTAGCTCAAGTGCAGTCCTTAGTGTTTTGTGTTCAAAATCAATTAGAAAAACAACAATCTTACCATACAAGAGTTCAAATGGTGTGAAGCCATTTGTTGTTTTCCATATTGTGTTGAATGCCCATACTGCCTCTAGAATCCTATCTTCCCAATCTTTCTTATGGAGTGCAATGGTATTTTTCAAGGTGTCTTTTTTTTATTTTTATAAATTCTACTTGGCCATTATATTGGGGATGGTATGGTGTATACTTCCTATGCATAATTTCATACTCCTTAACTAGATTAGAAATTACATCAGCAGTAAATTGTGTACCTTGATCTATAACAATTTCTCTTAGAACTCCATACTTGGTGAATATGTGATCATATAAGAACTTGGAAACTTTCTCACTTTTCTGATTTGGAAATTCCTTCACCTCTATCCACTTGGTTAGATAGTTTGTGCATACCAAGATGTATTTTTTTATATTTAGGGTCTATAGGGCCAATAAAATCTAATCCCCACTTGTCAAAAGGCTATAAGACCAATTGAGTCTCGTAATGGTATCTCCTCATATCTTGTGGGATTTACCATTCTCTCGACATCTATCACATCTCATGGTGTATTGTGTTTCATCCTTATGTAATATTGGCCAATAATATCCAATATTCCAAATATTTTATGTTGTTACTTTTGTAGAAATATTTCCTCCACAAGGTTCACTATGGCATGCTTTGAGGACATCATATATCTCTTCATCATCTATACACCTTCTCATGATTTGATCATTTCCTATATGAAATAAAAATCCAACTATTAGTACCGAAATCATTCCTACCTTTATAGTTGAGCAGAATTAACCAGATAAGAAGGATTCTTAGAGGATGATAGATCTAGATTTTTGTTGTTTTGTAGCAGGGAAGGATCTCATCATCTCTTTGTCACTAATCTTAGAGGATTCGGGTAACACCATGCCGAGGGTGTGACCTACCTTCATAATTTAGACTCTACCTTTAGGTAGGGTGAGAGGACCCATTCTATAGTCTATAATTGTGAGAGGGGTGGATATATAAAAAAAAATTGGCACTCTTTTGTAGAGTAATTGAAAAACACTTTGGGAAGACATGGTCAATTCAACAAAGGATAACTCTCACGAGTTGTCACTTCTATACAAAGTGCATACATCTTCTAAAAAATCTCAAACTATGAAGAAAATAAGGAACCAACTTGTTTTAGCATTTTCTTGGCTTAAATGAGGAAAACTTGGGTAATTATGGTAGGATTAGTTAGTTTTGGATGCATCTGATTTGGGGAATTAAACAGATAAAGTTGATTATACCAGATTTCAAAGAAAATTCAACAAATGTTGGGAGATCTACCAAGTGCAAGATAAACAAACCTCAAATATCTCACAATGATCCTTTAACCGAAGATATACACTCATAGAAACCCAAGAATGCATGGTTTCACACAATCTTTAAGGATTCAAACACAAGAAACCATGTTGAAGACTTAATAAAAGATCAAAGATTTAAAATTTACCATGGCTAAGATACACTTAAACAATTACAAGAAAAAATCAAAAAAGTGGTGACATAGTGATTTTAAAATTGTTTATTACACAAATTAAATGAAATATCTTCTCAACAGTGCAATTACAATTTCCAAAATGCTACCAGAATGATAAAGTTTTGTGTGGCTTAAAGGATCTCTAAAGTAATATTGAAATGGGGGCATGAATAACTATTTTATAATATATCATCTTGATGGAAGATAAAACAATTCTCAAGATTAACACAATTATTTCAAGGCTTATAAACTTTATCAACAAGGGAAAGTAGATCTATAGTCTCAGTGCTTGTTAATGGTTGTACACTTGCAACCATCTTGACATGACTAAATTTTAAGGATCAAAGAAATTAATAGGTTTCTCTGATGAGTTCTTGGGAAAATGGTTTTTCTTTCAAATATTTTTTTTTGTTTGAAAATTTTCAGAAAACTTTAACCCCCCTTATGCGTTATTATTTTCTTTGTCGTTATACCATTTTATCCACTCATTAAATTTATAAATTTCCCCCAAAAGCATGAATATTCAAGGGAATATTCCCTTTACAACATATATTTTAAACCACACTATTCTTTTGAAAATGCTTTGTTTAGTGTTTCCATGTGTAAGAATTACGAGCCTTTTTCAATTTTCTCTATTTGTGTGTGATTGGGATACTAGGTCACCACTTTTGGAAGATTATTTAATCATTATTTTCACTTAGTGATTGGATAATCACTTTTGATGATCTTTGAGCACTTCTATGTGATTTTGATATGACAGATACTCTTATCTACTTTCCAAGAATCTATCTTGGGTGCTGTGCACTTCGTTTCACATCTTTTTGGCTTAATCATCACACATGGTTCTTGTCAAATCATATTAATTCATCAGTTCTGCTCATTCCTAATTCCTTTCAACTCTTAATTTTTCTTCGTGTAGATGAGAAAAATATTCTTTTATCTAATCGGAAAGATTTCTCTCAACTAAATCAATATACACCATTCTTGCTATAAAACTCAGCTCTAACCTTTCACCACTATTCATTTCTTTCCCTATCTTAAAGGTAAAGAATTTTTTCATAATTCTTATTAGAAACTTGGTGAAGGTGTTTGAGGTAAATAGTCTGAAATATATTTCTTCAGAATATTTAAACCAAATCTTCGACTTATATGGTCCACATGAAGCCTTTGTCAAAGATTTGTTTAATATAGCACATCTAGGGGATACTAGAGGGAATTTGAATTATCAAAGAGTTTGTCTTGCACTCCTCCCAAGGTTAATTAGAATAAATCCTATCTTATCATCCTTTCAATCCATGTATTTTCATATTTTTAGTGGTAACACCATAAAGGTCCCAAGACTTGAAAATATTTTGGATTGAAAAGAGGCCTCAAGTGTCTGGGAAAACTAATTTTTAGTGTCCCTTTTTATGTAATGAATAATTTGTGTTGAAGGATATCCCCAAGGAATCTTATGTGTTGTATGAAAATTCTTCTATTGATATGGTGCCAGCCATTTCTCATAAAATATATGAACTGGAGCAAAGGATTATTTCTCTTGAAAAATGTCAGGTAGGACATGTGCAATCACAACCATTCACAATACCAAGTACCATCTTTGGGTAAGATAAGGGGTGATTCAAGCTCCCAACCCCCAATTATCATTTCTAATGGAGAAGAGGAAATGTCTTTATCTACTCGCTACTCTAGAGTGGAAATTTCTTCTGCCAGAGACAACAGGGGAAGGTTTTTTCCTTAGTCTTCTACTCTTTCAATGCATTTCACTCCTTTGTTAGAGAATGAATTCAAAGGACCTCAGTAGGTTCCTTCTCCAAGAGAACATCCAACCCTCATAAGGAGATGGAAATTTGAATATAGCTCAAGATCTCTTATTCTTCTTAGCCCTTAAGGTGAAGTTCTTGCTATTTCAATCACTCAAGACATTTCTTCTTAGTATATTCCTAGTAAGTCTACCCTTCACATGTGGTTTGGATCTTTTAGACTGGGTGTCTTCCTATCGAAGAAAATTGAGCTAGAAAATATCATGAATAGTCCCAGAATGACTCTTGAGTCATTAATGGATATGGGGATGTCCTAGGATCTAGTAGGTTTTATTGTATTTGTCCAGAAAAAAATGGTTCAAATGAATTCATGTTGAAGAAGAACAAGCTGTTGAACAAACTCCCTCCACTAGGGGAAATTTTAAAGGAATAAAGGAAATCGAACATTGTCTTTCCTTCGGTGTCTTTACTTTCAAACATGTACACCACCTTCTTTGTCATGGGATAGGGCCCCTATAGAACCCATTTTTGTTCCCTTTTTAACATGCAAAATGTACAAGAATTTTAATAGTTTATATGCTTTTACAAATGGACATAAAATTTCATCCAAACAATATAAAAACTAATGCATTGTATGAAATTACAATTGATATTAGAGAACAATGAATTTCAAAGTAACAATCATCCTTTGTTAAATAGAAATATCAAATAAAACACCATTCACAAATGAAATATGGAAAGAAAATATAATTTTAAGAACAACAAGCCTAAGCTTGTTTATCATCTTTTGTCTACACTCTTTTCTTCTTCGATTCATTTCCCGCTTCTTCTTCTTCTAGCAACCTTGCCACATATGCATCATATAATTGAATAATATCATTGATTTCATCTTTATCTTGTGCTGTATATTGTTGAAAGATCAATGTGTGTCTTGCTATTACATCCACACAAGTGGCCCATTTTTACTTGTATTCTAGTGTCCTGGATTTTAGCTCTATGATTTTGTTCTCAATTTTTCTCGTTGTTTTAATGACCTCATAAGAGAAATTGTCTTTCTGGATATTTTTCTCAAAAGAGCTAAACATGAAATCAATTTTTTAGGTCATCATAGCTCTTTTTGAATTTTTCAAAGACCATATCTTTAAGATTTAAATCAATGGCATCTAAATTATCATCAACCCAATTCCTTTTAACTTCTATTTTTATTTGATCCCATTTAAAATCTCCACTTTGATCTTTGTTAATTCCTCCATATCATGTTGAGTTAGTTTGAATTATTTTGGCATAATCCATTCTTTTCGAACCAAGTCATCACTAAGCCAAGTTATGTAGTCCATCTTGGGAAAAATTCCTCAAAGTAGAATATTTCATTATCGCGTTGCTCAATTATTTCATCAATTTTGCTAAGCATATTCTTGAGTTATTCATTTTTTGCCCTGGATTCTTTAATTTCTTATTTTCACTTCTTTGTCAACTTTTTGACCCATGTTTCCAAATTCTAAACCTTCTTAACAACCTTATAATTTTTTTCTATTCCTTCAGGGGTATGTGATTTACTTTCTTGAGTTTGACCAGATTGCCATATTAATTGTTGTAGACTAGAACTCAAAGCTTTGACCTATTCTTTCAATTGATTTTTTCTTATCCTATCCTCATTAGCCTTTCATAAAATGTCACTTACTACCTTTGATACTCCCTATTTTAATTGATCTCTCGAAGGCTTTCCTAAAGAAATAAGTTGAACACTGTAGTCACTGGTTGTTATATTGTCTCTAGTTTTTCCTTCATGAGGGATTGCCGCAAAATTTTTGGACCCAGTGGATCAGTATGGGTCTTGGTAAGAACCCTATCTATTTTGGAGGTTCTCACCAGTTTCAGAAAAGATAAATCCATGAGATCTATTTCCTCATCATGGAGAATATATTTTTCTTATTTTAAAATCAACTCCCAATCCATCCCTTTGCAAGACTTGTCCTAGCTTTTGTTTCTTGCAATTCTTGTTGGGTTTTCTTGGGGACAACCACCAACTTCTTGAACATCTCTTGTTCACCTTGGGTTAATGATTCTACCTGATTTTCATGATATGTTTTAATAGTTATTTCTTTTCACTCACCCTGTATTGAAATTTACCCTTATTGTCTTCCTCCTTGGTCTTGAGCTTGGGATTGATCAGTCTCTTTCTGACTTACACCAGTAATTGGGATATGTTCTTTCCTTATTTCTCCAAATGATGTAATTTTAAACTCATCTTCTCCCCAAGAGTTTATTGAACCAATATTTTAATTGCAGGATCTCCTTTCCCTTCCAATATTTCCACTTTCTTTGGAGATTGTTGGGTTAACACATCATCATCCTCTTTTATTGTTGATATCTCAGGTTGTGTCATGGTGGATTGTTTTCCCAATGTTGGTTCCCTATTCTCACCCAAAATCTGTACATCCATACCAACAATAATTTCATCCCTAACAGTTGCATCTTGTGTAATCTCTGTTGTCTTTTCAACTACATATTTCCCTATTTGATATGGCTCACTATCCTTAGTGTCCTTAACATCATGGGAAGAATATTCTTTCACTAATATCTTTGTATTTACATCCTTTTCACTAAGCATGTCTATCTTATTTGACTTTGAAACTACTTGATCTAAAGAAGAAAATTCTGACACTTGAAGTTTGATTTCATTGGTTGGCACATGAGTAATCTTTTCCAATTCTTAAGTTATTTAAAGATTACTTACATGTTTTGTTATTTGATCATCAATAGATATGTCAAATGCATCCAATGCGAAATATTACTTACTATTATCACCATTTATTATATATTACTGATCCTTTTTTGACACCCATAATTGTTCAAACAAGGGTATATTCACATTTTTAGTTGACATGGTTTCAGATGTTTTCATACCTTGATCCAAGATTTCACTATCTACTGGATTAAATGAGATATTTCCTTGATTAATTTTCTCTTGAGTGTTCCCCATTGTCACTCCTTCCAAAGAAAAATGTGAGAATAAAGGCACTTGACTGCCACACTTGTGGCATTGATGCTACATGTCATACTTGGAAAACATCAATTCTTTCATGTTTGGAGGGATCAATCACTACATCCCTATGCTTATGTTTCTTGGGTGTATGAGCACCTTCTCTCACCAGGATTGGATCATAAACAATTTTGTGTTTCTTATGTGCCCTTTCAAACTTTTTAAGGTCTAGTGCTACTCTTCGTTCTTCTTTATGTGGCTTAGATTGTGAATGGCCACTTGTTATGGCCCCACTCATCAATTTATCAGCACTATGGGGTTTTGAAAAAATATTTGAAGGAATCATATGAGGATCCATACCCTTCCCTTTTTCTTAAAGTGGTAATGTAAAGGTGATAGGAGCATTCTCCATAGATTTTAGAAGCATTTCCTCAATCTTTTGTCTTAGAGCAGACATATAAGTACCAGTCCTAATGGTAGTCAAATTCCATTCATCTATAAGCTTTGAAGTATGACTTTTTGAAGGAAATTGAGGAGATCTTCCTTCTCTTAGGGAGGAAGGTAATTTTTAAATTTCCCAAATCCCTAAAGTTATTGAGAATTCTTGTGCTTTGAAATGATAAATCAATGTTCTTCTAGGCTAACCAATTCATTGTTCTCCTCATTACATCAGTTATCCAGGTATATGAATCATCTTCTTCCTCTTCATTCCATTCTAAAGGGGTTATAGGTTTTCCCTCCACCTTTTGATCAAGATATTACTTACTTGTTGTATGTGGATCATCCATAATTCCCTCAGGGATAACAACAATCTTGAAATCTATAATTTAGATAAGGGTCAATCTAGAGAAGTCTCTTATCCTGACATCTTCCTCATCTCTAAAATTCATCCAATTGGCATCAAATTGAGGCTTGTGTTTGAAATTTTTACAAAATTGTTGAACACCCACCTGCTATCATAGTTGGAACTTACCTCAAACTTTTCCATCTCAAAAATTTTCATATCATCTTCAATTAACCTGGATTTTATAATTGAAAAGTAGAAATACCATTCAACCTTAATGTGAAACCTAATGTTCATCTTTTTCCCAGCAATTAATTTGTGAACTTGTCAAATGCCTTGCCAATTCACACAAGGCAATTTTATCATCTAAGTACTTGGTAAATTTACATGGTTGACCTTCAAATCCACTAACCCTGATATATGTAAACTTCTTATACTAAACAAAATATCATCCAAATTTCATGATTACTTGTCTAGCCTCCTCATATATCTTGTAATGCTCCCATTCTCGTCCGAATAGACATATGTTAGGTGCAAAGAAGGCATCGTTAACCAATATTACATTTCCCTTCTAATTAACCAACTATAATTGGCGGGAAATCTCATGCATTTGGTATTCTTTAAATTTAGAACATGGCAAGAGGCCAAGGAAATTCTTATGTCCTGAAATATTATAAATCAAATAATTCATCATGTAAAATTCCAATTTTGGAGTATCGCCCATCTCTATTTTTTTTTCATTGAAACCATGTGGTCATGAAGTGCTTCTGCAATGAAGATTACAAAGAAAATGCTCCCTTTCTTCTCTAAAACTATCCACATATAAGTTCACATCCACTCCTTGAACTCATTCACGGTATCCAACCCAACCATTCTACTTAAAAATACAGTAACATCGTGTGCTTCTATAAATAAATTTTCCCTAACCAATATTTTAGGGATTTGAGTAGTTAGGTTTTTCTCTGTTAAGATCCATTTAGTATGTATGAGCCTGACATAGTCTTGTTTCTTGGTCTCATAATCTTGTAAGGCTAGACCAATACCCAAGGTTATTGGACTTCTTATTATAGGAAATTTGAGCATTATTCTAATAGCTACAGGCGTCAAAGTCAACACTGCATCACCACTTCCATCCAATACTTCCCTCTTTTTTGGGTCATAATTCATAGCGCAAAGCCATACTAATTTTGGGCAATTTACTAAAGGTGGAATAGCACCAACTAAAGAAATATGGCTATCTTGAATTTCTTTCATGGATTCACTCTTGTTAGGGCTATTCAATATTTGAAGAAACTCTTTTAAGTCGGCATTCATTAAGTTTGTGTATGTGATTTTATCTAGATCACTAATGGTTACAAACATAGCCAAAATCCCAAATGACATGGTTTTCATCTTTGATGCCCTAGTTTTACTTCAAATTTCCTTTCCAATGAAAAAAATAGTACGAGAGTTCCTTAGTTCTTACCAATTTTATGTGAATACCTATGCAATTCAACTTTGATTTGAAATCTTTTCAATATCTAGTCCTTAATCTGAGCTCCATGATCAATGTAATGTTGTTTCTTAATGAAATGTGCTAACAATGGCATTCAGATCTAAATACACAATAGAAATAAGATCAATACATTCAAGGAATTCAAAAAATCCTCCTTGATTTGTATAAAAACACATTGATGGTGAAACAAATTAATGTGGTGCATCATGGTCGTCCATTTCAATTTTCCCAATTTCTAAATATGATTTGTCCATGTGGAATAGCCTTATGAAATGTAGGTTTGGGGAAACTCTTTGTACTTTTTCTTTGTGTCATAAACACATACGCATTTAACTATTAGACTTGACTTCCCACTTTTGAATTTCATCTTGAGCTTAACACATGGTTACATCTAAATGGTGGCGAAGATACATGTCATTTTTGAAACTTTGTTCTCTTTTTCATTTGGTCCAAAATTACCAATTTGTTCTCGATGACCTTCTTCCCTACTCCTTACATGATAAAGATCCACGTGTCCTTGGTGGGCCCGGGAGCTTCTTTGAAGTTGAATATTTTATTACCTTAGTGTGTGGAAATACAAATATTCCCAATTCCCCACATCTAACTTATTTGTGACAAGTGTATTTCCTCAGAGGTGAAGTAAATTTCTATTTTTGCATCTTTTGACTTGCGAATATTTAGAGGAATATTCGTCAGGCCTTGGGGCCTAATTTGCACATTATGAATGCTATAAAATGTTATAATTTTGTAACTTAAACCTGCCATACCACAACCAACTAGAACATGCCACATATCATTGGGTAGCAAAGCCAAATACAAAATTTGTAATATGATCAAGGAATAGTGTACAAAGGTAATTTTCCTAATTTAAACCTGATTCATGATCAGTTTTTGTAAGGATTTTCAAGAACAACATGTCTAACACGATCCTCAACCAAAAAAGAGGAATAACAACCTACACATGGGATTTTCAAATGAATTTTACATGACTGTAACTTTCGAAATCACACTTCATATGGGAAAATAGAAAATGTAAAACTTTTTGAAGGAATTTTCCAAACAAAAAGGGGTGAGATTATTTCAAGCACCAACACCGGCATCTACTTGGGGATGGGCACTCCCTATGGGTGTCACAAGAACCAAACATAACACGCATGACAGAATAGACCAAGTTCCAAAATACATTGGGCTATGGAGTCAAGTAATATGCAATACGTAAATTGATAAGTAACGCATCTCTAAAAATGTACTTGAGAAACCAAGGAAACTCGGTCAATATAGACCAAGAAAACAAAAAGGAAAAAAAAACACACGAGAAAAACTTGAAATGAAACATAAATAATTTACACTGCGTACATTGATGCATACCTTGATTTGGAAATTAGTCAATAAAATGTTTCAGGTATTTTCCATTAATAGGAAACTCAAGTAATTCTCCATCCGATCCTTTAAGAATAAAGTGTGTTCACCAATTTTGATATCAATGGAATAAGGGCCCATCCATAATGCATCAAATTTTCCACGCTTTCCTTTTTCTTCATGTATGCTATCCCATAATAGCACAAGATATTCCACATTGAAAGTTATAGGAGTTACTTTTTGTGTCAAATAATCTTCTAAGGTTTTCCGGAAATTCAAATGTCTCTGGTTGGATTCTCTTCTTTCTTCATCTAACTCAACAATATGATTAATTCTTACATCATAAGGGCTGAATTT
Source organism: Taxus wallichiana var. yunnanensis (assembly GCA_018340775.1). Taxonomy (NCBI): domain Eukaryota; kingdom Viridiplantae; phylum Streptophyta; class Pinopsida; order Cupressales; family Taxaceae; genus Taxus; species Taxus wallichiana. The sequence goes on from CM031242.1 coordinate 298,843,597, forward strand.
TTCATCCTAAAGTTGCCGAATGAATTAGTAAGAAGATAATTACATGTGTAGGGGAAGAAGGGATTGAACTCCATAGACTAGTTCAAATGGGCTCTTTCTAGTGGATCTTTTAGTAGTGATTTTATCTGCCCAAACAACAAACTTCAATTTCTCACCCCATCTTCTTTTATTAACCTCTAGTGTTTATCTAATTATCTTTAACAATTTTTGTTGCTTGATTTAGCCTGTCCATTTCCCGAGGGTTGTAGTTAGATGCATATGTTAGGTTTATCCCATACTCTTGACACATGGCCACTAATGGTTTAGATCGAAACTCATGGCATTGTCAACAACTATCTTTGGTAGGTACTCCAAACCTACAAATTATATGATTTAGGATAAAATCCATAACAATCTAATGAGTTTATTTCTTATTAGGGATAGCCTCGACCCACTTGGTGAAGTAATCAGTAGCCACCAATATCCATCTGTGGCCTACACTTGAAGGATCTGATATCTCCCCAACAAAATCCATACCCCATTATTTAAAAGGGGCTTTAATTGATACTAGTTGTAAAGGGAGAGCACCTAAAGCTTTCATTCTTCCTGAAAATCATCTGATAACTTTCACATTTTCTTACTAACAAGGTTGTATCTTTAAAGAGTGTGGGCCACCAATAACCAACCCTCAATATCTTGTGGGTAGTTACTCTTCTAGAAAAATCCCCCACAAACTCCCCCATGAAAATCTATAATTAATTTGGGAGCTTCATCTTCAACAATACATCTTAGGAGAACCCCTTTAGGATTCTTCCATGCCAACCCATAATCAGTGATGATGTACTTTTGGGAGACTAACCTGAGTGTCCTCTTTTTATTTTTATCTAAATGTCAAGGACACTCCAAATTTCTAAGGTAAAATATGATGTCCTTATACCATGCAGAACTGAATAATTTTTCATGAACATTCATATCTCCCTCCTCAACTTCATTTATCTCCATCACTTGCAGAGTGCTCTCTGCTATTAACTTTTCCAATCGTAGACCTCTAACCAACTTAGTAGTCTATTCTTGTAATTTTTTCACCCATCAACATCTTTTACTTGAGATTTCCATTTCTTACAAGATGTCCTTGGCCATGGTATGGGGAACATAAGCTATGATTTCTAACTTAAGATATATGGCCTATTTTTTTGTTTCTCTAACCAAGGAAATTGACTACTTTTCCATGATGTTGTATTTAAACTCAGCCCCTACAAAGATTGCTTTACTAAAGAAATCAATTTTCCTTCACATTGCTCCTCATCCTTTTTGCAATAATGCAAATGCAATGGTATTTTCAAAGGAAAAAGAAAACATTTGAATTTTTTTTTAATTAGAGCTGGTATGATAGGAGCATTCTTTAGTGCGTCCTTGATTTCAATAAAAGATTGGATAACTTCATCCTCCCATTGGATAATCTGATCCTTATTTAGCATAGTTGTGGTAGGGATGGTTATCTCAGTGAAATTAGAATTGAATCTCCTAATCAAGTTTATTTGACCAAATAAGGATTGAATTCCTTTCTTAGTTTTGGGAAAAGGAACTTTTCCAATAGCTTCCACTCTTTTAGGATCAAAAATGACCCCTTAATTAGATACAATGTGCCCCAATAGATTTGTTTTTTTAACCCCAAAATGGCACTACTTAGGGTTCAATGAGATTCAATAATCTCTACATATTAACAACATATTATCCAAATGTTGCAAGTGATCTCTCTTATTTCTTACAAACATTGTTACATCATCTTGATGTACAACGATAAAATCATTTATGTAACCTAAGAATGTTTCATACATAACTATTTGAAATGTAGCTCCAGGATTCATTAGGCCAAATGGCATTCTCACATACACATAGGTACCCCATGGAGTGGTGAAAGTAGTTTTGATTATTTCTGATTGTTTTACTACCACTTGGTTATATCCCAAGAATTCATCTAGAGTAGACATCATCTCAGTGCCAGTAACCAACTACAACATGTTATCCATATTAGGCAATGGATAATTTTATTTGATTGAGGTCTTATTCAAATTCCTAAAGTCCACACACAATCTTACATCTCTATTTTTCTTTCATGATGGCACTAATTTTACCACCCATAAAGAATATCTTATTGGCTGTATGATGCTTCCATCCCTTAATTTTTTAAATTCTTCTTGCATTTTGAGGGGAAAAAGTGGATTGATTAGCCTTTAACATTTCCTAAATTTCTTGGCATTAGTTTCTAATGATATCTCATTTGGAAAAAGATCATCCCTATATTCCTTCAATTCTTAATATGACCATGCCAAGAAATCCTAGTAACTTTTTAAGAACTAGACATATGACTACTTTTCTTCTTTACTAAGGTCACTTCCTAGCCATATTTGTATATGTTTACCATCAGTCCCTAATTTGTACTCCTCCACATCTCTTTAGGATGAGATATGTCTATTAATAATGTGGTCAACATTATCAAAGTTTGACTCTAATGCAACCAAACATCTTGGAATGGTATTGGATTTTAATTGAATAGTTTATTTTCCAAATAGAGTCTCTTTATCATCATAAAAAAAAACCATTGGTTCCCAGTCCACATTTTGATTTGTAAACTCTCCTTCATTTTGTAAAAACCTCTAAACATGGGCATCATCTTCAAAAACCTTCCAATGTTTGACATTTTCAAGGAAAAATGGTCTTGTCAAAACTTCTTTATCATAATTATAGTAAGGATACATTCTACAATTTTTAAATCTAGATCCCAATACTGTTAACCTATCTGCAACAACATTATGCTTTCTTTCATGGTATATTATGTTGAAAAAATAAAAAAATTCAATAAAATCCCAAATTACATGCTTATATTGTTTCATTCTTTGATTTTTGGTTGCATACAATTTCCTAACTTGTTTAACTACCAATTCTAAATCTCCTTTAACAATAATTTCCTTGATACCATACCTCCAAGCAATCCTTAAACCCAAAAGTAGTGCTTCATATTTTGCAATATTGTTAGTGCACTCAAATCTGAGTTTAAAGGAAAAATTTAATGCCTCATGATTTGGAGATATGAGGACAACACCAACATAGTTCCCAAATTTAGAAAAAGCTCCATCAAACATCAAAATCTAGGGAGAACCAATTTTCTTAGGACATTTACACTTATCAATGCTATGCTCTTTAAAATCTGCATAGCCCACAAAATTATCAACATCTACATTTGTATATAATACTTCATAAGAAGCATTGTTAGGGTATTCAATCAGATGTAACATATTTTTCTCACCATATAATTTTACAAGGATTCCTTCTACTGGTATGGTTACATATGACATATCCATCTATATACTTCGACCCACACTAGCGCAGCCCAATTTACTAATAATAAAATTGCCCACTTGGTCATACAATACACGATAAATACATTCATGGTTAAGCATTTTCCCAAGTAAGCTGCCAATTACACTATCAACCCTTTAACATATCCAATCACTAGCACCTCCCTTGAATCCATAGTAGTGCACTTTCCAAAATTTATTGTCACTTTGATATTCAATTCATTCATTACCTCAAGAGGCATCACATTACATGAGGCCCATGAATCGAACATGTAGTTGTGCACTAACCTGTATTTGATGATTAAAGTAGTATAGAAAGGATCAACATCAACCTGATATTTAAAAAGAGAAGTACCTACATATACCTCAAGTGATTCTCCCAAATCTTCCAATGTTTATGGTACTTCTAGCTCTGCAGTGATAGGGGGAATATCCACATTATTCAAACTCTTGCTTTGTAGTATTACCTCCTCTTTAACTCCCAAATATTCAAATGATATTTTTCTATGCTTAGGGATCCTAAGAATTTCAAAAATAGGCACAGTGACTTTGATTTGACTCAAAATCTAGGCTATATCATAGGGGATGTATTTTGGTAAGATTGTATTGGGAGGGAGAGTTACACGCCCCTTCTTGTGGTACAATAGTCTTTGACTTGGGCATGATCTAGGGTAAAAATTTTATTTGGAGTGACCGGTCCCTTGCTAAGTATATCCCATTTAGGGGATCCTTTGAGATATTAGTGATAAGTGGAATTTTTGGCTTGGCTTGTGGTCATCACCCTTTGACAAATCTACTTCGAGATTGTATTCTTTTTCCTAAGAAACCACTGCATTCATCAAAAGTTCTGTCTTGCTCGAAGGAATTCCCCATCATATTTCTTAATCATCAAAGCTCTCAAATATTCAAAATCATGGTTCGGTAAATCAAAATCTTACAACATATAAAATTCAATATCATCATTAGGAGAAAGAGATGATACCCGGTGAATGCAATCCCAAAAATTTCTACATTCCTGGAACTTATCAATTCGGTTGAAGTGGCTCTTCGTAGATTATCCAGAACTCCATCATGTATACATCACCATAAGTTTCATCATCATCTACCTCTTCAATTTCCTTATTTATATCATAAGGGGGATGTGGTAAGAAACACTTGTCACACCAATCAATAACATGGTCTTATTCTACCATGAAAACCCTAGCATTCAAAGGAACAGGGACCAACTTATTTTCTCTAGGTTGTGGCTATTTATTTCCTAATCCCATGGGCCCTTTTCCTCTTTCATCTAATCTGTGATCACCTCTAGGATTATTTCCAAATCTATCTTGGCCCTATGGTTTGTGTTGGCCTTGATAACTCTATCCTATTCCCTTTTCTACTCTAGAAAGCTTATAAGATATTTCTTTAACTTCTCTATCCAAAGTCTTCATAACCTCTTCCAGATCCACTACCTTGCTTGAATGAGATTTATCAAGATTAATTAATTTGATACCCTCCCTCTTAGGGTGTTTTCCAACTTCCTTAATATTGTTTTCAATTTACAATTGAGAAAGCTTTTCTTAAAGTTATAGGGTTATTATCCCTCAAATAATAAGCAACTTTCTTATCAAAAGCATCATAATATTTAATTAGGAAGGACTCATCACTAGGCCTCAAAATTATGGGTAGTTTAGTCAAATTCTTATTAAATTTAGTATTGAAGTCTTGGACAAACTCATTGGGATTATTTTTTATATTCTCAAACTCAGATAAGAGGAACCTTGGGTCTATATTATCCCCATATTGTAATATGAAAGCATTCTTCATCTCATTCCATGAATCTATTGAGTTTTCTGGAAAATATTTATACCAATCACGTGCATCTTCTTCAAGAGTGTGAATGAATAGATTTACATATACATCTTCATATTCTATTTTGAAATCCTTCATGATATTAACAAAGAGTTTCAAGTGCTGATCACCAATTATGAAATTATTCCCCTAAAATTTTGGAAACCTATTTCTTACATCTTGTGGTACAACATTAGGATGCCCAACCATGCCTCTAAAATTTATTAGTCTAAACATATTGACATCAAAAGGAGGTCTAGTTCGGAGATAAGACATGTTATTTTGAGGAGGTGATCCTATAGAAGGATTAAAATAGTGTGGGACAATAGGTATTTGGGACACATGTTTATCATATTCAAAGTAAGTATCCTCCAATGACTCAATTTTAGAAAAATATTAGTTTTTAGTGATAGAGGGAAATGAGGGACATCTATTCTAGTTACAAACAATGGCCCTTCACTAGTTGGAGTATTTAGATTTGCATGAGGACTACTTGATTATGAACTATTTGAAGATGTAGGATAATCCTCAATTATAGGTTGATCACCTTCCATGACTGGTACTACCTTCTCTCTTGAATCTTGATCCCCCAACACTTTCCAGACTTGTCTCTTATTTGGGTTTGTTTTCCGAAGCTCTAGAAAAAACCTTCTAGTAGGATATTTGTTAAAGAAATACCTTTTTCCTTCCATATTTGCAAATATCAACAAAAATATCAATTGAAAATATTAACACACCGACATTTACTAAGAATTTCTAACAAAAAAGAGTCACCACCAAGGATTGGCACCTTAGATGTGTTAAAACTCGTAAATGACTTTTCAATTGCCTATCAATACTCAATTTCTATAAATATTGATAGATTTGATTATCCTCTATCAGCATTTACCACTAGCTAATCAAATATAGTGCAATGTTCACTTAAACCAGGAAATATTACAAAATTAACTTATGATCTTGCTCATTTTCTACAACATTTCAACACAGGATGACGTTTAAAATACGTATTTACATATAAACATGTAAGAAATGTTACAAGAGGTTGGTTTTTATATGTATTTTCACAAATGTCCTCGGAAATGATGCTAGATTGGTGTTGGTATGCAAATCGGTCCTCCTTTGTAACTAAGCAACATTAACTAGATGAGAAGGATGCTTAGAGGATGATAGATCTAGATTTGTGTCATTTTGTAGCTGCGAAGGATCTCGATCTGTTTATCACTCAAGCTTAGAGGAGTTAGGTAGCACTGTGTCTTTGAGAGTATGACCTACCCTCCTACTTTAGGTTCTAGCTTTAGCTAAGGTGAGAGGACGTATTCGTAAGTTTGAGAGGGGTGGATATATCAACAATATTTGGCACTCTTTTGTAGATTAATTTAAAAACATCTTTGAGAAGACATGGTCAATTTAGAAAAGGCTAACTCTCACAAGTTGTCACTTCTAGAAAGTGCAAATGTCTTCTAAAAATATCTCGACTACTAAAGACAGTAAGGAACCAACTTACTTTAGCATTTTGTTGGATTTAGTGAGGAAAACATGGGTAATTTTGATAGGATTAGTTAGTTTTGGATGCATCTTATTTGGGGAATTAAACAAGATAAAGTTTATTATACAAGATTTCATAGAAACTTCAACAAATGTTGGGAGATCTACCAAGTGTAAGAAAAACAAACCTCAAATAGTTCACAATGATCCTTCAACTAGAAGATGTACACTCATGGAAACCCAAGAATGCATGGTTTCACACAATATTTAAGGATTAAAACACAAAAACTCATGTTGAAGACTTAATAAAACATCAGAGATTCATAATTTACCATGCCTAAGATACACTTACAGAATTAAAAGAAACATTTAAAAAATGGGTGACATAGTGATTTTAAAATTGTTTATTACACAAATGAAATGAAAGCTCTTCTCATAATTGTAATTATAATTTCCAAAATTCTACCAGAATGATAAAGTTCTGTGTGACTTAAAGGATCTCTAAAATAAGATTGCAATGGGAGCATGAATAACTATTTTACATTATATCATATTGAAGAAAGATACAACAATGCTCATGATTAACACAATTAGTTCAATTCTTATCAAATTTATTAGTAAGGGAAAGTAGATCTAGAGTCTTAGTGCTTATGAATGGCTATACACTTGAAACCATATTGACATGACTAAAATTGAATTTTCAAGGAAATTAACAAGTTTCTCCAATGAGTTCTTAGGAAAATGGTTTTTCTTTCAGCTCTCTTGTTTTCTTTGACAATTTTCAAAAAAATTGAACCCCCTTATTCGTGATTATTTTCTTCACCTTTATACCGTTCTATCCACTCATGAACTTTCTAAAATTTCCCCATAAAATCATGAATATTATAGGAATATTCCCCTTTACAACATATATTTTAAACCATGCTATTCTTTTGAAAACATTTTTGTAGTGTTGTCGGTGTAAGAATTACAAGGCTTTTTCAATTTTCTTTGTTTGTGTGTGACTTAAATACCAAGTCACCAATTTTGGCAAATTATTTAGTCATTATTTCCACTTATTGATTGGGTAATCATTTTTTATGATATTTTAACACTTCTAGGTGATTCTGATATGATAGATACTCTTATCTACTTTCCAAGAATCCATCTTGGGTGCTGCACACTTCATTTCACATATTTTTGGCTTAATCATCACACATGGTTCTTGTCAAATCATATTAGTTCTTGATAAGTTTTTCTCATTCCTAATTCCTTTCAACTTAATTTTTATTTGTCTTAGCTGAGAAAAATATTCTTTCATCTAATGGGAAATATTTCTCTCAACTAAATCAATATGCACCATTCTTACTATAAAACTCAGCTCTACCCTTTCACCACTATGCATTTCTTTCCCTATCCGAAGGTAAATAACTTTTTCATAATTCTTATCAGCAAAATGGCAAAGGTGTTTGTGGAAAATATTCTAAAAGAGATTTCTTTGGAAGATTTAAACAAAATATTTGACTTACATGGTATGGATGAAGCCTTTGTCAGAGATTTATTTGATATATCACATCCAAGGGATACTAGAGGGCCTTTGACTTATTGAAAAGTTCAGATTGCACTCCTCCTGAGGTTAATCAGAATCAATCATGTCTTCTCATCCTTTCAATCCATGTATTTTCATCTTTTTCGGTGGGAACACTAGAAGGCTCCTGAATAAATGAAGATATTCTAGATTGAAAGGAGGCCTCAAGTGTCCAAGAAAAATAATTTTCAGCATCCCTTTTTATGTAATGAATAATTTTTGTTAAAGGATATCCCCAAGGAATCTTATGTGTTGTATGACAAGTCTTCAATTGATATGGTTCCATCCATTTCTTATAAAATAGATGAACTGGAGAAAAGCATTATTTCTCTGGAAAAATTTCAGGAAGGACATGTGCAATCATGACCATTCACCATACCAGTACCATATTTGTGTAAGAGAAGGGGTGAATCAAGCTCCCAACCCCCAATTATCATTTCTAATGGAGAAGAGTAAATTTCTTTATCTACTTGCTGCTCTAGAGAAGTAATTTCTTCTACTAGAGACAACGGGGAAGGTTTTTGTTTGATCTTCCACTCATTCGGTGAATTGTGCTCTTTTGTCGGACCATGAATTCTCATGACCTTGGCTAGTTCCTTCTCAAATAGAACACCCACCCCTCAAAAGGAGATGGCAAGATTAATCTAGCTCAAGATCTCTTGTTCCACCCTTCCCCAAGGTGAAGTTATTTCTCTTCCAATCACTCCATACATTCCTTCTCTATCTATTCCTAGTAATTCTACCCTTCACAAGGGAAAAGGAAAGACAACATTCTTCACAGGTGGTTTGTATCTTCTAGACTAGGTGTTTTCCTATTAGAAGAAATTTGAGCTAGAAAATATCATGAACAGTCCAAGAATGACTCTTAAGTCATTGATTGATATGGGGATGTTCAGGGATCTAGCAAGGTCCGTTGTATTTGTCTAGACAACACAGGGCTCAAATGAATTCATGTTGATGAAGAAAAAATTGTTGAAAAAACTCCCTCCACTGGGGGGAAATTTCAAAGAAGGAATAATGGAAATGTGAACATTGTATAACCTTCGGTGTCTTTATTTTAAAACAAATTCACCACTTTATTTGTCATGGGTTGTGGCCCCTATAGAACACCATTTTTTTTCCTTTTTAAACATGTAAAAAGTACAAACATCTCAATAGTGTAACACCCTGTGGAAAACTATTAACTTTTCCTCTTTTAAATTACAAGTGATGACATGTGATTTGTCCTAAGAAGGTGTATTATTTTAACTATTATAAATCATTCTTGTCATGGATAATTTATTTCTATTCTTGGATTCATTTTTCTGAAATGTTGTTGCTTGCAAGGAATCCATTCTGTTTGAGATAAGAAAGGTTGTAAACTAGTAATGTTGTTTACAAATTACCTCTTTATAATAATGAAACCTTGATCAATTCCATTGATCCAAGGTATGTTTTAATTATTCTTACCTGATCTATATGGTAAACTAACATTCAAAGGTTGAAGGAAATAAAGGACTGAACTCTTGTATTTATACAATTTCATTGATCTTATTGGAAGTTCTTGCTTTGCATTCTACTTGTAAGTAGTGTGCTCGGATCTTCTTGTTAATTTCTCCAAGATGTTGAATGGTGTAAAGAGGATGGAGGTCTACTTCAGGACTATTGAGGGTAAAAACCTAAGTCCTAGATCTTTAAGATCTATCCTAACAGATTCTAACCTAAGGTAAACTAGACCTACCTTATGATGCCTTGAAATTTCTTATGATTTGAGTAATGTTGAATTTGTGTGGATTCGGCTTGTCTTCCCAGAATGGGTTTATGGAAATATGTTGTAGCTTATGTATCGAACTGGGTTGTCATTTTGGTTGGTAGAAGACATGAATATTATTTTTCTCTGTTACTTCTCTGATTTTTCAAAGTAATGTAGCTTCTATGTAACTACAAGTAAATGGATGCTTTGCTTTGTGTTGGGTAAGTTCGAGTTTGTATGGAAAATAATGAACAAGTGACTTTTTCTTGATCTATTCTGTGTAAACTCTCTTTCTTCAAACCTGGTATTCGATGGAAGCTAAGTCAGAATGGTGTTCAGATTTTTCTATATTTGTGAATCCGAACTAGTATAGAAACAAGAACAAATGTTTTATTTATTCCCTTACCTCTTTTCTATAAAATATTGTTGTTCGAATCTTGATCCTTTTATTGAAACTATGTGTTAATAGTTATTTGGATACTAAGATTTGGAACTGTCGTGTTTGAATATAACAATGAATGAGTTCACTCCTTTTCTGAACTCTATATGTTTCTGGGTTTTCTATAAACACTTGAAAAAAATGACACTAATGGTTTGATAGATGAAACCCTGTTACGTTGTGGATATTTCAAAAGACGGCTTGTCTAAGTTGATGTTGTGTATACAGGTTGCTCTGTTTGAACTTGTTTGAGGTTGATCTTGCTATCTTTTTCACTTGGTGAATTAGATGTTGTTGATTTATCTTACCCGTTCTTGCTCTAGGTAAACCACTGGGTAACTTGTTGGAGTAAACTTGTTAAAATATGACTATTGTAATTTCATGAAAATTTGTTGAATGGGTATTCAAATTTTGGGGTTGACGGTTACTTAACCTGGAACTAACCAAATCAGTTTAGTTTGATAGGTTTTCTTGATCTCTGTGTAAGTTGGAATAAATTGAATGTCTTGTTAATTTTGTAGATGTGTACAGTTAAGCCTATCCATAGAATTGAAACAAAAGGATTTTAATCATCTCATAATCTGACTTGTGCACCTGTTGCTAAGTCATGTTGTCCTTTTGTTTACATCTTCTTGAAATCGATTCTAGATGGATTCTTCTCTGTACATCCAATTGATGTTTTCTTCTATCTCTGAATGGTTACAATTATGATTTGATCATTCTATCATTTTATCTTCATCTAGAAAGAATGAATAAGCTTAGGTTCTATGACTGAAACTTTGTCAAATTTGAATGACTGTTGAAGACTGTAATTACCCTGTATGGTGATTAACAACTTTTTTTATTGCATCTCCTTCTTGATATGGGTATTATATTACTATCACTAGTTGTCCATGATGGGAACCTTGCTTGAAATTTGTTTCAAATGCAACAGTCACACATTCTGTTTAGTCTCTTCTTCTACATGTTTTATTTTATAAAAGAGTTGAGGATGTTGTGATTGGGTCTACATCTGTCCTTTGTGACCTTCTTCACATGTGATAGAGTGTAGGAATCCTCTTCTGATCATGTCATTTGACTCCTTCTCTTTCATTCTCTGAGGTAAAGTCTAATCACTGCCCTTTGGAAATTGTAAGAGGTTATGTGTTGTGTTCTCTTTTCTAAGTTGTGAATGGGGATTTGGGTTAACCGAATTGTAAAGGAAGTTCTAAACTATTTTATCATAGTCATTCTTCTTCTTTTGGGTAAATCTTGTCATAGATTTAATTGGTTTAGTTGCATTACTTTCATAAATGCCTTTGTGTAGTCGTCATTACTACTTTCTTATTCACTTGACTTGTATTAAAGGATTTTAATATTTGTGATAGTAGATTAATGTGAGATGTTGTGCATTGAGTGAATACTTTCCTAATGTTAATGTATGGCCTAACTTGAGAACTTAGGCTATGTCTTGGATTTGGAATTAGGATGTCACATCTGAAATGTGAAACTCTTATTTATTTATGTTGTTAGATGATTCATCCTAAAACCTTTATGAAGCTGGAATGAGCTTGGTTGTAGTTGTATTTTTATGAAACTTTGTAAGCTGAGTTAGAAGGTTCCTACTTCTGAAAGTAACTCTATTTTGGTTAAATAGTGAAGTTAATTTTGTATTTCAAATTCAGATGAATTGTGAAGGAAATAATTAGAAGGTACTTTTATTTGATATAGATAAGTGTTTTGGTTGGAACATTATTTATCTGATATCATGTTGTAGATTGTTGATTACATCATGATATTTCCTTAAATGTTATTCAAATTGATTAATTGTTCTTCTTTTATGGTTGTTACTACTTATGATTTATTTGTCTTCTTGACCTCACTGTTTCATAAAAGTAGAGTTGGTTTTATGAAATAGTTAGTTGAAAGCACATCATTTTAATGCTTAGTGCTTATCATGCTTAGTTCAATGAACTGACCCATGCTAGAAATTTTTGTAGATGGACTTCATAAGTGATAAAGGAAGGAAATAAATTATATGATGTATTGGTTGCTTAAAATTCTAGACCTTTTATAGAGAATTCGATTCATTATTGAGATGTATTGAAAGAAGAAAATTTGTATTCTTTAATGATCTTGATGTTGTTGACATGAAATATGTCAGTAATGCATAGTCTTGTAAAATGTGTATTTTATCATGATGAATTGAAAATACTGAAGTTACTTAAATTGATTATGTCAATTCTCTTGTGCATAATATGAAGGAAATTTGTAATCCTATCTTTGATGTTGTCATTCATATCTGATTGGATCCTTATTTTTTTTGTCATTAAATGAGTTGGATAAATGGGAATTAGTACAATTTCCCTTACTTGAATGCAACTTACTAAGTTGCATGTATTGATGTTCTTTACCTAATCTTGTATGGTTTATTATGATGTTAATGAATGTATAGTTAAAATATCAGGAAGTGTGAAATGGATAAGGGTATAATAAATCCTAACACTTAACCATAAAGAGGAAGGTTCTCCTCCTCTCAAAAGGATACAAAATAAATGAATGGTATATGAGTTTGTTAACCATTTAGACTTCATATCTATGAAGTCTACCGTAACAGAACCTGTTTTGGTTCTTATACATTCCTTGAATGGTTGAGACACATTAAATAAATCTTATGATGGATGTTGTTTATGTTTTTGATTAATTACACATTAAGCAAAAAGTTAATGAACATAAAAGCAATCATAGGTTTATGAAGTTCCATATTATTTAATCAACTCAAATAAGGATGGAAACCTTAAGGATTGTTGGGATTAGGGTTATGCAAGGTTGTTGTGATTTGAATCTTAATCCAAAGATAATTAAGTGGAAATGACCTCTTGAGGTGTGTAAATCGTGATGAAGTAGTTCTATCATATGCTAGCACATGCCAACTAAAGTGTACCTTCATGAATACTTGGGTCTTCATGAGGATATAATGTTGTAGTTGACATGTTGCAACACCCTTCAACATTGGTTCATCTAGATCTACTCAAATCTAGACTTGAACTTAGTTTCTCTCTAGATCAGGTTAAGGATATGATTTAGCATAGGAAGTGACTCTCAATGACTTAGGGTAACTAGGAACATTCAATTGACTTAGGTTAACTGAGTATGCCCATATACCCTAGGTCATCATGAGTGGTTCCCTATACCAAATTATGTCAATAATCTAGGTTAGGGTCAAACCTTGGACAAGTGGACTAACATAAGTTAGTAAAGACCATTCTAGATAATAGATGAGTGAGGTGAAACATGTATTTTGATTAGACGAGTATGTCATCTAGGAATAGTAACATGAACAGTATGTTGGAAATATTTGGCCAAAGTATTGCAAGATGCTTGATTGCATTGTCCTATGTCACCTAGTTTAAGAAATGTGATTTTAGATGAATATGGTAACAAATATTCAGATAGATTTCTTAAACAGAACACTCAATACCTGAATAGGGTAAGAGAACTAAGTATACATAGTATACCCAAAGTATTCAATACTTAATTTAACATGAGAGATCGGTTGGTAACCGAGTCATGAAATGAGAGATCGGTAGTTCACCGAGTCATTTACAGATGCATATGGTTATCTATTATGAGATTGATTGGCATGGAATGTGTGTTATAAATTATGATTATTTAGAATAGAGAACATTATGTATAAATATTTTTTCCCTTGTTTCTAAAGTCTTAAAATGGGAATGTTACAAATAGTTTATATGCTTTTACAAATGGACATAAAATTTCATCCAAGCAATATAAAAAACTAATGCATTGTATCAAATTACAATTGATATTAGAGAACAATGAATTTCAAAGTAACATTCATCCTTCATGAAACAAAAATATCAAATAAAAACTAGTTAGAAATGAAATATGGAAAGAAAATACAATTTTAAGAACAACAAGCCTAAGCTTGTTCATCATCTTTTATGTTTGCACCCTTTTCTTCTTCAGTTTCCTTTCTTGCTTCTTCTTACGAAACCTTACCACATATGCATAATATCTTTGAAAAAGATCATTGATTTCATCTTGGTCTTGTCCTGTATGGTGTTGAAGGATCAATGTTTATCCTGTTATTACATCCACATAGTGGCCCATTTTTTTCTTGTATTCCAGTGGCCTGGATTTTAGATCTATGATTTTGTTCTCTATTTTTATCATTGTTTTAATGACTTCATAAGAGAAATTGTCTTTCTGGATATTTTTCTCAAAAGAGATGAATAAGAAATCAATATTTAGATCACCATATCTCTTTTTGAATTTTTCAAAGACCATATCTTCAAGTTTTAAATCAATGGCATCTAAAGTATCATTGACCCAATTCCTTTTAACTTATATTTTTCTTTAATCCCATTTAGAATCTCCACTCTAGATATTTTCTAATTCCTCCATAGCATGTTGAGTTCCTTTGAATTATTTTAGCAAAATCCCTTATTTTTCAACCAGTTCATCACTAAGCTGAGTTATGTGGTCCATCTTGGGAAAAATTCCCTCAAAGTAGAAGATTTCATTATCACATTGCTCAATTATTTCATCAATTTCGTTAAGCCTATTCTTGAGTTCTTCATACTTTGCCTTGGATTCTTCAATTTCTTCTTTTCCCTTCTTTGTCAAATTTTTGACCCATGTGTCCATAGCCTAAACCTTCTTAATAGCCTTATCATTTTTTTCTATTCCTTTAGGGGTATTGATAGAGGTACTTGCTTGAGTTTGACTAGATTTCCCAATTAATTGTTGCAGACTAGAACTCAAAGCTTTGACTGTTCTTTCAATTGCTTTTTTGTTATCATGTCCTCATCAACCTTTTGTAATAAGTCACTTATTGCATCTGATACTCCCTATTTTAATTGATCTCTTGAAGGATTTCCTAAAGAAATAAGTTGAACATTGTAGTCACTAGTTGTTATATTGTCTCTAGTTTTTCATTTGTGAGGGATTGCCACTTCTAAAGTTTTGGACCCTAGTGGATTAGTATAGGTGTTGATAATAACCCTATCATTTTGGAGGATCTCACCAGTTTCAAAAAGATAAATTTGTGAGATCTATGGCATTAACAGGGAGAATTTATTTTTCTTCTTTTGAAATTAACTCCCCAATCCATCCCTTTGTAAGAATTGTCCCAAATTTTGTTTCTTGAAATTATTTTTGGGGTTTCTTGGGGACAACCACCAACTACTTGAACATCTCTTGTTCATCCTGGGTTAATGATTCTACCTATTTTTGATGATTTTCTTCAATATTTATTTCTTTTCTCTCACCCTCTACTAGAATTTCCCGATTGTCTTCCTCCTTTATCTTGAGCTTGGGATTGATCAGTCTCTTTCTAACTTAAAAAAGTAATTGGGATATGTTCTTTCCTTATTTCTCTAACTAATGCAATGTTAAACTCAGCTTCTCCCCTAGGAGTTTCTTGAACCAATATATTGCTTGTAGGCTCTCCTTTCCCTTCCAATATTTCCACTTTCTTTGGAGACTGTTGGGTTGACACATCATCATCCTTTTTCTTGTTGATATCTCAAGTTGTGTCATGGTGGATTGTTTTCCCAATGTTGGTTCCCTGTTCTCACCAGAAAATTAGACATCCATATGAGCAATAATTTCATCCATAGTAGTTACATCTTGTGCAATCTCTATTATCTTTTCAAGTACCGATTTCCTTGTTTCATATGGCTCACTATCCTTAGTGGCATTGATATCATGGGAAGAATATTATTTCACTAAGCATCTCTAGCTTATTTGACTCGAAACCATTTGATCTACTGTAATAAACTTCGAGGCTTGAGTTTTGATTTGATTGGTTGGCACATGAGTAATATTTTTCATTTCTTCACTTATTTGAATATTACTTACATGTTTTGTTGTTTGTTCATCAATAGATATGTCAAATGCATCCAATATGGAAAATTACTTACCAGTATCAACATCTATTATATCTTCCTGAGCCTTTGTTGACTCCCACAATTATTCAAACAAGGGTATATTCACATTTTCAGCTGACATGGTTTCATATGTTTTCATACCTTGATCCAAGACTTCACTATCTATTGGATTAAATAATGTATTTCCTTGATTCATTTTCTCATGAGTGTTCCCCATTATCACTCCTTCCAAATGAAAAGGTGAGAATAAATGCACTAACTACCCCACCTATGGCATCAAAGCTACATGTCATACAGAAAAAATAAATTCTTTACAGAGATCCATCATTGAAAAATGTTGCTTTCTAACAGAATTTAGTATTCATTCATGTGGAAGAATTTGATAAATAATACAATTATTACCTATAATTTCCATGGTGATTTTTTGTGGTATAACCTGATTTAAGGGACATCTTAAACACCTTAATTTTTCATCCACTTCTTCATTCCTTCCATAGTTATTCGTAAGACATTAGAGATGACAAAATCCCTTTTTTATCCTTCAATTGTAAAAGAGTTCTCCAACATCAAGAGTTGTTGTACAGAGCTCGATATACTTCAATTTTTTTAAGCCAAATTATCTTATCTTCATCATTCAATGGTTTGACGGGAGGATAGAGCATCAACTTCCTAGTACCAATTTAATTGGAAATAATCATGTTTCCATACCGTAACCTATGAATGCATCATCAAGGTGGCCAACCATATCCTTCCTATAATAATATCATAACCTCCTAAAATCACTTTTGGTCAAACTAAAATAAAGTTCGCAAGGTATTCCCAAGATTCTACCTCTACAACTATGTCCTCAAGAACTCCTTTAGGTCTCATTGTTGATCTATCTGAAATTTGTAATACTATAGTTGTTTGGCTTAGTCCTTCCAACTTCAGGTTATCCATGATTTTCTTATTCATGAAATTTATTGTTTCCCCAATTCAATTAGAGTTTTCTTTATTATTGTTCCATTAATTATAACGTTTACTAAAGGACTTCCTAGATTTATATACTTCAATAGAACTAAATTTCCAAGCATGATATTAGTCAACTATCCAATAACTTGTATAGTGGATGGATCCTTCCTTCTTCTACCTAGTTTTTTTATGCATAGATCCTTTACCATCTTATTATAGATGGGCACATCCTTGATGGCTTGAATAAGTGGAATTTTGACACAAATATCCTTCAGCTGATTGAAAAATCAGAATCAAAATCTGATTTAGGGTCATGTTTCTTTTCTTATAATCTCTTTGGAAATGGTGGTTCATTAGCTTACAACTTATCCTTATTTTAACTATGATCACGTTGTTGTGGATCAATTTGTATTGCTTTATGGATTTTTTATGGATTAGTCTGCAGTGACAAAGTGGATCATCTAAAATATTTGCAATGGTCGGTTTACTTGATGGAGGAAGTGCTCTTTGTGAGTGAAGATGGATGTCATTAACATCAATTTGCATAAGTTGAGTATTAGGCTGATTCGGTGGTATAGGCTGGTTGAGTATATTTATTGTTGGATTTAGGTGTTAGTTGAGCTTGTAGCTGAGTGGATTTTTGTTTAGATCCCTCTTGGGATTTTTTCATTAGAGCTTGTTGTGAATAAGGAGGTTGATGGTAGGATTTCCGATAGTTTTGAGGTGGGAAATTTCATTTCTACCCTCCTCTCTAATGTTGTTTCCATGAAGAAGTGGGTTGTTGTCATTGTTGGCTTGAAAATTGAGGTTTTCATTATTGTTGGTATTAGCTAGGGTATGGAGCCTAACCTTGATAAGTATTAGCCCAAGGCGAGGGTTGCATATATGGATTAATAGCCCAATTATGAAAAATGGCATTGGTCTTATGTCATACCTCCTTGTCTTGGCAGCTAAGGATTTATTTGAGAAATGTAGAAGAATTTACCATCCTCTGTTTCTTTTATCTTTAATTCAGGTGCATCCTCCTTCATTTGTGCAATGTTGGCTAATCCCTTGTATCTAAAATTAGCTTTATTTCTTTTACATGCATGGAAGAAATTTTTAAATGTTTCCTCTGCATCTTGTCATTTATTTTCATCATGTAAAACATCAATCTAAGTAGCCATGTCATTGAATATATCTTGTTTCATGTTATTAAAAATGTTCAAAGTCTCTAATTTGGATATCTCCCCAATCCCTTTGGAAACTAATCCACAGTTTGATCTAGCACTTCTTATTCTTTCCATAGTTGCTATGGAGTAATTCCTCGAGCTTCACAAATTTTCTCAAAGTTATATTTTGAGATATCTCTAGCTCCTATCAGGTCCTAAGCATTCATAGACTCCTCACCGAGTCCTTATAATAAAAGTAACTTGAGGAACTCATTAGGTAACATTGTGTTTTTTAATTCTAAACACTTTGAATAAGAATATTTCCGAGTAATTTTCTAATGGCTCATCTTCCTTTTGTGTCATCTTGAAGAGTTCATCCCCTCCTCTACTACTTGGTTTGTAGTAGTATTGGTACTTGGTGAGAAAATTCTCCTTCATCTGTTGTTAGGTAGTCACAACATCTCTTCCTAAACCCATGAACCATCTCAAGGTTGCATCCTTGAGTGTAGAAGGAAATAAATTTATCTTGTGTGCATCAATTGTATAATCATATCTCTTGCATAAAACATCAAACTCAAACAAAAAGTGTCTGGGTATTTAGTTATGGATCCATGAAAGTTAGGAAGGGTTGATGGAGAAATATTCTTCATTACAACAGGTTGATTATTATTAGAGATTGGGAACTCAAATGTAGTTTCCCCTTCTTCAACATTTTGATTCACTTCTTCTTCCATGATGGGTTATTCAGGAGAAACCTTAGAAGTCTCACTTGGAGGGGGATCTTCTACTATCAAACCTTGTACAGAGGAAGATGTGTCTTCTTCAGAATCAGATATAAAAATCTGTGTTATTTTTGGATTGGGTAAGAATCTACCATGGGCATCCCTTAGATGGTGCATGCATCAACTAACTCAACTCAATCAACATACATTAGTGAGGGGGTTTAGAGGTGGAATTTCCTAAAACCTAAATTATTTCTAAGGAATGAAAAACCTCTCAAAAACCCTATAACTTGGCAGTATCCCTGGAAACGGCACCAAAAATGATGGTGAAATATAACTTGTAGTAATTAATATGTTTTTCATTAAATCACAATCATTTAATCATTAAACCAAGGGATGCAAAATTTCATAAATTCTAGTGTTATATGAATAGTTATAGAGAATTTAGGAGGTATATAAATAAATATATTTCACTAAAATAATTGAAATAACAATGCTTGAAAGTATGATGCTTGAAACAAAACTTAGAACTGAAAGAAAATGGCTTCTAAACACTATGACTAAAGAAAAGCTTGTAAATTCATAATGTAGATAAAAGAGATAAATTGCTTCCTAGTCTAGTTATGCATTGAAATAGAGAAACAAAAAAACAAAGGGGTTTAGCAGACCACAAGTGGGCCCTTCCTTGGGTGTTAATCTCTCCTAGATCTTGTAACTAAAAGCTACTGAACAAAACTTTGATATTTTATTGAATTGGCATGAATGTTAAATCTAGGAATAAAGAAACCTTGGTATCTGTATATCTTCTATTCTCTAATTCCTCTATTATTTATCATCTCCATCTATATTTCCATTATTAACCATTTTCTTTTATATTCCTCAATTAGAACAAAACATGAGAACAATATTTCAACTAGGAGTTTAAGAAAATAAGTAAAATATCTTCGGTAGAACAAGTAGAAGATATTAAATAGACCAACAATATTTTCCACACATAAAAAAATTAATTAACAAATTTCCATATATCAAACACATAACTCAAGTAACCGATAAGTTCCTTAAATCACGTGTTAACTAATAAATAAGTTCTTTAGTGATTTGCAATGAATAATTAAATCTAGTGTTGAGTTATCTCCTAGTTCTTTATGTCCTAGTTGTAATTACTCCTTCCATAACACATATAAACATGAGTTTCATCCTTCATATTCCAAGATATATTCACAATCATGGATTATAATTTATGGGTGAACCCCCTTTGGTTGTGGATGAGTGGTTGCAGACAGTTCCTTAGTTGTATGTGATTCCCTTTGGCTATGGAAGGGTTATTACAGATAAGTCCTTTTTTGTATATTATTTGGTTCATTTAACAAGTTTCTTGCAAACAAGAGTGGCATCACACAAATCATCATTCAAATAACTTATTGAAATCAAGAGAATACATAAAACTAGCCATAACTATATTAATCATTATTTATGCCATAAATTCAAGTGGTGATGATAATGTTTGGCGGTATAAATGGTAAATATAAGGACATGGCTATAATGGCTTAACAAAAATATAGAGGGACGAGTTATTTAAAATTGGGAATTATTTGACTCAATCCTAGTATCAAGCCCATTAGAAAAAAATAAAGGCTATTGAATCCAAAGATAGAGCCCCTCATGTGGAAAGAATTGTCTAAACTCATTGAGGTTAAAATAATTTTCCTATTAGGTACTCTACTTGTGTAAAAATCCTTTTCAAAGACACAAGAAGAATGGTGAAATAAAACTCTGCATTGATTTCAAATATTTGAATAAGGAATCCTTGAAATATCATTATCATTTTCCTTCTATAGATCAGATTCTCTGAGATAGTAGTTGGTGTAGAGAGATTGTTCATCTTTGGATAGGTATTCGGTTTCAATCAGATTATTGTCAAGGAAGAGGATCAATTCGAATGACATTACAACTAAGTGGGGAACATATTCATATCAGAATATTTCATTTGTATTTTCAAATGTAGGTGTAACATTCCAACGAGACATGGACATTTACTTTAAATGATATATCAATGAGTTTATCCTAGTTGAATTGGATGACATAAATATCTTCTCAAAGTAGGGTGCGAGATCACATGACACATCTAGATAAATTTGTTGAGATATGCGAGAGAGGTCGAGGTATCTATTAACCCCAAGAAGTTAAAAAAATTGTTGCGTAAGGAAAAAGTTAGGGACATGTGGTCTCAAAGGATGAAATTTCCATTAATCCTAAGCACATCTATTCTATCCTTTCTCTTTCTCTACTAGCACATAAGAAATCCTTGTAGTCTTTCCTAGTAAAAATCAATTTTGTACGAAGATTCATTACTAGATTTTCAAGAATGGTTAGTCCTATTACCATCATTATTAAGAAGGACATATTATTTAAGTGAAAAAAAAGGAACAAAAAGGTTAAAAAGATCAAGAAAGAAATTACTTGTGCACCAACACTCATCAACCTAGATTATTCCAAGGATTTCATCCTTTATGCTTATGGAGCTGATATTAGTTTTGTTATTGTCTAGATATAAGAAAATGAAAAAGGAATGGAGAAAAAAATGGCATTATTTAGTCAAAAATGAAGGATTATGAGTTGAAATACAGTCACACAGAGAAATAGGTCTTCTCCATCATGCACATGCTCAATAAGTTCAAAACTGTGCTCACCATAAATCTTATCAAGGTGTTAGTTTCATACTAAAGTGTGAGGGACATCATAATAAGATCAGAAATCAATGAGAGGAGAGAAAGATGGGTAACCAAAATTATGGAGTATGATGTGACTATCAAGGCCACTAAGATTATTAGAAGGAATGTGTTTTGTAAACAACTTGGAGAGGATGTGTAGTCCGAACCTAAGAATTCATTGTTATTAGATGAAGAGCTCCCATGCACTGCGTGAGAATAATAAATATCATAGATTACTCACTTGGATAAAAGACATGATCACAATCCTATCCTCTAGTGCATACCATCCTAGTTTGAACAAATAAAAGAGAACATATGAGGCTATAGTCCATTCCATATGCATTGATCGATGGTGTTCTTTTCAAAAGAAATATTGATGGCACATTTTTGATATGTATTAACAACGTGCGTTTTCCCAAGTGTTATCAAAATTTCATGATGGATTCTATGGTGGAAACTTCTCTGCCAAAGCAACAATGCTTAAGATCATCAATGAAGGATAATTTTGTCCTACCCTATTCATGGATGTGCACACATGGGTCATGAAATGCAAAGAATGCACTTTCTTTGTAAGAAATAATAAATTATCAGTGATTCCCCTCTAACCAATCCAAGCGGATCATCCTTTTTCATAATGGTGTCTCAAATTAATTGACATGATCAATCCTCCTTCAAGCACGGGACACAAATGGGTGTTGATAGGTATATACTACTTCACCAGATAGACATAAGCTATCGTGGTCATCCTTAACTTTCTCACATGCATTGTAACAAGGTTTAGCATTCCTCAGACCATTATCTCTAATAATGTAAAAGCTTTCCTTGGTACTAAAATTTCTGATTGGGTACTTAGCCTTGGAATTTATTTGAAGACTTCTTCTAACTAATATCCCTAGGGTAATGATTTAGCATAGTCTACCAATAAGAACATGATCAGAATCATGAAGGAGAAAATGAATATCAACCATAGAAAGTGGCACACAAAGGTATTGTGCATGCTTTGGGCATACAAAATTATGGTGAAAAATAAAATAGCTACTTCACCTTACAAGCTTTTTTATGGAAAGAAAGCTAGAATTACCCTATCTCTTAAATTGCCTTCATTAGAACTTTCCCAACAATTGGATTTTGAAGACACGGATCAAAGGGAAATTAGAATTATAGAGCTGGTTAATCTTGAAGAATTAAGAAACTCTCTCATGATCAAGCTAGAACAACATCAACAATTGACAAATAAATGGTTTGAAAGAAAGTCTAGGCCTTGGGATTTCAAATTCAAGTGATCTAGTATTAAAATGGGATGATGACATAGCCAAACTAGGTTGTCATTCAAATATTGATATAATTTGGAGTGGCCCATACACTATCCGTTCTTAGAAATAGGCTAAATCTTTTGATTTGTCTCACCTTAATGAAGGTGCACTTCAAATCCTAGCCAATGGGATTTATTTCAAGCACTTTCATTAAGTGTTCTCGCATCAATGCACATATTAGAGTAATTTGAATTCATCCAAGTGCATCATGTACACATTAATTTTTTTGTATATATTTCATTCTTCTCATGTGATCCTTGTGTGATCTCTTTTGTTTCTTCTAGGATGCCAATTTAGTTTAGGGATCTTCCAATAGTTATCATTTATTTTGGTAGTATCTCATTAAATATTTTAGAGACGGTGCTTCAAGTGAATTTAGGGGTAGTTATTAAATTTGCATATAAGAAGTTCATATTTCAGGCTAACTCCATGCCAAATGGATTATTCTAAGGCTACTGATCTCCTTCATCTACTAGGAAGGTGGCCCCAAAATTAAACAAATTTTTGTCCAAAATAACTCCCCTATTTATTTTGAACACTTACATCCCCATTCAGACTTTGAAGATAAAACATTACAGTTGCATACACTCGATTCCTTTGGCACATTAGTTGGCTACAGTTCCTCCATGCACACCCCATGCCCTTCCATTTCCATTCCTCTATATCCTTTCATATTTCCTTTCTATGCACTCCTTTCTCACCCACCTTCCTTCCCTTGCAGTTTGTGCATCCTCCGTACCTATCCCTCACTTATCTTCCAAGTTGGCTAAAGTCCCTTACATACTTATTTTGCATTCTTCCCTAACACATCTTTCATTTGCATGTTTCTTGTTATGATTTTTATACTTATCTTTCTCTATATACCCCTTTCTTTCTTACCATCACGCACTTCTAATTTGACTATCATTGCCCTACTTACATACTTGTATAAATTTACATATACGAACCCTCCTTCTCTTCCATGCATGTTACCCTCACGAATTGTGTTCTACATCTTCACACATCCTTCTATCACATGCGCTTCATGCATTATTCCACTTTGAGTCATGGTGCCATGTCATAACCTTTGTGAGACTTGAGTGTGTAACATGTAACCTATCAAAGTGTGCTAATTGGGTGCTAGATCCTTACAAAATAATTAGTGCACGACACATGGAATAAATGAAAAACAAGTGAACAATTGGTTGATCCTTTATCCAATCAATATGTTCCACATGTCATTACATTTCCAGTTTGCACTATAGAATTTAGAACGTCGAACTCGCTCTGGGCTTATATTTGTGTGCTTTTTATCTTTTTGGAAAGTTGTTGACATGGGTTACACTCTAGATCATTCAAATTTAGATTTTGGTGGGATTTGGTAGGTGACAAATGGGGAAAATCATTTCATCCATTCATGTAGACATCTAATTGACTCAACCACTATATTTTATGCAGATCTTGCCTCCTTCCTTCTTATACAAGAAAAATAGACATGTGGAGGCATATTTGAGAGCATTGGAGGTGTATTTATAGGAATTCGTTTCTTTTTGTTGGTATTTGAACTTTAAAATTAGATTTTCCCTCTTATTTATCTTCTTATCTCCTTCTTTTCAATAAATGCAAGAGTAATTCTCATTATAAAAGGTTAGACCCCTTTAGTTTACTAATAGCTCCTATCCTTAGCATTTTGAGTCGTAGGCCTTTAGATATGATTTTAGGATGTGGATATTGGCCTCATCTACCATTGTAATTGACTATACATTTATTGAAAGTAATGTAAGCTCGATTTTGTGGCTATTTTCAACCTTTTCTCATTTTTATTTCTTTTTCTTTCATTTCATTTGCGTTATCTGTTAGTTTTCTTTCTCACATTCCTTTCGAGGTTCTTTTTCTAGTTGTGCCTCATGAAAAAAGTGTATGATCATTTTCATGTTGTGATATGCATTTTTATCCTCCCACATTGATCCACGATACATTGCGCCCATGTGCAAATGACACTTATATATATCTCCCTTTTCTACATGGTAGAATAAAGTCCTTCCTATTAGCTATGAATAATAAAACCTCTAATAGGACCTCCTATTTTCTAATATTCCCTTATCACCCAAGACACGTGTTGTACCCAATTATCAACCTTAATGTCTCAGAACATTATAATATTAACACCTTTCTTCATGGTGTCCTTTAGGAAAAAAATAAAATGCTTGAGAATTCTACATCGCAGTAACTTGATGATATAATGGATTCATGCTATCAATATCCTGAATAATTAATTCCTAAAAATATGACATATGTCATGGGTTACTAAGGATATTAATGTGGCGTAAATGAACAAGGTGTGTGGGAAAATTTTGTGGCACCACATGAAAATTTTGAAAGATATGGTATTGGAATTTGACCATATGGGTCCCATATTCACGAAGTTGAATCCACCTCTTCTAAATGTGATGATAGTTCTTTGGTTATGATAAAGAAATAGATTCTTTGTATAGTCTTTATAAAGACTTTTCCTCCACAAACCTATTTCCGACACAACTATTTTAACCTTATCCCCTTCTACTCCCAAATTGAATATTTTTCACCCATCCCTTGTAAACTAGGACCAACAACAACACATACTAATTGATTTATTTCATAATGATGAAGCAATTGGTGAATTTATGGGTCTACATGATGACATTCCTATCGGTGACCACAAAAATGGCTTCTCTATCAACCTTGATACATATGCGTATTTTGGGGAGGAGGTTGAGTTTTGTGGTTAGAAAAATCAAAAATAAAATGAGGGGAAAATATCTTCTAAAAATCCTCATCAAAAGAAGAAATCCAAGTCCCATAGTGAAAACCTCTTTGAGGCACTATCGACAAACAAATTGAAAAATAAAAGGATATAAAAAGTGACTAGTCTATGGGTGAAAATCTTGTTGATATTCCCTTAGAGAAATATCTCAATCTCCCCCCTAATCCTACGTGTATGGAGGATGAATCCAAATTTTGGTGGAGGATACTATTGATGTTAACATTGGAATAGAAGATGACCCTAAAATTTTAAAGATGGGAGATTCACTCTAAGCACAAGAACAAAAAAATTTTGTATGCTTCTTTGGGAATTATCGATGTATTTTATTTCTCCTATGTAGATATCCTAGGTTTGGATCCTTATTTGGTAGTGCATAACTTAGTTGTATAGGAATTATGAAAGACGATTAAGAAAATAATTTGTAATATACATCCTCATGTGGATTTTTTGGTCAAAGATGAGCTTGAAAAATTATTTGCAGTAGGACTCATCAGTGCCTATTCACTACTCAAAATAGATATCTAACATAGTGTCATTCGGAAAAAATGTATTTGTATTAGAATTTGTATCTGATTTGGGGATATCAAATAAGTATGTCCAAAATATGACTTTCCTCTTCCAAACATTGACATGATTTTTGATTCAATTATAGGCTACGAAATGCTATCCCTCATGGATGGATTTTTAAGCTATAACTAGATAAAAATTGTGGAAGAGGACCAACACAAAACTTCCTTTACTACCCCTTAGGGTACATTTTTTTACCAAGTCATGCCTTTTGGCCCAAAAATGCAGGTGTAACTTATCAAGGATCCATTACGGTCATCTTCCATGACATGTTGCATGATATTATGGAGGACTATCTTGATTATATCTTGGGTAAGTCAAAGAATGGAGCCGAACATCTAGATATCCTATGTCATATATTTTAATGAATAAGAGATTATAAGTTCAGACTCAACCCAAATAAGTGTGTCTTTGTTGTGCTTATATGGAAGCTACTAGGGTTCATTGTTTCCATTAAAGGAATAAGAGTGGAACTAGCAAAGGTCAATGTTATTACAGAAATGCCTCCTCCTAAGAACCTCAACTAACTACATAGCTTACAAGGTAAAATCAAAGCTATACACAAATTCATTTCCCAACTTGCAGATAAATGTAAATCATTCACCCATCTTCTCAAGAAAGATGATGATTTTCAAAGAGTTTTTGGTAAAACCACCTGTTCTTATGCATCATACCCTAGGTGAACCCCTTATGTTGTATATATCACCTACTCAATTTTATATAGGCACACTTTTAGCTCAATATGATTTAAATCAAAAGATAAATTCATCTATTATAATAGTTTTACATTGATTTCCTATGAGCTAAATTATCCATAAAATGTAAAATCTTTCTTAGCCGTAGCTTTAACTTTTCATAAACTCTGTCACTATATTCTAAATATCAAAACCAAGATAATATCCATATTTGACCCACTCAAGTACCTCTTATCTAAACTCATGCTTACTAGGAGGATGGCCAATTAGATCACCTTTCTTATTGAATATGTCGGCTAGAAAGTAGTTAAAGGACAAGTTTTCATAGATCAACTAGGTGAAGGCCCTTTTCCGGAACTAAACCATTGAGTCTAGATCTTCCAGATGCTTCTATGTTATATATTAAGGAATATACCACATGGAAGATATACTTTGATGGATCATTTACTTGTAATGGCTCAAGATCAGATGTTGTTCATATCACACCTATAGGTGATTTGATTTGTTGGGCCTCAAAATATTGGCTAAGTGCAAGAATGCATATGGGAGTGCGGGAGCTATTTGAAGAAGGGTGCACAAGGTGAAGGAATGTAGGGTAGGATTCTAGCAGGGGTTTGGCGTAACACATGACGCACATGCATAAGAAAAGATGGGTTTTAGGACTTATCCATATTCGGTGTTCTAGGAAATACATGAGAAAAATGTGACCCGGTCTAGCATGCACAATGGATATGGTGGCAACCTAGCAGCATTGATGTATGGTCAAGAATGGAATATTCCATGCATGTGATGGAAGGATCCAAAAATACATCATTGCAAAGAGTGGAGAGCTCGGATCAAAGAAGCGTGCTCCATTGGAGGACCACATGGACACTTGTAACCAATCCGTTATCTTAGAAAGGCATGTAAGTGGAGACTAAATCCATACATAGAGATGCTCAAGTAGGAGAAAATATAGAGAGACACAGGGGAGAGAGAGGAGAGAGAGAGAGAGAGAGAGAGAGAGAGAGAGAGAGAGAGAGAGAGAGAGAGAGAGAGAGAAAGAGAGAGAGACCAAAAGGAATCTCATATAGCGTTGGATAGGTAAAGCTATGCAGAATAATGAAGGATCCTTTGGGTTGGGATTAGGACAACTATAAGAGTGATGGAATTATTAAAAGGATGGGTCTATAGAAATTTTTGTATTGTGGAAATACTAGCTTAGGTTCCTAATTTATGACCCTAATTTGCATTATTATATTGTCTTATTATGGCCCTAATGAATGTAATGTGGTTACTTAACTTGTTAACATGAATATAAGGTTTTTTTATAAAGAGTATATGTGGTTCATGAGCATAAAACGTAGTGCATTTTCTTTGTGTTATGAATTAGTTTTGTATTATGTTGATACTCCTCTTTTGTTAGCTAAATGGATGCATTGTTATGATAACTCATCCTAATATTTTAGAATGAATGCATGCTTATTTTCTTCCTTGCATCTAAATTTTTCATTAAGGATGTATTCTCACAAGAATCATATAAAGGAGGGTTTTGATTCTCACGCGTGCCTCGGGTGACGACCAAACTCCCAATAGGTTATAGGTTATAGGCCCAGCCCCTAGATTAGACTATTGTTGTTCTAGGGTATAAGAATGACTACATCTTGCTTCCATTGTTGAGACCTCTTTTCAAATTTTTATGACAAATGGCATACATATTGGTCCCCGTGTTGCATGATGACCAAACTTCTAACCTTGGCAAGTATTGAAGCATGGTTCAAAATCATGGAGGATGAGTTTTCTCAAAGATTCAACACTATACCCGAGAAGGATGCACGTATATGGGTAGAATAGAACCTGTACCATGAGTTCTACAAGACATTCTTCCCTATTTTTGAGTAGAACTATATAAATGTCTTTCAAAGCATATACATCTAGATCAAGTCGGTATTATAGATCACATATATGCACCCAAGATGATTACCAGAGGCTGCAAGATGCAGATCTAACTTGGATGGGTGTTGTTGATCACTGGAGGAAAGGATTCCTAACTAGCTATACCTTGGAATACACCATTTCTATGTATTATTTCCCAAAGGTTATTGAGTTCAAGTTTTTTAGGGATCCTAGAGGATCATTTTTATGTGTTATCCCTTTGGCTATGAAGATATTGATCATTACCTTATTTTTAGAGGCATTTCCCATGGACGGATAAAATTTTTGAGCACTAGGTGAGGAAGCTAGGGTGGAGTAATATGAAAAACATTATGGCTAAAAATGAAAGGGAGGAGAAACGACTCAAGTATAGAAAAACTCATGAAAGGGAGATGACTAGACAATGGGAGGTTACATGTGTGATGGATCTATGTAGGTAGATGTTACGGGAAGGATTTGAGGTTCACGATGATGATGTGGAACCCGAGTAGTTTGTGTTACCCCATATTGGAAAGAATGGGAGAGAAGCCCCTTCAAAGATCTCGATGAGAGTTTTTCACATGGAGAAAGGAGAGCCATTGGTGCACATCGGAACCCACTTGATGAAAAACCCTAGAGCTTGGTTTTCCGGATGAAGGGATAAGTATTTCCAACCCATTTGGTATCGGTGGGAGTAACCGATATATGCCAAGGAGATACAATTTCTCATTTAGAATATCTATGGTCTGAACAAACCATTTCAAGATTTGGAAAAAGTTTTGGACAAGGTACAAATACGCAAGGTTTGGGAATCACATCTAGGAGTGGCACAAGAAAGACAAGCTGGAAGTGTGACACTATCACAAACCATTGGTGCACGATTCGGTGGGATGTTGGGAACACTAGGCGTGACCACTTTCAGAATTTTTTCGACTACGGGAGGTGGATCTCGGTGCTATAGTGGTTGGAGGACTTGGTGGACCTAGTATATCTAAAGGATCTAGTGGGTTAGGTGGAACATAACTTGGTGGATCTAGTGGATATGGTGGAGAAGGAAACACCAGAGGAAGAAAAGTCTCTAGATCGGGAGGAAAAGGGCCACAACCATGTCCACAAGTATTCTTTGAGATGTCTTTGTATTTTATGGACTACATGTGTATTGAGAGGATACCGCATAGCATGTCCACAAGTGTGAATTACTATGTCACGTGAAAGGGATCACTACGTTGGAGAAGAAGGAAAGTCGGGTTTTGCAATGACGTTGTAAGGGTGCGCACATAGTTGGTATCGGGAAGTATGACCCCCATCAAACGGTGGTAGACTATAGTTAATTGTTGTATGCCTTCCTAGTAGAGTTTCATATCCCCAAATTTTAGTAGAAGAGCATCGGTGATCTAAAAGAGATCAAGTAATGAATGGAAGAGAGTGTGTGGGAGTATGACACATGGTTCAAGACTCTCTTGTTAAAACTATCCTATGACATCCACCCTTCTTAACATGCTGAATGGTCTTTTGGAGGATTGATAACACCATTTAAAAGGTAAATGTTACACAAGACTTTCGAAACCTGCGTGAGGCCTTGGAATATGCCATGTGCATTGAGGAGCATTGATCTGGTGTTAGCCCATTTATGGAGGCTCAAATTACTGGAATGGCCAAGCAGTTGGAGAAACTATCTACAAACTCAGTGCATAAGGTTCGTAGTGGGATTTGGTGTATAAACTGTGAAGTGGAAGGGCATGTAAAGGATAGTTTCCCTTGAAATATTGTACATGCAATGATGATAGAATGTGTTATTTTCCATGGGGATCATGATGCAAATAGATGTACTCTACTATAGCACACAATTTTTAAAAATGTTTCTTATTATTGCAAGATTTGTACCTCTATGACCCATGATACCAAGGATTGTAGAATGATTAGCCAGATTCATGATGTTATTGATCTTGGTGTGTGTTAGACTAGTATTGAAGGTAATTCCAAGGATTATGATCATCATTAGGAAGGGCCCACAAATGTAGGGGTGCATGGAAGAGGTCTCTATGGAGGATTTCATGGTCATAGTAAGCGTGGAACAGAAGAGGTGAGTTCCGTGAGGAACCTATTATAACTATGGATCGACAGAGTATTATAAGCATGAGTGTCTTGACCTATTGCAGTGCTCATGGTGTGGAAAAAACATAAGTACGAGTAATTCCTTGAGTTGTTTAAACACATGAGCCAACAACACTAAAAATACAAAGGCACAAGGATTGTGAGTATAAAGAAGTTTGACCCTCAGTGGATGCCAAGAGTGGGGTGTGGGTTAGGATTAGAACCCACACTGGTAACAATGCAAGTAGAGGATTTACACACAAGGGATATGCCAAGATAGAAACTGGTTGTTAGGGAAGAACTGGTACATTGGAAGTATCCAGATCCTACTCATCAGAAGGAAGTGTATCAAGAGACAATGGATGTGATTCAGTGTTTTCAAGGGGAGATCCAATATCTAAAGGAGTATTCAAAATAGTTGGATAGAAGGAAGAATGAAGAGGCTCCAAAGGAGGACCTGGATGAATTCAATGAAGTATGTAGGATGTTAAGGCAAGAGAATATTATTCCCTTGCTAGGAGAATGGTTGAGGGAGAAGTTACACACACCGAGTAGATTGTGAAAGGAATGTTTTTCATGCAAACCTTCCTCCTCAAATCCTTTACTATGATAAGGAGATTACTTTAAAAGTAGTTATTGATGGCTAACTTTTGAGTAATATCCTCATAGACATGGGAGCGGAGGTCAATGTTCTTACCTTAGATGGCTGGCACCAAATGGGAAGACCCAAATTACAACCCTCTTTAAATGTTTTATATATGGAAAACAAGGAAAAGGAAATGCCCAATGGAGTCTTAAAATATGTGGTTATAAATATTCAAGGGGATAAGTTCACTAGGGAATTTTAATCCTTAGCACTCACCAACGTGGATAATTTCCCAAAGATTACTTTGACACCCTTGGTGTTATAAGAACAATGCCAACCTATGGTTTAACAAGGGGTATATAAACTTTGAGAACAAGGAAGAAAGGGTTACTATACCTTTAACAAATGGGAAATCAGTGCCCTATAGTGAGCCCTTAGGAGAGGAAGTCCTCCACAAAATATATGTGCACTCCATAAGAGATCCTGAGATAATTCATCCCACGGAGGGAGTTATCTAGTTTGAAGATTCTTAGTTGTTGAGCGATACCACTAGCATGGAATGTGATAATTAGGTGAATAGGACTTATGATTTAATTGGGTGATATTTGAGAGGGTCTATAATAAGGGTAACGAAGGCATGCTCATTCAACCACCTAGGAGGGAAGAAGTTACCAAAGAACTCGGAGGATAAGACCCTAAAGTTTTATTACAAGAAATGGAGGCTCAGTGGAAGAATGAGGTTGAGAGAAGGGGAATGTTTAGTTATAACCTACTCATAACCATATCTTGCTAGTAGGCTACACACTGGGAGAGCCTCCTAGAATTATGTGAGGTAAGAGTTACATTTTCTCGTAAGGTTCTCCAGAGTGACGCACCCTCTCTGTCATCCAAGACTACCATGGTAAAGAGATTACCTCATTTTATGTCCACACATGTGAAAAGGCCTGGATGGGAACTGCAAAAGGATTACCACCTTCATTATGGGTGAATAAGTCATATTCCACCTTACAAGTTTGTGCATGCATATGGTATATTCATTCAGATATGTGCCATTAAACAGGTAATTGGAAAGAATTGGTGGTTGATCTCATTCAATATTTCAAGTATAAGAGTACAAATCCATCGGTAGATAAGGTGTTAAAAGTAATCAAGCTATTTACAATAGGAGATAGTGCTATGACAGAAGATAGAATATAGGAGATACTAGGAGAACCTAGTTTATAGACAAATTTTGATGAAGAAGAATAAAAGAAAGTACAACTTGAGTGTGTGTGCATGGAAAAGGGAAAAGGAAAAGTGGTCTATTTAGTATTTGTTAACCATTCTAAATTTCTGCATGAAGTCATATATAGTCCTGATGAGTGAGAACGTGCCTACCATGAGCCCTTGAAAACAAATAAGGTTAGTATTGGGACATAGACAAAACCTAAGGAAGATATCATTGGGGACTGTTGGTGGGAAAAATAAATTTCAAAGGTCATTGATCTATTGCACGAGTTCTAAGATTTTTTCCCTCACAGGCACCATCAAATCAAAGGTTTTCACCATTCCTTGGGGAGATGAAGATCAAGTTTAAGGAAGGTATGCACTTGATCCAGAAGAGGCCTTATTGGATGAATCCAAATTTGTGCGTACAATTCAAGGAAGAAATAGACAAGATGATAACTTTTGGTATCATTCAAGTTACGAAGGAATCAGAATATATAATCCCAATGATCATCAGTATCAAGAAGGATGGAAGGATAAGGATCTATATTGACTACAAGGAATTGAACGTAGTATGTGTCATTGATCCTTTCCCAACCCCCTTTACTGATTAAATTCTAGAGGGAGTGGCCGGGCATGAGGTCTACTCTTTCACGGATGGGTTCTCAAGGTATCACTAAGTCAAGATTACAAAGGAAGACCAAATAAAGACAACTTTCACCATTTAATGGGGAATTATTTTCTATGCGGTCATGCATTTTGGACTAAATAATTCACCCTACTTGTGTTCTCACGTGTCGTAGTACAAGTATTTCAAGAGTTCATCCATAATTTTCTTCAAGTTTACATGGATGACTAGAATGTGCATGGGTTGGTAAAAGACCATTGTGACAATTTGACGTTGATGTTTGAGAGATGTCAGCAATTGAGGATATCCATCAACATTAAGAAATGTGTCTTTTCTACTCCATTTGGAACCCTGTTAGGACATATTATATGTAAATAAGGCTTACTAGTGGATCCCACCAAAGTTGTAGTTATTATGGGATTGGGGGAGCCTACTAGTCAGAGCACAGTGCACAAATTCCTTAGACATATGAGGTACTACAAGAAATTCATCAAAGGGTATGCCAAGATCACTATGCCCTTTGAGGAATTTCTAAAACACGAGAGTGCCTTTCATTGGGGAGAGGCACAACTGTAAGGCATTTGATGCTTTGAAGGATAGGCTTGTCACTACACCCATATTACACTTTCCTTCTTGGGATAATCCTTTCCATGTGCATGTTGATGCCTCAAGAACAACCATGGGAGTAGTACTAGCATAACCTAGTGAGGGGATTGTTGATCACCCCTTGTGTTTTGCAAGTAGGAAGTTGACACCAATAGAACAGAATTACACAACTACTAAGTGCAAGGCACTATCAATGATCTATGCACTACATAAGTTTAGACAGTACCTATTGGAAACACCCTTTATATTCTATACAGACCACATGACATTGAAATACTTGGTGAACAAGCCCATTTTGCAAGGGTGCATATGTCATTGGGTCCTATTATTCTAAGATTTTGAATTCACACGGTGGTTGTGAAACCAAGAAAAAGTAATTCAAGACTTGACCACTTATAAAGGATTAACTTAGGGGAGGATACACAAAGCATTGAGGATACTATCTGCTAGACGCATAATTTTTAGGTTATGACATGCTCCCTAATACTTGGAAGATATCACAATATTCTTAAAAAATGGTGTGGTGTTGAATGAGATGAAGGCTCTGGAGAGGAATAAGTTAGCAATATGCTTCGCGCCCTACATGTTGATTAGTGGAGATCTATATAAGCTAGGATGTGATGAGTTTCTATACCAATGTGTATTGGAACATGAGCACATGGTAGTTATGGAGGAAGAGCATGGTGGGATTGCACGAGGATAATATGTAGGAAATGTAACCACACAGAATATTCTACTACAAGTGATTTGGTGGGAAACTATCTACTAGGATTGTATTGATTTTTGTAAGGCCTGTGACCATTTCCAGTGCCTTGGAAAACCTGTAAAGAGGGATGAGATTCCCTTGCAACTAATAGTAAAGATCTTTGAACCATTTTAAAAATGGGAAATTGACTTTGTTGGGTCAATTTTTCCATCCACGTGAAGGAATGTTTCATAGTAAATCATTACTTGCATGTATTACCCGACAAGATAGGCAGAGGTAGAGCCTACAAAGGATTGCATTGCAGTTGACAACTACTAGATATTTATGAGAGAACATAATCGGTAGGTACAGTTGTCCTTTAAAATTAACAAGTAATAGAGGTACACATTTCCTCAATGAAACTGTCAGGATTTTGTTATCAAAATTTATGGTGGCCTATCACAAGACTACCCCTTATTACCCTCAAGAAAATGGAACTACGCAGCCTTTCACAAAATACTAAGTCACACGTTGATGAAATCTATGAAATGGGAAGACAAGATTGGGATGACAAAGTATCGGTCATTTACATGGGCATATAGGACAGCCTACAAGAGGTTGAACAAGGCCACACCATTTTAATTGATGTTTGGCGTGGAGGCTATTTTTCTAGTTGAATTCATGTTACCATCACTGTGTATAGTTTGCATAGGAGGATTGGATGATGAATAAGCATTAGAAGAGAGGATTGATAAGTTGATGCGATTAGATGAAATGTGACCTCTTGTTAGCTAGAGTTAGAAGATAGAAATGGCAAGACAAAAGGCATGGAATGATTGTCATATAAAAAAAAGTAGTTTCGAGTTGGGAAGATGGTGTTATTATATGATTCCAAGTTTCTGTGCCATCCGGGGAAGTTGAAATTCCATTAGATAGAACCTTACATCATCTCATACATCCTTGATTCAAGCACTTGTCTGTTAGCCTATGATTTCCCTTTATGCCTTTTCTTTACTTGTCTTTTTTTCTCATTGCTTGTTCCTTTCTTTTTGTCTTGTTTTATGCCTTGTGCACTGGTAACCACATTATTTTCTAAAGTTGTGTATGCACACAGGAACACACATATATTTTATTATGGGTTGGAGTAGTGCAAATTAAAGTATAAGCTAGTAGTAAAATTTGAGTGGCCCCGTAGAACAAAGTGTGTAAGATTAAGAAAGTGCATTGGGAATGAGTGGATAGTGAATTGTGGTGTTAATAAGGCTATAACAAAGACCACATATGAATAATGAAGAGTGTAGGAATACCATGAGGTAGGTGAGGGAAATAATTAGGTAAAGGACAGAAGAATTTCCTTCAAGGTTGTAGACGTGCACGTAAGAGTCTTTGGTCAGATTGGATTTTTGTGCAAGATTTGGTGCATGGGTAAGGGAACTTAAGGTCATCCTAGTGGAAAAAGTTGCATTTAATGCTAAGTATGTCAGTAGTTGGTATAGTATTTATTTTCGGAGAGGAGAAAAACTATAAATATGAGGTTAGGTAAGTCATTATTTTACCTTGTTATTACGATGTTGAAGCACTCTTGCGAACTAGGGAATCCAAAGAGATTTATTTCAAGGAAGAAGAATCATAGAGATCTAAGTGTGTGATTAGGGTGGATCTGTTAACCGTGGTGGAAGGAGTACATGGATGTTGGGAGAGTTTTTTTGAATTACACCTTCTTATGGAAGGGTTTTCCTAGTTAGGGTTTGACAGCTAGGGCATGTAAAGAGAAGGATATCTTCATGGAGTTAAGCATTAGAATTGAGCAGAGTAAGGAGTTTAAAATTTTAACCCGACAAGAAGAATGGAACAAAGAAGTCGACCATTTCACTAAAGAAAAAAAGGTCAATGAAAAGGAAAAAAACTACTTCCGTCACTAACTCAAATCGGGAATGGTATGTAGAAATGTAGTACCCAAATGGAGTATTTCTAATAAAAGAGTGGGTGTCATATTTTAGACAAATGGCCATGAGCGATTACAACCATTGCATGAGCACTACAGAGAAATAAAGGGAGTTAGAATTGGTTCATCCAACTAGCAAGAGGACAACGATGGAATTCCAATATATAGGGATGAGTGAAAGTAAAGTTGGAAAAGGAAGGGCTATTGCAACTGTATGAGTTTCCTTATTTTGGAAATCCTAAGTGGCTATATCAATGGTTGATGTCATGTGTACATGAAGACCACTTATACTTTACAGGCCACAGGATGAGCATAACACCATAGTTGATATCCAAGTTCATTGGCCTAAATTGTGAAGGAGAATCCATATGAAAATTTGGGTGATAAGAAGGCCATCAAGGAAACTATGGAGGATTATGACTACAAAAATGGTTTATGGTACTTTGACATCACATAAATTCCATACCCTATTATGAGAATGGTTACATGCTTGGTCACCAAGATTAATGATCAAGAAATATGGACGCAAGTAAAAAGGCATCGTTAAATGTATCTTTGGAAGATCTCGAAGGAACCATCTATACCTTGTCTTCCTGTACATGAGATGAGATCACAAGTAGCATGTCTGCAAGACGGAGAAAATATACTATTTGAAAAAATTATCTTCACCATCATATTCTTGTATATTGGAGTGCCTCATGGGCTAGAGAAGTTTATTTAGGAGTATCCAGAAGACAATCCCTCTCCCGTAAAAATGTTCGAGAAGTATACTTATGAAACCATGATGCTCTCCCGAAGGTGCGCCTAGAAAATTGGTATGAGAGAATGCAAAATGCATTCATATTAGAATGGAGGATCCCTAAGTAGTTTCCTCTGCTAGTGGATGGAGAGGAAAATTTTACAGTTTATTAACATTTTTACACTGGTAGGTTTACATTGACAAATGAGACAAAGATCCCGTGGTGTAAGCTACCCTTCTCCTTCACCGCGCAATAATTTCAAGCAGGGGTCAACTGGTTCAAAGAGGCTAAAAGGATAAGGTTTAACCTAATAGGTATACCAAGACCACCGCAAGCTGCGTCGAAAGCTTGTATACCCTAAGAAGCATGCATACATAGAGAAGTATGTCTTCCACGAAGTACCAATGATGAAGCTGATAACACCTTGTCAATCTCTGAAGAAGGGCTGAATCAAGGTTTTATCTTTGAAAAAGCCTAATTTTGATAAAGGCACATATCTGGAGAGTGATTTCTCCATCCTAGAAGACTCGCATGTAAGAAAATGGTCATGCGAAAGAAAAAGGAAATAGAAGAGGTGTAAGATAAAAAGGAACCAAGTGTGCAAACCACATAATCGGTGGGTGTACCATAAGTAGTTACAAATCATAGCACCTATGCACATAGGAACAAATACTGGTCAAGTAGAATACCCCATAAGAAGAGGCGTCAGATTATGAAGGAACTCTCTCACATGAATAATCACTAAGGAAGACATCTCCTATTAAGGAGAAGTTGAAGGAAGAATATCGATACTAGAATCACCAATTAGGAAGAAGCGAGAAGGTGGTAGAAAATGAAGAATCAAAGGAAACAAAGAGCCTAGAGGCCTACATTGGAAATAGGGATGATGACGAGCATGAGGAAGGTCAAGAGCATCTTGTATATATTGTACATTAATATGAGGAGGAGGAAGGTTAAGAGGATAATGACGAGGATGAAACAAAGGATCAAGGAAAGGGGTGAGTGAAGAGGTAAGTACCAAAAATTAGGGAACCCCAAGCCTCACTAAGGAATAAGTGGAAAAATCCACAGAAAGAGAAGTAGCGAGCATCATTAAGGATTTGGTGGAGCAGGAGTTGGAGTGGAGCGCAGATGAAATTTTGAAGGAAATAGAAGAAGAAAGCATTGGGAAAGAATATGGCAAAGCATGGGTGGGAATCCCAATTTGGTGGTAAGCTTCCCAAAGGCTGCATGAACAGGTGGGAAGGGTGTAGTGGTAGCATAAGGGAAAGTAATGGGATACATTAATGATCCAATCAAGGTGCTACATGCACACTTCTAAAGCATGTATGTAACAAAAAAACTCCCGGCTATGAATTCATTTGATGAAGAAGGCATATTTCCATGAACCAGAAAGATGCTATCTTGGGAATTTGAGTCCCATGCAGATGAAACTAAGTTTGAAGTAAGTTAAGGAGCACTGATGAAGGTGCCAGAGACAAAAGGAGTAAATCCCTTGGTGAATTCTCAACAATTGTCAAATGAGCAGGTCTGCAACATGCTCAACAAAGTTTTAGTTGAGATTGAGGCCAGATTATTTGGAAGGAATGATAGAGTGAGATTCTTGGAGGAGGAATTAGAGAAGGAAAATAAGGAGCTCATTGAGAAGAGAAAGGACTTGAAGCAAGAATATATTATCGAGAGCTTGATTAGGACATGAGTTAAAGGAAGAGAAGGAAAAGTTTCATGAAGTCTCTAAGAAGGTGGAGATGATTATGAATGCCATTGTCTTGAAGCATCCTAACCTAGCACCACTCGAGAAAAAATATGAATAATCCTTGCAGATTGTCCTGGAGGATTTGACTCACATCCTCACAATGGAAAGGTGACAACTTTCCTTAGAGAGTACTGAGAAGAATCTCTCGACGCACAAAGAGAGAGAGAAAAGAAGTTTAAGGTTGTCGAGATTGTTGCTCGATATACCAAACTCCTTGTAGAGGTAAAGGCCACGGTACAAGTTCTTTGAACCTACATATAACAACTATGCTAATAGAGATAGAGTGGTAAGCATCCTAGTCACTACACATGAAATGGAAGTCAAGAATTTTCAAGAAAATAATAAGGGGAATAGGGCAAAAAGGGATAAAATATTGCCTGAGGTAGAAAAGAATTCAAAAGCTATCGAGACCTTGCGAGGCTCAATCAAAATATGGCTAAAGGAATTATACCCCCAGATCACCCGTAGGATGGATGCACTTGATGACTTGGGCAAAAATTAGAGGGTATTGTTGAGACAATGAGTGCCAAAGGGGAGAACTTAAGATCTAAGAAGGTGAGCGCCCTAGTCGAGAGACCTATGTCGCAAGTTGCAGAGAAAGTTTGACGCATGGAAAAAGCTAGAGGTAGAAATAGGGAAGGATTTCCCTCTCCTCCTTCAAAAATAAGAATTTTTCTCTTTTATTTCCCATTATTTCATTCTTTCTCCCAATTCTTTATTCCTTCATTATTTTCCCCCTTATTTAGAGCTTTCCATTCTTTATTCATTGAATATAAGTTTTTTTGAGGACGAGAGAATGCAGGGCGTAGTGTGGGATGATGTTGGGCCTCAAAATATTGGCTAAGTGTAAGAAGGTGCATGGGCACACAGGACCTATTTGAAGAAAAGCACATAAGGTGAAGGCACACGGTGCAGGGGGTTTTAGAAGGATTTAGCAGAGCACACAACGTGCACACATAAGACAAGATGGGTTTTGGGACATAGCATATTTGGCGTTATAGGAAACACATAAGAAAAGTGTGACCTATCTAGCATGCAGAGTGGATAAGTTTTCATCTTGACATTTGTATGGTCAAGAATGGAATATTCCATGCATGTGATGGAAGGATCTAGAAAGACATCATTGTAAAGAGTGGAGATCTCAGATCAAAGGAAGCATGCTCCATTAGAGGACCACATGGACACTTGGTAGTTGATATTTTATCTCAAGAAGGCATGGTAGTGGTGATAAAGCTATATATAGATATGCTTAGGTAGGAGAAAATATAGAGAGACACAGGAGAGAGAGAGAGACACCAAAAGTAGTTTCATATATCCCTATATAGGAGAAAATCTGTAGGAATAATGAAGGATATTTTGGGTTAGGATTGAAATAATTGTAGGAGTGATGGAATATTTAGAGGGATGGGTCTATAACTAGTTTTGTTTTGTGGAAAGTATAACTTAGGTTCCAAATGCATGACTCGATCTGTATTATTATATTATCTTTGTTATGGCCCTAATGAATGTAATGTGTTCACTAAACTTGTTAATGTTAATATAAGGTTCTGCTTCTAAAGAATATATGTGATTCATGAGCATAAACCTTAGTGTATTTCCTTTGTGTTAGGAATTATTTATATATTCGTTGATACTTCTCTCTTTTAATTTGAATGGATGTAATGATATGATAACTCATCCTAAGATTTTAGAACGAACGCATGGTTATTTTCTTTCCTATATAAAAATATGTCATTAAGGATGTATTCTCACAAGACTCATATAAAGGAGGACCTTGGTGCTGTGCGTGCCTCGATGAGCACCCAAAGTGCCCATAGGGTGATAGGATAATGCACATGGGATTAGACTAATATTCTAGGGGTATAAAAATGACTACATGATTCCTCATGCTTTCAAAATTTGTTTCCTATCTACCAATAATATAGCTGAGTATGAATCCCTCATTGTAGGATTGAAATTCTCTATATGATGGAATCTCGAGACAAGTCAACATTTAAGGTGACTCTCAATTGATCAATAAATAGGTGAATTATGAGTATAAGGTCAAGGTTGAGAAGCACATCCCTTAAAAATAAATTCTAGATACTTTGAAATAATACTTTATGCAAATCACCTTTCAACAGATACCAAGAGTACAAAACCATTTGGTGGATACCATGGATACAATTGGATTTTTCTATGTATTCTACTAGGTAATAATGACATGTCATTCTTTGTAGAACATTTGAAAGTACCTACATATGACATGTCATTATCATGTTTGGAATTTGAATTTTTTGGTCCCCTTTCCCCTAGTACCTTGATATATTTAATTACTTACAGGATGGAACCTTCCCTCCCAACATTACTCATTCCAAAAATTAAACCTCATCCAATGTATAGGCCGATATACCCTACTTGGGGAAAATCTCTATTGTCAAGGCTACAATGGTAATCTATGACATTATCTAAACTCAAGAGATTCCATCCCAGTGATCAAATAGGTGCAAAAATGCATCTACGGTGCTCATACAAGTGGAATTGTTCTTGCCATAAAACTCTTGAGAGTAGGATATTTTTGGCCTACAATGGAAAAAAATTTCTATCACTATCTAGAGAAATGTCTACTATGACAAAAACATGACAATATAATACAAGCTTCATCACAATATTTGCAACCTATCGGGGCACCAAATCCATTTTTAAAATGGGGACTTGATCTTATATAGGAAGCTAACAAAAACTTCCTCTCGATGGCGTAATCACATTATCACTTCCATCGAGTACTTTACAAAATGAGTAGAGGTTGTTCCTCTAACTTATGTTACCAAAGTGCGTAGATTTCCAAATTTATCATAGATCACATCATCATTACAAAATTCCTTCGCCATTGTATCTTAAAATAGTTAATCTTTTAAGAACAAACAAGTGAAGGCACTATGTAAACACTTCCAAATCCTCCAGAAATGGTCTACCCCCTATTACCCTCAAGGTAATAGATAGGCAGAAGCCTTAAATAAGACTCTTGTTCGAAACATGGAGAAAATGGTTAGTAAAATTGGCCATAACTGGCATCTTAAAATCCATTGAGCCCAAAGGGCTTAGGAAACATCTATCCTCACACCTACATGTGCAAATCCATATTCCTTTGTCTTTGGCCCTTGAGATTGAAATTCCTTCTTTACAAATATGCTTGAGAGATTATCTTGACAAAGAGGAAGACTATATAGCGGTTAGGCTAGCAGAGCTAGAAATAATGGATGAAAGATGCTTCCATGCACTGGATCACCTCAAATTGTATCAGAACCGAGTGCATAGGAGCTACAAAAATGCATCATACCTCGTGAATTTGAGGTAGGATACCTTGTTCTTAAAGAGAATCAATTCAACACTACAAAAGAGAGAGAGAAGAAAGGAAAGTTTGAACCTAACTAGTTCGGGCCATATATTGTGGTGGCTAAATTTTCCTTAGGTGTTTATAATATTTCCTATCCTAATGGTGATGAACTTCGGGAACCCACAAATGTCATGCATCTCAATAATTTCTAAACCTAAGAATGGGTATATATATATAAAAATAAAAAGGTAAAAAAAAAAGTAAAGAAAAATAAATTCGTCAAACTCCGGAAACCACACAAATGTGGCACTTTGGACAATTCCTATGGTGAAAACCAATTTCTAACACCATAGGAGGGTTTTTTGTTACAATAATTTTACACCTAGGGGTATGATTGTTATCCTAAGATAGTATTTCTCCTATGTTTGAAAAATCCTTTTGATCCTATCCTTTGTGGCCTTGATCTAGTTAATCCTACTATTGTATATATGTGAGGAGTTTTCCCTTCTACATTACCATCTATCCCTTGGAGGATCCATGAATCTTCTTTTTATTGTACATATATTTAGAAATATTTCTTGAAACACAAAAATAATTCAAATAGGATTTTACCAAAACAACCCAAAAACATTATAACATCATCTTTAGAAAATACACAAAAACAACACAGAACATTTTGGAAATGTTCCAAATCAACAAAGTAATGTTTCTATCCTATTTGTTTATTTGAAAATAGTTTTGTTTGTTTGTTTGTATATATAGTGTGTTGTCTTGCATGATTTTTAGATTAGTCTTTTCTTTACTTGATTAGATTAATTATTTCTTTATATTATTGTGTTGTTTAACATGTGTATATATTAGATTTGATTAATTATTCCTTGTACTTGTGTTC
Source organism: Taxus wallichiana var. yunnanensis (assembly GCA_018340775.1). Taxonomy (NCBI): domain Eukaryota; kingdom Viridiplantae; phylum Streptophyta; class Pinopsida; order Cupressales; family Taxaceae; genus Taxus; species Taxus wallichiana. The sequence continues at coordinate 298,887,124 of CM031242.1, forward strand.
TTTTCTTGTACATTGTATGTTATCATTTCATCATTCACATCCATATCATCACATCTATCTACAACATCATCATATATTGTCAGAAAATTCTAAGCTACATCATCATAAAGTAAAATCAACATGTATGCTAAGCTAACGCATCACATCACATCATATAATCAATGGGGAAATAGGGATTATTTTACCCCGCATCATCAAACATAAAAAAACATGGGATAACATAATATTTCATAAATAAAAATGCAATATACATTAATTTCCATCATCATACATGTAAAACAAAATCAAATTTTTTATATCAACAAAGTATATTAATATAATGATATTAAAAAACAAGCCATCATGGGAATCGATCAAAACCTTCATCTAGAGGAATATATAAAAATATACATGTACATCAAGTCAAAAATTTGTGCCTTCATCTTGAGGCATAGACAAAAATAAATACATGTACATAATTCATCATATCATAAATGAGTCAACCCTGACTCTCTTCAATACCAGGAATACGGACTATGACTAGGTGGGGACATATACACCGATCTTACTGATCTAGATGGTCTATTTGAACGCAACTGTTACCTGAAAATTCTCTATATGGAAGTATCCTCGGCCCTCTAGAACCACGAGACTAGTATAAACCCCTATAATATCTTTACTCACTAGAATATGCCACAAAATCATATATAATATCATTGGATCGGCTGCCACTACTACACGATGTAAAGCATCATGCTCTCCTATAACACAAGCCACATATGCTCTTAGTTGCATCATATCAAACATAAGATGATCTCTCTTGGATACAAGCTGATCTCTCTCAACAAGTACCTACTTTATTTGGTTTCTTAGAGAAGTATGCTCTATGGATCCTTTCTCTACCTTCCTTTACAAGTTATGTATTGTAATCAATGCAACATCTCCTTGTAACATATCTATATCCCTCTGTAACTATAAAACAACCACTTATGGCCCACCTACTATACGTATAACTCTATATCTAGGTATCTTGGTATCCGAGGTGGTCCTTATACAACTCCATCTCCATCCCCATCATCCCTATGTCTTTCTAGATCACCTATGCTACATGCTCGAGTGGAAATGGTGGAACATGTAATGGTATTTATTGTATAATTGGCTATTGTAATCATAAAATATGCTAATTAGGAACCTGTTGAATCAATGGCCCCTATGGTAGTAGCTAAATCAATAGCCCATGTGGCACCTATTGTATTGTCACTTGTGGAACCTATTGAATGACTGGTTGTTTTACTAGAACCTATGGAACCTGTTGCATTACATGTGGACCATGTGGTCCTCGCCCTAATTCTTGTGCTTCCTTGGCCTCTCACCGGCCTAATCTATCCCTACCTCATAAATTTTTTCTCCTAACCCCGCTTCTAATGTTCTTATACCTATTTCTATATTTGTTTGTGGAATGGTGATTCAACTTGGTAAAAACATGTCATGTACTAAGATGGCTAATCAACGATGGTCCCTGGATCCACTATTTTTGTGCACGCATACCATGCCCATGGGATAACAATATAAAAATATATAAGGCTATCTCGTGGTCTAACCCGGGTCTAAAATCAAATGTATCTTGTATTACATGCACGTACTCATCACTCATCACTGGAATGCTCTTAATAATTTCAAGATGGAATTGTACGCTATTAACCCTATACCACTCCAGGATGTGGATGTGACTACCTATAATATAGTGGTCCACCTCTCCAATTCTCATTTATTCCACATCTATGTACCACTAGTATAATCAGTATGGTCTCTAGGTAACCATACGTAGTTGCAAGTCATTGAATAGTTGCCTTTAAACGTGATGTCTACCAAGTTAACTCTAACTCCAACACTTAATGTCTCCTAGCCTTGACATGGTGACTCATAGAATACCTAAGGGAGGTCTAATAGCAATGTGATCCCATGCCCATATGTAAAACATGTTTACAGGACTCAAGATCCTCATTTGCCTATATGCAATCTATTCCAAGTTTTTATATAAGTGAGCCAGTAAACACTAGCCCCATGTGAAAATATCACCATCCATCAATTGGGAAACTACACCTATCAATCTAAGATAGAAATTGGTCCTCATCTTATCAGGTAGTAGGTAGCCATTGATAAGATCCATAAGGTACACATAAAGCCATGTTATCCTCCTGCTTTCAAAACATATTTACAAATCAACTTACATCCCCCTAAGGGTATGTCCTCTCGGAGGAATAGGTCCTAGATGTGTCCTTGAATCTGATCAGTATCATCATCATATACTACCAAGCTTCCTTGTATTAGAACCCACAGGATCTAGTAGATATCCTTCAAGGTCACAATCATCTCTCTAGTGGGAAACCGAAAGGTATGGGTCTCATTGCACCATCACTCTACTAATGTTGTGAGCATGGCGTGATCCAAGATGATGTGAGGAAGCTATGCAATGTAAGAAAAACCAGTCACCTCAAGTATAGTAGTTAATCCCCTTTTATCATGTAAAGTGAAGGTCATATTGAAGGCCTACGAGTCTTTCATGGTGCTTGTACACGTATAAGGTCTCAGTAATATCTCCTACAAGATAACTGAAAAATATAAGAATTTTTTTATCATTTATTCATTTTTCATCTTCTAATCACTTCTACATTCTTCTAATTTATTTTATATTATCCTAACATGTTATAAAATGCACTAGTGCACTTATTTTTCACTAGCATAATTATTTTTATGCCAATGCAAGTGCACTTGTCATCATGCTATCACATTTCACACTAACCCATATTCTTTCATGCTAATGCATGTTATTTCTATGCTAGTGTATGTCCCATCATGCTAGCGCATGACATTAATGCACATGCCCTTTTTTATGCTAAAGTGTGTAAATAAACTAGCACACATAACGGTAATGCTCATACCCTTAGTTTAATGCTAGCATGTGACATTCACGCTAGCATTAAAATGCAAATTTCATCTAGCTAATAAGTACAATAAATGTGATGAAAATTCAATTTTTTTGCATTACTTACCATGGTACCATCATCCTGGATCCTTCTCATACTCTCAAATGTGATCAGCACAATGTTTCGATTCGGTAGATGCACCATCACTCTCATAAGTCAAAGAAAAATATCTCTCAAGGGTAAAAAGGGTATAATAGCTCAAATGGGTTGTGATGGATTTTACCCCTCCCCTGCTATTTACACCATCCCATCCCTAATTCTTCATTTTTATTTCCTCAAAGGGTAAATATTACTAACACTATCTTCTTTTTTCCTCCCTCTACATACCGGTGTTTCTGTTACGATGATTTATTTGTGTAAATTTTCATTTTCACTACCATTTTCATCTTGTTGGGGCATATTCTTACTTCTCGGTGACCTGTTCATTGTACCACATGCACTTTAATCATTTTATACTACATTCTTCCTAAAATTTTAAACAATCGAAAAAATTTCAAAATTTTTCAAAAATCTTAAAAATTGGTAAAATTCAAAACATCCAAAAAATTGGTAAAAATTCAAAAATCCAAAAAATTGGTAAAAATTCAAAAATCCAAAAATTGGTAAAAAAAATTCAACCATCCAAATCATTCATAGGACACAACATCCTCAAACATTGAAAATTATCCTACAAAAAATATTCCTTTGTTCTTTCCCTATTCTTACACATGACATGTGGATCATTTTTATCTTCCCTCATTAACAAAGCTAGTTTTCTTGTTATGTCTGTATTCCCTTGCACATATCGTTTCTTGGGGTAGTTTCATAGTTCACAATTTATTTTTCATTGGAATCTTTTTTCCTCCATTTATTCACCTTGCATGTATCCTTGCTTGGGGTTTCATTTTTAACCCTTATTGTATAACTCAAACATTTGGGAACTAAAGCTCGATAACAAAAACATTGGTTCAGCTATCTTAAAAATTATTTATTTGAGTTTTTTTATGCCTATTTCTTTGTTGGTCTACTTGTTTACTTTCTCGTACTACATTACTTTATGTATTTTTCTTTGATTCATTCCTTTAACAATGAACAAAAATCAGTATTATGGATTTTCATGTCATTTTACACTTTTGTTGCATGTTTATATCAAATAAAATTTTCTCCTGAGTCTGATGGTTCGTTAGCTAAGTTTTCTTCTTATGATACTCCATGTATATGTTTTTTTCATTATATCTCACTTTCTTTCAATTATTTTCCAAAATTTATTGATTCTAACAATAGCCAACAAGGCCTAGTTTGAATCCCTTTCATTTCTATCACAATTTTCTTCCACAACACCGGGGAAATGGGGATTATATTTATCCTCCCTCTCCCTGGTTTCTTCCACTAGTTAAAATACATGGTTTTATTTTCCAATCTAAGTTAATTTCTCCATTAATATAGTATGTTTCTATTAAAATTGTTTCCTTTTCTTTTCAAGTGTCTATTGACCTCTTCTATCACCCCATCGACACTCAAGGAAAAACCTTCATTATACTTGATTTTTCTTCTACTTCTTCAAAATTTAATTTTCTATAATTGTATACTATCTTTGAATTTACATATCTTTCATTACACCTACATTCCTCCTACATTCCTCTATGTGTGTAAATGTATGAAGACTATTAATCCTCGTACATTCCTTTTCCCTATGTCTAAAATAATTACAATTAAAACAATAACCATAGAATGATATTTCATACCTTAAAGTATTGGGCTATCTAATAGATTTCTTGTGGTTTATGACATCATATTTGACTCTAACTAGTCAAAGACTTGATTTATCATGCTTTTTAATCTTATTTTCTTCATCTTTAAAGCATAAACCTATCTTATCACTGAAATTTTTTTGGCTTCTTAACATATCATCTAAGATAATTTTACTCTTCTCAAACTTTTGATACATTTATAGTTTTTCTAAAGAAAGTTCTGATTCTAATTATAAATTTTTCATGGCCATGATAAATTTTATGCACTCATCCTCTTTAGTCTAGGGACTAGTAGTAATCAATGCAATCTAATTTTTTTAGCTGATTACACCCCTTTTTGTCTTCAAGCTCCTTAATATTTGTCTTAATCCTTTATTTCCCCTTCCTTATGAGATATAGATCATATAAGTCACTATTTATACTTTCCTAAATTATGCCTTTTGAACTACCATTTTCAATGCTACTTGAGGGATTTTTATCTTCATACAAATATTCCAACTTATTCCATAGCTCCTTAGCTAAATCACAATCCACAACCATGGTACTCACACATTATTCCAAAGTTTCAAAAATGATATCCTTGGTAATTTATTCCAAGGGGTCTGATAAATCAATGTCTTCAACACCAACTTCATAACCAAGAGAACTAATATATACCTTCATTCTGAGTCTCCATAGGGCATAGTTAGTTCCATTGAACTTAGGACCTTGATATGGAAAAAAATATTCTCCCATCTTGATCAACCAAACATGTGCTCCAAGAGGATCTCCTTTCAAGTGATTAAACTTCTCTAAAAGGACCTAGTCTCGATAGTAATTGTAGGAAGCACAATAGACCGAGAGGGGGTGAATCAATCCTTCAAAAACTTTAACTAATTAAAATTTACTTGGTTAAACCATAAACCATTTAACCATATATTAATGCATGCTTAAAATTAATTCAAATGATCATAACCATGAAAGAGACACAAAAACACAAGATATAAGTGGGAAACCTTCAAGGGGAATAAACCCTCTAATACTTTTGATTATATTACTCAAATCAAAGTATTTAGTGAAGTACCAACTTCACAAGTAACAAAAGCCCCTATTTTAGTAGATAACCAACCCTACAAGGAGTACCAACCCCTATTTTAGTGAAGCACTAAATCCACAAGGAGGATACAACCTTCTGATGTATTTTTTCCACAACTAATGGAGATCACAATTTCATCTCACATTCCTTGAAACCATCTTCAACCCTTATCTTATTCAAATCAATTTATCTCAAACTTTCATAACCTAATTTGAATTCAATATCTTACACACATGATATATAATAGTCTTCAAACATTTACACATTTCCTTATCTCTTTTTCATGCACTTGAAGCTCCTTCTCTCCCTTAAGAAGCTCAAATTTTCCCTCTTAAATCACTAGTTCCAATTTGAACCCAAAACACTTGCTTTATACCCTTCTCAACTCAAAAACACAATATAGGTCAGTATATATCAATTATCTTGACCAATACAACATAAAAATATAACAACAATTAGAATTTATCCATGAAGGTAAGCCATGCTCCAACATATCAAACAATCTCAAAAATTGCTCAAAACCCCATCACCTGGTTCACCAAAGACCTCTAAACTCATCACCATAATTTTTCAAGCATCCAAATGCCTCAAAAATGTAAAATATGACATAAAAACATCATCCATGGTCTTACATTTTTTTAAATAATCAAAATCCTCATAAATCTATCAAGAAGGCTCATTTCCTTCTCAAAACATTTGTTTCAGGAACTAGTCTTCACCTATGACCCTCAATATCACACAAAAACACCTCAAATATGGAATTTAAAAATTCATTGGAAATACTCTAACCTTTGGATCACATCCATGCTTTCTATATCTCTTGAAACATCCATACACACAAACCACACTTACTTTTCTCTTCACTAAATTGATCTTCCTATAAAGTAGTTTTTGAAACTCTACCTAGGTTTGTACCCTTGTTTCTACTTTAAAGACCTATAAATTACTTAAATATGTAAAAAATTCATACCTATTCACTCTCTAATGGATATTAAGCATAAAATAATCCAAAACATTAGTTTTTACATCCATCTTCTGGTTGGATTAATCTTGTCCTAAAAAGAAGAAATATTCTTCTTCACAAAATGAGTTGGATGACCTATCAGAACTCATCATCAAGAGATAAATAATATACCATTCAAAATATCTATAAATATATTTTTATAACATGTTTCATTTTCTCACAAATCCAAGTGGAAGGCCTTCTACCAAGTCAATCTTTGAAATTGATCAAAACAGCCCTTGTAGAGCTCAAGGACCAGTCTTCATAAATAGGGCACAATTTTCCCTCTAAGACCTCAAACATGATCTGAAAGCATCAAGAAAATCAATTAAAACTCCTAGGGTTAAAAAAATTCAATTTATTTGATACCTTCTTTGGATAACATTGTTACAAACTGAACATATTCATAAACTTTCCTATTTATGTGGGGTCCATAAACCGTCACATGCTCTATCATACATTTATGGAAATGTGTAGGATTCCTATACATCCTATAATAATAATACTATAAACCTACCATGAATATCTTCTCCAACGCTCTTGAACTAGGGTTTCAAACACAAAAAAATCAATTTACCTTTTTAGCATTCATTCATAAAAATGTGACGAGGAAATGACCTAATTTTTTTAAAAAAATTATCTTATCTAAATGTAAAAATCACTAAAATCCAAAATGTCCCATGTAAAGAACATAATCCATACCGAGCATCATAAGTTAAAATTTGAGTTGGAAATCACCATTTCTTGGACCCCTGTTTCATCTAACACATCATAACTTGTAAAATATTATTCATAATGACTTGAAATGTTTCCCAAACCTATAAAAAAACCCATATTCACCATATAAAATAATCAATTTTATCTCAAATATGCCTTCTTCTTCATATCCCATTTCATTTTCATGACTATCCCTTAGGGTTTTGCATGGTTTAAACTAGTTCATTGTAGAAAAACCTCCTACCTCATCACAAAACCTCTCAAAAAATACCGATTTTTTTCTAAATTTTATATCATACCTATTCATTCCTCCATGAGCTCACATGGCTTGATATCTCATTTTCACACTTTTTGGTCTTCAAGCACCTAGACTAGGTCTAGATGAGTACCTAGAACATGGTCCTTAACCTATAGCTATACTCTAAAAATCATGTGAGTTCCTCAACACACTCATAACATGATCTCCATCCTTCTACCATTCTCGTTAAGCCATAAATTATCTCCATAAACCATGATCTATCACCTAGGCTAGCTAGGCCACTTGATTAAGCTTGCTAGACCAGGCTAATCTCACTGAATCTACTCATGCAATCATAAAACCACATTAATATCCATGTCACAATCATTTTAATCACCTTATATCTCTCCTCTATCATCCTCTATTTCATTAACAAGATTTTACATCAATGACAAAACCTATACTCACACATGTCAACAAGGGTGTGAGGGATGTAGCCAATAAATAGGTACTACAATCCTTTCATATAAATTAAATCACAGTAATAAATATTGAAATTCATCTCAATAATTTCCAAAGGAATTATCCATTAAAATAAAAATAATGTTTTTTACCCCATTTGAATGAAAATCATAGGAAATTCAAGTTTGGAATCATTGATGGAGATTTTAATACTATGGAGTTTCCTTGAAAAACTATTTGGTCCCCCATGGGTAATCATAACCTAAAACTATGGAGTTAGAGGGGAAAATAAAGTTAAAGAATGTCTATAACTTATTTTCAATGTAGTTATGTGTGCTTCCTAAGTTAATTATCATTATCACTTTATAATTATTTATGGAATCTACCACTTTTAAGGTTTTGGAGTGATAACTCTTGAAATTGCAAGGAAATAAATAGTTTTTTTCATAATGCTTTGATTTATCCTTAGGTTCCTCCTCAAACTCTCCCTTTACTTCCTTATCCTCTTTTTCTATAGTGGAATCTATATGTCTAGATATGAACTACCTTATTAAGTGTTAAAGATGTAAAATAAATCAAGGTCAAAAAAATTATACATTATATGTGTGAGGGATGGATATGAGGTTATTTCCATGACTAAAGTAGGTAAATCCTTCCAAATATGAATTTACAATTAAAAACTAGGGGAAATGTTAGTATGTTTTGGTGGCCGTGGTACCTACTTTGATCAAATATCTTTCCATTTTCAAATTTAATAAAAAGAACATGTAATCATAAATTAACTAGCTTAAGTGAAATGGTATACCTATTTGGGGTGCAAGGAGACTGATCTATGTTGTAGGGCATATTGGTGGTAGATTATTTATTTATTTATTTATTATTATGTTTGGATTGATTGAATGATATTATTAGTCACATCTAAGTCACATGATAGAACACAGAGAAATCAAGGATTAGTCACAAGTGTTTTGTAGTTTTGACTATCATCTGCGTTGAAATTATGAAATTTAGTTGTTTGGTGAGATTTAGGATATATAAATGATATTATTTTTCCTTCATGAAATCCTAAAAGAAAATCATTCATGAACAAGATCTCTAATGTTGTCAAAAAATAAAGAAGAATAAAAGGAGTGGGTGAGTCTTATTTTACAGGTTTGAAGTGCATTTAATATTGTTATGGATATGGGTAGAAAGTACAATGAGATTGGAGATAGTAAGGGTCCAATATTCATATGAGATGAAAATGGTAAGTGAATGTCATTAAATGTTTATGGTGTGTGCATGGAGTGTTGTGAAAGGATTTAATGTGAGTGAACGATGATAATTAAATGGGTGACATGCCTTTAATCAACCTTATTTTATATGTTTTAGTTATTTTATGTCATTTATTTGATTTTTAGTGATTATTATATTTTATGATTTTTTTGTATTTTTGTAAATGATGTGACCATAGAGGTGAATTTTCTAATGCTATATTTTTCTTATTTTTATTTATGTGTTGTAACATGCAAGATACTATGTAAAAATAAATATGATATTGGGTTCCGTTGATGGCGAATCACGCACTCTCGAATGTATACAACTCGATGGGTTGAGACTCTCAGTGCGATTACATAACATGGAGATTTCCCAAGTGTGGGACCTTGCGAAATTGGAAAAGATCTCTGGATGAAGGCCGGTTCCTATTCCTCTATTCGGATGCACACGTAGAAAATGCAGAGGGTTTACTCGAAACCTAAACTAACTTGCCAAGGAGACAGTGGTAAGAAGATGCATAAAATTAAAACCTAAACTAACAAAGGTGATGCACCGAGGAATGAAGAACACCTGTCTTGCCAATAAAAAAAGACCATTAAAATGCAATGCAAGATCATGCACTGAGATAACCGGCTTTGCAGTGAAAGATCGGGAGGACACAAATAAACATAGAGAGGGTTGAGAATAATCCATGACATGCATTATTTTCTCCAAATATTGATACAATACGCTACTGAGAATGCCAAGAGGAAAATTTGTATTACAATTTTAAATGGGAGGTTTGAACTTCCACAAATTCACCTACCAAAGAGAAGAAGGGAGGGGAAAACAAGAATGTCTAACCTTTAGAAAGAATCCCCTCCTTACAATTTATAGGAAGAATGAGAGAGGGAGAGAGAGGAAATCCAAATCTTTCCCAACCACCTCCAAGTTGCATTTAATTCATCTCATTATGGTGGTAGGTGAGGACCCAAACAAACCCAAAAAGTGGCGAATCGTATTTTGAATTTTTAAGAACTTGTTCCCACCAAATTAAATATATCCAGAGTTGGATAGAGGACCTTATAAGCTTTCCAAAAATTCAAACCTTGCATGAATCTAAGCTCCTGTCAAAAGTTATGGCCATCTCGAATATCTCGCGCTGTGGTCTGCTTCCCGTCGCTCAAAATGTTGCGCCTCCTAAAGGTGCGCCTTAGCGCATCCATCCTTATGTCAACATACCCTTATGTGCACCAAGGTGCACATTTTTCCATGTCGACACTCTGTTCATGTGCCCTTGACCTGCACCTTGGCGCATATATTTTCATGTCGACATCCATTTTCATGCGCCCTTGACCTGCGCCTTGGCACATATATTTTCATGTCGACATCCATTTTCATGTGCCCTTGACCTGCGCCTTGGCGCATATATTTTCATGTCGACATCCATTTTCATGCACCCTTGACCTGTGCCTTGGTGCATATATTTTCATGTTGACATCCATTTTCATGCGCCCTTGACCTACGCCTTGGCGCATATATTTTCATGTCGACATCCATTTTCATGTGCGGGTGACTCAATAAATGTCGGGGTCTGAGTTTCTTTGATTTCCATATTCTTTCGCTTGTCTATATCTACCCGAGGGGAAGATATATACAACAGTTCATCTGACCTTATGACAAGGTTGTCATACATGTGGGCTTAGATAGTTGACAAGATATATAATAACCTAAAAATGTAATTGATGGACCATTTCAATGGGTTATATGAAGGTATGAATAGGTTAATTTCACTAAGAATATACTATTTTTTTATTGACTAATATTTATTAGAGTATCGTAAGATCCCCGCTCAAGTGATATGTTTTGGGCCACTAGTCACCCCAACATGGCACAAGACAAAGGGTGGCAATTGATAAGTGAGAGAAAATGATTTTGGTAAAGTAAATATTATTGAAAAATACATTATTACCACAACCACATACAAGAAAAATGTAATGGGTTACAAGTGCAAGAGTGGTTGTGAGTTATAGAGTGTGATAATAGTGTTTCCCTTACCCAAAAGTGGGGATAAAAATTATTGCAAGTTAGTATGGATGAGTATTGGTGGTTATGAAAAAATTTCATAGAAGATAGTGATATACCATAGATTTTTAGTCTAATTATGGTGGAATGCAAGTGACACAGATGAAAATGGAAGTTGAGTAGGTGTGTAGGAGACATGGTCTTAAACAAAATAAGTAAAAATCATTATTATGATCCAAAAGACACATATAATGAGATAAAAAGTGGACTAAAATAGGAGTTTAAACATCACCTAGAATCATACTATCATCATATATCATTAATATCTAGTGTGTGTGAATGAAATTTAATTATTTCTTCAAGTGAAGATTATTAATGAAGTGAAGGAAAAATAGCTAGTGTGTTGGCATGATTAGAATAGGTGATTGATGGATGATGGAATGGAAATGTTATTGGAAGGCATACATTATTTCGCTACCAACCAAACATACATCTATAATAGCAATAGAGATGTATTTTATTTAATTTTAATTATTTATATACTATTATTAAAGATTCCATAGCCATGATAGAGATGTTTGGGAAGAACCTTAAGAGATATTTTTGATATTGATTTATTCATTTTATTATTTTTAGTTTTTTTAAAGCATAGTAATCTCTTTCATTTGTTAAGGGGTTAAGAACCACAAGTGATTTTATGGAGGAAGTGGAAGTGATCATGCGGATATGAAATTGGATAGAATCAATAGATAATGTCAAGGGGACTTTATGATAAGTGTTTAAGTGTTCTATAATGTTTGGATCTCTAGGAGAAAATTCATTCTTATTTCACTATGCAACGAGATACCAAGTTCAAATAGCTATAGTAAATAATATTGACCTACAAAAAGTGATAAAAATTTGATCAAGAGTTCACTAGAAGCTATGAATTACACCATGATGTGGAATGTGAATGAATTATAAGTGAAATATGTAGTAGTGAATGGAGGATTGGAAATGAAATATGAATGAATTAGGTAATAGTGGTTGGACAAAACATTGTGTGTATGTGATGTTATTGTAATTTTTTGAGATATATATATTTATTTATTTTGGGATTTTGAAATATATTTAGCTACAATTTGGTTTTTTAGTTTGTTTTTTTATAAAATAAGATAAATAAAAATGTGTGTAGAATCACAACACAGCTTAAATTTAGGTTAGATGAATAAGAGAGGAATGTAAATAGTACAAAAAATAAAAAAATTAAGAGAAGGAAAATTCATCCCAATAGTAGTATAGGTTGGATGAATGAGCAACATAATGTAGAGAAGAAGTTTGAAATTGAGGTGGAGAATTGTATTGCATATAATGATGTTGGAAAATAGTGAGGTATTAATGCCTAATATAATCTATATGATTAAAGTGAGTGTAGTACATGGTTACAAATATGCAGGAAATTAAAATAGGTATTGATGTAAGGGCATCATTAAATGAAACATCAAAGTATTAAATTATCCCTTATTGTCATGATTCTAAGATATTGAAGTGTCTAAGAGGTCTTAATGAGGCATAGGATTCATTTAGAGTTCATGAGAAGTCTAGGAAATTTGAATTTTCCTCACTTTATGTTTTCCCTCTAAAAGAGGATTTGAATTAGAAACGCTTGTAGATAGTGGGAGAGTGACTTGTTAAGGATTTTCAAAGGATAGAATGAAATTTTAGTTTAATTGAGTGAGTTTTGGCATGACATTAGTGAGTCCTAGAGATGAAAGTGCAAACACCCAAAATTGGGTCACACCCTTTTAAACACCTTTGACTAATTAATTTAAAACTATACCCCCACCATTCCCAATTGCACTCATTTTAATTAATTTAACTATCAAAATTAAGTTTATTATCCAACTCACCTTGCCACCTCACACTAGAACCATTCTAAACCTATTAATTACCCTAGACCAAGTCCCCACTATTCCTAACTAGCTAGGAATATTTCCAAACCTAACTATTCATGACCTATTAATCCTATAACTAATTCCACACTCTAATTTATGTCATTCAACACTCCAGACCTATACTAAGCCAAAGAACACACCAAATTTGGGAGAAATACCCTATTTTTGGAAAATTAGACAAATTCTCCTTAGCCGACGTTGGTTATCCCTTGGTCAACAAGGATTCTCTAACCGCCATCAGTTACCCTTCAATAAGAGTTTATAACTCTTTGCACAGGTTCTCCAATTCATTCAATCAAATCAATCTTTGGCATTCAAACTCTTGAGAATTCAATCTACCAAATGACGAACTAGAACACACCAGGTCTTCACTAGCATCTTGTAATATCATCCACAACTTTGGATCATCACATCAAAGTACACAGTTCCGTTTCCACATAATTAGACACATTCCCGTATCTCCCATGAACGCTCATCAATCATCAACCACCTTAAGATCTACAGGTTACCAGATAAGTAATTCATTCTTATTTGTTAATATTTTGTTTGATCTTCAGTCTTTCATTTACATTTTTCCTTTAATCCTTCTCTATCCGTAATATCACCTTTTACTGTTTACCATCTATTCCATCAACCCGAACCATTTCAGCCATCCTAATACCTCTACTACCGTTGTTGATCCCTAAAAAAATCACATCATCCTTCCCGAACCCCTTTAACTCTATTTGCATTCATAGAGAGACACAAAACACCCATATTTGATATTCCCACCATATTACCCCTAATATCACTAGTTACCCAACTCGACATCGATCATTTTCCCATAACGACATCGGTCACCTAGCTGATATCGGTCTCTATGACTCAGTAACTTTAACTATAATAGTGAGCTCATAACTCTTACCAAATAGCCTAAAATCACCCAAAACCTTTCCCTGCACCTTGCCTAACACCTAAGTAACCTTTCCTACAAAAACCACACCTTTCCTGGTACTATATTAGTTTATATTTTCAATATTTTTCTTAATCTAGTGTATTGATAATGTTTTAAGACACCTAAATCAAAGTGTTAGAAATTTTACCTTTACTTCTCGCATTTATTTTCATTAATTTTAATAAACAAGTGGAATTATAGCCATGTAGGAAGTATCACTATTCTCGGAACTAGCATTTTCTAGGCAATCCTCTACCACATATCGTTTAACTCTACCTTGTGGTCTTGTTGTTCTTTTGCAGTAGTTCCTCCTAGCCAAAAGGAAGCTCTCACATTCAATCTAATCAATGTTTACAATGCACGCAACCTTCTCCTAACTATTCACACATATTACGCATATGCCCATTACCCTTATCTATTTTATCACATTAATTTGAGGTGAAACATTTTGGCATGATTCGGTGGGACCCCTTCTTGTGGGTTCTTTGCATTTTCTTCATATAGGGAATTTTGTGTTTCTTTCTTTTCTAAAAATTTCACATTAAGTTTCTCTCTGGTCAATATTCTCTTCTTCTACTTGTTTAAAGGAATTCGTGATTTGGTGTTTAAAAATAATTCTTCTTACTTTCTTTTACACTTGCATTTAGTGAAATATCATCCTCTTGACCTATTTTCTATTTGCTACATCCAATTTCTCTTTTTTTTGCACACACACCCTTGTCCAAATCACTTGAACAATTTACTCACTTCTTAAACATCTTCCTTCCCGACAATTGTTGTCAACGATTAACAATCGGATTGGTGGTGGATCCAACTGGTGTTCTCAGTCATCATATCAGAGTTGGACCTTGTATACTATGAAGTATATATTGGGGACACTTAGCCAAAATACACTGAAACCAGCCATAGACTACTTATAGGGTACCCTCATTGACCAAAAAATCTATTATACTCATAGTCAGTTTTAAATGGCATAAGCCACATAACATTAAAATATGAAGCATAGGATTGACATGTTTTGTTAGCTTTTGATTTTTAAATTATGTTTTGAGGATTGAGGCCATTTTTTCTTATTTTTCTTATCCTTCATGCCCCACCATCATAACTGGTGTATTCCGGTTCATTTTGGGTGTGTTAGGACTCATCACTACCATACTCAGTTCCTGGGTTGGTGTTTTCATTTGACTTAATCACCTAAAATTAAAATTTATGTCATCTTCTCAAATTCCATAGAACTAGCATTAGTCCAGAGACCTTCAATAGTTACCTCTTCACATCGACATCAGTTTCGATTAGCATTGGTTCCCGATGTTTTGGTTATTTCTCCCAAAACAATATTCAATTCACATCCAGATATTTTCTATGACATGTTTCTGTCATTTATCACATTTTTGAGCTCTGTTACCATCATCATAGTTCGATCCACCGATTTACATTCTTCATTTAAAAATTTATAAATCTAAAATTTATTAATAGTAATTGGCATTGGTCCTGTGATCGACATTGGTTACCCCATCCTATCGGCATCGATTACTATACTAAGGTCAGTTTCTGTGTTTTGATTTCTTTATCAAAATAACGACCAATTTTAATTTTCCATATTTATTCTATATTCTTTTCTTATGTTTTTGCACCATCTGTATATCTCAGACCACATTTCCTACCACTATGTAGATGGGTTTGACTCACGGACAAGTCTACGCCATAGTATTTCATGCTATCCGTCAACCACTACCTCCTAATCCTTCACCACCTTCTATTTCTTCACCCATGGACCCCACTTCTTCTATCTCTATATTTGTAGGTGATAAGGAGTTCATAAAACTCCTTGATCACAATCTCGCAGCCTTGCAATATTATCTTTCTCATTCCTCCACCCACGACTCATTAGGATAACCCTTAGAAATCTTGTCTCCATTCCTCATTCCTTGCCCCCACTTCTGTATCAGCCACCACTAGTGCAGTGTTTCCTGCTTCCACCTTACCACCTGTTGATTCTTAGATCACCCTCACATCTTCGATATTTTTCACACCTACAACATCTATCGTACCTTCAAATTCTGCCTCACCATCATCTATGAATCTTAGTGTAGGGATTACCACATCATCGCTTCTTTATTACATCACAAACTCTAGTTGCATCAAACCCTTTTTTAGAGTTTGGTCATGTCTATACCTAATACTCTGCCACCTATTGCTACAAGGGTCTCTACACAGGTCCCACCCACTTATACCTTGTCTCAGCCACCACCTGTCACCTACGCTTCCCATTTAGGGTATATGTCATCATCATCTACCACTACTTATATCTCCCCTTCACATTTTGCTTACTCAACACCTCCATACACTGGCGTACCTTCTACATCCTACTCATTATATACACCTCCTTATACCATAGAAGGTGCATCTCAATCTAATCGACCACGGATTTGATCAAGATTATGATGGATAACATGTAGACCCTAGAAGCATCTGTTTCTTGCTCCTACAAGGCTTTAACTTATGAAAAAATTGTAGTGAGCCTATTCATTTGTCTATACCCATTCATTCTTATCCCCCACATTGGGATATGCTGAATTTTAATATATTTAATAGTATAAAGGATTTGTAACAACATTTGTAATATTTTAAACACGTATGTTATCTGACTACCCATGATGACGTATTTCTTCTTCAAAATTTCCCAATGTACTTAATAGGACCTACCTTAGACTGGTATAGTGCTTTACCTAAGCACTCTATCTTTTCATTCAATCAATTATCCTATGCCTTTCTCAATCATTTCTCCATCAACATCACTAAGAAGGTCACCATGACTAATTTGTATTCGATGCACCAATACGAAGATGAATATTTTCAATATTTTATCGCACATTGGTGAAGCCTTACCAATCAACTAACATTTCAACTTTCAAAAATGAGTTAATAGATTTGTTCACCAAGGATTGTGTCAAGAACATCTCTCCAAATCTTTAGGTACAAACATTTTGAACATTTGATGAGGTGTTCACCATGGCTCGGAAGTTAGAATATGTGTTATCATAGAAAATACGTTACAATTTCACAACAAGAGCGCTCCATTTAAATCAATTGACTCTACTTCTTCTTCAAAACCATAAACCAGTCATTCAAAACCCAAAGGATACGCCAACATGATGGTCTTGAAAGTTGGTCCATCTCATCCATCCAACCAACCAAAACCATCTTCTACTCTTTCTCATGTTTATAACTTTCAATACGGGGAAAAATAATGATGATATACTCGCATAGAATAAAATTATTCCTTGGTTTTGGAAAATATTATAAATGCAGGAGCCATAACTCTTCCACCCATC
Source organism: Taxus wallichiana var. yunnanensis (assembly GCA_018340775.1). Classification (NCBI taxonomy): domain Eukaryota; kingdom Viridiplantae; phylum Streptophyta; class Pinopsida; order Cupressales; family Taxaceae; genus Taxus; species Taxus wallichiana. The sequence goes on from CM031242.1 coordinate 298,904,779, forward strand.
AAACTGATATAATGATTTTGACCCTTCACATCTTATACCTACATGGTACAAGGAGAATGATTACTATAACTATCACCGTGTCAGAGGTCATAGTGATGGTAATTGTAAAACATTTAAAAATATCATCCAAGAAATGTTAGATAGTGGATATCTTGTCTTGGATAACCCCAACACACTGGCTGACCAATGCCTCCACATATTTAAGAATCTTTTTCAAATCACATTCCATCATCCAACCAAGTGGAGAAACCTCAACTAATGATACCAACATTCAAGAGGTGCATGTTGTTTTTGATACCATACCAGCCCCTTCTACTCAATTTCCTCCCATCCCATCAATTAAGGAAATCCTTGCACAAGTTCTTCCACCCATGGAGGATTCCACCTCATCCTCTCCTCTACCCATGGAGGAGTTAACCTTATCTACCATTTCATCTACTGAGCATCCCACTTCATCTATCCCTTCATCTACGGAGGCATCTACCCCACTGCTCTCTCGCTTGTTAAGAAATCGACATCAGTCACTCTTCTACCCATGGAGAAGCCGTGCTTACAATTTTCTTCATTAATCAAAGAGTATACATCATCCACCTTGCCCCATCATCTAAATATAGAAGATCCACTTTTAGCATCTCTCCTGTTGGTGAAAAATCCCCGAGCTTTTAAATACTCCGCAATTTGTTATCATCTCTTCTACCCATAGAATTTGAAGCCAACCATTTCCCTGTCTCACAGATGTCAAATTTCTTTACAGGATTGCTACCAAATCATCATCATTGACCTCCCCTTTTATGTCATTTCTCTCGTTTGGCTGATATTTTTGTGTATGTTGACTACTCCATGCTTTGGGGACACCTTTGACTTCCCATATCGACTCAAATGCAAATGTTTCCTACAAACACTTCAACAATTTATCCTAAAGTGTTCAAGACAACTAAATCCATCACACTTGAGCCAGTTATAGTAGCCTCTTCTACATCATCCTCACCTACACCCAAACCTTTATCATTACCCCAATAACCACCTACACCCAAACCTCTACCTACACCCATACCTTCACTTGTGCCCAAACCTATCACTACATTGGGGGTTGTGCCGACACCGAGTCTAGTCCATCCTCCCTAAAGATAGATTTAGTCACCTCTTCCCAAACTATCACAGGCCTATCCCCCAACCTAAGAGAAAGACCAAACCTCTTAGGCCTTGTACCCCAGTTTCTCCTACTTCTCCTCTTTCACCTCCACCACTTCTATCCATCTTAGGCCCCCATCCATCAACCTTTTTCAAGTAGCCTCTTACCAAAGATAAAAGTAAAATTAAGCAACCCACATACTTATTGCAACCTCCCATTCCACTAAATCCTTTTACATTGCATACACCTGCTCCACTATCCATGCCTTTACCTTCCCTTCAACCTTAACTTTCTATATTTCCTTCTACTACTATCTTTACCACACCTCCACTCTCACCCTGGTTGACCCATCCACTACCATCTTCTACATTCCCTTCTACTTTACACACTACCCCAACACCTTTACCCAAAAAGGTACAACCTAAGCCAAACACCACACTACCTACAAAAAGGTAGTTAAACCTACTTGACCCCTAACTCTACCTCTAGTAGTTCCTCTTCCACAAAAACCACCCACACCTCCATCAAAAAAAAAATCTCACTTCCACACCCCTTCCACATAAGTCACCCAAAGCCCCTTCCAAACCTACTCTCACTTTTCATTGAGATCCCTTAGCAAGGGCTTACGCTAACATCCTTTCTCAACTATTAGAAACTTACACCATTACATTACCACCTCTCAAGCCTTACAAACCACTCAAACCTAAACCAGAAGGGTTTGATGATACCAAGAGTTACACCTATCATCATGTGCTAGGGAATGATGTTGAAAATTGTTATGCCCTTAAATATATTCTTTTTTAACTGTGTTCTCCTGAAGATCTCTTTGACAAAGATGAAATTTGGATGAAGATGTTAGTCCGCCTCTTCCTATTGCCATGTATCCTCACCCCATATCTATTCAAGCCTACACCTCTACCTCCACAATCCTATTTTCCTCCTCTAACCTTTTAGATCAATATGGTTGTGATTAGGTAGCTAGCCTAACCCCTCCGAAATGTAAGTTCCCATACTCATTTCATAGGGCTCTTATCTTGCACTATGTTTTTGTCCCTTCGCCATCATATCTTTCATGACACATCCCCCTCTTTTCCTCATATCAATATGGTTTGAATTTCCACTAGAGAAAAAAAAGACAAAGGAAAAGAGAAGACAAGAAACCCATCCACTACACCTTTACCCAACATTCCATCTACACCTATACCCAAGGTAACCATCTGTGGGCTAGCATATCCCATTTCTAATGGAGTCACACATTGTACCATGATAAAAAAACTTCACCAATCCCCCTCAAAATGTCTTTGTACGACCTCATCCAAACCTATGAGTCTCATCATTAGGCCCTCATTGAGGTCCTACAATATATTGAGGTTCCACCTAATGACCCCACACCCATTGTTTCCATCATTACCCCACATCTTGTGGTTACCCTCACTAATTCACATTCATCGCTGCTCTGTTACCTTTCATTAAGTCTCGCCGCGGTTTCTCGACGACGATATTTTTCCTCTCCAATTAGATGACCCCGACCTCGCCATATTCATTTACACCTATATTGATAACATATGTGTTTGACATATTGTGATTGATGGAGGTATCAATATCAATATTAGTTCTTCCGATGCATACAAGAAAATGCACATCCCCACCAATTTCATGCATATTAACCTAGTTATGTTGCATTCATTTAATGATGTAATGACTTCCACCATTAGCACCATCATCCTCAACATTTGTGTGGTCCCCCATACCATTCCTAAATTATTCTATGTCCTAGAGGGGGAATTCTAATACAACATACTACTTGGCCAACCCTAGATTCACACCATGGGTTGTGTACCTTCAACCTTACACCATTGTTTAAATTTGAGAATGAAGGGAACAACTACACCATTCTAGCAGATCCTTCACCATTCAAAACCTACAATATGCTCTATCAACCTAATGATGTCCTTATACCAATTAAGGCATCTACCACCACTACTACTTCTTCTTCAGCTACTATCCCATCTACCACCACTACAGCTTCTTTTGTAGCCCCTACCTCATCCACCACTTCCACCGCTACACCTTCCATAACCAACTCCTCTATTCCCACTACTTCCATAGCTTCCATAGCTGGCTAACTAACCAACCAATCTACTTCAAAAATACCTAACGCTTCACCTTCTCAAGCTTCTAGTGATTCTTCCATTCCCACTAACCAAATACCAACTTCCTATCCTTTAGTACATGTTTTTAAATGCCTTACCTTAGGGGAGTATTTCCTCTACAACATTAACACCTTCCTTACTCCTCAAGAGTATAGAAGCCTCCATCAGCACCCACATTACAACCATCATCTAGGTGAGGTATTTCCATATGGTCTACCCCACCTTCACACTAACTTGATGTATGGGAGACTTGACACTTATTTGTATACTCTTGAACCACCTACCCAAACCTTTCCATTCTCTTTTGATTTTCAATATCATATAAATCACCTCTTCGATCACAATTTCCTTCATCAATGTGCTTGGAAAGGATTTGTATTTTATCTTTACGAATAGGGTCATCAAAAATTCATACCTTGGACCACTTATAAAAATAAAGACCTTAGTGGTCTTATATTTTCTAAGGAAACTTCTTCTAAGAAGGCTGGTATTGACCTCATAGAGGAAAGTACACCTTCCCCACCTCATTCACCTACCACGCCACCTTCCTCCATAGATTCCATGGATCCATAATCCATCCCTCCTATTTTTTTCATGAACACTATTTCTTTAGGACCTATGACCTATCAATGCAATGATGAGGCTCGTTCTTCCCTTCCCTTCCTATATCCTGACATGATCAATGATGACACACCTTCTATAAATGTCATTCAATGTCAAGATAATGATTTTATTCTCACCTATCTAGGTACAAATGATTCTTACATTCACCAATCATTACCTTCTGAGACACAAATCATGCAAAATGAATCGACCATAGAGATCAACATTCACACTCACGATGACCCCCTATTTCTAAAGATAGACTAGTTATTAGATCCCACTCAACAGAAGCCTTCACCTCTTTACTTTGATATCATAGCAACACTTTTTCTTGGTCTTATTCTGATATGTTTGGTATTGACACAAATATCATGGTTCAAAATATCGTAACTATTCTTGATTTTAAACCTATGAAACAAGCCGAGAAAATGCATCCTTGCATTTTTCTTCTTATAAAAAAATAACTCCATCTCCTTTATATTTATTTTATTTACCCATTGACTATCCCATTTGATTTCTAACATCATTCCTACCACCAAGTGATAGGGGACTCTGTATCTCGCATGCATTTCCATGACCTTAACCTTGCTTTCCCAAGGATGATTTTCCTCTACCTAGTATCGATCAACTTGTTGATCTTACCTCCGCCATGAGATGTTATCACTCATTGATGGGTTTTTAGGTTATAATCAGATACTAATCACTCCTAAAAATCAATTCAAAACCACCTTCATCACCCCTGGGGGAACTTCTATTATTGCATAATGTACTTTTGCCTTTAAAAAGTTGGTGCCAAATATCAACATGTTATGACCTATATCTATCACGACATCATGTATCACATATTGGAAGATTATGTCGACATCTTTCTTATCAAGTCCAATATTGTTCTTAACACTTCCCAATTAAAAATCATCTTTAACCATCTCATCAAATATTATGTTTTCCTTCAACCAAAGAAATGTGTCTTTTTCATTCTCTTTGAAAAACTCCTTGGTTTCATCATCCATTTATGTGGTATTTGTTGATGCAAAATCACAGCACCCCTGGATGTTGATCAAATTTCTAGGTTGATCATACTAGCATCCAGTGTGATTTCACAACATGGAATCCTTTCTCCAAGTGTGGGACTTGCAAAAATGAGAAAGGAATCTCCAGAGAAGGCTGGTTCCTATTCCTCTGTTCAGATGCACATGAAAAATGCAGAGGGTTTACTCAAAGTCTAATCTAACTTGCCAGGGAGACAGGGTAAGAAGATGCATAAAAATAAACCTAAGCTAATAGAGGTGATGCACCGAGGAATGAAGAACACCTATCTTGCCAATAAACACAGACCATTCAAATGTGATGCAAGATCATGCACATATAACAAAATTTGTAGTGAAAGACTAGGAGGATGCAAATGAACACAGAGAGGGTTGAGAATCATCCATAGACATGCATTACTTACTCCAAAGATTGATACAATACACTACAAAATGCCAAGAGGTAGATTTGCATTACAGTTTCAAATGGGAGGTTCGAACTCCACAAATTCACCTGATAAAGAGAAGAAGGGAGGAGCAAAATAGGAATGTTCGACCCTTAGAAAGAAGCCCCTCTTTACAATATATAGGAAGAAAGAGAGAGGGAAGAGAGAGGAAATTCATATCTACCCCAACCACTTCTAGGTCACATTTAGTTTATCTCATTATGGCGGTGGGTGAGAACCCTGGCAAGAGCGGCGGACTGTATTTTGCATTAAAGCTGGTTGTTGAAACGTCAGTTCTGGCCATTACCACACGCCAGAGATGTTTCTTTATTTTAACTCTCCAAAATGAACCAAAATGCAAGATTTACCCTGGATTCATGTAGAGAATTTCACCAACTTTCCATTGATATAAAGAACGCAAAAAACCGAGCTCTGGATTGAAAGTTATGGCGATCTGAAGATTTAGGGCAAAAACAAACCAAAATAGATCGGCGTGAAAATATTTGAATTTTTCCCACACAATGCCACTTGGATGACACGTGTCGAATCTGATTCATCCATGGGTTCATTCTCTAAAAATTCATTTTGGGCCCTTAAACTTGGACACATGGCACCATTTTATTGGTTCGGGCCCGAGGCGCGACTTGGCAACTTTTCAACTTTTCGACATGTGGCACGTTCGATTCGCGCCTCGGCTCTTCGGCTTTTCACGCCTCATGCATACTTTTGGCCCGGATGTCCCAAACTATCCAGACAAATTTCTCTCGAACCACCCGATTCAGCTTCCCTGCTCCTATTTGCAATAAGACACGTGGCAAGATTCCATTCGCTCTCGCCTTTTTCAACTTTTCACATCCCGTGCGTACTTTTGGCCCGGATGTCCCAAATGAAAGTCCTCTGCTTTGGCCGAACCATCCGGTTCACATCCTCCACGTACTCTTGTCCCAAATGTCCCTGACTACCTAGGAAAAATACCTCCGAACTACCCGAAATGGGGTGACTTGCGCCTAAATCGGCCGATCCGCATCCGTGCGTATTTTTGGCCCAATCTGCCCGGATGTTGCGCAAACCACCGGGCAGACTTTTCAGCCAATTCACGCCCCAATGTCCCAACTGTCCCAAGTGTTTCCTGGGATAGGACATAGCTGATTTTCTCTGTATTTCAGCTTCAATCTTGGCTTTCACATTTTTAAAACTTGCTGGGTTTTCTTCTTAGACAGGGGAGTTAGAAAGAACCCGAGGGGGCCCAAACATGATTTTCGCCTTGAATCAACGTACTTTCTTGGGATAGAATAATCTTATGCATGTTATCAAAATTACCCCGGGGTGAATTTTGGATAACAATTTTGCGACTCGGTGGGGTCATCGCCGCTAGATGAAGATCGGTGGCCTTTTAACAATCCATGGGCATGGAGTAATAACTCAAGCCAACTTGATCTCGATCCCGATCCCGATACCGCAACTCATTCTTGAGAGCACTCGAATCGTAGAAATTCAACCCGAGAGTGAGAAAACTGTGCCAAAGCACTTAGGAAATTGAAACCTAACTACAACAAGACAATGTGCATACGCACTTAGAGGAATTGAAATCTAGGCTAATATTTACAAGGGTAAACCTTTTCCTTTTTAGTAGCAATGTTTAAGATAGATTCGTTAATCGGAATCGGGAGTTATTCTCCATCCAATGCAGCATAATTGGAAGGCATTACCACTTTTACATCTTGTAACAATGTAGGGCCACTCCAAATGGCATCAAACTTGGAATGCCTTCCGTGTTTCACCCGATCTCGCATCCCATTTCGTAACTAGGTCCCGCTCCTAGAAGGTCCTTGCTCTCGCCTTCTTGTCAAACCATCTTTTTACTAAGATATGATCCTTTTCAATCATCGAATCGCATGTTTTCTTATTTCTTCCAATTCCATCAACTCTGCACGGCCTCCATTGGTTCGAACTCGATAACTCCAACTACTTCATGAGCTCCAATGCTGGAAATTATAATGATATAGGCAATACTGCCTCTTTCCCATAGACCAATTTGTAGGGAGAACTACCTGTAGACCTCTTTGGTGTTATCCTATCAGCCCATAATGCTGATTTTAGCTTGGTATGCCATGTCCTTTGGTTTTCATCCAGAGTTCTTCTGATGATCCTTAGCAACTTTTTGTTCGTGGACTCTGCTTGTCCATTACCCTATGGGTAATAATTTGAAGAGGTGCTCAAATAGATTCCATTCTTGACAGCCCATTCTGTAATCTTGGAACCTATGAATGCTAATGCATTATCTGATATGATAGTGGCGGCACACCAAACCTGGTCACTATTTCTTCATAAAAGTCTAGTATGTTAGACTCACTTGCCTCTTTGAGCGCTACTGCTTCGGTCCACTTGGTGAAATAGTCCGTCACTGTGAGAATCCACTTGTGGCCTTGGCTTGAGTTTGGGTTGATGACCCCGACGAAGTCCAATCCCCATTGCATAAATGGTTGGTCAACCAAAATTGGGTGCAATGGAAGTGTTGCTAGTCTTTCTTTTCCCGTGAAGAGTGCACATTTCTTGCACTTTCTTATCCATGTATAACAGTCACTGAACACTGTGGGCCAATAATACCCTGCTTTCATTATCTTGAGAGTTGTTACTCGTGGGGCGAAATGTCCTCTGGAATCTCCATCATGAAAATCTCGTAACACCCTCTCAATTTGACCTGTCCCAATGCACCTCAGTAGAACTCCATTGATGTCTTTCTTAAACAAAACACCATCAACAAACACATATGGGATGGCTTGTAATCTAAAGTATCTCCTCTTTGCTTTGCTCATTTCTGGAGGGCATAGGCCTGTCTGTAGGAAGTGTATCATATTCTGAGTCCAATAGGGAGTGGGCACATCATCATTTTCCTATTCTTGACCATCCTGTAGTACCAAGACAACCTCTTTTCCATTACCTGCTTCAACTTGCTGACTCAAGGCTAGTTGTTCGCATAGTCCCTTCCCACGTACTAGTTTGGTGACCTTAATCTCGATGTCATATTCCATGACACGGGTTATCCATCCTACATGTTTCTCATTCAAATCCTTGTTTAGAAGGAATTCCTTGACTCCCGCATGAGAGACCAATAATTGGATCTTGTTGTTTGAGACTAGGTGCTTGAATTTATTTAAACTCCTGATCACTGCAAGTACATGCTTTTCAATGAAAGAGTATCTAGTTTCGTATTCCTCTAAGCCTTGACTGAAGAAAGCAACTGGTTGTTCTAATCCTTCTTTGTTTTGTTGTGTCAGGATTGCATAAATTGTGTCTCCACCACCAAAGGCGTATAACATGAAACCCTTGGAGAAGTCTGGATTGACGAGAGTGGGAGCTTGAGATATAGCCTCTTTTATTGCCTCAAAACTTGCCTTGCCTTTAGATGTCCACTTAAATGCCATGCTCTTTTTTAACATCAGCATTATTGGCTTTACGAGAGCTGCAAAGTTTGGAACAAACCTGCGAACAAAATTGATCCTTCCCAAGAAGCTTTGAAGAGCCTTCTTGTGACTTGGCAATGGCAATGCTTGAATTGCTTCAACTCTTTCTGGGTCAATCGTCAATCCCTCCTTTGAAACAATATGGCCTAGAAGTTTTCCCTCATGAGCCAGGAATATGCATTTTTTGGGATTCAATGATACCCCAAATCTTCTACACCTCTGAAATACCTACCTCAGATGAAAGAGGTGATCCACTACATTTTTGGAGAATATAGTGATGTCATCAAGATATATCAGAACTATTTTATTGATCAACCCCTTGAATGCCATATCCATTTCCCTTTGGAAAGTGGCTCCAGCATTTGACAGTCCAAATGGCATCTTC